>OY997389.1:2134772-3334772 GCA_963921505.1 Phakellia ventilabrum
CAGTTCTGTATCAAGAAGGTACATATGTATGCATGTTTTTTCTTGGATGTGTGTGTGTGTCTGTGTGCATCTAAACTCCTGTAATTTACCATAACGAGGTTGTTGACGGCTGCACCCACAGCCACCACTGGCTGCGTGAGGTCGGGAATGATGGTCCCACGTTCTGCATCCTCGTGTAGGATGACGAGTTGGGACACCTGTGTGTGTGTGTGTGTGTCAGAGGGGGGAGGGGACACATGTTAATTCAACCATGCAGAATAGCCCTAATAGGAACAAGGTTGATATAAAACCAGCCCGTATCTTCACATAATGATCCAACTGAAGGTTGTACTCAGCAACAGGTCGCTTGTCTCAATCTGCAGAGCTTTCAGTGAAAGTTCTGACTTAAGGCAATTTGGAGTGCACTTCCAGTTGGCTGCCAGAACTTGTCAAAACAGAAGTATCTACGCTGTTCATCACTTTTTCACTGTCTAGACAACATGAAATGTGGCCTATTGGGCCTACAAACCTCTAGTAGCTGGAACTCTGTTTGTGGCTATAGTGGCATATAGGTAAACTTGGCACAAGTGATAAATGCAAATGGACTAAAAGCAAATCAAACTAAGCAACAGGGCCCACTGACTGATAGTCAGATGCTCATTACATACTGGACCACTAAGGTACTGTAGTCTCTGGGCAGAGAAGCAATAAGCAAAGCTGTAGGGTTTCATACAGGATTTTAAGTTGGGGTGAAAGCAATGACCTGTGCACCGTGCTTCTTTGAAGCACATATCACTGAGGGTGGGGGGGAGGGATCAGGGGGCATATGCCCCCCCCCCCAAGAAAATGTTTGCTTTTTACATGCATTCTAAAGGAAGTCAACTGTTTGCTCCTGGAAACAATATTTGCTGTATTGACAGTATTTGCAGTTGTTTTAGCACAAAACTAATCATACATGTATACTCTTCTCTGAAACTTCGGGGGAAACTTAGGTTGGGGGGATTTCCCCCTTTCCGTATGAAACCCTGACTTGTCAGCCAATTCCAAATGCACATTTTCTCTCTCAGACATTAAACTAGTCACTCATAACGTGCTGTGCACACAGACTTGCCGTTCTGCTGACAAACTGGTCAATCCACGACAGGAGAGCACTCATGCTATCAAACCCAACTCCCATTCCACTGTCAAACTCCAGGCCACCTCACTCAAAATAAAGCAGTATCAACCCCTACCTACTGCAGACCTCCACTCATACAGACTCAACCTGAGCTGGCTACTATAGGGATTAAATCAAACTGACTCCCTCAGATGTTTCACTCTAAGGTTACACTGAGACTAAGTATGAGACCACTCACTACACATGCACATTAGCACAGATGGCTATCTAAAGTTGCTGGGGGTACAGAACAGTGTCTTATCATCCACACAACTGTGTTCCAGTCCAGATTCACACGCAGTAGCTACAAACATCTATACTGCATCTGTATAGTTATAATGGAGTAGATCTTGTGCGCACGACTCTCTACAAAGGAACTAGTAACTATTTCAACAATCGAGGGATCCAGAGATACTACGTACGGCAGCTAGAACCTCAGAATGCACTTTAGGAGCTTTCAGAATGAAACGTAGCCGATCTTTTTCTCAATAGACGACAGCTCTAGGGCACAATGCAAGACACACTTTACTGCATGTGTAGCATGTGTGCTCTGACATTCAGTAGCGCTAATACACATGTAATCTTTATGCATCCCGTGTGTTGCTGACACGACTCATCGTGTTTGAGGTTGCTTCGACGAATGGTAATTCAGTGTCACAGCAGTGTTGGCACATCACCTGTGATTTGGGGCAAAGGGCTTGGCATATGGGCCCAAATTGGTGATCACCTGCGAAGCTGAACAATAGGTGAATTGAAGTACCTAAACAATATGGGTTGGTCCCATACTTATGCTGTACACAGTAGTGGGACTGGCCTCATACCCAGGCCATGAGGCTAGGTACTGGCCTCATACCCAGGCCATGAGTGTACTGGCCTCATACCCAGGCCATGAGGCTAGGTACTGGCCTCATACCCAGGCCATGAGTGTACTGGCCTCCTACCTGGGCCATGAGGCTATGTACTAGCCTCATACCCAGGCCATAAGGCTAGGTACTGGCCTCATACCCAGGTCATGAGTGTACTGGCCTCATACCCAGGCCATGAGGCTAGATACTAGCCTCATACCCAGGCCATGAGTGTACTGGCCTCCTACCTGGACTATGAGGCTATGTACTAGCCTCATACCCAGGTTATGGTTATGAGGCTAGGTGCTGGTCTCATAAAAAAGAAGAAACTTGAGAAGAAAAAACAATAAAAGCCTAGGGAGCCTCCCATCCCTCCTGGAGTGTCAGACACCCGGAGCGCTGGATAGACGCGACTGGGAATCACAGGAGGCACTGTAACGTGACCAGTCATCCTTTTAGCTTCGGAATTCTTCGGAATTCTTCGGGAGAACGTTACCGGCATAGAAGGGAGCAAAGAGTGTGGGGACACTCTTTGACCCCTTCTTATAAAGGAGCAAAGAGTGTGGGGGAATAAGAAGGGGGCAAAGAGTGTGGGGACACTCTTTGACCCCTTATAAGAAGGGAGAAAAGAGTGTGGGGGACACTCTTTGACCCCTTATAAGAAGGGACCAAAGAGTGTGGGGGACACTCTTTGACCCCTTCTTATAGGGGGGGAGCAAAGAGTGTGGGGGCACTGTTTGTCCCCTTATAAGAAGGGAGCAAAGAGTGTGGGGGACACTCTTTGACCCCTTATAAGAAGGGAGCAAAGAGTGTGGGGGACACTCTTTGCCCCCATCTTATAGGGGAGCAAAGAGTGTGGGGGACACTCTTTGACCCCTTCTTATAGGGGGAGCAAAGAGTGTGGGGGCACTCTTTGTCCCCTTATAAGAAGGGAGCAAAGAGTGTGGGGGACACTCTTTGACCGCTTATAAGAAGGGAGCAAAGAGTGTGGGGGACACTCTTTGCCCCCTTCTTATAGGGGGGCAAAGCGTGTGGGGGACACTCTTTGCCCCCTTCTTATAGGGGAGCAAAGCGTGTGGGGGACACTCTTTGACCCCTTATAAGAAGGGAGCAAAGAGTGTGGGGGACACTCTTTGACCCCTTATAAGAAGGGAGCAAAGAGTGTGGGGGACACTCTTTGCCCCCTTCTTATAGGGGGGGCAAAGAGTGTGGGGGACACTCTTTGACCCCTTCTTAGAAGGGAGCAAAGAGTGTGGGGGACACTCTTTGACCCCTTATAAGAAGGGAGCAAAGAGTGTGGGGGACACTCTTTGTCCCCTTATAGGAAGGGAGCAAAGAGTGTCCCACAGGGGGTCAAAGAGTGTGGGGGACACTCTTTGACCCCTTATAAGAAGGGAGCAAAGAGTGTGGGGAATACTCTTTGCCCCCCTTCGTATAAGGTACGTTAGCAAAACAGAAACTTGGAGAGAAAAAAAGAGAGAAAAAGAAAGAAACTTAGAGGAAAAAAAACAAAAGAGAAAAAAAACAAAATTTGGAGAATATCTAAAAACCAGAAGAGAATAAAGAAATCTGGAGAGAAAAAAATGAAGCCCAGCTGGGAATTACTAGTCAGATGCTCTTACTACTGAGCTACTGGAGCTCCTGAGCAGAGGAGCGGTAGGCAAGCTTTATATAGCTACCAAACCCACTAACACTTGCCAGTAGCCATCTCAGCTGCAGGTATTCCTCTTCAACACGATTGACTGTACATGTGCCTACTAGTCTGCTGTGATAGCAAGACCAGCAAGGCACAGAGCTGTAAACTAACGGTAAATTTGTGAGTGAGTATGGAGTTGGTGGCCCTACTTCTCTCACAGACTGAGGCACAAGCCAACAGCAGAAGCTCCTTCCTGCTCCCTCCCTCACACCTAGCCTCGTACCCAGGACACACCAGGATGTGGCCTGGGGGACGAGGCTACCTCACACCTAGCTGCTGCCACTGAAACATAACCATACACAGCCATGCTTCTCCTCAGCCTATTAACTGACGAATGCCAAGCATATTTGTACTGGAAAGGTGCGGCCAAACGACAGCAACAATAAGCACAGAAATGGCTTCCCAATGAGTGTGGAGTATTGAACAAACTACATGTAGCAGGTAGCTAAGGATTTCACCATATATGGACTTCTGGCGCTCAACATACATTCCTAGCTGATTGTAAGATGATTATACTATCAATTGCACCCAACTGCATGTATGCTCTACAAATTGAGTAACAGTGATATTGCTATGGTGACCACACCCACTGTCGTGTGATTGGTGGCTTAAACACATCAGTAGTTGCCTGAATTTAACAAGCAGCTCAATTCCCCTCTGATTGCATTCTTTCGGGTCTTTCACTGTCTATAGCTTGATCAATTTCAGTTTCCTACCTCTGCTGGTCGGTTTCTTGACCTACATGACCGCACTGCGTCTGTCTATACCTCACACCCAGGCCTCCCAACCATAGATTTGTCTATCTCACATCTGTGGAGGATTTTTTTCTCTCCATGGCTATAAGATAAAATTTAGGGGGGCAGGCTGGGTACAAGGTTATAGATTTCTTTATCTCGTAGTCGTGGAGAAAATCGCTTTTTCTCCACGACTGCAGGAAAAGATTTGGGTGGGAGGCCTAGGTCCTAGCATCAGTCAAGCATTTAACTTCATGGTCTCCTCTCTGCGAATATTTTTCACGCTGTATGGAGGCCTTCAGAACACGACTACCTGGCATTAAGCCAGTTTGTACAGATTAGGTTAGATTGAGTCTAGCGTTGAATTCTACAAATTGGTTTTAGCGTTAGTTAAGAGTTGCATAGTAGGTATAAAGAAGGAGGCATAGACCATTTCCACGAATAATGTCATCAGGGATTTCAGTAGCTATGGCAACGATACTCCTTGTATTTCATGCCCTGCAGGCAAGTCTGAAGTACATGTAAATTGGATGTTTGATGGAGTAGATATAATCTCACAAACATTTCATCTTGGAGGTACCTCCAGTGCTGATCTCCGATAACCAGTGTATAGATGGATTGCAAGGGGCGTGTCCAATTATGTAATGTCACTTCCAGAGGGCAAGTAAACGCAGTGCAAGCACGTTTTCATTGTAGCCGAATCAGAGAGAACTATAGGACATGACCTACAGAGATTCACTAACATCAATGGGTCTCTTTTTTACAGTTGCAGCTATGTACTTAAGCACCTGCGAGTTTGCATGTTTGCCCTCCAAAAGTAAAACTACGTCATTCACCACGCCTACTTGCAATCCATTGGTATAAAGTGTATACGTTTGTGAGGTTATATCTATTCCATTTAACATCCAATCTACTCTTCAGATTTGAAGAAATCGTCCCATGCCTAGTGGACACAAAATATAAATAAGGAGTATCGTTGTCATAGTTACCAAAATACCTCTTGTAAGCCAGTGGCATCTCATTGTAGAAAGGGTCAATTAGTAGTGTCCTTTTTATTCAAGGAATAAGCACTAGCCTTGGAACTGTACCTAGATTTTGGTCCCATTCCCAGGATCCGAGAGTTGTCTAGGGATACCAAGGATCATCCATGGGTGCAAAGCAACCTTCAAAGCCACGGGCCACGATGCTTTTACATGTAAACGAGATAAAATATGGGTGAGGAAGGTCTGTGTAGGAGGCTATGGAACCCTGCATACGGTTTGTAATACACTCTGTATTGTGGTCACCTTCGGGCCAACATTTTATGGCTGCATTATAGAGGGTGGCTGTATTATAGAGGTATATAATACGTATTTACATTGGGACCCAACAAGGTGGCCTTACTAGAGAGGTTGGCTGCTATAGAGTGACCACATTATAGAGGTTTCACTGTAGTAGCATATCACAGTGTCAGTGTGGCCTCAGAAAAGGCTATCTGTACAGGACATGACTGAGCGCTTTCAGTACTATCAATTGAACAGTAGCTACTGTGTATGTGAATCTCACATTAGGTCCTTTGAACTGGCAGAGTCTGCAGAAACAAACCACACACTGTGGTCTTTGCTGGCAGATCATGTTTCAGCACGTTACAATGACCTGTATAGTGTCATTGTCAACATGGCATAAACAGTTGTGTAACCACTTACGAAACACTCTCAGAACTGAAACCTGCTGCAGTGCTGCCACGGAAACTAGGCCTAGGAAAATTGATGCTGTTTTACCACCTAGTATTCATTCCCCTGGAACTTTCCATTACTCCCATAATAAGTCCGCTGTCTGCGGTATCTGACTCCACACTGTCCATAGTCAGTGGCAGAGCGTATCTGTAGATCTATGTAATGGCATAGGTATGCTAGTATCATCAGAGGCACTGCAGTAACTGGATCTGTTACTACTGGTAGAGCTACTGGTGGGCATCAGGTAGGGGTGCGCGGATTATGCCAGCATTAAAATGAGCACACGAGAGCATCGAACATAATGTGAGCATAATAGATATATTCCCTGAGGAAATTATGTAATTTTTATAAAAATTTTGCGGAAACTCGGCCATGTGCACGTGGTGATTCCGTAATGGCGACGACTAGCAACCTCAGCGCTGTTATTAACGAGAGTCAAGCGGCTGGCAGCAGCTTACAGGCCAATACTTCTTCCCTGACGTTGCTACTGAGCCAACTTCGAGCCAGTCTGGAGGTCAGAGCAAACAAACTGCAACACTCTGGTACGAAGCCAACTCACTCAACCAATCCGAAAGGCGTGAGTGCGGTGCAGAGAGCGAGGGAGTTTTCAGGTTAAGATAATCACAGTCTCCACAGGAAACCTGTTTTGTTGATAATTTAACGAGCAAAATAGATGCACTTGTTAAGAATAATCGGTACATTTTTAGAGCAGTGCTACAAAGCATAATAGGTAGAGTTTCGAGCATAATCCGCCTACCCCGACCATCAGGTTACTGCACATGTGTGTTGCCATAGTTTCACACCCATTATTCTCCAGTGCATTCCACTCCAAAATTACTCTGGAGTAATTGACCCAGGCCTAATGCAAAACCCACCTCAACAGTCTTGTGAAAACAGCAAGTGGATTGTGTACTCCAAACCAAGAGATGACAACAGACTGTACAACACATACGCGTGGTTGAATCCCTCAAACATCCCACGAATATGGAGTGCCAGTTACTTTGTGGAGTTTTTATTAATACGTGACCTTTTTTAGACATTTACTGTACTTGGGCGGGTTCACTGAATGAATGCAGCACCATTGATGTACATTCAATCATCTTCAGATTCAACAATAAATATCTTAGTCTTAACAGCACTATATACGTGCCTTTCTCTCCGCCTACATGTACCTGTATTATACTGGTACAATATACATTATTTCAATCCCCATTCCATTTCCATTCCAAAACCTAACCTTACCCATCAGCTGGTACTACATCTAGCTCTGAGCAAGGTTCTTCAACATTTCCTCTCACAAGATAACTGACTTATAAAATGTAACAACAAAGTAGAAAAAAAGATCCAGTAAAACAACAACAAGGGAGCTGGAATCAGCTTTAACAAGAAGTACCTGCTTTGCAATTATCCTCACCCCTGTGCACACAAAACCCTGCATGCAACTTCATTGTTTGTGGCTAAGCATATTACAGAGGATCACACAAAACAGCATCTTAGTCAGAAATTTAATAGACCTACTAGGCCTACAGTTGTACAATTTATCAGTTTCCTGGCTGAAACATAGGGAAGGTATATAATACATGTATCTATGGTTTTGAGTACCCCATTAGAAAGACGAGGTATTGAACTCGAAGACGCTCCCGCTAGCCTATAGTAAAGGAGCCTTGCTTGTTTGAATAGGCCCTAGGCAAATGTTTACCTGCTGAGCAACAGGGTCCAAAATCTCCTGAATTGTCTTCGTGTGGAACACGTACACTCCTAATGCAGACGCCATCTTGTCTTTTACTGCTACGGCTAGATAGCTCAAAAACCTTTCCGCAGTCTGCTTTTCTCAACTCAAAGTTCACCACAGCTCATACGAAGCACTGCGTTTATATAACAGTGCACCAACAGGATGTATTGCCGTATAAAGTATCTGCGTAATTGGAATTCACGTGCTCCACTTTAGCCACACGATTCATTGTCAATTGGCCGGTAGCTAAATTCAAAGCCCATGAGTTTGAGTACGAGTCTTCGCTGCTAGGAAGTTGTCTGTCTTCTGTTTGTCACTGTATAGCCCTAGTAGAAAGTGACCCACTATGCCGTAATTTGAATCGCAGCCATGGAGGTCGAGCTAGCAACAGGGTACTATTAAAAAGCAAACCCAAGCCAAGAACGAAGTCTGTCTGCTCGAATTTGTGATTACGTTTGAACTCTTGCAAGTCGTCAAGCTCTGCAGGTAACTAGTTTTACACCTATTTGGTCTACCTATTAGGTTGATAGATTTATCTGAATGGTCAATATGTTAGTGGGTGGGTTTCAAGAGTGGCAAAAACCGCCAAGCTGTGATCCCACGCCTCAAGGGCAGGTACTAATTTGTAAACAGGGCGCTACTTGAAGTCCAGTAACTCTTACTGAGCTAGGGACTTTGCAGGTGTTGGGCCAGCTATCTTTAAATTCAAATTATTCACGATGAGCAGCAAGCATGCTTTAATAACCCATTCATTTTTAGCACATATTCATCATGCAGAGATTGCTTTTAGTGACCTACAAGCCTGCAAAGCTTTGAAAAAATTGACTGGCACCTGCAAGGCAGTTTGTAGCCTTCTGCACTGCATAACTCAAATATACAACAGATCCATAGTTACAGCTATTAGTCTGCCTACTACCAGCATAAGGACATTCCTAGCATATATATATACCCTATATATATATAGTGAGCTTTTGTTGTATATCACCCCTACCCAACCATGTGCTGTTGTTATCTCTAGCTGGGCTCTAAATAGGGTAACACCTCATTCATGCTGTTATATAATCAACACTGTGGGAAGCTTTATGAATTAAATTAACACCTGGAAGTGTTAAGTAGAGGACCCCAGGCCTCCTGCATGGCTACTCTGGGAATTTTTCTAGTTGCCATGTTGGGTCCAACTGGAGGTGCAGAGAGATTGAAAAAAAATCATGACCGGATAAGGCTTTTGCCTTCACCGCTCCATATGATGCTGCAATGGATGGCCACAATACCTACCCAAGACTAAAACACAGAGAATGGAGAAGGCACACGATACAAGAATTTATCACAGCATATATTTATTTTACGCCCAGCAGCTATATTCACTTACCTGGTCAGAACTTGTGTACTGCAAAACTCTCCAAGTAAAAAAAATCGAAACTAAAATTTGCACTTTTAGCTAACTCTCTAGGCTGCAGCTCTAGACATTGACACTGAGATTGAAGACATCGTTCTCAGCTCGGGCGTAATGGTCGGCTTTTGATTTTTCAACTGTGGCCCTGTATACGTACGCACAGGAGATAGCCAATAAGTGTCTGTTCTCGATGTCTGGAACTGCAGAGCGCTTGGACGTATTTGTACAACTACGTGTACAAATCAGACCAACGAATAGCCTGAAATTTGCAGTAAGAGATTATATACTCACAGTCGCCTTTGACATTACAGCTGCCATGGCTACCGGAGGAAGTGGGCGGAGTCAATACTTCCGGTTGGGCCTAACCTAAGATGTGGGATGGAAAACATGACCATATTGTGTGGTATAATATGCATGTACATAACCTTGCGCCCTCATTCGTTTGTAGTGCAATGACCTCATGCTTAGGCTCTTCGGTGGACGCGGTGGGAGGGGGTCTCATCGTGCGAGACTAAGATGGGTCTACTTGTGCGTGTTTATCTCGCCTGCCAAAAGCAGGGTTTCATTTGGGGGGGGGGGGGGGAATATTGTCATGCGTTGCTATGCAACTGTAGTCTAGTACTGTGGAAGCTACAGGCCAAACTACCTACAGCAGTCTAGCTGGGGTTTTGTGACAGATTCTGTTCTGTGGCTACTAGCTACAATACTGAGCCAGCACTTTCACTGTAATGTAATCCAAGTTTATTTTGCCAGTTGCTACACGTATATGCGGTAGCTGGACACACTTGGCTGGTACCAATACTGCTATACGTTTCCATGTCTGTCTCTGTGTGTGTGTTCGTCCACACTCACTGCATGTAAGTTACATCATTGCATTGCTATGTCACAAGCACAGTGGCACTCCCTGGAAGTTTACAGGCTCAATAGACCTACGTAGATAGCTACAGGGGGCGTAGGAAGCTTGGGTATGTCAAGCAGCTGATTAAAATTGTCCACGGTGGAAATTTTTTTTACCTTGGCAGTCACGAAACGCTCTCTTCCCGCATTTCTGTGTAGTTGTCTACTCAAGAAATAAGTTAGCTGGTTTTTAGCAAACTGAATGACAAACGGACCCCAGATTTTGTAGTTTAGGCTGTCATGCAGAGGTGCGTTTGGGCTCAAAAAGAGCTGCTAATATGAGTGTGCAAAAACTATATGTTTTTACCAAGATTTTGGGGGGGGGGGGGACATTAGGCCCTTTCCCAGATTGGAGAAAGTTTACGACGGGTGTGACTTTAAAATCAACTTGGAGGGTTAAGCCTTCTATTATCGGTGGTCGTCTGGTTGGGGGAATACCCCCACTTAATGGAGTCGGCCTGTTGAGTTTGCTTTGTATGGACATCTTTAAGATTAGAGCTAATAGACAGTGTAATCTTCAGTGATTGTGAGTGTGGCATACATGTAGTAGCCCACTTCAGAAGTGTGAATCTACTGCCTCAGTTTGTTGTCTGAGAGTAAAAGCTACATGTACAGCATCCCCTAATCCAATGTACAATAACTATCTGATGTCACCGCTGGTAGCCTCATTCCCAGGTTCCACTACCCAGCTTTGTATAGTGTGTTCCCAAGCTGCACTCCTCAGCCATTCTCACATCGTGTAAATCGTTCCCAGGCTCCAGTCCCCAGCTTTTGTTGCACGATGTAGCACGTTCCCAGGCTCCAATTCCCAGACTGTGCACTGTGCAGCGCGTTCCCAGGCTCTAATTCCCAGACTGTGTACTCTACAACACATTCCAATTCCCAGACTGTGTACTGTACATGGTACGTACAACAAAAGCTGGGGAGTGGAGCCTGGGAACGAGGCTGACCCTACATGTACAATTCCACTGTACATTAGGAAGCCATGCAATGCTTTTCTTAAATGAATTATGTGCATGTCCATGAATGTAGATGTGAGACTTGGCAGAAACCCATAATCATTTTTTGATTGCAGCAGTTACTAATGCGTGCAGCGCATATTTACATGTATGGAATGCATTTGCATACGAGTATTAGTATTAGCAGGTTCAAAATTTAGCAAGTTTTTCCAATTACACTAAAATTAGTACTTGCAAATATTAATTACCTTAAGGTATATACATTTACCTCTGCATGTAGCTGTCAGTGTGGTACACTAATGAGGCCCAAAATAGCTCATTTTCTGTGCCAACCTTGTGACAAAGAAGTGGACAAACCTGAGAATAAGGTAGCCTCGAACCCAGGCCTTCCTCGCCCAGATTTTATCTCGCAGCCGTGGAAGGCCTGGGTTCGAGGCTAAGAATAAGGTGCCACATTAAGCAAATGGAAAAGGACCCCAAGCCAGCTCTCTATGAAACATTAGCGTATGTAAGGTACCTTGGTCGACAAATTTTTTGGTACCAAATTAAGGCTTGCAGATTTATGTCTGAATGGTTTGTTTCTCGTTATGGTCGTGTTCTCTGCATAGCTGTGGAGATTGGCAAGAGTAACGCTCACGTATCCGGCCAGGGAGACTAGTCTCAGAGAGGAACGGACGTGGTGTCAGGATTTGTCATGCAAAGATGCAATTTGTTTGTGATTTTTTAAAGTAAATACTACATATGCATGTCTTTGTACACCAGCCCTCATACAAAAGTATCTGGGAGTGGTAGGAGCTGAACTCCCATTCTGCATAGTCTTGTGCCAATCCTCTACTTGCCCATCGCTGAAAAACGGTCTGGGGACAATAGAACATGCCACTCGTCCATGACTTCCCCCTGACTTAAGTCTTGTTCACATGCAGACTCGTACCTGCGTGTTTTTCTTATATCAATTAAGAGTGATGGCAAAAAGTGACCGTTTCCGGGCAACGAGAGGTGGTAGCTCAAGCTGTCATGTGACCCCTCTAATTCAGTGGCTGTTCTGTGCCAAAGATACAGTGTTTCTGCATGTATATATATATAGCACAGAGCAGAGGCTGTCTGCTTGTTACTTATGTGATTTCAACCAGTGAGCAGTTAGCCATCTCCCATCTCCTCATTCCTCCTCCCCTGCCTCCCCTCCCCTCCCCTCCCCTCAGAATGGCTGCACCCGCCACCTTTCACGTCCCAAAAGAAGAGATAATGATGCCCGACACACGACTTCTGACCATCGAAGTGATACCTAATCCATTCCACCAGCAATCAAAAGTAGACGACGCAGACACGCGTACGAAGGAAGACACAATCGAAGGAGAAATTCCAGCCCAAGGTGGAAGTCGTGAAGCAGGAACTGAGGGAGAAGAGAGAATTGCAGCTGATACTCAAAGTGACGAAACATTAGCTGTGGAGGGTGTGGTCGATGGCAAAGATGTAAACAAGATTTTGCTTGAAGGTAAAAGAACTGAAAAGCTGCTAGAACAGACGGCATCTGCAGGAGAGGCGACTGCGACAAGCCAGGAGAGTAAGGACAGCGTCCCTGTGGTTTCTGATTTGAAGGAGACAGTTTCAACTGGTGGCACTGGTGCCAGCCTCGGAGAATCAGGAACAGCTGTAGAAGCCAGAGACAAGACAGCCGACTCCGAGAAAGAGGCAAACGCACGAGTTGGATCAGTTGTTCAGCAGCCACCTGGAACTGTTGTCGTGTCGGGATCAACAAGAGCAGCTGCAAGTCCTGTTCCAGTGATAGCCCACGCCTCCAGTGCTACCGTTGCCATAGCTACCTCACTAAAAGACGGCCCTCATCTTATAAACGTTCAGAAGGAGAACGAGAGGATAGTGAAAATGGCTGCCGAAAAACTCAAAGTTGGCGAGGCCGAACTCCTGAGCTTGAGTCAGCTACAACAGAGACAGGCAGCTGCACTTATGTTTGCCGAGGGTGCAGGGAGCAGGGTGTCCCAGGTTACCATGATTCCACCAATAGTCGATCTGTCTAGGGCTACAGAGAGCCACGGTGTGGTGGTGGTGGGTGAGGGGGGAACCGCAGCCAGGCCGAGGTTGTCTCAGATGTTGAATGTTGAGAAGCAGGCGAATGCAGTACAAGAAGGTAATGTTTTACAGACCGACCTTTCTACATGTATATGATTGTCAGGGGTTCATATGGGGGGGGGGGAGACCTGGGATACCCCCCCCCCCCCCAAGAATTTGCAGAATCAATCTCAGAGCATCTACTTTTCAAAACTTTTCTAGGGGGGCATGCCCCCAGACCCACCTAGTGGGGGTGTGCTAAAGCATGCCCTCCGCGTCAACGCCAACCTTTGGAGTTCCCCCCCCCCCTCCAAACGCAAAATCCTGTATGAACCCCTGATTGTACATGTACGTATAGCCTCATTCCCAGGGTCCACTGCTCAGCCTTTTTTTACACAATATAAATAGAAAATTTCCTGGCCCTCCAGACACTCCCAAACACAGGAGTGATATTTAGGGTAGACAGGAAAAATGCTTAATTGTGCGTAGGCAAACACAATTGTGGTTCTCAGACACCAAGGAAGGCAGCAAATCAATACTTCTCTGGCCTGGGTGCGAGGCTACTGTCAGACGGCAGTTTGTCCAACGTGCATATGTAGATCCTTTCCACTAAAACGTAACTTAAACCTTTGGCACTAGATGGAGAAAGTACATAAAAACATGCATTTTTTGTGCTTTCGTTAAATGTTTTATACGTGAAAGCACAAAAGACATGTTTTCATGTATTTATTCCCTTTTCAGTGCCTGCGATTACGTAGCAGAAAGGGCCCATTGCATTGCTCACAAACACTGCTACAAGAGGCGACAGGTCTTGTCTACTGCACTCCCACAAAACATTTCACTCTCTGCTGCATTTAAGCAGACAGTGAGTGGACTGAACCAGTATACGTAGCTAAAGACGGTACCCTGTGGTGGAAATTTAAAAGTAGTGTCACGAGCTAGCCCCTCGTGAGACTTGGTACAAAAGATGATCATTGGACACTAACAATTTTTGCGCATTTGGCTACAGCATTAGTTTTTTAGTAAGTTTGTAATACCGTTTGCAGGGTTTCACACAGAGGAGGGGGGGGGGGGGGGGCACACTGGGATTTCCCCAGCAAGAGTCCCCCCCAAGAAGTTGACATTTTTTTGGATACTCACTAGTTATTTAGTAGCTAATTTCAAGCCTTTTTGGAGCCCCAGAAGCAACCTCAGAACATGTAAATTTCAAAAATTCTGTGGGCGTGGCCACCCCCACCGAAAAAGTCTGTGTGAACCCCTGCCATTTGTATAGATCACATGACTCACGTTTGACCAACTGGTACCGTACTTCTGCAGAAGCAACCAAGGACAGTGATGTCGTCATTACCAGTGTTACCAAGGGCATAGTGCCTAGTATGACCGGTATAACTGGTATGTCTGGTGTAACTGCTATGCTAAAGTTCTCCCCTCAACAACCGGTCAAGAAGCACTGGACTACCAGCTGGAAACCTCTCAGTACTGTAAGTGAGAGTTCTGGTGGACACAACACACCTTCCACTTCTTAAGGGGTTCTAGTTTCTAGGCTCCTGTCTCTCCAGTTATGATCAGTGGCATTCAGATATGTACACCCAACCAGGGCTTCGTTTGGTGGGGGGGGGGACTTTGTGCCCACCTTTGGGATTTCAACCCTATAAGCACGCCTCCCCAAAATGTCTTCCAACATGCTTTTGCCCCCCCCTTGGGGATTTTCCTAAATGAACCCCTGCCAGTAGTATCTGGATATTTATATTCACACACACATACATATGCACACACATACATGTACACACACACACATACATGTACATGTACACACACAAAATGTACACACATGCATACCCACAAACACATGTACCCACACACAAACACACACACACGCACATACACACACACACACACAGGCTGCCCTAGAGCACGTCGGCCTGGACTCTAAAGGAAGCGGCTACTGGTATGACGGAGGACGCAACCTGTTTTTGTCTCCGCCCACCACAGACACGAACCAGCTACCCGCGTATGTCACAGTTTCCTGCAAAGTATTTCTTTGTTAGGGGTGGGAAGCACACACATCTGAAACAACTGGGACATAAAGTGTTGCTTACCCTTGATATGTACATGTATTAGAATGAAAACCAGCTGGCAGGACTACATGTATGCTTCCCCCCCCCCCCTCCCCCTCAATAACCTTTTCCTGGATGAAACCCTGGCCAGTCATGTTGCACATACTTATAAGTCATCCAACTGTACAGGTCAGTCCAAATTAAATTCAGCCATGGCTTAGAGCAAAAAAAAAATTGCCGACTCAGCAATTGTATAGTGTGCCACTTTCAAAATTTGCCAAAATTTATGTAGCTCTTTGCTATGTACATGTACAAGTACCACTTACATGTACATGTATTTGACATTAATTTAGGCAACGCAAAACGTGGTCCATTGGTGCCTGCAAACTTTCAATAGCTTCCACTGTGCTTGTTAGCATACATGGTACGTGTGGATAAACAGACAGACGTTTTAAATCTCAGTACCAGCCAGGCACACACTGAAGCACGTACCTGGCTTGTAACAGCTCGTATCTGACTGGACACAAAATGGAGGGGGGAAATTGAGGGGTTGGACGGCCTGATACGAAACTACATGTAGCCAACATGTTCATGTAGCTATGAGTACATGTATCACAACCTACATGTAATACTGATATTGCACTAGCTGTTGCACTCACCTGTACATATGCATGTAGGTTTGAGTTTCACTTTGAGCTTCAACTCTTCCCTCCCCCTCCCCCTCCCCCCTCCTCCTCCCCTCAGTGAGGCTGATATGCAGTTGGTGTGCAAGTCAATGGTGCAGTGGATGGCCAAACTGAAGTAAGCTATGTTTGACTGTTAGCCAATAAAATCATTTTTTTTGAGGCAAACATTAGAGATTTTTGTAGTGAGTTGTTGTGTGTGTATGTGTGTGTGTGTGTGTGTGTGTATGTTTGTGTGTGTGTGTATGTGTGTGTATGTTTGTGGGGCTAGGATAAAATTACACTATTTGGGTCACTTTGCCTATATACTATAGGAGACAAATAGTGTAGGGGTACACTATTTGCTCCCTATAGAAATATAGGAGACAAATAGTGTGCTGTCGTTGCATGTTCCCTATAATACTATAGGAGACAAATAGTGTACCCCTACACTATTTGTTCCCTATAGTATATAGGAAGCCAGGGCAGTTTTACACTAATAGCAATTGCCTATATACTATAGGAAGCAAATAGTGTACCCCCACACTATTTGTTCCCTATAGTACTATAGGAGACAAATAGTGTAGGGGCACACTGTTTTCACATGTGCAGAATGTGCTTCATGCATTTGTAGCGTTAGTACTATAGTTAGAGCCAAAATAGCAAATAACAATAATGACTGAACTTATACTGCACATGGTCTATCTCATAATCAGGTTAATAACAAAACAACATCCTCTATTACTAAGTAACAAAAAAACATTTTAAGAAAATATAGGGATGGAATCCCCAAAAAGCAACCAAACAAGGTAGGAATGGTACCACAATACCGTTACGGATTGTCATCCCTATATCTTTTGCCATTTTTGCAACTAGTTCCGAGCGAAGCGAAGCTATTCTCCAGTTCGATTGACCTTTTTTCGTCGTAACCTGTTCCAGCCAGTTCTCCTGGTATAGCCTATCAAACACACAGCGAACACTTACCTTCGCTATAAACTGTGACTCCTAACGGGGAGACTTGAAGCGATCACTATCACAGTAAGCTTACTTCGGCCTCTGGTCTTCTAAGCACACAATAGCAAGTAGCCATTTTGTTTTGTGGGTGTGTGTTTGACCTTTTTCATTTGTGGGTGGGTGCTATGGGCGTGCCACCTGCATGCCATGTGCCACACCCAGCAATTCTCGTGAAGCGAGGACATCCCTGCACATTGTGTATCACTAGTATACGTAAGTGCTAGTTACATGGGACGACAGGATGTTAGATTGTGGTGTAGATGATTAGGTTTTTTTGAACGTACTTTGGTATAATAGAGTAATGTTTTTTGGAAATGTATTCCGTACGCACTGTTGATGAGGTGAAAGGGTGTTGTTGCAGGTGGAAGAGTGTAGTTGTCATTGTAGGTGTGGATTGTGGTGTAGAATGTGGGGTAAGTGGTACATGTATGTAGTCTAGCCTAAGAGTGTGTATTGCTGCATGTGGAGGATAAGTTGTAGTGTGAGGGGGTGATGTGCTGCAATTGCCATGCACATTCTGTTGGCTGTGGATATGGCTGGTGTGGCATGACAGGGATTGGTCTGTGTGCGTGTGTGTGTGTGTGTTGAGGTTGGAAAAATGGCAAAAGATGACAATCCGTAAGGGTATTGTGGTACCATTCCTACCTTGTTTGGTTGCTTTTTGGGGATTCCATCCCTATATTTTCTTTCATTTTGTAAAATGTTTTTTTGTTACTTGTTTCTGTTTGTTTTTTTTGTGGGGAGGAGAAAGGTATGAATGGTGTTTAGATGGTCTGGTTGTGTGGGGTAGATGAGTGTTATTAGCTGTATCCACATATGCTCCCATTTATGATAAACAGCACCTATAATGTAACAGACACAGAATGCACTTTGCACTGCAAAGCTTTCAGTGGGGCTTAAAGATACAAGATATAGCAGAGTAGCAAAATACAGCTAATGTAAATTGTAGCTAAGCGCCTACCGACTTGAGAATGCCACTGTACACCCACACATTCTTGTATGTAACATTGCAATGGCAGACGGCTGTCTATAGCAGTTTGCCGACTCCATTTAATGCACATCATGGAGGTTAGTATGGTCTAGCAGTTGTATCAGTGTTCTTACTATTATAACGTAACTACAGCAACTCACTTTGGGTCCGTCATAAAGCGTACTCCAAGTATTATAAGCGTCTAAGCAGAACAGCTCGTCCATGCAGCATTATTGTTATTTGCTATTTTGGCTCTAACTATAGTCCTAACACTACAAATGCATGAAGCACATTCTGCACATGTGAAAACAGTGTGCCCCTACACTATTTGTCTCCTATAGTACTATAGGGAACAAATAGTGTGGGGGTACACTATTTGCTTCCTATAGTATATAGGCAATTGCTATTAGTGTAAAACTGCCCTGGCTTCCTATATACTATAGGGAACAAATAGTGTAGGGGTACACTATTTGTCTCCTATAGTATTATAGGGAACATGCAACGGCAGCACACTATTTGTCTCCTATATTACTACAGGGAGCAAATAGTGTACCCCTACACTATTTGTCTCCTATAGTATATAGGCAAAGTGACCCAAATAGTGTAAAATTGTACCAACCCATGTTTGTGTGTGTGTGTATGTTTGTGTGTATGTTTGTGTGGTGCTGATAAACGCTAATGATGTGTCGTCTTCATGTGATGCCCAGGGAGCTCCGAAGCAGTACGGCTGAGGCCGACTCGAAGTTGGCCCAGGTCATCAAAGACCAGTTCATCGCCAGAGTCCGAGTGGCCACACAGGTACGTTTGCAGCTGTAAACAACACAGCACTTCATATCGAAAAGTTTATAACGAATTGTATACACGCAGGAAGTGAAGTGGTATTGACAAACATGTCTAAAAACCAGCCCGGCAGTACAGAGGCTTGCAGGTTGGGTGTACAGAGGTTTGCAGGTTGGGTGTCAACTGCAATACACAAATGAAGTAATTGTGTAAACTGCTCGCCCTTCGTTCCAGACAGCCTAACCTAATTAAGCAATTGAGAGTAGGCCTGAGCTAATTATTCATTTTGATTTGCCTATTATTCTATTCTTGAATTCTTGCTAAATGTCCCTGTTATTCTTTCAAAAACAGCCGATTATTCTCAAAAAAATTACAGCACATGAACTTACCAAAACACAATTAATGCTTATTGTATTGCAGGCTTGCAGCATCAGTGATGCTTCTATGTAGTCCTGGATGCAGTTCTGCTGCTGGTGCATGTGTGCATATCCTAATGGCTTACGTACACGTGTACAATGTCTCTCAAGGCTGCTGCCAAACCATATATGGTAGGTGAGACATGGCTTCACTAGGCACTGTGCTGTGTACGCAGCACTTTCCAAATAAGGTGAAAAGCACTGCTAATTATTAGAATGACGCAATCGCCGATCTAGCCACTTCCTATGTACACTTTCCAGGGGACAACCAGCTTGCAAACCTCTGTAGTCAGTGAAGACAATAGCCATTTTCTAACTGGTAACTGAGTAGGCACAATAATTTAATTGCTGTTTATCAAGGTGTAGTAACATCATGCACTTGTAAGGTTGTGTGCTATAGGCTTCGCTAGACTGTTAACAAGATTACATCATGCACTTGTAAGGTTGTGTGCTATAGGCTTCGCTAGACTGTTAACAAGATTACATCATGCACTTGTAAGGTTGTGTGCTATAGGCTTCACTAGACTGTTAACAAGATTACATCATGCACTTGTAAGGTTGTGTGCTATAGGCTTCGCTAGACTGTTAACAAGATTACATCATGCACTTGTAAGGTTGCATGCACTTGTAAGGTTGTGTGCTATAGGCTTCGCTAGACTGTTAACAAGATTACATCATGCACTTGTAAGGTTGTGTGCTATAGGCTTCGCTAGACTGTTAACAAGATTACATCATGCACTTGTAAGGTTGTGTGCTATAGGCTTCACTAGACTGTTAACAAGATTACAGCTAACTGGAAGCGCACTACGAAATTGCTGTGTTAGCACTTTCGCTGGAAGCTGTACGAGATGAGACTGTCTAGCCAAGCTGATCCATTCTACAGCTACTTTTGACCTCTCCCTCCCCCTCCCCCTCCCCCTCCCCTGCACACACACACACACCTTTACCTTCCTCTCCAGCGCAAACCCAAGGACCCGGTAGCTATCCAGCGAATGATAGCCCAGAGTCAGAGCCTCATGAAAGTACAGTCCGCCATTGCTAACGCTGGTATGATGAACGCTATCACCACATCCTCTACTGCATCCCCCCAAGCTACCACAACCGATACTTCCACTACCGAATCGGCAAAACCAACAATCGTCCCTCCATCATTTCCGCAAGGATCGATTCTAGTTGTCCCCCACCCCCATCACCCATTTCAGGCAGTCCCTATTTTACCGGTTTTTGCAAACGCAGCCGTCATAATGCCACAGAACACCCATCCGCAGGGAATGGTAACCATACCTCAGGTTTCGTCTGCGGTGACCGTTTCCAACGGCAACGAAGCAGGTACCACGTCTGTGATACAGTCGAGTATGGCCACCTTCACTTCAAAGGAAGGAGCACCTCCGAGGGAGGATTTACCCAAAGAGTCTGCAACCAGTAAAGAAGCGAGCATCACCATTGCAAGTCTTCCTTCGTATGTACAGCATGCTTTGAACGCTGCTGGAGGGCTCTCCGATTCTCGACAACCGGTCGCTCTTCCCGCTGGAATATCCTTTGCAACATTTGCATCTGGAGTGGGCGGGGCTATACCGACGCTGATGATAACCGTGGCTGAGGCCGTTCCTCTCGGCTCAATTGACTTTGACTCGAAGTCTATCGAGATCACAGGAGAGGTTCCCATTAGAAAGGTGGAGTTGGATTCGCTGGATGAAACATCGAATGTTGCCGACGGGGGGAGGCTGCTACCCGCAATGAGTAGTACTGCAAAGGAAATCGAAGAGAAGGGAGCGATGGAGATCCCGAAAGAGGACGAAACTGAGACAGGAAAGGAAGTTGAGAAAGTCGAAGCGGTCAAGAAAAGCGAGGAGGGTCAGACACCTTCCCTCACCGCCCTCCACGGACGGACCTCCCAAGAAGTGATGTCGGCCAAAATGCTTCTGTCTCTGACGGGAAGAGCGGCGGGAAAAGACTGGCCCATCTCTCCTCTCGATAAAGACGCCCCGGCTCAGGTGTTTCTAACTCCGCCCGCCGTCTCACTGCAATCCCAAGTAGGAATGGAACAGATGGCAACAGTTTCCATAGCAATGGGCGGAGCATACCAAACGACTGCCATCCCTGATGGCACCTCTCCCGCTTCCACTCCCAGTACGCCCTCAGGTCGAAAACGGAAGCAGAAACCGACGCCTAGTGCGAAAGCGAGCGACGGTGCACCGACGCCAGACGCTGCCGGTGCAAAACAAGGCAGCATGCTGTCTCCCACTACCACTTCAAAGGGAAGAAGAATTAGAAAACCGAAACAAATGGACGAGGAGGACCCCTCCAAAACGGGCACAACTCCGAAACGTAGCAGAAAGCAGCAGCTCCAGGACAACGGCAACGCTGGCAAGTCCAGAGAGTTCACTCCAGAGGAGCTGTTGACGATCCTCGGTATCCCTCCGTCCACGGGCTCCCCGTCGCCAGCAAAGGAGAAGACGCCGGCGTCCAAGGGAAGACAAAAAGGAAGCGCAGCGAAATCGACAGACAAGGATAGTGACGGCGCTGTCGCAGTGCTGCAGGGCTCTGAAGCCTCAGCCAAAATGCAGCAGTTAAAGGCCGAAAGAGAGAGCAAACCCATGAAGGAATATGTAATCGAAACGGACTCTGACAGCGATAGCAGCTCGTCCGGAACAAGCTCCTTCTCTCCCAACAGCGGGAGCTCGAGTGACAGCAGTAGTGATTCAAGCAGTGAAGGAGGATCGCCGAGTGAGACGGCTAAACCTCTGCCGAAAAAGGGTGTGGTTTCAGGTGATCGGGGGCGTGGCAGGGGGCATGGTAGGGGCAGAGCTATTGGTGGAAGGAACCAGAGACGGAGGGAACAAACCGAGAGTACCCAGTCTTCTAGCTCGGACGAGAGTAGCTCCGAAGATGAGGCCAAGGAAATGATGGCAGGCATGAGTGCGAGGAACAGGAGAGGGAGAGGGAGGGGCAGGGGGGGAGCCGTGGGTACGAGAGGTGGACGTCAGTCCAGGGGACAGATCGTGAGTATCCCAACGAGCCTGTTGACGCAGACACCACAGGCTGGCAAGAAGAGAAGAGCTTCAGGCCATGAGGTACGTGTATACAATTAGGCGTACATGTACATGTAAGGTGTTCCTGTCTAAGCTACACATGTACTTATTAATCCTTGAAGAACTATTGTCACATACAGTACATGTATATGTGACATACGCCTGTCAAGACTTTATTTAAACTGACCAGTTGGACTACCCGGCCTGTCACCTAAGGGTTAGTAAGACTGGCCAGTTCTACTGCAGCTATATATGTTAAGACAGTCCTCGGGCTAAATTTCTATTGAAATACATGTACATGTGTTAGATATTAAATGATCTTGGCACTCTAGCATGAGGAGTTCTGCTAATGAACAGAGCCAGTTCTGCTTTGAGAGCAGGGTTCTCCCTTGTCAGGGTGGTAGTGGTGGGGGAGTCCCCCCACCTGCACAAAGTGTGGGAGCTCTGAGATGCCTGTTGTTTTCTCAAGCTTCTAGGCTACCTGCAGAAATGAACCCAATTAAGCTTAAAGGGCTTCCTAAAAGGGCTTCCCATAGACTTAGGGTAGGGTGCATGAGTTTACTCATATGGACAGAGCCAATGCACAGTACATGTACATAAGAGCCTTCAGCGTGGCACGGTGCCATGCTACACGCTTTAGGGAGAACCCTGGAGCGGTACATGTAAACTGTAAATGATGCAGTACATGTGTAGAACATCTACATGTATTCTGTTTCCAATACATGTACATTGCACTGTCCTCTCTCTCACAGGGTGAAGACAAGGATCACAAACATTTGGAGCTCATTCCTGAAGGACCGATCGACCTCGCCAGTTTCTATAGCAACCGAGGGGGCGTGGACCTCGGCATTTTGAGCGAACTGACACAGAGTGTCAAGCCCAGTGGTGATGAAGAGACCACAAGCGGTGGGAGTCGATCTAAGCGCACTTGTGTCCGAGTCAGAGAAGAAATCTCGAAACTTCAAGAAATTCTAGAAGACATAGACACTGAGGAGCCGAAGGCGGCAAATGCCGTGAAAGCAAAATTGAAGGGGCGTGGCAGTAGGGGGCGGGGTCAGGTCTCAGGGACCGGAGGTGGCAGTGACATCGGCCCAGAAGGGAGTGTCCCGGATGTGGGGTCAGCAGATTCGGGTGTTCCGGTGAGGAAGTATCGCCGGCCGGCCTACCGGAGCCAGTTTACACACAAGCGAAGGAAGAAGCGAAAGAAACAGCCGGAGGAAGGTATGTCCATGCATGGCTTCCTGGTCCCCAGGCCCTCCCAAAAATGGGAGAGAACCTGGAATTTTTTCTCACGTGAGTGACATTCAGGGCAGAAGGGGGTGTAGAAAGGATTCAATAGCGTGTGGGAAAACGCAGTTATAGTTTTCTGGCACCAAGGAAAAGCAACAAATCTATACTTCTTGTACTGCAGTTAAAGCAAAGTCTCTCCCACGCATACTGTAATTCAGTAAGTTAAATCATATGAGAAAGATGCTACTACCACACACACACACACACACACACACGCACACACACACAGAGGCCTTGTGGCAACCTGCAAGGAAGCGTGCTGCAGGAGAAACTCTCAAACCTGTCTATGTCTTCTCGACTAACCTCGCCAACCAAGCTGCCGAGTGGGTCTACCGAGGAAAGTACGACAACATCATCCAGTTTCACAACGCGCAACCCAAAGGACCAGGATTTTTACGCCTTCTGGATCCATCACCTCAAAAAAAACCAGTGGGGGGTCGAATGGAAACGGAATTGGAAGGCCAGGAAAGGAAATTGACTGAAACCACCGACTCTGAGGAAGTATCGGCTAAGACTTCCAAGCCGTTCCGACGACGTAGCTCTCGACTTAGCACCGACGAAAACCATCATGAAAGTCCGAGGATTACCAGGCTCCGAAGTCACAAGACCGTGAGCCAGAGTGCGGATTCCGAAGACCCAGTTGTGGAAAGTCCTCCCCCTCTGGCCCCACCCCCTCCTGTTCGTTCCAGCCGCCGCCTGAGGAGCCGACAGCGACCTGGTAGTACCAGTCCCCCTCCGCAGTCTCCACCCCCACCAGTATCTCCCCCACCCCCAACCTCCAGTAGAAAAACTAGGTGAGCTACAACATGAAGTCAGTAGCCTCATTCCCAGTCCTAATGTAAGCTCATTCTCAGGCCCTGATGTAATCGCATTCCCAGCCCCCTGGTATAAACTCATTCCCAGGCCTACATGTACGTGCGAATTTCACTTTAGCTATTGCTGCCGGTCTGTTTTTTTCTCTCAGATAAATAAACTCATTATGAACATGTAGAACGTACTTGTATGTTTCATTACTTACATGCATGTACAGTACCACTCACAAGCAGCTTGTTTGTCCACGTGTGTCCACTCGCGAGGGACTCGAAAGTAACACTCGTGTGTGTGTTCACAAACTCGCGTGTGTGTATGTGTGTACACGCAAGTAGACGCAAGCGCGCACACGTGTGCGATGCGAGTCAAACACTTGTGCATTGTCGAAATTAATGCGAAACACGCTCACTCATTCAGCCTGGCTCTTTTTTCTTCATTTCAGCTACTACATGTAGTTTTTATTTTGCAACTAGTAAATCACGTATCGTTTTGAGTTACGATCACGATTCGCGAGCGCACTGCGTGTGCGAGTACTCGCGTGCGCATGTGTGCGTACTTGTGTGTGCGAGGGCTGTTAAGTTATATTCGTGAGCGGTACTGTACATGTACATATACTTCCTTGCAGATCAAGAGCACAGGCCATTGAGACTCCACCCCAGAGGGTCACTCGAAGCAGGAGAGCCATGACCCCCGAGCGCCAAGCCAAGAGTCCATCATCCGAGAGGGAAGTTGGCGCAAAGGAACAAGAAGAAGAGACGATGGAAGAGAGCCGACGTTTGGAGGGGGAGACTTGGGAGGAGGACAACCGAGGGGATTCGAACCAGCAGGAAGCGAGGAAAGTCGATAGCGACCAGAGGAGAGCGGTGGGTGACGGCGGATATCAGACACGGGACGATGGAAGTCCTAGTCTACAGTCTCCTCCTTTGGATATGGTGGGAGAAGGGCCGTACGAATCAGAGGCTCTCTCGGAGACCAATTACACCATCTGCCACGGTACCCCATCAACCAAGAAACCTTTGAACGATATTTCAAGTCCTTCGTCAGCCAGAGCCAAGGCCGGCTGGCCGCCACAGCAACAGCAGCAGCAGCAAAGACAGGCACAGTCGGTTAGAATGCCGACTACCTCCACTACCGAGCCTTTCTCCCCGTCTGGGAACTCAGCAGCAGCGCCGACTATAGGAGGCCGGCCAGTTGCTGCCCAGAGCCCTGGCGTTAATGCTACCGAGTCTGTGATAGCTCAGCAGTTGACACAGGACCACCACAGAGATGTAAACTGGGGTCATGCGAATATCACACCTCAATTTCCACCGGTCCCCGGCGGCTACCCTGCGGTGTATAATCCTGGTCTCCATGCCATGCCGTACCCACCTCCAGGACAAGCGATACCGGGGGCAAACTATCCCTATCCGATGCCATATCCTTGGCCTCATGCGCATCCACACGGTGTCATGCCTGCCCACATGGTGGGATCCCATCCAAAATCCTATCATGACCCCCAGACTTTTCAGGGGGTCCACCACACCCAAGAGATGTTACAACAACAGAGGGTCGCGGCTGCCACTGCAGACGGAACACCGCATTCACAGCACTTGTCTCATCACCACCAGTACCCTCCCAGCTCTCTGATCCAAACCTGGTCCTCTCAGCAGCCCACACCCTCCTCCCTCTCCCTCCAATCAAGATCAACCATCGAGGGTAGCAAGGAATCCATGACGTCTTACTCGCCACAAGACCCGAGTATGGCCCAGGGACAGCCTGTACTCAAGCCCCTGCCAATAGAGAAAGTACCCCTAGGTAATGCGCAGTCCCCCGCGGGGTTCCCCCCGCCTCCCACCCTTCACCAGCTCCCCACGTCGGGGTCACAACCGTCTCTCTCTCACCAAGTACCGCACGGCTTTGCCCGAGGCCCTCACACGCTTTCGCCCGAACACCTCCAACCGGGAATGTCTCCCCATCCGCATGCTGCTTTCCCGTATCCGTTTGAGCCTGGCACCCATCACTCCCTGTCTCCCATGCACATGTGGCACCAACCCCAGATGCAGGCCCCTCCTATTCGGCATCTTCCCGGCATGCACCCCGCAGCGCACATCCAACCGCACCTCTCTCCCCACGGCATGTGGTATCCCCACATGGCTCCACTGATGGCCGGTCCGGGAATCGACCCCACGGGGGCCGGGGGAGACTCATTGAAACACGCAGGGGGGAAAAAAGGTGGTAAGGGTAGCTCCAAAGCAGGCCAAATGGATGGAGCTGAAAAAGTGAATGCCAATCGGAATGTGAACAACAACAACAGCAACGTTATCGCCTCCATGAGTTCTGCAGCAATTCACCCCGGATCAAACAGTTCTCAGTCGCTCTATGCCGCCCAGTACCAAGCCCAGGCCTTCAGCCAAAGACAGGTGGTGACCGAGAGCAACAGCAGTAATGCATTCTCAGTGGAGCAACTAGCCAGCTCCCATCACAAAGAATCGACGGCATACTTACAATCTCGCGTCGCCAGAGGAGCGACCTGGACCCCCCCGTCCCATCAATCCGAAACCCACAGAAACTTTAGCGACAAACTGGGTAGTGCGGTGATTTCCGTCCAGTCTGCTAATTCTCAGCCGGGGGGACCCTCGAATCTCGTTCCGACAGTGGCCTATCGTTCAGCTTTCGCTAACCACACTCTCCCCCTTCTGCATGGACCACACAAGAGACAAGGAAACGTGGCTCTTGAGGATAGCGAGAACATGACCACGTCGGCCATTCTTGAGAGGACAAGAAGAAACACGGAAATCGTGGGAGAGATGGTTACTGCAGTCGCAACATTTCCCAGTTAGTTTTCAGTTAGTTTCTTTTTTTTCTTCTGTTTTTATTTTAACCACTTGTACACTTTCCAAATCATGGATAATTCTGATTCTCGCTGCTTAGGGAAACAAAGCAACAACTACTTTCACCAACTCACCTCATAACACTATGTACTATAGTCTCCAGTCAGTTTAATTGTGGAACATCACTTTTGTATACTTCTTTTGCAGCTTTGCATACATTACAACAACGCATCCTTTCAAAACTTTGACCTTACCCATTGTTTTTCTGAATTCCTTTTTAATGTTTGCATTTGGTACTATGAGTCTATGTTGGTCATGTACAGTTTTTCAAAGTAAATGGCAATTGCAACTGTCAAATGTGTGATATCGGTATGTAGCCTCATTCCCAGTTCTTCCCACTCCAGTTTTTTTCTTGTAGCTATTAAACTGGTGTGCAAAAATCGTGCAATTTCAAATTTCTAATGGGGAATTAAATCTGTAACTAGAGCCATAGAGGTGAAATAGGTCAATTCCTTGAGGATATTTCTATAAATTTTTTGGCTACATAACAGTGAACGCGATTAACAAGACTAAAGCAGCTTGGCAACAGGCCACTATGAGTCGATCAGTTACATCTTTGGAGCAGTACAGGAATTTTTGTAGATCTGGTCTGAGATCAAACCGGCAAAACGTTTGACCATTGGTCAGGGTTGGAGTGAACCCCTGATATACAATCAGTATAAGTGTTTTGATCCAACAAACAACCCTAGTGTTTGAAATTTCGACCTGACATTGAACTTCAGGTCAAAATTCAATATATTTTGGCCTGACCTTCAGCATTGTGTCAACCCAACACTAAATGTCGGGTCAAAATTTCGACCCAACATTGAATGTCCGGTCAAAATTTTGACCTGATGTTCAACGTCAAGTCAAAATTTTGAAGTTCAACATCAGGTCGAAATTGAAGGTCTCAGAACCAGAGTGGTCTAACCCATAGATATTGAGCTTGCCCCCACCAGAGTATACATATTGTAGAAAATGAAGGGGGGAAATGGGCAACCCTCTTCTCCCAACGGAACCCTAGGCCATGTGACACTGCCGCGTTAAGGGGTGAACGGGCAGGTCGTTCCGGCTGACCGAGCCTTCAGCCTTTCGGGCGCCTGTCCGCTATGGTACAGGGATCGTCATCGGGTCTGTTTAGTGTGCCAGGCTTTGGAGGAACACGGACGGATCCTAGGCCGTACTGTCCGAGACCACCGTGGCAGTTGACAAACCACGTTACCCTCTACCTGAACACACATGGTCACAGCCCGGAGCTAACTGCTCCATCCACTATACTTATGTTAACATATTTATTAAGTTTGAAAAAAAGTTACGTTTTGCTTATGGGTTTAATTAACGTAACACAGAAATCAATTAGGATGACGTCAGGCACGAAACTAGCGACCCGAGACTAATTCTTTCAGCTCCCGAAAGATATTTTATCAAGTGCTGTGGGTTAGACCACTCTGGTTCTGAACCCTTCAATTGACGTTCAATGTGGGTCGAAATCTTGTTAGCTACCCATTAGCTACATGGTTGCTAGCACATACATGATATGCAGCCTCCCTCAACTTGGGGAATCAATCAACAAAGTGTTTACGTTAGCCACAGCTTAATTAAATTCTTCTGAGCCGTGCACAATCACGATAGTCAAAACTGTGGTGCGTGTGTACGCTGCACTTAATGACCCATACAGTAAGATTAGCTTCCGCACACAATCTGTAGCCGAAATCTGTCAATTTACCGCGTCGAGAAGCCACAGAAGAGCACACCCAGTAATCGCTTATCGCTACCGTCTGTCCGCCTTACAATTGTCGCGGCACCATGAGCAGAATAATTGTCCTAGTGTCGCTGTGTGGGATAGCTCTGCAGCTAGCTACAGTTGGCAACTGTCAAGCCGACGAGTCCCGCCTGTATATATTGTCACTATTACCGTACCCAGATGAGAATGCGAGCCTGGCATTCCGGCCATCATTTGATGGCGGCCCAAGCCTGTTCTTGGCAGCCCAGTTGGCTGTTGAACGTATCAACAACAGGAGTGATATTCTTGAGGAGTACACACTCGAGCTGATCCAGGGGGACAGCGGTTGTGACGTCCAGCTAAAGACTGCCGCCGCTTTTGTCGAGCATGTATTAACTGGTGAGAAACAGATAATTGGAATGGTTGGCCCGGCTTGCTCTACGGCAGGCCTTCTGCTGGGTCCCCTTACGGGGAGGGACCAAATTGCATTGATAAATGTACACATTGCAGCATCACCGCTTCTGGAGGACAGACAGAAATACCCTTTCTCGTTTGGAACACTTGATTCGAGCAATACTTTTGTCGATAGTCTGATTGCTATGATGAGAATGAACAATTGGGGGAAAGTTGCTGTTTTGTACGATGAATCTCGGGCCTTCTACTACTCTACCCAGTTAGCCTTTGAGCAACGGGTTAGTGACCTCTCGGGGTATGCTATTGAGTATTCATCTGCCGTTTTGACCACTTATATTCCATTTGATGATCTTCGCAGTGTCGGTGTTCGCATAGTCATCCTCTTAGTTGGTCCAGACTTTCTCAACAATATTCTGTGTCTTGCTTATCATGAAGACTTTCTCTTTCCCGCTTACCAGTTTATCGCAATCAGTGAAACAGTCCTGGTGGATGAACTTAATCAAATTGAGTTTCGTTTAGATCGGAGACAAGTATCTTGTAGCAGAGAGGATGTTCTAAAGGCCGTAAATGGATCTATTATCATAGACTTTGAAACTTCACCACGTAATAAAAGTGAAAAATCACTGCGTGTAGGACTGTCATTTGAAGAGTTTGATTACCAATATAAGAGATCTGTTGATAGAAATGGATTGACTCCGAACATCTTTGCTCCTGCTTATCATGATGCGGTTTGGTCACTGGCTCTAGCCCTGGACGACTCTATAAAAGCTTTAAACAAGCTAAATTTCTCACTATCTCAGTACGGATTTGGTCACAGTTATGTAACAAATATTATTCAACAGCAGCTTCTTGAGTTGGAGTATGTAGGTGTATCAGGAACAGTGAAATTTGATAATTTGACCGGGTATTCAAGGCGTACAGTTGAGATTTTTCAGGTTGAAAACAATTCAATGAGCTCAGTAGCCCGCTACAATGGAAGTACAGATAACATTACTCTTACGAGTCAAGCCAAATTTATTAATGATGTTTTTAAACCAGTGGTGAACAACCTTCATGCACCACTGTCTGCTGCAGGAATAGCTCTCCTCATGAACGGGGTAGCTCTTATTCTGCTCATCGTGAGTCACATTCTGATGGTTGTCTATCGCAAGGAAAGACCCATCAAAGCATCGCAACCTAAACTGAATCATCTTGCGTACATTGGCTGTCATCTACTGCTTCTTGTTATTGCATCATACGTAGCAATTGAAACTTTTGATTTTGCAACAAAAACCAAATGCATTCTCTATCATGTCCTCAACACGAGCGCATCCAGTGCTGCTACCTTGCTTTTCGGAGTCTTATGTACCAAGACATGGAGAATATACAAGATCTTTGTGTCGTGGAAAAACCCAGGAAGGCTGATTTCAGATAAGTTCTTAATCAGTTTTGTGCTATTTCTTCTTTCGGTAGACACTTTGGTGAGCATCATATGGATAGCTGTTGATCCGTTTGTTCCAGTCATTATTCCAATTTCACATGACGGAGATATAGAAACGATTCAAAAGACATGTTCAGCAAATAATTATTCTCTGTGGTTTGGAATTTTATTAGGATACAACGTTCTCATTATGTTTGGCTCGATCTATCTCGCATTTCTCTGTCATGGTCACATTCCCAAGGTTCAGAGAGAATTTCAAACTAATACCACAATTATTCTGGTATATGTCTTGTCATTTACATGTGCTCTAGGTTTTGCTGTGTTCTTCACTTTACGAGGATCAGCCAGCATCACTCTCGAATTTATAGCGCTCTGCCTTATATTTACTGTGTCGCTATATTCTTGCCTTCTGTTTCTCTTCCTCCCACCCGTCATTCAAGTGCTGAAGTTTAAGCGTAGAACTCATCTCCTGTGAGTAGATTGGAAGGGCTACCTTAACCCAGTCAGTGTTGCTTTTGCTGCAGCTTCAATAACAGAGACAAGCACAGACTAGCTAATACTGAGATCACTAACTCTTTCAGAGTAACTCACTTGAATTTCTATGCTTTCTAGCCTGCCACTATAATGTATTTTTTCTCCCTGAAATTGGAGAGTGTATTATTATGCATTAATTTTGTGTGTACAGCATTTAGTAGCTAGCGAAGCTGCACTTCAGATTAACCCAAGTTGGGTTATGGTAACCTTTCTATTCTTACAGTATTATACCACACCACCTGTTCTGAATCAATGACGACATTAGCCTATATAAGATATTATGCACACTATAATGTGTATACAGTAGAGTTGATGTTTTTATTATCCTGTACACACTTATAATAATAATAATGACACTTGAGCTATTAATGTTGGTACTATGACATCATAATAACTACACCATGGAACATGCTAAAATCACCAATTCTAGCCATTTCAGTTTGTGGGGTGACACCCCCACAAATTTTGGAACTACATGTACGTGCCTCTGGCATTATTAATTTTGGAAAATAGCTGGAGTTTAACCAAGTATAGTACTTACATGCAAGGGAGCATATTAGATTCAACTTCTACTTGGTCCCAGGTCTGGGTATGAGACTATGGTTATCTGCCATGAGGCGTTGGGTTTGTATCACAGTAAAATAAGAATTGTCATTATGACTACAGTTGTTTGTTAATGGGTTGGAGATGATGAACACATTACATATATTGACACAGCAAGATAGTAAGTTTATGGGAGGAGTTGGTCAAGAATTCACATTAGAGCAAATTGCTGTGGAGGGAGTTGGTCAAAATATATCAAAGCAAATTGGAGGGAGTTGTTCCAGAGTACATGGAGCAACTGTTTTAATGTGTTTTCTGCATTCTTGACAAACTCCCTCCACTGTATTTTTGACCAACTCCCTCCATAACTTCATACCATCTAGCTTTGTATGTAACGTGTTCATCATTCAAGTGTAACTTGATAACAAACAACTATAGTCAAAATGACCTTTTTTTTTTTACTGTGATATATACAGGTAACAATAGTAAAGCAACTCCCTACACTGTAGCTACATGTAGTAATTACCTAAATGAGCCACTGGCTTGTTTGGGAATTGAGTACTTACACACGATAGCCTCATTATCAGCCCCATGTGTACGTTTCACTTTAGGTAGCATGACATTACGAAACACAAACATTAGCCTAGGGTTACATGCATGACAATGGAGGTTTGCAATAATATTTTGTCTATGACATCTAGATCTTGTGTTAAGGGTGTCCAGCCTGTACACTGAAAATGATAAGGACTTAAATTCATACCAGTACCAAACTCCTGCCCATGGTCTAGGCCATTTAGTTTATGTACACATTTCCTGTATTTCTAGAGCTTCCTATGCTCTATGGGATTCTTACCATGCTCTATGAAAAAATACTATACCATGTTACTATAGTAACATGTACTAAGAGTGAATAAAGTTGTGATTTTTTCCCACTTAAATGTTAGAAATGTATGTAGATAACTATTCGGGACACTCCCCTTTGCTACAGATTTTCACTTTTAATCATCGATATGGAGTAGTAGCCAGTGCCTTTATAATTACTACAACTCAATGAAACAGTGACTATGAAAGCTATTGAGAAGTGATCACTGCCGAGATTAATCATGAACGGAGTCATTGGATATATAATAATTTAGAAGTGACTGTGAAAGTTATGATAAGTGATTGGAGTCAGCAATAGCATCGACACTATCGAAGCAAATAATATTCCGGCTATCATCTATACACTGGATGGTTTACTTCTTAATCTTGTGCTTACGGTGCTTCTTCTTTCTTCTCTTCTCCAACTTCTCACCCTCTACGACAGCAGCAGTCGATTGCTCTATTTCCAACTCTTCTTCATCTTCCAAACGATATCCCTCAGAGTTAGCACCAAAATTTACTGTCCGCTGCTGTAAGCTCACTCTCCGATTCTCACTCAATGCTTTCATTAGGAACTTCATCCGATCTGTCATCTCGTTTCGGATTTCAAACAGGCCTTCCCTCCACGAGCAACTTCGCTTGACCTCTTCGATTCTTTGGTCATTCTTGGCGATTTCCACCTTGGTATCGTTGATTGCAACATCCAAAGCAAACGGTATGTCATTCATAGTCGAGTATTCTCGTAACATGCTCGATAGTTCTTCCCTGTAAGGGTAATACTCCCATTCCACAGCCATTGAGAACTCCTCATACATTCTGGTGTTTAGCTTATGACTCTTGCTCTCAAGATGGGCATGGTAGGTTTCTGTTATTATTTCAGAGGTAGCCGCTGCTCTGCCAGCCACTTCCGAACCACCTTTCACTGGCGTGTGGAAGTCCTCTTTCAGATGATCATCTATGATTGCATTCTCTCCGGTATTAGGTGTGAAGGACACTGCGCATATCCTGCAAAAAGATTCATCAACCATGGACACATCAGGTGCATTAGAACCAGCCTTACTATCCTTTGGTGGCGAAGGCAATGGGAGGAAACTATCACTTTGAAATGCGAGAACTTGCTGAATTTCTTCATCTTCAATACCCGAGGCGACCTGCATTTCTGGGCCATTTTCATCGGCATGCTGTGACGTATCAGGCGATTTTCCAGTAGGACTTGGCCAGCTCAAATTATTAGACATTGCTGCAAGCGAGCCTGGACTATGTTCCATGTTAGCAGCACTGCGAAATTGCTCAGTGCCTTGTGGCTGTAGGTACGAACACAAATCCATTGGAGACCTATTCTGCATTCCATGGGAATACTTACCAGCACTGTCACCGGGTACGAAGCTAGGACCGGTGAAATAGGCCGAGGATAGATGAGTTGGATGCACACAGATCTGGTTTCTGGACAGAGGATGGGGGCTCAATCCGAAGCCAGGAGGCAGTGCAGTAGACCTGGAATAACCCATCTGAAACTCTGGATTTTGTGATTCGGGAAATGGCTTTGGAACAGTATCAAGATCTGGAAAACTGGGAGTTTGGATAAAGGGTGCCACGGGCACCGAAGGAGCCGACGTCAAAGGCTGCGTTGACACAGACAATGAAGCAGGCATTGGGATATAGCTCATGGTAGCACTCGATGTAGATTGAAATGGTTCCGTCAGCGGCTGTAGCAGCGGTACTGTGATTGGTATTTGAGGAGATATCTGCGAATGGTTCTCAGCGAGGGGAGCTGTTGCCATGCCGGCCTGCTGCAGCGAGTGTCTGAGCACTGGTGGAAGTCCATTCAGTGACATGCCTGTAAGCATGGCTTGTCCCACCTGAGCCTGGAACTGTGCTGGACTCTGAGGGGGGGCTGCCTGCACAAGAAAGGGAACATGTGGCAGATGCTGTAAGGATATCGGAGCAAACTCGGACTTTACTTTTCCGGATTTCTGGCTCAATTTGAACTGCACAAGGTTTCCACTTCGACCGGCAACAGACAGAATGTGGGACACAACAAGAAACGTTCCCGCTACGTCACTGGCTGAGGCAAACAAACTCTGGGCCTGTTTCAGGTGCTGTGGTTCTGGAAGTCTTGCAAGCGGAGAAAGTGCTTCACAAAGACTTTTCTGATAGTCTAAAACTTGAATCCCACTAAAGAAACCTGCACCAGCCAAGTTTCCAAACAGTGTCAGGGCTAGAACTAGGCAGTAATCAGCTTCAGCATTCTGCAGGCTGTGTTTCTGTGTCACTGCAAATCGAAGCAACGTGAAGCACCTTTTGTACTTTCCAATTAGGAAATTTAAGATGAGGCCCAAGAGCTCGAATGCATCCTGTCTCAGCTTGGAGAGTGAGTTGTCTTTCTCTCCTTGCTGCACTTCCTCCGCACATGCACGAAGCAGACATTTATCTGCCGAATCTTGACAGTTGAGGTCATCAAAATTTTGGACTACGTGTGGATACGTGTTTGGAACTATGACGGTCGAGGAAGGGCTACATTTCAGTTTCTGCCTGCACTGTAAAGCAATAGCTAGCAGAGCCATAGAGTGAACTGTCAGGATGTTGATGAGATTGGCAACTGATATTGTGCGACGGAGGTTACGTCTATCGGCAATTATGTGGCAGAAGTGCCTGACAATTATTTTTGCTGAGACGATGACTCTACTCTCACTTTTAATCAAAGCACAGGACTTTAGCCAGCGCAGGAATACATGGTCATACCTGTCTTCTCGTGCGTTGTAGACGTAGGCAAAAGGAGGCTTATAAGACTTTGTACATGGTTCGGAGTCATCTGGTGAAGGCAAACGTCGCCTCTGCTCATCTTCAGCATGTACACATGCAACTTGTGCAGAGTCACACTCTGCAGTAGTTTTTTTCTCAACCTGCGTTGTTTCTTTCTGGTTGCCGTCAGTATCGGTACCAGCGTTCTCCTGAGTGGAACTCGCACTTCTGCTAAGCTCTTGCTCTCGCCCTTGTGTGCCTTGCTTCGACTTTGAGTCAGTCTTTCCGGCTCTGACATTGACCAGTCTTGCCCGTTCTGTTAGGACGGACTCCAGCCTCTGCACACCTCGGCCCAGGATGCAGTAGATCCTCCACGTCTCCAGCCACTCATCCAACCTGAAGTTGCCGTCTCCTATCACGTCTGCTGCTTCGCCCTCGAGCAACTTGCAGGCGAGACTGGAGTCCCTAATCATACTGATATGCAGCCTACCAACAGGGAGGTACATGGCTGCTTGGGGTGTAAAGAAGTTCAGCAGGATGGTTTTAATGATCGTCGGTGGGAAGTACTTCTCTTCAATTTGACTCACCTCCAAGGACAGTAGACAATACTGAAGGTAGCTTTTTAGTTCACCAGAGGGGTACGCACTATATGATCGCTTCAAGTGACCCTGTCCCTCATGCAATTCTTTGTGAAAGGTAAAAGAAGACAGTTTGGATTTTAGTGTCTGCTTTACCCTGAGGCGTTTCTCCAGCCAGTCAACAACGTACTTTTCCACGTGCTTCTTCACTTCTTTCCGCACAGCCAAAACATCCAACCTGAGCATTCCATCGGTGTCGGGCTCACTATCTACAGCAGCGCACGCTTCCAGCGTCCCGATCCATAGGTCCTGGCCCCGGGGAGTGCAGTACACAGTTCCTTGCTTCTGCAGGCCATAGAAATCCTCAACTTGGTGTAACATCGAAGCACCAGTGGCAGTGAGCCTGCTTTTGCACTCTATGGCCCTGGCGACTGCTTGTACTGCCTTGCAAGCCTCTATCGCCATGGTGATGAGTGAGATTCGGTTGTCCATCTGTTGCGATTGCTCAATGAGGGCACAGAATCCTTCAATTTCACCAACTACGTTTCTTGCCGTCTTATATGCTTCGACAGCCTTCGAACAGAGTGCAGCATTGCCTGTTGACTTTCCAAGAAGAAGGTAAGCCTTGGCTTGTAAGCTCAAATCTTTATTCACGCTCAGCTCTGTAAGCCTGTCCACCACTTCTGAGTCACCAATGGTACCGGCATTGCGAACTATGTCAGCTATCGCCTTCTGAAAGACAAATTTTGCCAGTATTTTTTCATCTCCCTGTTCCTGCGCTAATTCGATACCTCTGGTATATTTAGCTTGGGCACTCAGAATCCTATAAGCTTCTGCCAGTTGACCCTTCTGGACGTGGACCTCACACGCTTTATCGTACAGGTGGGCTTCTTTTAGAAATCTGATCTTCTGTGATACGTCCGCTACGTACTCCAGTACCTTCACTAGTTGGGACATATTCTTCTGCTTGGCATACACCTTAGCAAATGTGTGAGCTAACTGTGCCACGCTGACGTCTGGCTCCAGGAGTAATCCCTGGCTTTCGTAAGCATGGGCCCGCCCCAGGGCATCGATTCTCCGGTTGTGTGAGACGAAGAGCTTCACTGCTCCGGAGTAGTCGCCAGCTCTCTCCTTGAGTTTCGCACAGCCATCAAGGTCCTTGGACTTCATGAACCCTCTGAAGGCGTGCTCGTACTGCAGGTGGAGATTAACACACGTTTATATGCAAGACTTTGCTCAATAGACCTCTATCCGTTATAATGTAAAGCACACAAGAAATTACAAGGAAACAAGCACGTTCTTATGTTTTCATGTAAGAAAATACATCAAAGCATACGTTTTCTTGTACTTTTACTCCCCCATGGATAAAGGTCGATTCAGGATGTACACAAAATTTTAAAGTACGTGATCAATGAGAGTTATAGTTTACACCCACCATTCTTGATTCTCAAGGTCAGGCGTCTAGGGTATGGAGTTAATATACATTAAGGCATAGTAAAGGTGGCTGAAGCCTCGTTGCCAGGCAGTAATTTTTTGCATGTTGGAAAAATACTGCCCGTGTTTCTCCAGTGTGAATTATAAAATGCTGGGTAGTAGAGCCAAATCATCTCCTCCATATTACCCAAGCACATTCCTAACGACATTTGGATGAAATTTGAGTTGAAAAATAACTTCATTTTCATCACTTTTTTCGAGTTTTTCACAGGTCCGTGGTCATGAATATAATGAACAAAATTGGGTTATTCGGCAAAAGAACCGGAAGGTATAGCAAATGTTGACCAATCATCCCCGAATTAGGGAACGAGGCTAGGCGGCTGTTTAACCCTTTGGCTTCTGTGGGCGCCAAATGGCGCTCTTAAACCACATGAATATATAGGCTTTTATAACATTAAGGTGGTACAGAGCAGTGTGGTCTGTTGGTTAATAGACCTTTATCCGTTATGATGTAATGGGGGGTAAAAGTGCTGGAAGCACACGAAATTACAAGGAAACAAGCATGTGCTTATGTTGTCATTTAAGAAAACTACATGAAAACCATGTTTTCTTGTAATTTTTCCATTTAGTGCCTACTTTTACCCCCCAATGGATAAAGGTCTATTGTTCTGTCTATGGATCCAGAGTACCAAGTTGGAATCTTGACCCTGGTACTCTTTTTGTTTTTGTTTTCAGAATTTGTTATTCAGAACTTTTCCACAAATTTTTTTTTATTTGAGTGTCAAAGGGTTAATGAATTCAAATGCTAAAACTATACCTTGGGGCGAAACTGCAAACAGCTAGGTCCTGGCTTCATCATGCCTACGCTGCTGGGGGCTTTAGGGGCACATGAGTATGCACATTTTAACTTCACCAGAGGTAAAACTAGGACTCACAGCTTGTCACTGATTTTGCAAGAGACCCAGAGTCAATTCCTATAAATGCCTCTTTTCTTTGGAATAATGATATCACTTCTGTATGTTCAACTTTTGTTCTTAAACATCCTTTTGCTTTGTTTTTTTGTCACTGGATTTCAATTCCACAAACTATTGATATGACCGATTTTCCATTTGTAGTAGCTGTAGATTTATCAAGTACACCTAAAGGCAAAGTTGTGTCCTGTGGGATAAACATACAGTCCGATCTATGACTTATACAGTGTTTCCCCCAAAGGGGGGTACCAGGGTGCTCCCCCCTTTCCTAACTTGGTTTCCTTTGATGTGGTCATTGGAATGTTTAATTTGCTTTGATCTCATGGAAAAATGATATCTTCCCCCCCCTTTCTTTTTTTATTTGGGGGAAACACTGCTAATATTTCTGGAGGTACGTACTAAACTTAATCCCTTACTCTCCCCCTACCACGTCTACAGAAGGTAATTACATACCTGGCCAAGCCTCTCAAAAAGCCTGGCTGCATCGCCGTGCCTGTGGGCATTCCTCAGACACTTGGCAGCGTTGGAGAGGCACTTGAGTTCATGGCAGAACTGGTCACACTCCAGAAAAGCCAGTGCAGCCTGCAACGGTAGAAACGTACCCAGTTGCTATAATACGTAAAAGGCTCACTTTGAGGAGAAATAAAAGATGGCTACTGCTTAATTAAGTTCTGAATACATTACACATGGAGGAATAATTATACGTGGGTGAAAATACCAGCATTAGGTTCACTGTCCTCAATAAAGATTCTGCAATTATAGGGGAATCACATTATTGCACCAATACCCATTTTCAAAGATTCTAAGCAGTGACCATTCACCTTCAAGTACAGCTCCTGCATGCCCCCCACGTCTGCCTTGTGTCCTCGGGCCTGCTGGGCCAGGGAGTAAGCTCGAGCCTCCATCTCCAGGTGGAGGTCGCCTGCCTTTTGGTAGCACTTCATGGCTGGTTCCCACAGCCGCTTCTTCCTACAGGGAAGGAAGTGAGTGCCAGTATTTGACAATAGACCCTTTACCGTTATGATGTAATGGGTGAGCACTAAATGGAGAAATTACATGAGCACATGTGCTTTGATGTAGTTTTCTTGTACGAAAACATAAGAACATTCTTGTTTACATGTTTTCCCGTATTTGCTCCATTTAGTGCTCACTTTTACCCCCCATTACATCATAATGGTAAAGGGTCTATTGAAGTATCGATTTTCAGAAATCGATCAAGTTAATATAAAGATAGCAGGTTTTATGGCCTGCAGTGATGGGTACATGCCAAGAAAGTGATCGGTAGTTTGAAACTTTGATCCTGTTTGTAACAGAAAAGCCAGAAAGGCCACATCTTCGATTGAAAGTCGGGCAGACAATTATTGCAATTAGGCGCTTTTAAATACTTAGGGTAAGATATAGTTACCATAATTGTAGTGGATAAAAAATCATAGATTCATTTTCTACTTACTATATTCGTATACTGTCTCCATACTACTCCTGGCCATGTGACTAAGACCATTCACAAATACATTTACTGACCCTGTTCCCTATACTCCCGCAATTATCTCGCGCATGGGCAAACGGTGGATACCAGGCCACTCTTTCGTGGGGGTGTGTGGCCTGGGAACGAGGATAGGCTAGGCCTACGTCTGTCCCTTAATTACCTGAAGTAGTCTCCCTGCTCCTTCCATTCCTGTCTGGTGGAGGTGGCGGCAAAGAGAGTGCTTTCGTCCTCCTTGCTAGCTTCATCGATTCGAATCACCTTCACAAGTCCCCGCTTGTACCAGTAGTCAAAAACCGAAAGTCTTTTCACTTCATCAGAGTCGTAGATCCAGAGGTTGCACTTGGCCCGAGTCACGGCCGTGTAGAGGTACTTCAGTTCCGAGTTCAGGGACTTGTGTTGCTTCTCACTGAAGGCAAGGGGGCGGGGCTGGGACTCGAAAGCAGGGGTGGAGTTTTCAATCAGGGCGGGGCTTGCTTCAATAAAGGATGTGACCACTCTCCACTCCTTGGATACCTAGTGAATTAAGGGTTAAATTAAGGGTTAAATTAGTGAGATAATTAAAGTAAGCTTTAGAGGGGGGAAGGAAAAAATGAACCGGAACTGATCACCTGATCACCGGTGAAAGAAGCCTAGCTGCCCATGAGCACTACTCTCAAGTCATATGAACTCTACCCAGCCATATAACTCCAGGGGGTTAGGACAAGGTCACGTGCGCAAGAGGTTTGTCCGACCCCCGATATAACTCAGCCAGGACTAGCTAAGAAATCATAGATTGGGGAATGAACATACATAATAATACTTTAATTACGTACTCTATGGAAGAGCAAGTCCTGATTTGTTTGTATGGCTAATTTATGCACACCCTGAACTGCATGCAGAAAATATAATTAGTAATTATTAGAGAGTATATACATTAATACATACACGTACGTACTAAGTAGCTTACATTGGAGTCAGTAAAGAAGTTGTACAACAGGACATCGTCAAACTCCAGTCCCTTGGCCTCAAAGACGGTCAGGATGATGCCAGCTTTCAGGACGTCTGGCAAAGCCTTCTTTGCATCCTCTGACTGCACAATGATGACCTGGTGGGCCCCAAACTCGATCGAGGAAGACTCCCTCCTGTTGCTTCGCAGGAGGAGAGCTAGATCGCTGACGTCGCAAGAGTGAAGCAAGGCTGGGGTGGGACCTGGGAACATGCCTTCGTCTCCGGGAAGACAGTCGAAGGAGCTCGGGAAAAACTGCTTCAAGAGATCGATGATGCTGGCAGCAAGCTGCAGGATACCTGAGTGTGAGCGAAAGTTGATTGTCAATCGGTTCAACTGCGGGACGGCCACGTGCACAGGAGCCGACACCTTTGATGCAACCTGGGCTTGCTTCGCTTTCTGCTGCACATCGTAGAAGAGAGATCTGAGGTCACCAAATCGGAACGAGATCCCTCTCATGATGCTCTGAGCCGTGTCTCCAGTAAGAAAGAGGCCGTTCGGGTCTCTGCAGACACGGAGGAGCACCAACAACTCCACCTGGGTGAAATCTTGCACCTCGTCAACGTAGAAATGATGAACAGACCAGGGAAGATCTCGGAGATTACTCAATCGGGCATGGATGCTGCGGACAAAGTCGCACTCGTCAAAGAGATTCAGACTCCGCCTCCGATGCAAAAATTTCTGATACTGAAGAAAGAGCTCATAGATCTCACTTCGGTTTCCCGCGAAATTCGCCGCCATCTTCCTACCCAGTTCCTCGTACTGAGCCTCCGAGAGATAGCCGTGCTCTGTTTCGACAGCCACTCGGGATCCCTTGATAAAAGACTTGATTTCCATCCACACTAGAAGGGGATCGATGGTCTTATCAGCATGCGATATCTTCGGCCAGATGTGTTCAACAAAGTAAGAAGCTGTTACCTCTCTCCAATCCTGCAACTGCACCTTCGAGCTCGGGTGGGTTCTGCCATCATCAAAGTCGGGGAAATCGCCCTCGTCATCGCTCTCACTGTCTTCGAGATCCAGGAGCGTGTCGGGGTCTTCATGATCGTAGTCAGAGCTTAGGATTTTTATCTTCAGACTCCCGTCTTCTGCTCTAGGGAAGAAGTTTCTTCCGTCATGGAGCGAGTTGTCGAGGAGGAGAAGAAACTGTCTAGTGGTGAGGAAGAGGGGGTAAGAGAGATCCTCTACTCGTGATAGATCACTGGGGAGGTCTCTGTCTTCATAGGCCATGTGAGGTTCGACGTCACAGTTTGCTGCAACCATGTCGTAGAACCGCTTCTTCATCTGGGCACACAGGACATAGTTCTTGCTGATAAACACCTGGTGGAGGTGGTCCAGTTCTTCTTCCTGATCGGTGGAGCTGCTAACACTGAAAAGGAAAGTACTTTTGCTTTTAGAAGCACACGGTTGGTCTCTGTGAGTGACGGTCACTTTGGCTTGCCTGTGGCGGGCAGGATCATCTAATTCTGCACGTGATTCACCACCAGGGATATCTGTAGAGGTGAGAGAGGACGATCCATCATCCTTGGGATCCGAACAGTAATCGCTTGCCAAGAATTCCGACGGTTTCGATTCTTGGCAGAGCACCAGCGGTTTTCGAGCCATCAGTGGTCCGGCCGACATGGCCACATTCCAGTAGGTCTGGAACTGGTTCCAGAGGCGGTAGAGACAGCATGTGGTCTTGCCCGTGCCGCTTCTTCCCAGGAGCAAGATGGACTCCTTGTCGTAGGGCATGTTGATGATGTCATGCTCTCTCGGCCACTCTTTGAAGGGGAAGTCCCTCCGGGCGTCTTTGCCTTCCAGCATGCTCTTAACGAGGGCAGTCGAGAAGGAGTAGAATGTTACCACATTGTATTCGTCCTCTTTGGTGCTGCCGGCCGGAACGAACTGCAGGTGCTTGGCGATGCTCTTCATCGCTTCGGACTTGTCCGGTAGATCAGAGCCGAGAAGAAACATCTTCGGCAACCTCTCCCGAGATCGGACTTGCATGGATGGTTCAGACATGAGCGGAATTTTTACAGAAGCCTCCCGGCCCCTATCGTGGGACTTCTGAATGTGGCAAAGGCAGTGACTGAGTTGGTCGTGATCCAAAACGACGTCCCAAAGCCGGATCACTTCCGAGTACACATGGATCACTCGGTGGGTACCAGAGGACAAGCCGAAACTTTCCGAGTTTACTTTGTTAGTGCAGCGAGGGGAAAACTGAACCACGACTTCCCAGACAAGGGAAGAAGATTTTGTGAGACGGGTTTCGTAGAGCTGAAGACCGGGCTTTGAGGCTATTTTTCTGCAGTTTTTGTCACGCCACTCTCCCCTTGCAAGCGTCTCAATCCGTTGGACGGCCAACTTGCAGAGCCAGGTGGGATTCCTCTTGTCTTTGAAGAACTTTACGACTCTTTCGGGACACTCCACCTCCCAAGGAAGATCATCAAACTGCGGCAGGATGAAATCGTCCGAGTTTAAGCCGCAGCTCACATCAAAATTACCTTTTCCTCCATGTCTGCACATCTCATAACAAACAGACACATCACTTTTGTCACCACTCTTGACGGTAACAACTTGAGTAGAATCCTTTCTGGCTGTCTTGAGAACATTTCTAGGAGTGGATACCACACGCCCAGCTTTCTCTGAGGAACAGCTACTGTCACGACGGCAGTCGACACTGCTACTTACTTCACCACGATCTGTAAAGTAAGCATCACCCTGTGCAAGAACTGTCTTGAGGCACTGTTTTAATGAGGCAAGGAGAAGGCTCTCAGAGGCTGCACTAGTAGTGGCTGCAGTTTTCTGTGGTGGGTCCTCGCTCAGTGCCTGCTGAGCAGCTTCTCCTTCCAGCTCATCTCCAGTCTTCACTTCCCTCCCGTCTCCAGCCTCAGACTCCTTCCCTCTCCGCCTGGCTTTCTTCCCGCCTCTTCTCTTCTTCCCTCTGGGCTTCTCCCGCTCCGTCTTCTCAGTCTCTTTCGACGCTTCCTTCCGAGTTGGCAAAAACTTCGCGCCGGCTTCTTGCAAGATTTGCACTCGTCTGTCGGTCTTTGACTTCCCATGGTCGGGCCTTTTGCCAGAGGAATCGGTGAGGAGTGGATTAATTGGGAACTGCCCGAGAATCGTACAAATTTTCTCACTCGTCTTGCTCCGTTTGCCTTTCATCGCAATGTGGAAGGGCGTCTGGCCTTTGCCGTCCGTCAGTTTGCCGTTGTCTGGGAAGTCCTTGAAGACCCTGCACACCGTCTCCAGCATATCTGTGTTTCCTACGCAGAGGATGAGTAAAACTAATATCCTTATAGTGTATGCACAAGCCCTGGTCTGTTGGGTGTAGGCCTGTACATGTACTACAGGGTACAGTCACTAACAGTATACAAATTTAACAGCATATGTACATGTACATGTTCACAGTCTCCCTCCTACCTTTTTTCGCATGGAGTAAAATTCACACTGAGTAATTTTTTTATATACCCAGGTAACCCCTATACACAAGAGGACGATTATTTCCATAATTGCATACCACAAAACAATGGCTGTGGTTATAGGAACTGTGATTCTTGTAGCCTCGTTCCCAGGCCTCCACCCAGCTTTTGTCGCTTGCAGTACGAAAAGCGGGGAAGGCCTGGAATATTTTATCACGTGAGTGACGTCGAGGGTAGTGAGAAGGTAGAGAGAACTTAATTGCGTGTGGGTAGACCAAACCGCAGTGTAGCAACGTGCCCACGCATAGTTCGACCGCTCGAGCACAAGGCGCATTGTGATCGATGACTAGCAGTCTCTGTGATCAGTAAGCGAAGAGAAGGCTTGAGAGAAGCCTGGAAAGGGGCTGTTTTTGGCTGAATGCCACTATGAAAACTGTTCTCCAAGGCGAACGGCGGTAATCTCAGTCCTGTCAGTCGTGACACAACCGTAGTCTCACATAGTCAGACCATAGATATCTATGGTCAGACCTTCGCTCGAGCCAGACCCTCGAGCGAAGGCCTGGCTACAATTATCAGCTCTGTAAGATTCCAGAGCCCATATTTTGCCATCAGTAAACTAGTGCAACGCGGTCCTACAAGTATAAGTTACTATGGACCGCCCATTGTGGTTTTGTTCGCCCACATGCAATTAAGTTCTCTCTACCTTGCGGTCGCGCACGTGATAAAATATACCAGGCTCCCCCCCTTTTTCGGGAGAGCCTGGGAACGAGGCTATGATTCTTGTGTGATTTGAGAATTTTGCTTTGCTTAGGCAATTATGCACCATGCCTATATATTGCTCAAATATTTATTCCTAAATCACACTCACACATCTGTGATTGCCTAGTGCAGCCAGGCCAATAATCGCAACATATGGGCTCAGAATCTCAGCTAGCGCATATTTCTAGGTACATGCATATACGTATATATGTATATCATATATGGTATGTAGACTCATCAGCCACTGTGCTTGCATAGCTATCCATACTAAAAATCAATAGTGTACATGAGTATGTACCTGCAAAGTAAGCTAATCCCCTTCACTGCTATGACCCTTCCTTCCTTACCAGTATCCAAGGCGAGCTCGGTGGCCCTGTGCACGAGGGTGGTACCATCTTCTCTCAGGGCCCCCAAGTCCTCCAGTTCGGCTCCGTTACTACACAGGACGGAGATGAGCGAGGCCACGGCAGCTTTTCTCTCCACGGAATAGCACTTCAGACCCAGGGCGGCATCCAGCGGTCGAATCGAGTGGTCGATACCATTTGGATCAATACCAGCTGCAATCAGACGCTGAACTAGATCTGGGGTAGAGGCGAGTGCTCCTGCAGAAGATTGGATCAAATGTCCCAAGTCGACGTGCTTGACTGAAACCGGACCGGAGCTTAATACCTTCACGGCCGCTTTGGTATCGTTCTGCTTGATTGCTTCGCAGAGAACAACAGCCCTTTCAACGTCCGAGGAGCTACCAGCAACATACAGGAACAAGTCATCGTTCAAATCGCCCCAATCCATGACCCTCATGACTAGGGACCTGTCTGGTTTGGCCCCGCGGGAAATAAAAAGAGCGGCAAATTTGTCCTTGTGATGTAACAGCGACTTCCTGCAGAGGGAATCCAACCCAATTTGCAGCTTTCTACTGGAGCAGGTGTCAACCAGCACCCGAATTACTTCCACCCGGTCAATCGGTAGTTCCTTGACGGCGCTATCAACGTCCTCACAAGTTAGCAACCCACCAAGCCTGAAGAAAGCCTGAAGAGTAGCGGACCCAAGGTCCAGTTTCTCTGGCAGCTCTGAGTAGGAGAACCCCGAAAGGTCGCACTGGAGAGAGCTGGCGATCCCACTTCCTTTCAGGTCCGGAGTTTTCACGAGTAAGAATTTCAGGTGTGCGGCGGTGGATTCCTCTTTGGAGAGCAGTCTGTCCATGAGTTTGGAGCAATCCGCAGCCTTCAGGTTTAGCTCAAAAAGTTTGAGAATGCTAGTGAAATCTGAGAGGAAAAAAGCAAAGCAAATCCTTCCAGCCCACCTTCATGATCTATAATGACTAATTTGAACATGAGTAGCATTAGGTACATACTTTGATCACACGACATGTACTTTTATCACATGACATGTACTTTGATCACATGACATGTACTGTGATCACATGACAAACCTTGATCACATGACTGAATCTAATCAGAGCTCAAGTCATGCAGCCAACAGTGTGCAAGGACAAACAGTTTGTCCCACATGTCTGAGTAGGCGTGACCCAAATGTCATGTGATTCCTTACCCCAATAACATTAAATTTTAACAATGCTACATAAACGTAACACAGTACAGATCTGTATTGTGCTATAAAGACATGTGGTAGTCCCGTGTAGAAATCAAACATTATTCCATTGCGTATTTCGATCACGTCACGGCGTTCAAAGCGCTGTATCTCTGAACCTCGCGGAGCTCATACACGCTGTGTAAATGCAGCAATACCTGACGCTTCTACGCTGCACGTATGAGCCCAGCCATTAACAAAAATTCAGAGATACAGCGCTTTGAACGTGACAAACTGAACTGCTACTCTGCTACTTACATGTACATGTATATTAGCTTATCAACATTAACCACAGGTACATGTACATGTACTTCCCTCCTAGCAAAGTGAGACTATATACTACACTTCCATCCACTTCATTATTATAACAGTACGGTCACAATCTTACCGTGGTCGACGGCAAGCATGATAGCCAGACACAGCGGCTCCAGGTCTCGGCTCAGCTTAAAGCACTGGAGGTAGTCGTGTGCCGCATTCTGGAAGTAGCGGGGATTGGTTCGTCCTGCCTTCTGGAAGGACACACCCAATAGTCGGCTAGCCTCAGCCCGGCGGTAGTAGCCCTGGGGGTACACAAACATAGTATATATGCACAGGCAGCTGAACAATATCGATAAAGAATCCTAACAGCTAAGCTGTAGGCAAGAGTGAGTGTTGTGGCCTGTAGTCTGATTACTATACGTAGTTGGGACCACTTTCCATGGACACACAGGTGCTGGGATTGTGTATTAGGACGGTAGAAACTTTCCTGTTCCCATACTCCAGTATAGAGCTGAGGTTGCCAGTCATTGGAGTAATACAACGTATCTGGTATTGCAACTACCCGGGAAATTTAATAAGATTCGTAGAACAAAAACAGTGACAATCGATAGGTAGTTGGGACCCTTTCCCATCTAATATCAAGGACACACAGGTACTGGGATTGTATATTAGGACGGTAGAAACTTTCCCGTTCCCATACTCCAGTATAGAGCTGAGGTTGCCAGCTATTGGAGTAATATGTGGTATTGCAACTACTCGGGAAATTTAATAAGCCTCGTAGAAAAAAACTGATAATCTGTAGGTAGTTGGGACCCCTTCCCATCTACTAAGACACCTGACTCCCGGTAAGACACCTGGCTCCCAGTAAGACACCTGGCTCCCACTAAGACACCTGGCTCCCAGTAAGACACCTGGCTCCCACTAAGACACCTGGCTCCCAGTAAGACACCTGACTCCCAGTAAGACACCTGGCTCCCAGTAAGACACCTGGCTCCCACTAAGACACCTGGCTCCCAGTAAGACACCTGGCTCCCAGTAAGACACCTGGCTCCCACTAAGACACCTGGCTCCCAGTAAGACATCTGGCTCCCAGTAAGACACCTGTCTCCCAGTAAGACACCTGGCTCCCACTAAGACACCTGGCTCCCAGTAAGACATCTGGCTCCCAGTAAGACACCTGTCTCCCAGTAAGACACCTGGCATGCGTCGTATATGTCTTGAAAACCTGCATCTTGATAGTAGCTACATTGTACATAGGTCTTTTTAACACCGTATCGTGCCGAATGGTGTTTCTACCAAGCTCTGTGCCAATGTAGGAGGGACAACCTACATGTACTTGTTTTAGCAACGAAGGACTGACAATATGTACCATTTTCTAAGACAGTTAGACACTCGCAACAGGTATCTTTGAGGACTTGCATCCCGAGGGTGACGTCATAAATACCGAGACGGAATAACTCCCCACATTTGCACTGTACAATCGCCTATTGTTCCAGAAACTTAGTCACATCCCTGTTTACATGAGGCTGTTAACTACCTAGTGTAAAACTGGAACACGCACAAAAACAAACAGCAAAACAGTGCCTTAATTGGGGAAAAAAATTCCACTCGCTGTAAGTAAAAAATATCGTTATGGTAGCAAACTGCATACCAGGGCAACCCGTGCCAACATTTTCACTCCACCTGCACTGCATGTTCTAATTATCCATAACGTAACCATACCTTTGGAAATTCTTTATCCAGCTGAATGCACTCCTCGGCATGGCCATAGGCCAACTCGTACTGGTGCACCTTCAGGTAGACTGCAGCAATGTTGCCATGTAGCTTGACTCTCAGATCCTTGAGGCCATACTCATCACAGACACACAGGGCTTCCTCGTAGCGCTTGAGGGCCATGCCGGACTTGCCGTACTTGAAGTGGTCGTTGCCAGTCTCTCTCAGATGCTCAATCAACTGGACTGCTTCCTGTATTAGCATAAAGATGAAGTGGATACCTCCTAATAATAGGGTCCATGGCAGCTATGCAGCAATAGCTCAGGTATGGTAAAATTTGACAGTTAAAGTTAATACTTGAAAAAGCATAATTACCTATGAAAAATGCACCGCACAGTGGGACATTTCACCAGTGGTAAAATTTCACCAATTCTATCAGTCGTTTCGAGTTTAACGGACAAAATTTTGTTGGTTATACAGGATACAGGTGTGTAACAGCTTCTTCGATAAGTGACCAAGCACTGTACACTTTAACCGCCACAGCATATCGGTCAACAGTATTCCTTGGCTCCTGTCAGCAGCTGCAGTCTAGCTCACGTAGCCAGACCCTTGCGTGAGGATTCAGCTACATGACAATAGTGGCTTTCCAAATATGAACATATAGGCATCACAAAAACGCTCCCTCTCAATTTCTTCATGCCATCTCTGTCTCAAGTCACATCTTGATCGCTTTAGCGTTTGCAGCTGCTCGACTTGCATGCTCAAAAATGCATGCATCAAAAGGGTTAATTAAACTAAAACGTGATACTCTAGAATTTAGTTCCGGCCAATCTGCAGGCATGCGCAAAATAAACTTTTTAAATTTTCCCCACAATACTACTACACTATTGGCTTTGGTGAAATTTTTATCTGGTGAAAATTTCTTGCTATACAGCTACATATATAGCTATGGTGCTAGGTAATAGACTACTTGTCTCATTCCCAGGTCAGTGTAAAGATGGTATAGTACTTGACACCAACAAATTAAAACAGTTATCACCCCAGTGGTGCCAGTACATGTAGATGAGCTACAAGCTGAAAACCAGTCAGGCTCACCGCAGGGTTCCTTGGAATTGATTCGTGATCACGAGAGGTAGTATGTCTCCAGGGGGCACTGCCAAATATCCCATCATCTGCAAACTTGGACATCTTCTCAAGCTCAGTCATTCATTCCTCCATTGGCATTGGAAAAACATTATCTTCTGCTGTTCTCAGTATTTAAGCAGCTCAATTCAGGCTTTTCACCGATATATCAAAATTATCTATGCCTATACCCATCAGTAAAATAAATAGTCTGTGGCTGAAGTATAGCTAATTTGAAAAGACACTTACAGCTGCAAAAAAAAAATTCGCAAAGTCTCTGGTCTTTCCACACCGTGGCTTTTCTGAATGGATACCAAACGGGTTCTCGAACAACTCCGCAGCGCAACTAGCCACATATTACGAAACGGCAAAGTACATGTGGCTGGCCGAGCGCGCGCAAAATTTAGACTTAAGCTTATTAATGACGTCATGTGGTTGTATTTAATAATTACTGAAACCCATAAGCACGTTACGAAACTAAAATTGGCAGTTATACAAAGTAAATAAAAACGCAAGAGGGGTTTCATTCTACAAAGACAGCATGACTATATACACATTTCATATAGATTATATCAATGGTACTTGACAAGTTACAGCAAACAATGAAACTTGCTAAGAAAGCTGTTCTTAGTCAATACAAATAGGCACTGAGTAGCTAATACACTTACTAATGACATGTAAAGAATATATAAACAAAACTGAGGCTTAGCTACTTGCGTCCTCTACCCCTCGCTCTCTTTTTCTGTCTTGACTGCATTTTCTGTTCTCGAGTTCGCAGCTTTTTACCCTGTGGTACTTCTACAGGTTCTTCAGGAGTAGGTTTTACATCCTCTTCTTGCTCTTCATCACTGTCATCGACTGCTTCGAATTTGCCTGTTTTAGAATCTGGTTCCACTAGTTCAGTTACTGATTTATGCTTCTGTTCCACTGCAGCTCGATTGAGAAGAGACTGTATCCTATCGGCCATCTCATTAATCTCCCTAATACCATCTCTCCAGGAAGACCTGTTGCTAAGTTCTTCCACTTCATTTTCCATTGCCTCCTTTTCATCCTTTGCATCATCAACGAACTTAGCTACTGAAGGGTCCCTGCCTACATTACCTTCCAAATCTTCGCCAGTTCCTCCATCAGAGGACTGTAGTGCCACAGTAAGTCACTTTTAAACGTCTGGTAAAATATAACATTCTCTTGATGACTCTTTGAGTTCATATGGCATTGATATGTCTCAATAGATTCATCCACATCCTCTGCATCTGTTGTTGACACGTTACTCTTTTCTTCCACATCTTCTGTTTCTTCTATTGGTGTCTGCTCCTGGCCTTTGATATCAGCTCTCAGAGGTAATCTGCAAGCAACACAAAAATTTTCATCGGCCAAAGAGTTATCAACTAACTCACCTGTTTTTTGCATTGATGCTGGCTCTGGGAGACTACCAACAATACGGCTGATATCCTCATCAAATTCAAGCTCTTCGTACTCAGAATAGCTATCGCTTCTGTCATATTCAGCTTCATGTGCCCTTGAATCACTTTGATAGCTCTCCATCCTGACAGACTTCTCTTGCTCGAGAAAGGAAACACCAGTTTGAGTATCAGCATTATTAACTAATTGCTTATCTGTAGCTACATTCTCAACCACTTTAATCAGTTGCGCCAATACAGCATTAGTGGTGAAATTGACTGAGGGCTGATCTTCCAAACTGGACCTGACTTGAGGCTGGTTCTGATAATGAGGTTGCACTGATTTCACAGACTCTGATGGCTTTAATGGTGATGGCAACCTTTTTATTTCTATTTGTTGTGTTGGAGTCTGTGGGTGGTATTGACTTTGAGCGTGTGGAGGAGGCATAACTCGTGGTGAGGCATCAGACTGAAACATTGTTGTAACAGCTGGCTGGGTCACACTGGAGGGGTGTGAAGGTACAGATCCAGGAGTAGGGAAAGTGCTTGACATTGCATCAGGGATAATAGTGTGTGGTGATACTCCAGCTAAGCTAGCTTCAAAATGAGGTGATTGCTGGGGTGAACGAAGAGTTGCATGTTGCAGTGGTCTTGGTGGAAGTGATGTAGGAGTAAAAGCTCCAGCGCCAGCACTAGCATGCAATGTAAGTATGCCACCAGGGTGACTAAATTGCAGTACGCTTTGCTGCAAATGAGACATAGCGGGTATAGGTCTGTGCTGAATATGACACGGAATCGCTACAAAATTGATCTTATGATATTTGGGAAACATAAGTCTTGCCAATGTAGCACCAGCATTTGGCTCACCTTGCAAAAGTAGATACTCCAAGAGTGGAGAAAATACAAGTGAAATAAAATGAGGCGATGCACAGTACTGGTATGCAACACGAATGTATTCAGGAATGGAAGGAATGGCAACTGGCTGATGCTGTGATTTTTCAAGAATAGACAAAAACATTTCTTGGTATGAGGCAAAGTCTCTGGGACGAGGAGGTGGTTTTTGTGTCAGTACCAAGTTTCCAAACAACACCAAAGCAAGAATCAAGAGCTGTCGGGTAGCACTACTATTGATTGTTCTTTCCTGCTTCATGGAATAACTGAGGAGTGAGAAGCTGCTTGAGTGTATTCCTAGAATAATATCCAGAGCATGCCAAAGCAACTTCAAACAAGCTGACCTTAGTTGAGCTAGACTCCTTGAAGAATTTCTTCTTCGCTCAACTTCCACCATACTAGCTGTTAGCATCCACTTTTCTCCTTTGACGTGGCAGTTTAAGTCATCAAAATTTTGTACAGCATGTTTGTAAAGCAGTGGGACTATGAAATCTTTCTTGCCAACATCAGAGTATGAAATCATTGCAAGGAGACTTGTACAGTGAATAGAAAGCATATCTACCAAATTCATTACTGAAATATTCACACCACCATTGGAATCTGTGATGGTACTCAGCAAGTGGTAGATTACGCACCTTGAAGAATCTAAAGCACTTCCCTCTTTAATAAGCTGGCAAGATCGTAGCCAAAAGAAGAAAATGTGATAGTATTTATTCTCATTTCTCCACAATAGAAATGCAGGTGGTGCATTGTATTTTTCCAATGGCCGACTCTGCACTGGTTTCTGATGTTGAAATGTTGAGGCTTCTGTATTAATTGTTTTAGCAAGGTTTAGGATGGAATTATTAAGAGTCATCATATTTCCATTAGTTAAGCAGCAGGCTCGCCACATATTCAACCATGGATCTATGCTCATCTTTAAAGACAGGCTTTCTTTCTCTTTGTCATGAATAGTTGAGGCAATCCACTCGTGGATGCAAGTAGATGCAATTTGTGAACCCCGCATTGGTGAGACATGCATTTTGCTCAAAGGCAAGTAGACAGAAACGTGGGGAGAAAAAACTGAAAGCAAATGGATAATAATATCTGTGCAATTAATTCTCTTTAACTGCCTCAGTTCCAATAGTTGTATATGCCTGTGAATGTACTCTTTTAGAGCAGTGGGTAGCATTTCAAGAGCACTAAATACACGTGACAGACCTACAAACTTGTTTCTCAATATTTCATTGTGGAGTTTGAATGACTTAATGCCAGATTCTAGTTTGTGCTGTACTTCAAATTCTTGCAGCCATTTTGTTACAAACTTACTGAAATATCTAGCGAGTGCCATTCTGGCCTCAGAAATACGGAATGCGATCATGCCATCATAATCTTTTCCCCTTTCAGAGCAGCCACAGATCCATGACGGTTGTTTAGGAGGAGTGTAGTAAAAATCTCCTTTCTTATACAAACAATAAAATTCTGCAGCTTGTTGCAGTATAAAGGTAGTAGATGCAGTCTCGTCGAGTCCCTGCTCTCTGAGCAAGTCTGCAGTATAATGTGCTAACTGGCACACATTTAAAACTGACCTCACATCTTCAGTCAGTGTCAGCTTAGCTATGGCATTGAAGGCTTCCAACTCACCCACAATATGCTTTGATATTTTATAGGTCTTTCTGGCAGCTTTGCAGAGATCACTGTCTTGTTCTATTATTCCAAGAAGTAGACAGGCCTCAGCTTTAATTAGAGGATCTTGGCTTTTCTTGAAGTTATGAAGTGTGTTCAAAGCTCCAGACTTACCTTTGATTTCAGCACCACTGCTATGTATATGGTGCCACTGCTGTTGAAAAGTGAACCTTGCTTCCATTTTGCTATCTTTTGCTTCTTTTGCCAAGGATACCCCATCACTGTACCATCTCTGGGCAAAGGCTAGTCTAAAGGCTTCCTTGTACTGTTTCTGTTTCTTATAAATACTGAATCGCTTGCGATGAAATCCACCTTCTTTTAAAAATCGTAGTTTTGTTTGAATATCTGTCATGTATTCAAGGATTTCCAGCAGTTCTTTGCCTTTCCGTTTGACAGCACCCTTGGCATATCGGTAAGTGAGCCCATTAGTGCTTAAATGTGGAGGGAGATGAACGTCTCCATTTCTTTCCTCATACTGGGCTGCTCTTTGCAAAGCTTGTATTCTATAATTAAATTCATCAAAGATGCTCACTGCCTCACAGTACTGACCTACACTTTCCATTAGATCTGCACAGTACTGAAGGGCTTGCAGTTTGTTTGTTGGACTAGACTTCTCACTGATATATAAGTGTGAAAGCCTGACAATGCTGTGTTCTTTATGGAGAATTACGCCTTGCTTTCCATACCCAATTGCATTCTGCAGTGCATCTTTTACTTGACCAGACTGAATGAGAATTTTTAAAGCTCCATTATACCTTCCTGCTTTTTCTCTCAGTCTTACACAGTTTTTATAATCTCCTGCCCTCTTATAAGCAACAAAAGCATTTGTATCTTGTCCAACTTTTTCAAATAATTCTGCAGCCTTAGTACACATATCTTTGGAGGGGTTAGCTTTCATCACACACAACATGCCATTGGAAATACATTTCGTATCGTGGAGTAGACCATCACTCTCCAGGAAGCAAACAGCAGCACTGAAATAGTCTTGTGGCTTAGTAGCTCGCTGTAACAGAAGCCAAGCACGTACCTCTTTAATGTGATGAGCATTCCCTACAGGATCGGATTTCTCATAGCAATGAATTGCTTGCTCCCATAAATGTTTTTTCCTGAAATTATCCCCTTGTGCTTTCCACTGCTCGGAGGTTGAATTGCAGGCAAATACGAGACTGTGACGGTTTTGATCAGTTTTAACAACATTTGCTAGCCCTCGCTTGTGCCAGTAGTCTAACATTGGTTTGCGCTTTGCTTCATCTGAGTCATAAATCCAGAGATTACATTTGGCACGAGTTATAGCTGTGTAGAGGTATTTGAATTCAGCATCCAGTGATTTGTGCCGCTGCGCATTGAATTTAAGGCTTCTAGGGTTCTTATCTGATCCAGGTAACAAAGTATTGTTCTTGATGGACTCTGGGTGCTCCTCAAGGTAGGAAGTAACAACCCTCCATCTCTTTTCATCAACCTACGTAAAAAAATAATAACATACTCATGTTGCTGCCATAGCACTTATGTCATTGACCACACACCCACAGATACAAGTGGAGCTTGTAAGACCTCCAGTGATAGGACAAGTGGAAGAGCAACCAGAGATTGCATGCACTATCCTGATCACTATATACCATAGGGGCCGTAGCCACTGGTCCGGTTGGTCCAGTTTCAATCGGACCACTTTCCAGCTAGGGCATCAAAATTTTCTTTCGAACGCTAATACGCGAAGCGGAGCAATGCCTTCTCAAGTTCTGCCAGTGCCAAGGACGAGGTTATAGCTGGCAAACACTATGGTTAGATTTTGCAGCAGGTCGTCCAACTGCAGACGTGTACAGATGGGGGAAGGGGGGTTTCATCGAATCATCTTGTTTCCACAGTGCAGTAACTAGATAGCTACACTAATCGTATGTATGACACTAATGCCAAAGAAATATCTTCGTATTGAACCAACCAAAAATGCTATTGCACTGCAGCTGAGTGAGAATCATTGCCAAAAGAGCGCTTCCTGGCCAGGAGTGCCTGCTGAAAAAATGTGTAAAGAAATTATCTGTGCTGCATGCGGGTAGCAGCCTCTAATCGACCAACCTGGAGTTGGAGGCAGATTACTTGCATGCTATTTCACCTCAAATTTGCATCAGAAATGATGGCATGCCTTTGCACATGTTTAACAATACGTGACACCATGTAGTACGTACATGTATCTGTTATCCAACCGGTCCACTTTAAATGTGGTGGCTACGGCCCTGTGCACGTAATATAATAATTCTTCCTAGTATCCTGGATTAATTAATAACCGTTTAACTGCTGATTTAAAATTCCGGCCATTTTTAGGCTTTTTAGACACAATTCAAGGCTCAGGTCCTAGCTAGACACAGAAAAACTGATCTCTGATCATCCAAGGCTGCTACCCCAGGCTAAGGGCTCCTACACATGGCTGGCCATGCCCACTTGATACATGGCAGGAATGAGATAACAGCCAGAACAGGGCTACACAGAATTCACCCCCCAGAAATGACACTTTTAGACCCAGAAATACAGAAAAGCCCTAAATATGGCTGAATGCGCCGCCAGGAACACTGAAAATAAAATAAAAAGAAGCAAACCTGCAGGAGTGGATAAATCCCACCACCCATCCCCCTCCGCCTCCTTTATTGGCTCACGCCAAAACTATCTCATAATATATAGGCAGGAAATGACATCATCAACCCCATGATTATGAAAAAAAGTAGTCAATAGCAGTTAAATGGTTAATAATCTTCACAAATCATTTCACATTCTAAAATAAACCCTACTCTATTAAATTTATCAAGTTTACTCAACTTCTCAAAATCCCCAGCTGAATAAATTCTAAGGAAGCTGTCTGCCTTTTACTTCAAAGCCCACACTTCACTACCATATTCTAGAAGTACCAAAACCAACAATAATTCCAAAATTGCACAATCGATTTAAGTTTTTCCTTCCATTATACATTAGGTATTCTTATTAATGGTACTCTCTATTTGATCATACACTCACTGGTGAGTCTTTGAAGAAGTTGTACAGCAGAACATCGTCAAACTCTAATCCTTTAGCCTCAAAAATGGTTAGCACTATTGCACCTTGTAGCATAGAATGTACCTCCTCCTTTGACCGCACCAAGATTGCCTGATGGGCGCCAAATTCAATTGTTGAAGCTTCTCGCTTGTTGGTGCTCAAGAGGAGGGCAAGGTCGCTAACCTCACATGATTCAATTAGGATAGGAGATGGTCCTTGAAACATTCCCTCATCTTTTGGTAGATAGTCATCCACTGAACCTTTGAAGAATTCTTGCAGTAGGTCAATTATGCTGCTGGCCAAATGTAATACACCGGAGTGTGAGCGGAAATTAGTTGTTAGGATATATGGCTTTTTTGGAACTTGCACTTGGGGAACCTGTTTACTGATCCTAAAAAATAAAGATTGAAGATCGCGAAAGCGAAATGCTATTCCCCGCATGATACTTTGTGCAGTATCTCCTGTGAAAAACGTTAAATTAGGACTTCTGCAACAGTGTAGAAAGATAGATAATTCAGCTTGTGTAAAATCTTGCACTTCATCAACATAAAAAGAATGAATTGACCACGGAACATCTTCCATTTTGCAGAGGCGTTCATTGAGATTCTGAACTAAATCACATTCATCAAAGAGGAAGACGTTATGCCTCTGGTTTTGACGGTACTTTTGGTAGCATTCAAACACTTTGAAAATTTTGTCACGTTGTTCTACAAAGTTGGAAGCTCTTGCATTTCCAACCTCTTGATATTCTTCAAATGAAAGAGGAGACCCTTTTCGGAGGGCTTCTTCTGATCCTTTAATGAATGACTGAATCTCCGTCCACACTAAGAGAGGATCAAACTGTTTTGTACCACATTTATGAGAAATTTCTGGCCAAATGTTTTGTTCAAAGTACATTGATGTGATCTCTATCCACCTGTGTGAGTCCTGCCTAGAAGATAATCGTTCCTTTGGGTAAGTCTGTGCCACACTACATGATTCTTCTTCATCTTCTTCATCTTCACTTTCTTCCAAATCCAAGAGAATGCCAAGATCCTCGTGGTCATAATCAGTGCTTCTGATTGTACCTTTCAAATTACCCTCTTTATCTCTTGAAAAGAATTTTTCTCCTTCAAGGGAGTTATCTAATAGAATATAGAACTGCCGAGCAGTAAGGAAGAGAGGGTACTGGTGGTCCGTAATTTGATCTAGCGAGTTTGGTACAGCTGCAGTTTCATACTCCATCTGTTTAACCAGAAATGTATGCGCTGCTGTCATGTCATAAAATCGCTTCTTCATTTGAGCACACAAGACATAGTTTTTCGTGATAAATACCTGATGGAGGTCCTCCAGAATCTCAGTGTCTTCTACTAAATCTGAATTTTCACTTAGGGAACAAGGATTTACTTTACTACTGGGAGACATGTCAGTATCATCTAAAGTATCTTGCTGACTGTCTACCACTTGCGGTATTTCTTCACTATTTGCAGTTCCCTCTGTTTCTGAAGTTACTTTGCTTGACTTCTGATGACAATGACTGGGAGACATATGCTGACAAGTCACTTCTGGGCAACTGTCTTCATGCAGTGTCTGGTTGTGTGACAATGGAGAATGGTCCTGTGCTATACTATCTGTAGCTGAATGTTCCAGTTCTGTAATTGAGACAGGTGTAATGTCAGTTTTCAATTTCAATAAAAGTAAAGGTTTTCTGGTCAGTTTATAATCAGCATGGCGAAAATTTGGATCCCACCAGTTCTTAAATTCATTCCAAAGTCGGTACAGGCAGCAGGTGGTTTTACCAGTGCCACTTCTTCCAAGAAGCAAAATTGCTTTGCTCTTATCAAGACTAATGATTTCATGCTCCTTCGGCCATTCTTTGAATGGGAAGTCAAGCCTTTCATTTGTACACGTTAGGGTGCTCATAAGAAGGTCATTGGAAAGTGAATAAAAAGTAGTGACATTAAATTCATTTTCCTTCAGGCTAGCAGCTGGAACGAAGCTTAAATGCTCCAACTTGACATCAGATTTGTATTGAGAACCACCATTGTCAATGAAACGCATAGGGAATTCAAGGTTCTCTCTTCTTAAAACTGCTTCTGAATGATGTGAAAGGGGTCGGCATGAGGATGCCAGCTTTCCTCGTTCATAAGAAGATTCAATCTGAGAAATGCAGTCTTCAATTTGCTTATTAAGTTTGTCATGGTGTGGCACTACTGACCAGATTCTAATCACTTGTGTGTATATGGGACAGGCCTCGTTTTTACTCTTTGCTGTCAGACGGGAGGAGAATTGTATTGCCTTCTGCCACAAAATGCGTGCAGCGCCTTTCTTCTTTGTGAGTTTTGCTCTATAGAGGTGAACTTTAGGTGAGCCAACTGCCTTGGCATAACGTGTGGGGTCACGTTTTCCTTCTGCAATGTTGTGGATGGTTTTAGCTGCACTCAGCCGTAGATCATATGAGTACCTCTTAGAATCTTTTAAAAACTTCAGCACCTGCCTACTAATTTCCACCTCCCAAGGAAGGTCATCAAAACAGAGGCCGTATTCATCATATAACATTGAGCCAGAGAATTCATGGTCATTAAAAGTAGTATCCCCTTCTTTGTTTTCAGTGCATTTTGATTGGGTAGGACTTGGCAGTGTATTTGCAGGGACCCCTTCAGGGATTTGCTGCAGAGAGGGTTTGACTGGCTTAGCAGGAGCATCACTAGTTTCACCCTGTCCATGAATATCTCTTTCCTGATCATGATGTCGTTCATCTTTTAGAACTTGTACAGGAAGTTTAAAATAGTCTGCATCCATTGCAGAAAGCCTTTTCAGTTGTTTGGAAAATTTCTCTTGTGGCGGTAGTTGGTCATAATCTCGCTTTTGTAGTTTCTGGACTGAAAGTTTCTTTGTTTTAGTCACATCTAGATCGGGTACTGGGGATGATACACACAACTTACCTTCAGCCATACTCGACCTTTCATTTCCTTCAGGTGTGCTCAAGTCTTCCTTACTTTCCTTTTCTTCAAGTATTGTTTTCTTACCTTTCATATCCAATTCTTTCTTAGCTTCAGGGATATTCATTTTTTCCTCAGTAGATCGTGAATCAGTTGAGGAAGTACTTCTGAGTGTATCCAAATCATCTGATCTTGAATGTGGGTCTCTTTTGTCTTGCTTTTTCTTAGCATTGGTGAGAGAATGGAAGGTTTCTATGGCATGTTTAAGGTCTGCATGCCGAGAATCCTTTTTATTTATGTAGTTACAGGCTTGCCTACCATGTGGTTTATCTTTCACAAAAGGGTTAATTGGAATGTGAGACTCAGCCAATGCAAGCAAGATATTGCGACTAACATTCTTTCTTACAGACTTCACGGCTAGGTGAATTGGAGTCTGGTTTTTGCTGTCAACAATTTTGCCATCTCTAGGAGAAGCTTCAATAAAGTCAGGAGCCTTCACAACAGCATAAATTGCTCTTGTATCTCCATCTATGGAAGGGCATATATATTTTTTATCACTAGTGAGGTTACTAAGATAGTGTAATTATTATAAACATCCAAAACAGAGTGGTCATTTTAACCCATATAGGGTTGCCTCAGTTGCAATACCAGCATCAGAGAATGCACAGTTAAGTGCAGTTCAATAAAACCACTTACCCAGATTTGGTGGGGATAGTAACAGGTTGGTACAAAGTTGCTGTCTAGCTACAAAACAATGTGTAAACAAGTGGATCACTTTACACGGATATTTCTCCAATTTCAAAAGGATAGAAAGACCAATCAGCAACGGATGCCTTTCCCCTGCAGCCAGTTGCTATCCCCACCACAGAAACACAATGTAGCTGGGTTTCCCTGAGTAAAGTGATCTTATTGATATGCACTTAACTGTACATTCTGTGGTGCCATGCAACTGAGTTAACCTTATCCTTATATGGGTTAAAACGACCACTCTATTTTTACAGTGCGTAGTCCAGCTATATATACTATATAGCTAATGCCTTTAAAAAATTCACTTCTAATTTTCATGTCAACTAATAGTCTATGCTAAGATGTCATGTTTATGTATAACTTATTGTTAAACGTACTTTATGTGGGGCTTATGGCGTTGCCAGCAAGGCAGGAAGTGATCAAAAACGGTGTTTTGCATGCACTTATATCTCTGGCAAGAAAGCATATCTATAAGTACAATCCACAAATTTCCTGAAAGCTCAACCTTCACTGGTTGTAATGGTACCCAGCATTAGTTTGATCTTTTTCATGGTACTTCCAGCTACACTTCTGTAATTGCTGGCATTTGGGCAAATAATCTGATATCTTATCATAGACTGCTAAGCTCCTTGACCATGCCATCAACTACAGGTGGCAGAATAGCATTATTTTGCCAGTATTCAAGGAGCCATGCCAGAGGTGTCTCCCATTATGCATACATGCCTATACCCGCTACTATGGATTCACAAGACTAGAAATAAACAGCTTCTCTGATAGACTCCACAAATGTTCACGTGCATATTATTTTTGTGCCAACAAACATGCAAGAGAAAAGTGTTACCTCATGCAAAAAAATTCCTGTTACATGTATATAGTAGCTATATGTGACAAAGTGATCAAATTATCATATGCATGCAGGCCCTAAGTTGTATACTGGTATATTGTACAGAGCTTAAATGTTCAGCAAAAAATCACCTGTTTCCACAGCCAGCTTGGTTGCGACATGAAGTGGAGTAGTGAGAGGGCTGGCACAGCCAAGGGGATTGCAGTCTGCTCCTTTCTCCAGGAAAAGACAAATGAGATCAATCTTTCTCTGTGGCGTTATATCTTGGCGTGTACCAATTGTAGCAAGGGGATTCTTCTCACTGCTGCCATTAGGGTTCACACCGGCATCAAGCAGGAGTTCAATCAGTTTTCTTCCATTTGGATGTTGAACAAGCTTATTTATAATCAGGGCATCAAAGTCAATTTTATCAGATTTGCACAGCTCAGGGATCCAATCCATATCAAGCTTGAATTTAATTGCTTTCGATAAAATTTGAATGATCATGTCATCTGACACAGCTCCAGATTGAATGAAACAAATGGCAAATCTAATTTTTTTGACACGTATGGCCTCTCTGTAGGCTGGGTTGAGATCAACAGACTGATTACACTTTGATAGCAAAAGTCTAAACAATTTAATGCAGGATTCAGGTAGAAATTTGGCTGCCATAATAGTATCGGTTTGCTTCACCACCATGCCCATTCCAAATAATGCCTCTAATGACCTCTCATTAGTAAACTGCTTCTTCAAGAGCTCAGATAATTCAACTTGAGAGGCATCAAATGGGGGTACACACTCAATCACAAGCTTCAAATGAGGCAGTTTGGACTCACTTCTAAATAACAATTCACTGAATAGCTCTCGGCAAAATTCAGGGTAATCTTGACAGCTAATATTCTTCAGCACAGAATCTATCAAGCTAATGTGATCTGTGTAAAAATAACAATATTATGTTTGAATTTTGACCACCATCTATTGTTGGGCAGAAAACAACATAGAGAAGATAAATTATGGAATTCGCTATGTTCCCAGGAAAATTTCCATAGCTAGCTGCTTAGTAGTTTCCAATGCTCAAAGCAAGTGACCAGATCCTGCAGAGAAAGGGTTAATGAAGCCCAAGGGCGGCAAGTACTTGATCAGCTAGCCCAAGAATTTGTAAGAGTGGACCATGTTTCATGGAGGCAGTTATCTGGGTCTGTATTAAAGCTTGGCCACCAAAGTGGATGCAATGAAGATTATAGGAAGTCATGAAGGCAGTAGATAGCTATTTAATGCATATTTGGTATATGTAAGACACTCGGAAATATATACTATTTTCAACCAACAACATAATCTCTATATTGATTAATCCCGTTGCAATTAAGGAAAAGCATTTTTGTAAAATGCCACAGGATGTACACATCACAATTGTATAAAACTAACATCCTGTTATCTCATGTAACAAATACCATGCAATCATATAAAACTACCATCCTGTTATCCCATTTAACATTTGGGATTCCATCCCTATACGCTTTTTCATTTTTTTTGTGCCTTTAAAATAATTATATAATGTACTGCCTGCATGATCATAAGAATTATGTATGCTCAGCGTTATCGCAAATTTAGTCCTGCGCATAGTTTGACCACACAACACATAATACACAATATGTAGTAATAACTGAGAGGATTATTTGCATATACTCACCATGGTCCACTGCTAAGAGAATGGCTTCACACATCGCCTTCTTATTTTGCTTTAATTGATGCGAATGGATGTAATCTTTGATAACTTCCGCATAGTCTGGGCCAGGTGGAGCAGCCTTTACACCGGCTTTTGCCCTAATTAGAAAACTCTGTAGGAAAAATATCACTGTCTAGTAATTATTGTGCTATATCACTTTTGCAGGCATCATGCAAATGCAAATTCATGATCATATGCCCACAATTATGTCTTCCCTGAAAAATGGCAGGAACTGCCAGTGTTTAAATTAATATATATGGTATCTGGTACAGCTATGACCCTGGAGCTGCTGTTGACAAAATTGAAGCGATTAGAACCTGAGCACAAATATTGGACTTGCAACCATAACTCAAGAATACTTTCAATTTTGGTCATTTGTTTGTTTCGTTTTTTACTCCATTTTTGTACAATTTTTGCAAATCCAGTTCTTGATTTTGGGTTACCCAACTGTGGTTTTGAGGCTAATCCCAAGTTCAACCCATGCCTTGGATCAGTGGCATAGCCACACCTGGGTCTGCCCGGGCAATCGAACTCTGTACCTTGAAAATTTGGTGTATGATCAAATGGGGTGTGGCAGGTTCAAAACTGCACAAGTCCTATATTGCGTGTCGTAGTAACATTTGAATGCCACTGAAGAAGCTGCAGCACTATAGCTATATGGGGATAGCTCACATGGCAAGCTGTAGGTGTTATTCAGAGCTCAAATGGCAACAAGAGCACTGACTATAGCTAAATGCTAGCCTCGTTCCCAGGCCTCCACCCAGCTTTTGTCGCTTGCAGTATGAAAAGCGGGGAAGGCCTGGAATATTTTATCACGTGAGTGACGTCGAGGGTAGAGAGAAGGTAGAGAGAACTTAATTGCGCGTGGGTAGACCAAACCGCAGTGTAGCAATGTGCCCACGCATAGTTCGATCGCTCGAGCACGAGGCGCATTGTAATCGATGACTAGCAGTCTCTGTGATCAGAAAGCGAAGAGAAGGCTTGAGAGAAGCCTGGAAAGGGGCTGTTTTGGGCTGAATTCCACTGTGAAAACTATTCTCCGAGGCGAACGGCGATAATCTCAGTCCTGTCAGTCGTGACACAACCGTAGTCTCACATAATAGATATTTATGGTCAGACCTTCGCTCGAGGGTCTGCTCGAGCGAAGGCCTGGCTACGATTATCTGCTCTGTAAGATTCCAGAGCCCGCATGGGCCCATTTTTTGCCATCCGTAAACTAGTGCAACGCTGTCCTTCAAGTATAAGTTACTATGGACCGCCCATTGTGGTTTTGTTCGCCCACATGCAATTAAGTTCTCTCTACTTTGCGGTCGCGCACGTGATAAAATATACCAGGCTCTCCCCCTTTTTCGGGAGAGCCTGGGAACGAGGCTAGCTAAATGCTAGAAATGTATAAAAAAACACGACTTTTTGCACTTTACACAGAAGCCACAATATTGATAGCCTCAAAGCCCTGGCAAATATTCCTGTCTGGCTACAATGGTCTTCAAGTTTGTAGTGCCAGGTCACCAATTCCCCAGGCCTACTGCCTGCACACCTGTTAAAATTCATGTAGGTATGAATTACATTTCTCAGTAACCTGTGAATATGCATGTGCATGCAAGCCAATCTTTTTAACTATAGAGTATTGTAAGATTCTTCTTCTTCTGATATAATACACATGCACGTGATCATAGATAATATAGTGAAGCTACGTATATTATCTATGATGTGATGATCACTTTATACTTGAATATAATAATGCATGGTTAACTGCAGTAATTAACAATTACCTTGTGAGCATTGTCATGATCTGTATCAACTTCTATGCTTAGTTTAGCATGTTTGTATGCCTCATCATAGAATCCTAACCTCAGACAGGCTTCAGAACAATTGCTCTCCAAGATAGCAATTTTTTGTATTGGTAACTTATGGACATGACAAAGCAATAGTGCATGGCGATACTTCCACAAAGCATCAGAATAATCTTTCATCCATAAACATTCATTCCCAACCTGAGTTATTTCATCCACCTTTGCAATTGCTTCCTAAATAATCATAAGAAAACAGTTATACTGTATTATGAAATTATTGATTCTACGAGTAGAATGAGGTCGTCTCATACCTGAGTGTCACTGGCTTGTGGTGGACTGAGAACTGGCCAAGGGTACTCAGAAGGGGCATGTTTAGACCACTCTGGAACGGACATTCTGAACTCACAGGCTACAATAAGTGAACACTATCCAGAGACAGGCGATAGCTATAGGCAAGAACACACGCATCTATACTGATTTTCCGAGAGTCTGAGTGAGGCTAGTAACGACATGCATGCATATTAAAATAATTGCCGTAGCGGGGCCCCCGCGCACGTCACAACAACAAAATCCTGCCATAGATATATATTACGTAATATATATCTATGATCCTGCTGAACCGACAATATTCCGATCATTCTAGTGGAATGAATCGAATATCCTTCGATGAATATTGCCACCACGGCGCCACCAAGTTCAAACGTAACACAAATTCCAGGAAGGTCTACAACAGGTCATGCTTTGGGAAAATATTTTATGGGCCTGCAAATATGATACACGGTAAACCATGTACCAGCAAACTAGCTCGCGTGAGCTTGTCCCCAGGCTCTCTCCTAGAATAAACAGAAGGGAGGGCCTGGGGACGAGACAAGCTCATGCAGGCACACACTTGCAACTGTACCAAAAGACGCTTTAGCTATACCACATCCATCTCATCACGTCACTCTAGTGTTTGATTTGAGCCACCTGAATGCGGACATGTCACTTGCCTTTGATGATGCTTTCAATAATAACTTCTTGTTAAAGATCATTCAAATGTAGCATAACATTAAAAGATTTGGGTGCCTTACTAAAGCCAGCACTACTACCACTATTAAACAGGTGTGGTTTTGAGACCTCATCAGCCTCCTTCGTTGAGTTCTTTCTTCTTCGTGATCTCCTGCTTCTCCCTGGCCTACTGTCTCCGCCTCGTACACCCTCTCTCTTCTTCCTCTCCCTCACAGCTTCCCTGGCCTTGAGGGCTGCCTCCCACTCACTCTTGTGCAGTCGATACAGCTTCATGGCTACCTGGGCATCTTCAATCTGAAAACATGGAATTAAATTTCTGTGCATAATATTACCCAGTAATACACTTCTAACTTGAATCACAATGGGCTAACCCACAATCAAGTACTGGAAATGGCATGAATTGCATAAAAGTGGAGTAAAAAAATATGATTATACCCTATTGAGAATATCAACAAAATACCAAATTCAGCAACTCCTGAAATACATTTTACATTTAAGAGCATTCTCAAGTTTGGGGAGGGGGAGGGGGCGGGATTTAATGTCTGTGGGTTAGATCACTCTGGTTCTGAGTCCTACAATTATACATGTGCAAAATGTACCTTTAATAGCTAGCATGTAATGGCACACTGCTTAGAAGGAGCTGTTATGTGCCACTTTATGGTGAACATGATGCTATTTACAGTTATTTTCAAGACCTAGTCTGACTGTTTAAGCCACACACAGGTGTATGGGATGCAAATGTACATATACATACACATGTACGTACGCTGCATATGTAGCCAGAACACAGAGACCTACTACTAAACATAGTGTCTCAGTGAAATCCTTACGGAATCATGCTGGCTCTGATGTATGTCCATGCCCAGTATTTCTGCAGCAAGCTTCTTCAAACTGGGGGTCTTGCTCTGAGTGACAAAGACAATGGAAGCAACAGTTGGGCTGGTGGCTGGCAACAAATGATATGCACACATGCAGTGGCTACACCAACCTTTGCTAGTCTACGAAATGGTTTATATTTGGAGGTGTCTCGAATGTCTTTCTTTGGGTGTGAGAGCAGCAGAGCCTGATAACAGAAAAAGCAATATGAGGTAGTTTGAATCGCCAGATTATTAAATTTAGAGTCCACACATCTATGCTTACCATAAAAACAGAGCTTTATATCTCAGGTATACACAATATGAACAATAGAGTTAGAAGTACTGAATTAATTGCTTGAAGAACAGGGACACTGCAGTCACGATGCGACAATTTTAGATTAATTCCTTGAATAATAAGGACATTACCAGCCGGCAAGACGTCAGGAGCTATACACACATGTATGATATACATGTACATGTACATGTACATGTACATGTACTGTAATAATACTATGAACTAATGCTAGAGTGCTAGGGCTTAGTCTGGATGCATGCATGCCTTTAGGTCGTTGTGCAGACCATGGCCCACAAGTGTCCTCCCTTTGATTAGGTCGGAGACTACCTTCTGTACTATTCGGAAGTTCGGGGCTGTACAGGGAGAGAGAGAGAGTAGAGAGAACACCAGGTGATGAGTAAAAGTAGGAACAGCTGCAACTCTCAGTTACAATGCATGCAAGAACTTCACAACTTGCACACAAACATACATCACCAATGACTATTATTATACACATGTTGATGATTATACATGTATGTATATAGGCTACATGTATGTATATAGGCTACATGTACTAGTGAGAAATACATTTACACTTCCAGTCAAAAAATGTAATTACAGTGCAGAATGGTTAATGGTTATATTTGCACATACTTTATACATGTACATGAACATAATATTATTGTACATGCAATTATCACACACACACACACACACACACACACACACACTCATACATACACATACAGTACACATACATATACACACACACACACACATGCACACACACACACACACACACACACTCACCGCCCCTCAGGTGCTCCGGCCTGATCCCACTGTACTCAGTTCGATAGTCCGTGACCACATCCATGGGAGCTACATAGCTGTTGTAGAGCAGGTTGCCATGGTGATTGACGATGGAGCACCTAGCCAGCATGCTGAAGTCTCCCTCGGGGCCTGTCCCAACCATCTCACAGTCCAGGGACACATACTTACCAGCACTGTAGAAGGCACAGATAAAGGGGTGGGAGGGGGAAGGGGGGAGGGGGGAGGGGGGTTTAGAAAAGCAGTTTCATATCTACCTACATTGTATTCCTAATTGACCCTTTCCGTGAAAGATGCCTTCGGGTGCACTAACACTCTAAAGGCCTGGTGACTGGGATTTGGAAGCTTGACAGTAGTGACAGAATATAATTCCGAGCGAAGCAAGTTTCTACTCCAGTTCGATTGACCTTTTTTCGTTGTTGCCAACCTGTTCCAGCCAGTTCTCCTGGTATAGCCTATCAAACACACAGCAAACACTTACCTTCGCTATAAAACTCCAAACGGGGAGACTTGGAAGCGATCACTATCACAGTAAGCTTGCTTCGGCCTCTGGTCTTCTAGGCACATAATAGCAAGTAGCCATTTTGTTTTGTGGGTGAGTGTTTGACCTTTTTGTGGATTGGTGCTATGGGCGTGCCTCGTGCATGCCATGTGCCACGCCCAGCAATTCTCGTGAAGCGAGGACATCCCTGCACATTTTGTATCACTAGTATACATGTAATTATTATACATAAAACAGCCATTATACATTATACCACTTAGCTTGCTGTGGGTGTCAAGAGCACTAAAGACTCACCTGCCATCACTGCCACTGGTGAGCGACACTCTCTGCCTCTTGGGTACAGGCTCTCCCCCCACCACCTCCATCTCCACGTCGTCAAACCACAGCTCGGAGCCGTCACCTTCACGCCGTCTTTTAGTTCCTGTTCTCGCACACTTGTTTTCTGTACTGCTCCTGGACGACGTCACAGTGGTCTGTGATGATGTCATCACGGCCTGCGAGCCTAAAGCATTAATACTCATCTTCCTTGCACCGAGAGAAGTTCTTTTATCTCTTGTTGACCTTGACTTAGAATTTAACAAAGAATCTCTAGTTTGAGTTTTTGCCCTCATAGGGTCTGCGGTCGCCTGTCCAACTCTCTCCTTCCTTTGCCCTCTGTTTTTGAAGCTGGTGTTGGTTTGAGGTCCTTGTTTGCTTTCTCTGTGAACATCGCTTTTTATCTCTTCCTTCTTTTTGGAGGACGGCAGGCCGAGTTGCTGCAAAATATTTTATACATGTAAATGCATACGTACATGTACAGACCATACGCTGTAATTTGTAAAGGGGGGGTCACTCCTATACAATCTATAGTCACAACTGTGTCTGTGGGTCGAGATTGTGACATTCTAATTCTGAATTAGAATGTGACGTTCTAATTCTGACATTCTAATTCAGAATTAGAACGTCACGTTCTAATTCAGAAATAGAACATCACGTTCTAATTCAGAATTAAAACGTGATGTTCTTCACGTTCTACTTTAGAATTAGAACGTGACGTTCTAATTCAGAATTAGAACGTGACGTCCTAGGACTAGCTGTCCTGGCATGGGGGACAGGTCGTCCTATGACCACGCATACGGGGGAACAATTTAAGGGGCGACATCTTGTCCTGCGACACCGGGTACTCCCAACAGTGTGGACTGGGAATGATGCTAACTGGGTACCAGCATATACATGAATACATGTCTAATCTGCTACCTTGGATAGACTTTTCCAATTTGGAGAATATTGGCTGGCTTTTGGCAACCCACTTCTAATGATAGGTGTTGCAACAATGGCAGATTTATCAACTTTAGCAGGAGTCTTGGAGGGTCCATCATATTCCTTGCGATCTTTTGACTTTTCCTCTTTAGTTTCCACCGGTACTGTTTTCGGTTCCGTCTTTTTGTATCTCTTTTTGGGCATTGGAAAGGCACTTGTGAAGTTGAGAATACGGAATTAATATTATGGCACTCGGTTCCAAGAGTGCGCTTTATTTGGAGAAGTAAGCACGTGCGCTTTAAATAGCATACGTTTGGTTTACGTTTTAATAGAGCTACATACTACATAGTCAGATTAGTCTGAAGACACTCAGTCACTCTCCCAAAACCATTACCTATCGGTAAACAGCCATCTCTCGGGCAGGATAGAGCAGAAATTAAGGTGTATTTCTGTTCAAAAGTACAGTTTCGGGCGGTTGCAAGATGAGGCTGAAGTTCAAACCAAACGTTGGCGCATCCCGCGACAGTAGGCAAGCTGGCTCCAGTAGTAGCAGTGTGGCAACCGGCCGCGGCAGGAAGGCTGCATCAAGCAAGCTTCCCGACTCTGGGGGCTTGGCCACAGGCAGTGGAGCTGGTGCTAGAGAGGACAGCCACAGGAGTGAGGGAGAGGGTGAGTAACTAGTCTTGTGCTCAGTGATCAGCTGGTTGCATGATGTATAAGAACACAATATCTCTCACTACTAATGTACATGTAGTAGAGGTATAAAGTAGTGAACAGGCAGGGTCAAGTAGGAACACCTGTGTTTCAGTAGACCGTTAGTCTCATTCCCAGCCGACTTTTCACCCTCCATCGGGAAATGTACGTCTGGTAACCCCCCTATTCCGTTTCGGTTCACGGTATTTCAATCATTGCTTGCGACACGTAATCATTGCTCACGTCACGTTGTACACGGCACGTTGACAGCAATGCAATCTTGCGTGACGTCACATGTTAAATTAAAATAATACAATGCGCCAACATTCCGTCGCACTCGAACCGAAATGGAATAGGGGGTTACCAAACGTACTTTTCCCGACGGAGGGCGAAAAGTCCGCTGGAAAGAGACTAGTAGAACGTGTGGCCTGGGGACGAGGCATCTCGTGCTGTCTGTCAACAAATAATATAATCTGCATAATGCAGTAGGTATGACTGATAGTGTACAAGACAATAGATGATGTACACTAAGGATCCGCTGATCCCACGTATATACCCATGTTAACCCATGTATAGCTACCCATGTTAACACCCATGTTAATTATGTATACCCATGTTAACACCCGTGTTAACCCATGTATACTGATGTATACCCATGTATACTGACGTATACCTATGTTAACACCCATGTTAACACCCGTGTTAACCCATGTATACTGATGTATACCCATGTATACTGACGTATACCATGTTAACACTCATGTTAACACCCGTGTTAAGACGTATACCTATGTTAACACTCATGTAAACACCATGTTAACACCCATGTTAATACCCATGTTAATATGGGTGTTTTAATATGGGTTTTTAACATGGGTGTTAACATGAGTGTTAACATGGTGTTAGCATGAGTATATGTCATGGGTGTTAACATGAGTATACGTCATGGGTGTTAACACCATGTTTACACGTATTAGCATGAGTGTTAACACGGTGTTAACATGGGTGTCAACATGCTGTTAGCACCCATGATGTATACTTGTCAACACCATGTTAACACCCATGTTACACCATGTTAACACCCATGTTACACCATGTTAACACCCATGTTAACACCATGTTAACACTCATGTTAACACCCGTGTTACGCAGGTGTTAACATGAGTGTTAACATGGTGTTCACATAGGTGTTAACATGCTGTTAACACCCATGATGTATACTTGTTGACACCATGTTAATACCCATGTTACACCATGTTAACACCCATGTTAACACCCATGTTAAACCGTGTATATCCTTCCTTGCCACCTCAACCAGTACATGTACATGTTAATTTTTCCTCTCATTTTGCAGAAAGTGTACCATCTAATTCTAAAGAGCAGCAAAGTCTGTCAGAAGTGGGAAAGGTTCCCCCAGGAGCTGACAGCAGCAACGTCGAGAGCAGTAGAGGAACAGGCGAGAGAGAACAGCCAGCAGGAGGAGAGTCCACTTCAGGAGGAGAGTCTGCTTCAGTAGGAGAATCCACTTCAGGAGGAAACGACAGAGAGAGCTATGCTCTTACTGAGCAAGAGACAGTCGGGGAAGGAGAGGAGACAGTTGGGGCAAAAAACCGATTTGGAACAGAAGCAGAACACCCTGGTTATCCTTCAAGTCCGGCTGGGGGCAATCCCAACGTCGGTGAGCCTCAGACGGTAGATGTGGCATCACAGGTGGACAAGAGCACGGTTCCCCCTCCCTTATTAAAGAGGTCAGCAGCTGCTCTTTCTCAGGACCAGAGTGGTGTGGGGAGGGCAAGCGTGGGTCGCATCACGAGAAAGAGAGTCGCCCCGAACCTGGTTGCAGCGCGGGGAAAGAGAAGCCTACGGAGCTCAGAAGGCAAGGAGCTGAGTGAAGTGGCAGTAAAATCCGTTTCAAGAACTCCACTGCGAGAAACAGGAGGACCATGTAGCAGTGAAAAGGACGGAGGCCCAGCAGTTGGCCAACAGCCTCAAAAGTCTGATACGGAAGTGAATATGCAGCCATCTACACAACCTAATGATAAGAGTGAATCACACACGGAGTCTTCTACCCGCCAGACTACTAAAATCTTCCACGAAAAATCAGACACTCCAACTGCCAGTATCACTTCAAGAGCAACCAGATCGGCTTTGAATAGAACCTTATGCAGCTCTGCCATTGGCTTGACAACCCCGTCGGTCTTGGCCTTGCCGGATCATGGAGAGAACACGGACGAGATGATCTCAGACACTTTGAACGAAGTTCTCGAGCACACTCATTCGTCTGAAGAATTCGCATCCACCGGCAGCGATAACCTCTCTGGTATTGTTCGCTCCAGCCTGGACCTCCTGTGCCCCCCACCCCCCCTGGACCACCCGGACGTAGGCGGTATGGAACTCGGCGATGACAGCCTGAGATCAGGGGACGAGGAAGAACTCGGGGGCGTGTCCGATGATCGTGACACTAGCCGTGGGGGAGGAGACAGTGATATTGATGGCTGTGGTGGTGGTGGTGGGCATGACGAGGGTGGCATGGAGGATCGAGACAGCTGTTGTGGACAGCCACCCTCTGTGGAGGCCCTAACCAATAGCCAGCCCGGATCTCAAACCATGATTCCTAGAACTACATCCCAGACTGATCAAGGGTCTGATGCTGGTACTAGTATGGGACCCAGTATGCAATCCTCTGAGACTTCAACGCAAAATGCCAGTGAATCTACCGAGGAGCGGAGGACGAGAGCAAAGGTGTGTACACTTAATTGAGCGACTATCTTTGAAAACCTCCATGTGTATGTTGTTACATGTACATGTAAGTCATGTGGGGAAGAGTCTGGGGATGAGGCTAGCCCTTGTAGTACTGATCGTTCTCTCCCTACACTCAGAGGAAGGCATCTCCACCGTCAACAGCGGAGGGTCCTGATGCCAAGAGAAACTTCCGGGACGCTCCTGACAAGTCCACCATGACGATGAGGGAATTGATCTACTACAATCCCAGTGCTAACCCCATGGGGTGAGAGAGTGTCTGTGCCTGTGTGTGTATGTGAGTGAGTGTGTCTACATGTTATGTACATGTACATGTATGTATACTTGTACATGTACGTGTATGTGTGTGTTTACATGTATGTACATGTATATTATGTATATATGCTGTACACATGTGTAGTGTGCATGTGTGTATCAATGCTGATACCCTGAAAACTGTTACATGTATCTCATTGTATAAGTTTTTTTTGTCCAAACTGAACTTTAGCTGCATTGGCCCTTCCTTTAGTACTTCAGCTGTACTGCCCTCCCCCCTGTGATATGTGTGTATGTGTGTGTTCTGCTGAAAGACCACAGTACATATACTCAAACCACAATCCTTCCTCCCTTCCTCCCTTCCTCCCAGTTCTTCTGTGGAGGAGAAGAAGCGGAAGCGGCTGGAGAAGGAAAGAGCTGAGAGAGCCGAAGTGCAGCACTTCTTCCCTCAGGGGCGACGTCGTGCAGCCCAGCAGAGGTCAGTAGAGTGCAAGACAGGAGATTGTGAAAGTACAATTAGTGGATTGTTTGTAGAAGCAGTACCGAACCTCTGCTGCAGCAAAACAACAGAGAACCACAGTAGCCATTCACATGGTTGTTTGCAATTACTGCATTATATCACTTTGCTCACCCCCCTATCTGTACAGAATGAGTTTCTAATATACATTATTCCCTGTGTACACCCACACGAACGTATCTACACACAGTGATCCCCCAGAGAAGGAGGATGAGGGGAGGATTGTACCCCAACTCAGGATCGGAGCTGATGGCAACATTATCGTCGATGAACGAAGGTGAGTGTGTGTATACATGTACATGTTATAATGTATGAAATTGATATACGTGTACATGTGTATCATATTCTGTAATCACACACACGCACACACACACACACACGTACATGTACATACACACACACACACACACACACACACACACACGTCACACACACACACACACACACATGATCTATCTCTCCTCCCACTGTACTGCAGTATGGTTGTAGAAACTACACCAGTACCATCGACAGTCAATGGAAGGTAACCTCTGTACACAGCGACTTTTGTACCTTTAATTCTCAACTAGGTGTGCACTTCGTACATGCCTGGCTGGTACTAATATTGTTCTTACAGCCATTTATTTTGTCTGTCTGTCTGTCTGTCTGTCTGTTCATCAGCACATACATGTACATGCATGTATCGTCTGACAGTGGTAATTACTACACCAATATAGCCACAAGCACAACAGAAGATATGCATTGTGCAATGTACATGCATGGATGGTCATGACCCCTTATTCAACAACCCTAGTACATGTATTACATGAATGTATTACATGAATGTATTACATGAATGTAAAACATGCTGTTCTAACTAGGCTGTGGGAATCAGGTGTTATTGAAAAAGTGGATATGTTGATCTATATGTAGCTCTGTTCTCACTCAGTGAGCCGGTGCTAGAACACTCTCGTCACACAACTTCTGCCTCTTTCCGGAAGAGGTGCAAAGTGCCCCGGTGGTCGAAAGAAGGTGAGTAGTGTACTGCATGATTGCTTTATTTTTGGCCCCCTGAAATTCATAGCAGTTACAGGTATGAACACTGACTTAACTGGTATACATGTACATGTAGTGATAAACGTATGCAGGAGCTCATAACCCAAAGGGAAGGAGCGTTAAACTTGTGTATGTATGCTGATTCCACCTGTTGTCAAATAGCACTGCCCAGCACTCCTTATATGGTAAGTGTTATGTAAGCGCTATAATTTACTTAGCACTAGTCCAGTAGTAAACCAGCCATGCATAACGCTAGGCATTCCATATATGGAGTTTTCTTGTAGGTGCCATTCGACAACAGGTGGAATCACTAGTTCAACGCTCCTTTCCTTTGGGTTATGGGCTCCTGACGTATGTAGTGTACAACTGCCATCACTTTCGTATAAAATACTTGTACATGTAATTACTACTATTTTTTGGTAGTAATCACCTTAGCTCTGTTGCCAAGATACATGTGTATCAGTTACTCATTGTTGTAGACCTAGGACCATGTGCAATTGTTAGAGCCCGGAAATGAGGGCTCTAACTTACATCATTGGCAAAAAAAAACGGTCAAGGTCGAGCCGAGACAGTTTTGAGGCAACCAACTTCCCAAGGCCAATAATGTACATGTGCATGTGCATGTGCATGTAGGTAGAGCCCAAGTGTAACAAATCTGCATATCATAATTCTGTCACACTTCATTGCATGGGTACTAAGTGACATTACAGCCCTGCAATTAGGGGTAGGCGGATTATGCTCGAAAATCTACTTAGTATGCTATGCTGCACTGCTCCAAAAATGTGCTCAACAAACGCCCCCTATTATGCTCGTTAAATTATCAACAAAACAGCTTTTCTGATTATCTTACCCGAAAACTCACTAGCTCTCTGCGTGCCTTTCTGATCGCGTTGACCGAGTTGGCTTCGCACCAGTGTCTCGCAGTTCGTTTACTCTAACCTACAGATAGCATAGAGGCTCGAAGTTGGCTAAGTAGCATTGTCGGTGAAGAAGTAGATGCCTGTAAGCTGCTACCAGCAGCTTGACTCTCGCTAACAGCGCTGAGATTGTCAGTCGTTGCCATCACGGAATCACCATGTGGCCGAGTTTCCGCAAAACTAAAATGACGTAATTTCCTCAGAAAATTTACCTATTATGCTCGCATTATGCTCGATGCTTTCGTGTACCTATTATGCTCGTTTTAATGCCGGCATAATCCGCGCATCCCTACCTGCAATCCAGCAAATCTGATTGATTCAATACTAGTACAGTATGTTTACAGTGATTTGCATGTGCATGCCTATTCTCCTCATGAATTGCTACACTACATAGCCATTCACATAGTGATACTGTACATATATATTCAGACCATTCATGATAAGACTACATCACGGTTTGTGTCCTATACATGTATGTACCTAGTCACGTTCTGTACACATGCTGGTAAGTTATCAAAGCCATCATTCGTTACTTCTGGTAGTCAGAATGGAGTTCCTTTGCAGGTACATAGTAGCCTTGTCCCCGGCCCCCCACTTTTTTGGCTACATGAAGCAAAAGTGGAGCTTTACCTTTGTGCAACTGGATAAAGTGGGGTCTGGGTACTCCAGAAACGTGCCTATAGCCTCTGGCCTACTGCATGTAGCCCTGTGTATGCAATGGTAGTCATATCAAGTTCAGAACGCCTACCATTGCCTAGCGAATGGGCAGACTTTAGCATGTTGCAATATGGATCATCTCCAGCTGGCTCCTTGCCTCTCCTTTCTCTCTCGTTTGCACTCTCTGTCCCATTAGTGCCTGACCCTGCCCTCCAGTCTCACTTACGATTCTTCACGTATGTCTGTTGTCGCCTAGCAAGTACCCTAGCTGCAATAGTGGCCATCTTCTTTTCTTGGAGTTCTTGGTTCCTGCTTTGCTGATGTCGTCATCTTCTTGAATGCACACATGAGCATAACATGTGGGCGTTGTCAGATATTTGGAGCATAATCACATATGCGGTGTGTGTATAGCCATTCATGAATCCAATTAACTATTCACTATGCAGGATTGTAGTCATTTGATATTGGGTGCGTCTATAGCTACAATAGCCAATAGTTTAACACAATCTTTATTGGATACTGGGTGTGGCAGATGTTAGTAGCTGGAGTTTTGGTTAGTCAACAAAGCAGATATGTGAGTACTTATACCAACTGACTGTTGTACTGTTTCTTGAAAATATTTTTTGTGCTCGGATACTGTCTTACATGTAACTTTGTAGACTGTGTCATATATTAGGATACTTTGTAAACTAGTGGCATAATTTTTTTATACTTGGATACTTTGTAGACTAGCATAATTTTTTTTTGTGGATACTGCATGTATGCTTTGTAGACTGTACACTGTTATTTTGTAGTTATAGCTGCTCAAAGACTACTTTCAGAAAATTTTGTAGCATGGGGATCCCAAAACTGTCAACATTTGTACAAGGAACATTCACCAAGTGGAAGCACCGTACCATCGCTGCCCATGAAAAGCTAGTGATTGATGGAAACCACATTTGCTACCAGCTTTATTGCGAAGGTCATGACTGGACAAGAGGAGGCTCATATCATATGTTTTATGACACCGTCACTGAGTTTTTCCAAGCTTTGCTAGATTCTAACATCGAACCTATTGTTATCATGGACGGAATTGATTATGACAAGAAGAAAATTGAAACCACACGTAGTCGGCGTGAAGGTTCGATCAACATGATAAAAAATTGGCAGAAATTTGGGCGAATCAATCCGCATGTGCTACCGTTGCTTGCAAAGAAAGTGTTCCTTGATGCTCTACAAGATCTTGATGTTAAACTTTGTGTTGTTGATGGAGAAGCTGACCCAGAAATTGTTGCGGTTGCAAATCATTACAAATGTCCTGTTTTAGCCGAGGACTCCGACTTCTATATGTTCAGCATCGTGGGCGGCTACATCCCATTTTCCCGATTTACATTGCCTACTGCTACTGCTCATCAACCAGAAGCTGATGTGTTTCACACTGCAGCTTTTGCTGAGCAGTATGGTCTCCCCAGTGAAGACCTTCGCTTCCTCATTCCAGCCATACTTGGTAACGACTTTATGAAGCCGGTGAAGCATTTGAAACTAGGAAGTTCCAATGCTATTGTCCGACATGCTTGCCAATTTTTATCACTTGAAAACTTCACAACCTCACTGTGCAAGCCAGATAGCAAACCTGTTCGTAACAATTGCCTGAGAGCAGTTGAGTTTTACAAAAGCCTTTCCAAGAGTCTGGATGAGCTTGACACAGCCACCAAGCTACAGTTTCCTGGCGGCTGGATTCTGCCAAAGTATAGAAAGGGCTACTTTGAGTCCTTTACCGTGTCAGCTCTAGTTTTAGAGTGTGTGATATTTCCTGTCATTGTGGATGACATAGATCATTGTAGTTCCCAGCTCACAGGAAGAAGAATTCGGCAATCCATGTATGGCATATTGGGCTGCAAAAAAGTAACCGAAACACTACGATCTGGAATAAAGCTGGTTGACATAGAAGTTGATCCCTTGGTTGATCCTAGCTGCCCAAACATTGCAGCGATTGGTCATGACGATAGCAGTTGCAAAAGAATGCAAGATGTTTTTTGTTCCATTCTTGACTGCAACAGAGAAGAGATTAATCAATTGCCACAAGAATGGCAGCTGGTAGTAGCAGCCAGCTCATACTGGTTTAGAAACGCGGAGCCTGATGTTTATTCCCGCATTGCAAAGGCTTTAGTGTTCACTTTCCTTGCTTGCTTTCAAGAGGAATTGCGATCTCCAAGTAGACTTCAACGAGTAGCAACCTCGCCAAGGAAAAACTATTCACCTAATGCCCTTCATGCCTTCGCACAATGGCAGAGTGTGTACTTTGATGTGGTGTCACTCAACCAGGTTCTCCGGGAACCATTTCAGTACACTACACCAGCTTTCTTCTACGATGGTGAGATAGCAATGCACTATGCATGCGCCGATGACAGCACTAAAAAGGATGTATTAAAAGATCTGGGGTGCTCACACAAATGGGAATTGTACCAAACTCTGATGAAACTGATTACTGGAGGTAGAAAAGACAAAAATGGTGTTGCAGTGGAGACAAAAGTAGCCCTCAAGAAGCCAAAGCCTCACAAAGAGCAAAGTCAGTTTGCTCATGAAAATCGATTTGCCTTATTAGCCGATCTGCCAACTGATTGAATTATAACTGCAGCTGCAATATAATTTATGTATTATGTTTATAGTACCACAAACTTGTACTTGATTATTGAAAACTGTGGAGTGTACACTTGTACATTGTTATTATTATTAGTTTGATGTTAAAAGGAATAGCTATGTTTATTTATTTGCTGAGGGGTATACAAGCCACAGACACAACCACAGTGCAAAATGGGGTGATCTGAATGGCCACAACTGGTTGGTGGTGGGATTGCACAGATGTACTATGCAAAATTAAAACCTGTTAGCTAGCTATTTACCATAGCACTTATTACTCAGAGCACGTAAATTTCCTGGAGGAGCATACCCCCACATGCATCATTTTCCCCACCCCCACTGAAAAATCCTGTATGAAACTCTGCAGTGATTAAATTCCCTATTCATTGACATTCGGGAGGCCTTCACTAGCCTCGTCCCTAGGCTTTCATGTGCTTTGCTACAGTGGAACCTCTGACGTGTATTGTGGTCACCCTCGAGCCAACATTTTATGGCTGCATTATAGAGGGTGGCTGTATTATAGAGGTCCATAATACATTAGCAGTATGTACATTGGGACCCAACAAGGTGGCTTTACTAGAGAGGTTGGCTGCTATAGAGTGACCACATTATAGAGGTTCCACTGTATGCTAAAGTGATATGTGCACGTGGGACCTGGGACGAGGCTAGGCCCTCACAATGTCAGTTGTTATAATCATAGCCCATATACTCATAAGTATCCTGTTATTCACAAGAATGTTATCATCAGATTCCTTAAGAGGGGTGGAAGGAGAAACATGCCATTCGACTGTAGTATAGGAATGTGGGAACTCAACTGGAATGTGGGGCTGGAATGGAATATGAAATGAAACCTGGTTCTCAAGGCCAGGCATCCGGTGTGTGGACAGAATCTCTTTACCATATTTCTGTTAAGCTGGCTTGGGTGGGTGGGGTCTGGGGTGGGCTGAGCCTTAACCTTAAATTTTCATGTAGCGCCCTTGGAGGCCCTATCAGGTGGGCGATAGAGTTACACTCGGGTGCTTTCCTCCCCAATTTATATTTTATAGAGCCCTTGCCAACGGGTTAATACTAACCATTAGTCTATTTAGTTATTTTATAGCCTCAGTAGTTCTGCACTCTACTTCCTTCCAGAAACCACGGTGTTCTACAAAGCTCTGAGCCAGGTTGGCACTGACTTCACCATGATGACTCTGTTGCTACCAAAGAGATCCAGGAATGAGCTGAAGGTGTGCATGTCTGTATAATAAGCTCATCTGGTATAGTTTTACACTGTGGTGGGGGGGAGGGGGGGGGGACAAGTTTCATGCACATGTGTAGGCAATTGCATTCCATAGCTACATGTACATAAAGGAGTAATATACGGAGTTAGCTAGCTGTAGTTTGCTACAACAGTGGGACTCAAATGGGCTCAATCAGCAGATTTACTGACCTTCTAATGACAATTCATGAGGTACAGGAGAGAGGGCACATTCCAATGGTTAGCGTGTTGTGCCAGGTTCAGAATTGCACACTCATGCTCCATTCCAGAGTCAGACTGCTCCCAGAGATTTTTCTTCAACTGTGAACCACTTACATAATACAGTGATGGCTTCTGTAACCTTGTCCTATCCCCCACCCCCGTTCTATGTTAGCCTTGCCTACATATCTATGTGCACATTAACTTTTTTTGCTATTTTGAGGGATTCACTCCTCACATAATATATGTGTAGTATGCCTCCGCTGAGTCCTGAAACTGAAAATGCATTTGTCCTTGTCCGCACTCCTTCTACTGTAGGCATTGTGTGTACGTGGGAAATGTCCCTTGCTAGCGCTACAACAGTAGCCCACAGTAATGGCCTCATTCCCAGGCTCCACTCATTGCACAGTGTACAAGCTGTGTGCCGGGGAACGAGGCTACCATAGTAACACAAGGTTTCTTGGTTACTGTCTGGCAGAATATGATTGCCTGATATTATGTGCCAAGTGCTTTTACCACATGTCACAGAAATGATGTTATTTTTGGACCATAGAATAAGTTCAAGACGGAAGAGAAGAAGAATCCACAACGGATCACTGAAGCTCTGGGTCAGTTCCACTGCCTGGCTCCATATTGTGCATTCAATTAACACTACTTTGTTTTCTTCTTTTCTTTAGAAAATCAAGTTTGTTAGACTGCTTTTGGCAGTTGGTTCTCTGTCATCCTTTTAAGCACTACGTGACAGCCTGTCTTTTTAATCCTGTGTTGATTGCAGACCAATGTTTTCCAGTAGAGTTCTGTGCTATCAATTGTATTATGATTACAGTCCATCAGTTTCCACGGATGTACACAAGATTATGGCATCTTTAACTTATCAATGTCACTAGCCTGGTACTGCCTTGGACAGATTCTCAATCCAAATTTAATTTGTACCTTGTTCCTTCCGTGTGCCGATACTGAAAGCGATCGGTGCTGCAGAAGGAAGTGGGCTGGCTCGTGAGACTAGGACCAGTGGTCTAACCCACAGATATTGAACTTACCTTCCCCTCCCCCCCAAACTTGAGAATATGCAATTCAGGAAACGCTGAAATTCTACATATTTTTTATTTGCAATTGTGCAATTTCCAGTAATTACCACGGTTCGATTATATATTCTATATAGATCAGTTGCGTGCAATAAATTTCTACAAAGTGCGTGTGATTGCCTACTATTAAATCGCATCTGTTTTTGTTATGATGAAAGAAAACTTTTACAATCACAGAGTTGGCCAGAGTGCATAATAATAGAAAATTAAATTCGGAGAGGGTCTGGGAACGACACCAGTTCAACTGTGCCATGTCATGCACTGAACCTTGTCCTATCCCCCACCCCCGTTCTATGTTAGCCTTGCCTACATATCTATGTGCACATTAACTTTTTTTGCTATTTTGAGGGATTCACTCCTCACATAATATATGTGTAGTATGCCTCCGCTGAGTCCTGAAACTGAAAATGCATTTGTCCTTGTCCGCACTCCTTCTACTGTAGGCATTGTGTGTACGTGGGAAATGTCCCTTGCTAGCGCTACAACAGTAGCCCACAGTAATGGCCTCATTCCCAGGCTCCACTCATTGCACAGTGTACAACGGGGAACGAGGCTACCATAGTAACACAAGGTTTCTTGGTTACTGTCTGGCAGAATATGATTGCCTGATATTATGTGCCAAGTGCTTTTACCACATGTCACAGAAATGATGTTATTTTTGGACCATAGAATAAGTTCAAGACGGAAGAGAAGAAGAATCCACAACGGATCACTGAAGCTCTGGGTCAGTTCCACTGCCTGGCTCCATATTGTGCATTCAATTAACACTACTTTGTTTTCTTCTTTTCTTTAGAAAATCAAGTTTGTTAGACTGCTTTTGGCAGTTGGTTCTCTGTCATCCTTTTAAGCACTACGTGACAGCCTGTCTTTTTAATCCTGTGTTGATTGCAGACCAATGTTTTCCAGTAGAGTTCTGTGCTATCAATTGTATTATGATTACAGTCCATCAGTTTCCACGGATGTACACAAGATTATGGCATCTTTAACTTATCAATGTCACTAGCCTGGTACTGCCTTGGACAGATTCTCAATCCAAATTTAATTTGTACCTTGTTCCTTCCGTGTGCCGATACTGAAAGCGATCGGTGCTGCAGAAGGAAGTGGGCTGGCTCGTGAGACTAGGACCAGTGGTCTAACCCACAGATATTGAACTTACCTTCCCCTCCCCCCCAAACTTGAGAATATGCAATTCAGGAAACGCTGAAATTCTACATATTTTTTATTTGCAATTGTGCAATTTCCAGTAATTACCACGGTTCGATTATATATTCTATATAGATCAGTTGCGTGCAATAAATTTCTACAAAGTGCGTGTGATTGCCTACTATTAAATCGCATCTGTTTTTGTTATGATGAAAGAAAACTTTTACAATCACAGAGTTGGCCAGAGTGCATAATAATAGAAAATTAAATTCGGAGAGGGTCTGGGAACGACACCAGTTCAACTGTGCCATGTCATGCACTGAAAATGAAAAAAAATGGGCAACCCTCTTCTCCCAACGGAACCCTAGGCCATGTGACACTGCCACGTTAAGGGGTGAACGGGCAGGTCGTTCCGGCTGACCGAGCCTTCAGCCTTTTGGGCGCCTGTCCGCTATGGTACAGGGATCGTCATCGGGTCTGTTTAGTGTGCCAGGCTTTGGGAATCAAGGGAGGAACACGGACGGATCCTAGGCCGTACTGTCCGAGACCACCGTGGCAGTTGCCAAACCACGTTACCCTCTACCTGAACACACATGGTCACAGCCCGGAGCTAACTGCTCCACCCATTATACTTATGTTAGCGTATTTATTAAGTTTGAAAAAATGTTACGCTTTGCTTATGGGTTTAATTAACGCCGATACCGAAATCAATTACATGACGTCATACGCAACTCTTGGAGTAGCGCCAGTGCAGAGTACCCGAGACTAATTCTTTCAGCTCCTGAAACACATTTCAAGAGGAATTTATCAAGCTGGATTCGGAAGGGGAGAAGTTCAATATCTGTGGGTTAGACCACCCTGGTTCTGAGCCTAAATGTCCTCACGTGGTACGTTGGCCGAGAGTGTCCGCCCAAAACGTGATCTTCACATGACTATGTTAGCAACAACTACTTAATAACTACATTCTGACCCCGCCCCTAGCTGGTTAATATAGTCAGTTTGCAAATATTCATATTTATGAAGTACAGTGAATTTATATGACTGCTGGGGTACAATATATTCAGTGTAACTGCCTTTTTATAACAGAATAATTTAAGGATCTAAATTTGTCAGAATAAGAGCAATTGAAAGAATGAAGGCCTCCATTGTTGTAATACTCCTCTGCATGTTCACTGGCAGTAATGCAAGATCAAGTAATTGTCCTACTCCTCAATGGTTTGTTGCTGAATTTGCTGGTATAGCTGATAAAACTGTCTCCCCTCCAGTAGTCCTTCATGATCACAGTCTCTCATTCTTCAGAGATGTTATGCTGTTCACCGAAGAAGAGATTGCACAAGTGGAGGAGGATGCAATTCAGTTCTTCAACACAAGGTTTGGCCTCAATTTCTCTCAGTCAGAGCCAGATGAGTGGGGACAACGATTCTATCAGAATGCAACCTTTTTTCCGGCCAGATTCTCACCAGAATTACAGTACACTGTAACCTTCAACCGTTGGATAGTGTCTGGAAATACAAGGTCTGTGTGTTTCGAAACTCCTGCCGGCAGTTTCAGAGTTGAATTCAGTGATGAGCAAATCTTGCATGGCACCTATGGTGGAAAAGACGGCATCCCAGTTGGACCAAAAGATGCTCTTGCCTATGGATATTACAATATTCCGGCTTGCCCTCAGGAGCCTCTGGTGATACAGTATAGTTCAGTTACACCATGCCGTGTAGATCGTGATGGCTTTCAAATCACAAACTTTGATCTTTTCCATCGTGTTTGGGGACATGGTTTGACTCGAGGCATCAGTCGACTCGTTCCAACTGAAGACGGCCGTATTAATTTTACATTGCGTGAAGTTTTTGTTTTTCCTGGCCATCCCACCTTTATTCGCTGAGTGTGTATATATGGGTACTGCATTGGTCATGTACAGGGACTATTCCTTAGAATTTGCTGCTTTTATATTGATACTGACATGAGCTACACTTATGTTTGTTGTATCTAGCTAGATGTGTATATACTATTAGAGTTGCATGTACACATGAACCGTAAATTTCATTGAAGTGATTTCTGTACTAGCTATAGCAATTTTTTTTGCATGCATTAATGTCATTGAAAACCTGTTCTTCATACAAAAGAAATGAGAAATTAAATCACCAGAAAAAGCATGTGTCTTTAGCAAGTGTTAGTCTTTGCCCAAAAGCATGCATTCAAAAGCAACAACTGAGAGATGCAGAAATTCGTCTGTAGATGTGGGCCAGGGGCTAGCTATCTAGCTAAAATTACCTACACTATGTTGTATGGGTGATGGAGCCTCTCTTCAACTAAAATAAAATATTACTTCCCTTTGGTAGTTGCTACAAGGACAGCCATAGCCACGGTCATATTATGCAGCAGTTCCCCTGGCTGTCGATAGCTCGTATACAGTACTGTCCATCATAGTCACATGCTTCCTTGCTGGCTTCATCTACTGGAAGCACTCCTGATGAAGGTCAAAGCTTATTTGCATCTGGTAGCTAGTGTTGTGCATTGTATTTAATATTTGTGCCTTAAAGAGCCTTTTGCAGTGTTTTGCAGTATGGTCAAGAGGTCAAGCAGCAAAAATGACAGTCAAACATTCTTGATCCAAGTCTTAGCTGGGACTAAAGTGTATATGGGAGTGCCCCCCCTTGTGGCACATTTACTGCCACCTGCTCAGCTGCCATGGAACACGTGCCTAGACATGTGTTTTCATGATGTCACGACAAGCTAATCCAGGGCCGGACAGCAGGAATCTTGTAAGTGTGGTGGCTTTAGGGAAGCAAGAAATTATTCAGTATATTGGCAACAGTAGTCAGTAGGTCATCCTGACCATGTAGTCACGGGGTCTCGGTATAGCCATGCATGCCACTGATGCTCAGCATGGACATAACTTTGCTTCCCTCTCCTGACCACATTGTGGCGTATGATGACATTTAATGTAATGCTGTTTAACCACTACAGCACACTATACTACCTTAAAGGAACTATTACTTGAGGTGACAAAATTTAGTGGATTGGGCATGCAGCAGATTTGGCAAGTATTAGTTTTAGCGTTTGAAAAAAACAGTTTTTTTTGATACTAGCTACTCGTAAACAGCGTAATACACACAAAAAGCAGGCACTGCGAAAGTAAGACATACTAAATGCACTTACACCATATACTTCTGATTGCAGCAGTATGTACATATGTGGAACACATACGAGTATTAGTATTAGTAAGGCCATCCAGAAAAGAATGTTTGTTTCCGGTAACCCGAGTCTGGCTTCCTACGGGGAGTCGGTCGGTCGGTAGATAGGCGTCAGACTAAGCCCCGCCCACTTAATAAAACGTAGGAAACGGCAAAACGAGCTCCAAGTTTATATCAAAACAGCCAGCCCTTTTGCTGTAAGGCTTCAAAATGCTACAAAAAACTGTCTAAGGCCCGTGGCAGCCATGCTTTCTTAAGAACATAGCGCGATAACTCTATTAAAACTGTTAATGAGATTCATAAAGTAAAAAAAAAAAAAGGCTTCCGGAAGCCAAAAGTGGGTCGGTCGGGTTACCGGAAACAAGCAATCTTTTCTGGATGGCCTAATAGCAGTTTTTGGCAATGCTTTGAGCTTCCAGAATCCTAGCTGATAGGCAGACATCTGGTAATGCTTCCTATTGTTGAGGTAGGTAGCTATAGTATGGGGCAGACATCTGGTAATGCTTGCTATTGTTGGGGTATAGGTAGCTATAGTATGGGGCAGACATCTGGTAATGCTTCCTACAGTTGTGGTAGGCAGCTATAGTATGGGACAGACATCTGGTAATGCTTGCTATTGTTGGGGTAGGTAGCTAGAGTATGTGACAGACATCTGGTAATGCTTCCTGCTATTGTGGTAGGCAGCTATAGTATGGGACAGACATCTGGTAATACTTCCTGCTATTGTGGTAGGCAGCTATATTATGGGCAGACATCTACAATGCGAATACTTCCTGTGTAATGTCATTAGCTTTCTGTTCAGCTATAGCTACCAGATTATGCAAATTGTTGTTTTACATAGTGGGCTTCCTTGTTGCAAGAGTTTTGTATATAATGTATGCATATTCACGAAGTGTAATGAGTTTCTATGGCTGCTGGGTTACAATATATTCAGTGTAAGTGGCTTTTTTATAACAGTATAATGTTGTCTGTTTAAGGATCTGAAATTGTTAGTTAAGAGCGATTGTAAATATGAAGGCCTCCATTGTTGTAATGCTCTTCTGCATGTTCACTGGCAGCAATGCAAGATCAAGTAATTGTCCTACTCCTGAATGGTTTGTTGCTGAATTCGTTGGTATCTGTGATAAAGCCATCCCCTCTCCAATAACACTTCATGATAGCGATCTCACATACCTCAGAGATGTTATGCTGTTCACCGAAGAAGAGATTGCGCAAGTGGAGGAGGATGCAATTCAGTTCTTCAAAACAAGGTATGGCCTCGATTTCTCTCAGTCAGAGCCAGATGAGTGGGGACAACGATTCTATCAGAATGGAACCTTCTTTCCAGCCAGATTCACGCCAGAAATACAGTATGTTATAACATTCAACCGTTGGATAGTGTCTGGAAACACAAGGTCTGTATGTTTTGAAACCCATATTGGCAGTTTTAGAGTAGACTTCAGTGGTGAGCAAATCTTGTACGGCACATATGGTGGAGAAAAAGGCATCCCCGTTGTACCAGGAGATGCTGTTCTGTATGGTTTTTACAATATCCAAGTTCATCCCCAGGAGCCTCTGGTGATACTGTTGAGTACAACTACTCCAATCCGTATAGATCCATACGACGGCTTTGGAATAATAAACTGTGATCTTTTCCATCGTGTTTGGGGACGTGGTCTCGTTCAAGGCCTCATTCAATATGCCAAAACTGAAGATGGCCGTAATTATTTTTCAACACATGAAGTTTTTACTTTTCCTGCCCATCCCACTTTTATTCCATGAGTGTATGTTAGTACTGCATGGGACAGGGACCATTCCTGAGAATGTAGTTTTATCTTGGTTCTAATATACTCTTAGTTGTTGTTTTTTTGGGATCTGATATGTAGCTATGTTTACATTGTAGCATGTACGCAGCTGCAGCTGCAGGTTGATTATTACCCTTTCATTTTCATTGAAGTGCTTTTTTTGTATACAATTGAGATACTGTTAATAGCCAGGAAAGTATGCACGGATTATAGTGACGATTCACAGTTTGTGGCATGGCTGCATCCACTCACATGAGTCAGTTCACAGTTAATTGTCTATTTATGCCCCATTAGAATGTATGTATAGTTAGGGTTTCAAACGGGGCCCAGGCTCGCCCCAACTAGCTACATGTAGCAGCAAATTAGATCAATTATGATACAAGCCACCTGTACCACGGTTTTGTAGTGTGTAGCTATGGGTTTGTACCCTTTGTACAGTTTTATGTATTCTCTTGCATTGGCAGGGTACAAATCCCATACACGCTATACAACTAGGTATAACTATAACTTGTAAGCTGCAATGTCAACATACCGTATAGCTAGAAAATATAGTGGGAATTATATTTTGGTGGGGTAGCCCAAAACTGCTGTGTGAAATTTCACACAGCAGTTTTGAAAATATTGGCAGAATTTAAATTAGGCAAAATGCTGCCAGAAAGTGCATTACGTCATCCACGTACGTAAATTAGAAGCTCAACATGAGTTTGTTGTCCAAAGTTTGTAGTTGTAGCTATAAGTGCCTTGACTGTCGTTCTTAGCTGTGCCTTGCCGATCTGATCATGAAATAGAATAAATTCAAGACGGAAGAGAAGAAGAATCCACAACGGATCACTGAAGCTCTGGGTCAGTTCCACTGCCTGGCTCCATATTGTGCATTCAATTAACAATACTTTGTTTTCTTCTTTACCTTAGAAAATCAAGTTTGCTAGACTGCTTTTGGCAGTTGGTTCTCTGTCATCCTTTTAAGCACTACGTTACAGCCTGTCTTTTTAATCCTGTGTTGATTGCAGACCAATGTTTTCCAGCAGAGTTCTGTGCTATCAATTGTATTATGATTACAGTCCATCAGTTTCCACGGATGTACACAAGATTATGACATCTTTAACTTATCAATGTCACTAGCCTAGTACTGCCTAGAGTAGTTTTGGACAAGAGACCCAATCATTGGACTCCTGAGTATGTGAGCCTTAGTCATGCATGCATATGAGGCTCTCGACTAAAAGCAGCCTCATTCCCAGTCTCCCATTACCGTCTCACCGTGCTCCTCATGGACCCCTATTTAGACAAACAGCAAGTACGAGATATTGGGGCCTCAAAAAGGGCCCATGCATAAGGAGTGCTTTGAGATGGTTTGTACGTACGTAGTATCAATGCGAGGGGAGGGTCTGATCTGGGCACGAGACTAATAGAGTACGCGTCGAGATAAGGGGATTCCCCTCAAGCTACTCACGCGTTAATCTACAAGGGTAGTCCCCTTGTGTACATCTATCTCTCGGGGCGGTACCATTGCGCAATCAATTAAATACCCTGAAGGTCTAAGTTGTTCACTGACACTGTCCCACTTCTTATGTGGTTTCGGTCGCGTTGGTACCCCGAGGGCCATGCTGCTCGCCTCAAGCGTTGCTGGTAAGCTAGTAGGTCAGTAAAGGTAAAAGACCGGCATTTGTAGTAACTTATAGTTTTACACGTGAGGTTTTTAGTTTAGCACATGGTAAAGTGCTTGTGAATATGAGTGTGATAGCGTTTTTTGTCGGGCAGAATTACCCGTATACCAGTGAGTTGCAACACAATGATAGACTCTACAAAGAAGTGTAAAGGAGTGTTAAGTGATTTGGGACTCACACTTGTAGCTGTACACCCAATTGGGCTATTCCATTTTATACCTGTACACCCCCTATGGACGACAAGTTTTGTCTTTATACCCCTGGACACCTTTTTTGGGGTTTTTAATCCCCTGGACACCGAGATTTAGACCCCCGGACACAGCCTATCTTTGATGGTACCCCTTGGACAGTAGGTTCCCCCCCCCCCCCCCCTGGACAAATGTGGGATTCATAATGAACCCCTGGATGAGAAGAATTTGATACTGCCTCCCCTGGACAAATTCTGTGTTTTTTCACTGCACCCCCCGGATATGAGCAATTTGACCCCTGGACAGAAGATTTTTCTTCAAACACGCCTTAGACAAGGCTTCTTCAGTACCCTTGGACAAGACACGTTTAGGAAATTTTTGTCATCCATGGAGGTATAAAATGGAATAGCCCATTGGGCCATACCAACTTAATAGACCCTTTACCATTATGATGTAATGGGGGGTAAAAGTGAGCACTAAATGGAGAAAATACAAGCAAACGTGTGCTTTGATGTAGTTTTCTTGTACGAAAACATACGAACATGCTTGTTTACATAGTTTTCCTATATTTTCTCCATTTAGTGCTCACTTTTACCCCCCATTACATCATAATGGTAAAGGGTCTATTTTATGTTGCTCGGACATAGCAGTGTGAGATACGTACAATGTTATGTACTTGGTATATCACGATCAAATCTGAACCCCACCAATCCATGGATAATAGACCATGACCAAACAGTCCCTTATTAATTTTGATGACATCATGTCTTTTATGGATTGTGCGTGTGTAATTTGTAAAATGTAGAACAACTTCCTACAAGGAAAGCACACTAGGTTTAGTGTCGTTCCCAGTCCTTCCCGCCCAGCTTTTTATCTTGCAGCCGTGGCTCACTTTTCTCCACGGCTGCGAGATAAAAGCTCAGGCAGGAAGGACTGGGAACAAGGCTACACAAGATTGAAATATTTTATCACACTGAAACAGCTCTTGTTGCATGTTTCATCAGTCGTACATGTCATGAATTTCAGCACTCAGTCTATGGCACCAACAGGCTCTAAAGGTTATAGCTATACAAAGTATTGATTCACTGCCTTTCCTCGGTGTCTGAGAACTACAACTGTGCTCACCTATGCACAATAGACCCTTTACCATTATGATGTAATGGGGGGTAAAAGTGAGCACTAAATGGAGAAAATACAGGAAAACATAATATGTAAACAAGCATGTTCATATGTTTTCGTACAAGAAAACCACATCAAAGCACATGTTCTCATGTATTTACTCCATTTAGTGCTCACTTTTATCCCCCATTACATCATAATGGTAAAGGGTCTATTAAGCCCTTTCTACCCTGAACATCACTTACGTGAGAAAAGATACCAGGCTCTCCCCGATTTTAGAGAGAGCCTGGGGACGAGTCTACATTTGTTATCTTAATTGTTTGTTTAATTCCTTTCCACAGAGCCGCACTGTCTAGCTGCAGCATAGAAATGAAAAAAAGTCGCAAGAGTAAGAATGCTCCGCCGCCGGCGGTCCCCATGTGGTTCAACCCCCCGCCTCCCAACTATCCATGGCCTCTCATTTACCCTCCGCAAGTCAAGAATGCCAAGGTAGCCATTGCATTGTGAGAGCTCTTGAGCAGCTCAATTGAGTTTATTAGACGGGGCATAACATGTTGGGTGTGGCGTGTTTAATCGTGCGTAGGGTGATCAGTAAAAACTCTGACAATGTTTTTTCTCTCCCATCTTGATGTTGATACATGTACATGTATGTACATGTAATATAGAACACTTTCATGCACATATTTACTCAGCCTCATCATACCCAGGCCTTTCTGTGCCAACGTTTATGCTTTATATGTACATGTACATGTAGCTAAAGTCTTGAAAAAGCCAAGCAGCTTAGCTTGCAGGATTTCATAATAATTTTAATAATGTTATGTAGCTTGCTTGCTTGTGGAACAGTCATTGTCTGCTAGATCCCTGAGTATGTAAAGACCTGTCATGTTTGTATGTTTCATTGTGCCTGATGAAGACCCAGTTCGGGTTGAAAACGTTTGTGCAATTGAAGTTCAGAAATTTCCTCGACAACCCGGAGAAGGCCAATTTTTGTAGCTAAGGTCTGTCGCACAAGCTCTGCATGCGTCTGTGGGTGGGTGGTCAATGGCGTAAGCGCTACGGTAGCAACTTGAGTATTATTATTTTATTTTGCTAATTGGATGAATCAATGAACATTATACGTACATGTAGGGCATTACAATGATGCGATATCCAACAAACGAAACTATCATGCATTGATTTCTATGCTATTTTTGTGCAGGAGGCAGCGTTGTGTGTTGAGGCGATTAAGAAGGCTGGAAACGAGAACTTGCAGAATGGTAAGCCTTTCGATGCCCTATGGAAGTACAGCCATGCACTCATAGTCTGTCGGGAGTGGAAACTGCCCAAGAACACCGAGTCGGCCATCGTTGCAAACTGCGCCCTGGCTTGCCTAAACCACAAACTCTACCAGGATGCTTACATTTTTGCAAATGAATGCATAAAACTCAACACAGACAACTCTTATAAGGTACAATGTAGATGTATATTGTAAACGTACATGTACGTACATGCATGTAGTTGCATGTATATAATATGCTAGCAGTGCGTTGCGCTACGTAGGAGCCAATGAGCCGCAAAGGAGCTTGCAACTTAAGCTTACCTGCGAGTGCCATCAAAATCTGTCTTTGAATTTAATGAATTTTCTTATTTGGAAACAAGACGTTAATTATACGTAAACTGAAGGCAAAGAGCTGCATGTGGTCATTATTACGTAATTGCGAGACACGATAGTACCTACCGTTCTTTGATAGAGTCAACATGGCGAAGTGCAGTCGAGAGAGCGAGTGAATATTCCTCGAGCAAAGAAAGTTCAGTTTGGAGAGGAGTGCAACTGAGAAGAAAGCTGTGATGTCACAAACAATTTCAATGAGCGGAACTACGTAACTAATCTTGATTTGGATGGCACCAGTTGCAAGCTCCTTTGCTGGCTTCACCGCTATTGCACGTTGGAAGATGTTGTTGTTTTTTTTGGGGGGGGGCGAATGCCCTAGCCCCTAAATGAAGCCCTACATGTACAAGCCAATGAATGGGTGTGTACTTTACCATTTCATTTAATGGGGGGTAAAAGTGAGCACTAGTTGGAGAAAATACATGAGAACATGTGCTTTGATGTAGTTGTCTTGTATGAAAACACGAACATGCTTGTTTACATGTTTTCATGTATTCTCCATTTAGTGCTCACTTTTACATCATAATGGTAAATGGTCCATTGCGTGTTTTTGTGCATCACGTTTGTTGATTGCATGGCGTACACTTCCTTAGGCTTATTACAGAAGAGCAGAGGCAGTGAAGAAGGCACTGTACGCTGGGGAAATCCCTGGACTGTCCTTTGCCGATGTCATTTCCGACTACAGCGAGAGCTACAGGAAGAAGCAAAACGAGAATGCCATATGTGAAGCGATTATTGTTGCTGTTAACGAGAGTAAGTTTCTCTCTTCACAGTGGTACTTGTCCTTGTCCACAGTTGCATTTTACTTTTTATAATGCAACTGACAAAGCTGGGGAAGACCTTGGGAATGAGACTAAGGTGATGGGAATGAGACTAAGGAGATGGGAATGAGACTAGGGGAGACCTGGGAATGAGACTAGAAATATATATAATACTGTGTATCAGAAACTTTTTACATTGTGCAAAATTCTGTGTTTATTGGCGTAAAAATACGGACTTACAAAATTTTGAGTATAGTACGGTGGCCCGTAGGTGTATTTCCGCAAATGCAATTCACTTTCCGAGTTCCATTGAATTAGATATACGGTATTTCGCTATTCGATATACGGTATTTAACGCTGCGGTCACCGCAGCTTCACTGCGCTCACCGAAACCCAGGTTTCGCTCTGTGCAGCGGTACTGCGCTCGCCGAAACCTAAGTTTCGCTATGTGCAGCGGTACTGCGCTCACCGAAACCCAGGTTTCGCTCTGTGCAGCGGTACTGCGCTCACCGAAACCCAAGTTTCGCTCTGTGCAGCGGTACTGCGCTCACCGAAACCGAGGTTTCGCTCTGTGCAGCGGTACTGCGCTCACCGAAACCTAAGTTTCGCTCTGTGCAGCGGTACTGCGCTCACCGAAACCCAGGTTTCGCTCTGTGCAGCGATACTGCGCTCACCGAAACCCAAGTTTCGCTCTGTGAAGCTGTACTGCGCTCACCGAAACCCAGGTTTCGCTCTGTGCAGCGGTACTGCGCTCACCGAAACTCAGGTTTTGCTCTGTGCAGCGGTACTGCACTCACCAAAACAAAGGTTTCGCTCTGTGCAGAGTCACTGTACTCACTCTATGCTGTTGATGTATTCACTTAACATGTTCATTCCACTAATTTCTTGTTACAATAGTTAGGTAATAGTGATAGCATGAATGAATAAGATGTTAATAGATATGTGAATACATCAACAGCATAGAGTGAGTACAGTGACTCTGCACAGAGCGAAACCTTTGTTTCGGTGAGTGCAGTACCGCTGCACAGAGCGAAACCTTTGTTTCGGTGAGTGCAGTACCGCTGCACAGAGCAAAACCTGGGTTTCGGTGAGCGCAGTACCGCTGCACAGAGCGAAACCTGGGTTTCAGTGAGCGCAGTACCGCTGCACAGAGCGAAACCTGGGTTTCGGTGAGCGCAGTACCGCTGCACAGAGCGAAACTTAGGTTTCGGTGAGCGCAGTACCGCTGCACAGAGCAAAACCTGGGTTTCGGTGAGCGCAGTACAGCTGCACAGAGCGAAACTTGGGTTTCGGTGAGCGCAGTACCGCTGCACAGAGCGAAACCTGGGTTTCGGTGAGCGCAGTACCGCTGCACAGAGCGAAACTTGGGTTTCGGTGAGCGCAGTACCGCTGCACAGAGCGAAACCTCGGTTTCGGTGAGCGCAGTACCGCTGCACAGAGCGAAACTTGGGTTTCGGTGAGCGCAGTACCGCTGCACAGAGCGAAACCTGGGTTTCGGTGAGCGCAGTACTGCTGCACAGAGCGAAACCTGGGTTTCGGTGAGCGCAGTGAAGCTGCGGTGACCGCAGCGTTAAATACCGTATATCGAATAGCGAAATACCGTATATCTAATTCAATGGAACTCGGAAAGTGAATTGCATTTGCGGAAATACACCTACGGGCCACCGTAGTATAGTGATCATCTACGGAGAATATGGAGAAGCTTACGCATGTATAGCACTAGTGAGCACTCTTCTAAGCGCCCAAGGACTATGATCACCTCTATTGGCCCTGTGGCCGACAAGAGGATGCCAGTAAGACAATGAAGAAAGCTCCTTAAGTCAAGAGGAACACATCCGCTACGTGTAGTTTGCTGTTCGCATCAAAGCAATAGGTGTACGTACGCAGTGGTCACACTCTACTGTTTACAACAGACACAGTGAAAGGTCCACGCCTCTGGTAAGGTAACTTTTTGAAAAGTATACCAGTTGAATGCCTTTGTAAGCATACATATACATGTACATGTGGTAGCATACATGTACATGTAATAGTATACATGTACATGTAGTAGCATACATGTACATGTGGTAGCATACATGTAGTATGTAGTTCTTCAGTCTCATTCCCTGGCCTATACCCCAGCTTTTGTCGATTGCGATACAAAAAGCATACTGCAAGGCAGCAAAAGCTGGGGTGCAGGCCTGGGAATGAGGCGAGTAGCTTTTATTGCGGTTTCAGCAACTGTTTTGCCACATGTAGCTGAGGGGCGTCAAGGGACCTCGAATTAAAACAAATAATTTTGTTTTCTAAGTCAGTGCATGTACTTATGCAAAAAAATTCACCCATAAAACTCTTCACTATATATGCACGATAGTCTTAACCCAAGGTTTAGTCTGGGAACTATACGCTACATATGTAGCCTCGTTTCGAGGCTAGGCTATAAGTACATGTAGTAGTAGGGGGAGGGGGGGAGGGGGGGGACCTGGGATATCCCCCCCCCCCCCCCACAAATTTTTATAAACTAAATTTCAACAGTAATACATAACAGCAACAGCAGTAACTAAGTACGCCTATAAGTACCTCCAGAATGCATCAGAATCAATCTCAGAGCATCTATTTTTAACAAATATACTGTCACTCGTGTCTAGTAGGGACGTGCTAAAGCACACCCTCTGCAACAAAGCCAAACTTTGGAATTCCCCCCCTCCCAACCTCAAAATCCTGTATGAACCCCTGAGTAGTATTTTGTATTGATTCAGAAGTGCAGTGCTGTTTTAGATGACAAATTATGTTATTCCTTTATTTAGGCCTAACCTACCTTCTCCCCGTACTTACGGACAGCGACGTACAAAATGGCTTCTGCACCAAACTCCTCAAAATGATGGTCTCGCGATCGGATGTGGAAGAGGCCCACATCAACTGTCTTGTGCTAGACATGCACATCAATTCTCACAGCCCCCACTTCGATGGCTCCCAGATCGAGCTAGCTGCTCTATTGAAGCGACGCTTCGTCAACAGAGAGCTCCTTCACAGGCTGTTCAACCTCGGGATGCAAGTCCGTGAGCATGACCTTCTGGAGGCGGTGAAGAATTTGTCCGAAAGTATCACTGGAATGAGTGCAGTGGACGTTATCCTGGCCAACAGCAGTGATCTGAGCAGCGACAGTTTTCAAGAAGCACTTCAAGCAGCCAAGAAAGCTTTTAAGCATCAGTTTGCCTCCTACCTCTCCAGGCATGCTGTGAAACACGAGTCCAGTGACACAGAAACTAAGGTTGGAAGCCAGTGCTGTAGATATAAAGGTCTATAATTTTAGACATTTTCTGAAGATATTTTGCTTAAAATGTCTATCCTTTTATGTGTATATATTCCTCTAATGCTTTCCAATCTAGCTAGTGCATACATGGTATTCCATGGCTGTTGAGTTGCAATACACCTTTCAGCTGACAGTTCAGCCAGTCCGAGGCTTTGAGAACGGCAGTCATCACTTTCCAGCTACCACATCAGCCTTACCCGCTGTCGATGAACCTCCCGCCGATATTCCCTCCTCTCCTCGCTGCCGCTACTTATACTTCTGTGTTGCTGCACACGTAGCCTCTCTAATCATTGCCACCTCTCTGTAGGCGACTCCAATGTAGTGTGTGCTCTGGCTCTTAGTACTGTACATACATGTACGTGGAAGCAATGCCACGCCCACAGGAAGTAATGCCATGCCCACAGGAAATCTATTTGCATGCCTGTAGCATTACTTACATATACATGTACATACGAATGCGGAGTCTCCATGCAACACCATTAGATATCTCGCTTCCCGCTCCGTAATCATGCTTGAAGTGTGAGATCTAAGGCCATTCGAGTAAGAAGAATCTGTGCAATCTTTTCTGCGGTCTATTGAGTTCCAATTCCTATTTCACCAGCAACTGCTAAGCTATAGTTGTTGATAATGTTGACAAAATACTGCACCTAGCTTGTTTGCTATCTTTGAGTATGTATAGCTAGCTCGCAGTTGATTTACATTTGTTGTGTGAGTGGTAGCGTGTGCTTCCAATTATCCCCAGAATACCATATAGCGAGAAAATTTGGCGACCATTAAATTTAGCGAAATTGCTGAAAGCAGGTATATTAATTTTTATTATTGGCAAATTTGAAATTTGCCGAACTGACGTATGCCGTTATAATTGTGCCGTCTCAATCACAAACGTGATCTCACTGTTATCTTTCGATCAAGAAGCGTAGAGAGCAGCCTTAGTTGAAGCCATTCTTAGCTTAGCAGCGTGCGTCCTATCTTTGCTCTTTCGTCTGGCGTGTAGCTGTTATATTTGTCTCAATGCATGACAGCTTTTTGTTGTCCAGGCTCCAAGAGTGCATTTCACTGCATGCATGGCCTTGTTTGCGTGTTCAACATCCTTTCTGGAGAGAGAGGAATAACCACGTGTTCTTGTCTTGGAGTGGGAAGTACAGGTCATTCTTTCTTCCAATACTTGTACAGCGACATGATAAGGTACTGTTTTACACGCTTCCATATGCACGTGGGTGGTGCACAGTATTATTGGCAAGAGTTTAATTTGGTAATTTTTTTATGATTCAACACAGCAACCAAATTAAAGTCCTCATCAAATTTTCTCGCCATACGGTATACCCAAATGTATACATCGTGTGCTAAGCATATTTTCCTCAGGTTATTATTATTTTTATATGCACTCTCTTCAGAAATCTGTGAGCAAGCTAAAGGAAGAAGGAAACAGAAGCTTCCAGGCCGAAGAATACCACGCTGCCCTCGGCAAGTACCATCACGCCCTACAGCTGTGCATCAAGCACGGCCTGGGACCTGAGACAGCCGTGGTCAGGGCCAACTGCGCCCAAGTGTGCCTCAAACTGGAGCTGTACGCGGAAGCGTACACACATTCCCATGAGTGTGTGAAACTGAGTCCCCATTCAGAGAAGGTACAGTTGAGGGGCTCAGAACACTAGTGGGCTAACCCATGAAATATAAAAAATAAAAAAAATAAAACATGCAGACTCTATGAGCATATGACAAAATGAATTTCAGCAGCTCCTAAAACATTTACTAATTGTATGTGTGCATGTATACAGTGTACGTATATAGCCTCATTCCACATATCATACATGTATATTACCTGATTTACTTTTAGTCAGGTCCTACACATGTACCATGTATCAGAAAACATGTATTATCAGCTATACCATCTGAAAAGGATATTCACATACATCCCTGGAACCAGAGAGTAGTCTGGATTACTGTAGTGTGATTAAAACAAGACTGATATTTTATATCAGCCGTTTTTTTTTTTACATAAATCATCCAGGTACATGTAAAGGTTGTGCTCAGCAACAGAACAGTCTAAGCTAAATGCAGCTGTAGAATGGATCAGCTTGGCTAGACAATCTCATCATGTACAGCTTCCAGCGAAAGTGCTGACACAGCAATTTGTAGTGCGCTTCCAGTTAGCGATCAGAACTTGAATTATCATCGTTAACTATAACTCTTTTGTCATCTAGGCAACACAAAACTAATCTAGCTTGGCCTATTGAGCCTGCAAACTTCCAATAGCTTTCACTGCGCTCGTGGCTATAGTGGTATAGTAACGGATGACATAACGTAGCGCACGTGATAATTGCGAACGAACACACACACACACACACAAACACACAAATGCAGGAACGTAAAGCAATCTTAGGACCAACCGGGCGCGTGCTTCGCGCACGCCCGGCTGGTAATAAGTGCAATTTACTCCTTGTACATACCATACATTTATCTATTATACCCACACAATCATTTCCGTGCAGGGCTACTACAGAAGGGCAGAGGCCCTTAGAAAGTTGCTGTTGTCTCCCGAGTTGAAGTCTCAGAAACCCAAAGGGAAAGGCTTTACGGATGTTGTGTCTGACTACTGCAGGTGCCACAGCATACAGCGCAATGCCCATGCACTTAGTGAAGCCGTTCTTGTTGCTGTCGACCATCGTAAGTATGGCATGTTTGAATACGTGCATTATGCATTGTATGGCTACTTACGTACATGTAACTTACATGTGTAGTGTGTTCCTAGCTCCCTCCCCTGCACACAAGAAGGAGTATTTGTGTGTGTGTGTGTGTGTGTGTGTGTGTGTGTGTATGTATGTGCACATAGTGACCCGCAAAATAAACCGGCTATTACTTAACTTGTATCATGTCGTATGTTTCCTTTCATTGCAACAGACTGCGTAGCTCACCTGCCTAACCTACAGAACATACAGCCGCAAGGATTCTACATCAAGGTGCTGGAAGAGCTGATAGCAAAACCGGATGCAAAGCAGCGACACCTGCGATTCCTTATCTCCAACATGCCCGCTGGACTTTCTAGAACTACCTCCAAACTCAAGCTCTCTAACATCTTGAAGAAAAACATCACAGATGAGATAATTTTGAAAAGGCTCTTCGAAATTGGTATGTTCCCGCAAAATGACGACATCCAGACGGCCGTCGAGCAGCTGCAAGACACGAGTGCCAGTATTCTAGAGCTGATCCTCTCCAATTCGATTGCTGTCAACCTTACTAATCCATGCGAGGCGGCTCTGAAGGACGGAAAGATAAAACTCGTCACCTGCCTCATCAAGCATGGAGCCCAACCCCCAGTTGAAGAATTAAAATGCCTCGTGGGCTGGCCGCGGACAGACCTCGATCCCATCCTTTCGAGGTACATAGAATTGCGCAGTTTTGACAGCTCAGGTGATGCTGAATTTGGAACACCATTTGAGGATCCTTTACTCTCGGGATTTCCTGATACCCAGCAGCCTTTCGTGCAAACAACATCCGTGCAGCAGACTGTCTTGCAGTCGCCTCCATACGTGACAGAAGGACCATTGCCTAGCCCTCAGGTATGATGTCATACATGTACATGTACATGTACTTGTAGCTAAGCTTGAGATAGGAAAAAGTTTTTCAAATTGAATGCTATCTGAGAATCCACTAACACATTGCAAAATTACTTACCTCACATTAAGGCACTCGGCGATGAGCAGGTATCCAATACTTCCTCATAATTATACAAACATGTATGACATGGTTTCATACAAAAATTTTGTTGGGGGGGGGGGGAGGGGGGAAGAAGTTTCAATTTTTTTATAGTAAATAGAATGCATGCTGATCACGACCACCTAGGTGATATGGGAGCATTACCCCCCCCCCGGATTTTCTGGAAACTTTACTGCTCTGACATTCAATGTGGTGTGTCCAAAATTTCAGAATATTAAGTAACCCTTTAAAGCCCATTGCGCATGCGCATATATCACTGAACTGCCCACAGGAATTTAATTATTTCACGTGCATGGCAGTGCATGCTGATTACAGTCTCGTAGTAAAAGACAGAGCAAGACAGCGACTGAACTCACGGTAGAACTGAAGAGAAGAGCTCCCAAGCTTCATTTTGATACTGGATTCAAGCGTGATTGAAAGGAAGAAAGCCATAAGCGGCAGCAGACTTCTCGGGCCCGGCGATGTTGACGATTATCACCGTCACCTACCCTCAGATCCAGCTGACAGAGGCTACAAAGGATTATCAGGCCATCCCCACAGATCTACAGCAGTGTTGCACCTTGTGTCTAGTTGATTACAGAACCGCTAGTGCCGTTTAGCAGCCTAGAATACCCGTCCTTGTTGTATCCGTCTACTAACAGACGTTACTCATTGCATAATAACTCACGAACGGCATGGGGAGGTCCCGGGAAATAGTGCTTAAATGAACGTATTTACTTGCTATGACATCGCCATTCACAAAGGGGATCTCCCTGGAGCGAACTCTTCCGGTAGTATCTCGATCGTTTTACATGACGCATATATGCGTCATTGGGCGTTAGACAGTAACGCACGCGATGACGCATATATGCGGCATCGGGCGTTAATGGGTTAATTGATAATTGGAATTATTAACCATAAATTAGGTATTAAGGCAATTATGACATCAATTTTTTAGATTTGGAGGGGGGGGGGATCCAGTGCCCTCCCCGTCTGTATGGGTACCTACATGTATATTATTTTACCTGGTTATTTTTCCAATAGGAAATTGTGAGGATACTGCAAGAGGAGGTGAAAAGGCACTGCAAAGCCGGCAACTACCTTCAAGCTCTGCATCAGTGCATCGTTGCCAGGGACGTGTCCAAGTCGCAAGGCCTCGTCCAAGATTTCGCCAATCTCAGCTGTAGCTGTGCCGGAATCTATCTCAGAATTGACCAGAACTACGACAAAGCCTGGTTTTGCTGCAGCGACTGCATCAAGATCAATCCGAAATCCGATCTGGTAGGCCACACGCACGAGCTTGATTCTCTTATGTTCGTTCTTTTACCTTAAATGTCAAAAAAGTTGAAAAAAGAAGCCCGAAGTAGCTACATGTAAACAGACAATGCTGACAAAAATAGTGGCATTTTCCCTCATCTAATAGGAGCTTGTAATAGTATTGCTTTTATGTTGTCCCGTAAAGGAAGGAATAAGCCAGGTGTGCATGGTGTTGGGGGGGGGGGGGGGCAAAAGTAGTCACACTTTCCCTCTTCTAATAGGAGCTTGTAATAGTATTGCTTTTATGTTGTTCCGTAAAGGAAGGATTAAGCCAGGTGTGCATAGTGTTGGGGGGGGCTGGGAATAAGACTACTTATGGTACATATTGTAGGTGTAGTTTGGAGTATATCGGTCAAGCTATTATAGCCCATGCAGGGGACATGCCCCACACCCTCCCCAGAAGTTCATTAATTTACTGGCTGCTGTAAACCTCCTCCTGCTGTGTGTATGTACACATGTGTAAGTGCCTATCAGTATGCATTGAAAATTATTTCTAAACTCACAAGCCTGACTGCATTCCGTAGGGCTACTACAGGAGAGCAGAAGCTCTGAGAAGGGCACTTATCTCTCCCTCATGGAAAAATGCTGTTCCCAAAAACCTGCATATGGAAGATGCCTGTAGTGACTACATCACAAGCCACAAGTTAAAGGCAAATTCAAAGGCCATTTGTGAAGGACTTCTCATAGCGGTGAACCACAGTAAGTTGCATGTTTTACTATATTTACCATTATCGAGAGAAATCACACTGCCAATTGTAAATACAATGGGTGAGCAGAAATGCAGGTGTAATGAATTATGATCTGGGCGTCGCTTTAACTACCATAGCTGGAAATTGTGCTCATGCTTAATATAAGGGTGTAGGGGGGCACTGTTTTTTCCCGTAATATAAGGGAAATACAACTGTGAGACACAATATCCCTTGAATGAGCTTTTCCCTTATTATAAGGGGAAAAAGAGTGTAGGGGGGCACCGTTTTTCCCTTAGTATTTCCGAAAAGTTACCTTACCAGAGGCGTGGACCTTTCACTGTGTCTGTTGTGAACAATACAGTGTGACTACTGCATACGTGTACCTATTGTATGCTCAGCAAACTACATGTAGCGGATGTGTTCCTCTCAACTTAAGGAGTTTTCTTCATTGTCTTACTGCCATCCTCTTGTCAGCCACAGGGCCAATAGAGGTGGATCATAGTCCTTGGGCGCTTGGAAGAGTATTCACTAGTGCTATACATGCATAAGCTTCTTCGTATTCTCCGTAGATGATTGCTATAGTCAAAATTTTGCAACTTCGTATTTTTAATCATGTAGGGGTACCTTCTTATTATAAGGGGAAAAAGAGTGTAGGGGTACACTGTTTTTTCCCTTATAAAAAGAGTGTAGGGGTACACTATTTTTCCCTTAATATAAGGGGAAAAAGAGTGTAGGGGTACACTGTTTTTTCCCTAAGGGGAAAAAGAGTAGGGATACGCTGTTTTTTCCCTTATTATAGGGGAAAAAGAGTGTAGGGGTACACTGTTTTTTCCCTAAGGGGAAAAAGAGTGTAGGGATACACTGTTTTTTCCCTTATTATAAGGGGAAAAAGAGTGTAGGGGTACACTGTTTTTTCCCTAAGGGGAAAAAGAGTGTAGGGATACACTGTTTTTTCCCTTATTATAAGGGGAAAAAGAGTGTAGGGGTACACTGTTTTTTCCCTAAGGGGAAAAAGAGTGTAGGGGTACACTGTTTTTTCCCTAAGGGGAAAAAGAGTGTAGGGATACACAGTTTTTTCCCTTATTATAGGGGGAAAAGAGTGTAGGGGTATACTGTAACTTTTTCCCTAAGGGGAAAAAGAGTGTACGGGTACACTGTTTTTTCCCTTAATATAAGGGGAAAAAGAGTATGGGGCTACACAATTTTTCCCATATTTTAAGGGGAAAAATAATGTAATGGGGCACTGTTTTTTTTCTTAATGTTATTTTTCTCACGTTTGTCTGTTTGTTTGTGCATCTGCACTTATGACATGCGCCAAGTTACGTCATTATGTTACTATGCCACTATAGTCCCTAAGTATAATCAGTGTTACAGGCAGTGCATGTGTATATGCACCCATTTCCCCTTATACCTTTACAATTGGCAGTGTATCCTTTTGATAGTGTGCCATTGTGCGGGCCATACCACAGTTTTTACTGGAATTCTCTTCATATTTTTATAGAGCTTGATAAATTTACACCGCAACTGTTGGCACAAATCGAGACTCAGTCCAGTGATTTCTGCACCAAACTTTTGAAAGAGATTCTGCTACGGCAGGAAACAAAACCAGTACATTTATTACTGATTGTAAAGCATGCACCTCGCATTGATGGCTCAAAAATTGAACTATTCAGGATCTTGAAGCAACAGTTCATTGCCTCTGATGTGAGGCTAAAGGATATATTTACGAAGCTTTTTAACATGGGCATGACTGCAAAAGGAAAAGACGTTGAAGTCGCTGCTAAGCTCCTACCTACTTCGTACATTAGTATCTTTGACCTTATACTGTCCAATTGCAGCAGTGTTGAAGCCGTTGATCTTAACCCTGCATGCAAAGCGGCAATGCAGGAAAAGAAGATTAAATTTGTTGCCTGTTTGATTAAATGCGGAGCTGAACCGCCGCGAGAGCCAGTCAAACTCTTCTCACAAGCTCTCAAAGAGAATGACATTGACACTGCCAGACTCTTTCTTACTCGATCGCACAAACACGACGAGCTGGACTTGGGATCCCTGATTGCCAGCACGGAAATTGCTCACCATCCATCGTTGATTGAGGATTTGCTTGAACTTGGTATGAGTCCTAATGGTACGGGCAAACATAAGCCACTGGCTGAGATTCGTAAACTTCGACACCTCACTTCACAAAAGAGAACCAATCTTATTTGTCTTCTCCTTGACAAAGGGGCTAACTGCAATCACCTATGCAGTACTCATGATACCACCCCACTCCATGTGGCAACCGAAATTGCTGTTCTAGGTAAGCTTTGTACTGTGTTTTATCTACTGTAGAATTCATTGATAGCTCTCATTTTTGTGTGAAGGGTAGGCCTTGCCCAATGGCCCATTTCGGAAACTATCACGTACATTGTTGTGTTACTTTTAGAGTAAGCTGCTGCCTTAACAAGACCCTCTATTGAGCCTTCAGTCTTCATGAAAATCCTTCATATTCGTAGAAAAGTGCTGTTTTCTACCTGGACTGTCCTCCAAATGACGTCACGAACAGTGCACGTGTTATAATTTCCGAAGTGGACCATAATGTCACCATAATATAATATATATATATATAACTGGCTAGTCTCGTGCCCAGACGTTCACGCCCCCCTGGCGAAAGAACGTCTGGTGTTCTAAACGAACTTTCTTGTCACAGACCCCACGTTTGCTGATAATAAATCTCGTATGTGATTGGTCACTGTATAAACGGTATATTTCAAATTTTCATTCTAATTCATCAAACTGACCAATAGTAGTAAAGATTTATCGAACTAACGTCATGGCAACTTTATGGAAGGTCTAAAAGCTGCAATCTGATTGGACCCTTTGGAATTCCAAAGGGGAAAGGCGTCTGTGACGAGAAAGTTCGATTAGAAGACCAGACGTTCTTTCACCGGGGGGAGGGGGGGGCGTGAACGTCTGGGCACGAGACTAATAACTGGCATGGTAGATTTGATGATCTGGTCACAATTTTATGTTTAATTGTTGCAGATGGAGACACTAGAGTCATCAATGCGGTCGTGAACTCACCAAATTTTGCAGTTCCCAAAGATGGCAGAATGATAGACAGCAGGAACCAGACTCCGCTTCACTTGGCTGTTAAATCTGTAAAGCAAGAGCTCAGTAGCAAAATCTTGTCTGCACTGACCGAATGTGACCAGATCGTCATCAATCCCGACATAAGAGACCGGGCTGGCAAGAGCGTTAGAGAGTACCTTCGGAAGAAAGATGATCGGCATGTTTATCTTGAAAAAGCAGCACAGAATTTTCAAGCCCATAGCAATATCAAGAAAAAAAGTAAAAAGAAAGCCAAGAAAGGCCATCATGCTTCAGAAGGGGCAGACACAGAAGGTAAGGTCAAGTCTGTGGATGAACCCAAGGATAGTGCTAGTACTAGTGTAGCTTCACTAACTCAATCATCATTAATAAAATCCAGTTCATCTCAGCAGAAAAAGGCATCAAGCCCCCAAGAACCACCATATGAGAGCCTGACTCTACAAGAGAAACTTAAAAAACAGACGGAAAGGATCCTGGCACTAGATAAAGAATACTTCAACTCTCCTGAGCTTGAAAGCAGTGATAGTGCAGCTGTGCCAATAAACCAGAGTGAGTCTCCTGTTTCCACTTCCTTACAGAAAATCGAGTCACAATCTCAAGAAACTTCTGTCAGCAAGACTGCCGAGTCTCCTTCAGCTCCAAATGAAACTCCTAAGCTTGAAATCCACGAACAAGTACATGAGGAGAATGAAGATGAGTTTATTGAACTTACAGATGCAATCACAGAACTTAGGTTTGATGACCTACTTTGGGAGGTGGAAATTAGTAAACAAGTGTTTAAGTTTTTCAAAGACGTGAAGAAGTCCCCACCTTCCATACGGTACAGTGCAGCACAAACTATCCACAGCATTGCAGAGGGAAAGAGAGATACCAAACTCTATTCCAGACCAGTGGGTTCACCTGAAGTTCACCTCTACGAAGCAAGATTCACAAAGAAAAAAGGTGCTGGCCGCATTTTGTGGCAGAAAGCAATACAGTACTCACCCCGCTTGAGTGAGCTCCATGGCCGTCTTGTGTACACACAAGTAATCAGAGTGTGGGATATAGCCCCTCACCATGACCAACTTCAGCGACAGATCGATAACTGTATTCAGCAGATCGAAGCCTCGTACAAGCGAGGAGAAAATGCCGCAGCTTGCCTCTCCCTAGTGCATAACGAATCGAAGAAGACTGACTCAGAGTCTGTTCGTGGAAGAGAAAAAATTGATGTACCTATAACGTTTTTCTTCAATGATGACTCAAGCATTGACCTTCAGACTGAGAGGTTTGTTCCTGCTGCTAGCCTAAAGGACGACGAATACAACGTCACAACCTTCTACTCTTTTTCCACTGCCCTAGTAAAAAGCATCCTCACAAATACAAATTCAAGGCTTGAATTTCCGTTCAAAGAGTGGCCAAAAGAACATGAAATTATAAGCCTTAAAACCAGAGAATCTATTCTGCTTCTTGGAAGAAGTGGCACTGGTAAAACCACCTGCTGCCTGTACAGACTCTGGAATGAATTCAAGAACTGGTGGGACCCTGAAATCCGTCACCCTGATGCAAAACTACCCAGAAAGGCTCTTGTATCAGCAGATTCTCTAGCCACAGTTACAAATTGTCCAGGTGATGCAGAGGTTGATGAGGATTCTGAAGAAAGCCAGAAATCACTTCAAGAGAGTGTCCCATCAGAAGACATCTCAACCTCAGCAGTGAGTCAAGACTCATGGAAGCCATCCTCACAAAGCATGACAGCAACAGTACCAATGGCTGAAGACAATGCACCAGATTGTGAAGAAAAAGAGTCACCAACAGACAACTGCTCAGAGCAAAGTGAAACAGAAAATGCTTCAGAACAAAGGGAAAGTGAATCACCAGAAATAAGTGAAGAAATCTTCTACTCAGAAGATGACTTACATCAGGTATTTGTCACAAAGAACTATGTCTTGTGTGCTCAGATGAAAAAACGGTTCTATGATATGACAGCAGCACATGAGTTTCTAGCCAAACACATGGAGTGTGAAGCTGCAGCCATACCAAACAGATTAGATGCTGTAGAAGACCACCAGTACCCTCTTTTCCTCACCGCTCGAGACTTCTATATTCTTCTGGACAACTCTCTTGAAGGAGAGAGATTCTTTTCAAGGGACAAAGATAATAATTTGGATGGCAAGATTATAAGCGGTGATTATGACCATGAGGACCCGGACACACTGCTTGATCTTGAGGAAAGTGAGGAGGAGGATGAAGATCTCACTACTGAAATGTACACAGCTCATCTCCCACCACCAGTTTCAAGGCAGCACTCACGAAAGTGGATAGAGGTCACTTCACTCTATTTCAAAGACACTATATGGCCTAAAGTTTCTAAACGATGCGGTGTTGATGCAAAGGAGTTTGATCCCCTCTTAGTGTGGACAGAAATTCAGTCTTTCATTAAAGGATCGGAAGAAGCTCTCCGAAAGTGCTCTCCACTTTCCTGTGAAGAATACCGAGAAGTTGGAAACAGAAAAGCACACACCTTTGCTGATCAGCGTGACAAAATTTATGATATGTATTTGGGGTACCAAAAGTATCGCCATGATGAGAGGCTTCAAGCAGTTCTCTTTGATGAATGTGATCTGGTTCATAACCTCTACAGACGTTTGTGCAACACTGAAGATGTCCCATGGTCAATTCACTCTTTCTACATCGACGAAGTGCAGGATTTCACCCAAGCTGAACTGGCCATCTTTCTACACTGCTGCCGAGATCCAAATTCAATGTTCTTTACAGGTGATACTGCCCAAAGTATTATGCGAGGTGTAGCATTTCGCTTTGAAGACCTTCGCTCATCATTTCACAGAATTCACAAGGCAGTTCCTGGAGTTATAATACCCCAAAAACCGTACACCCTGACGATTAATTTTCGCTCCCACTCTGGTGTACTACATTTAGCGAGAAGCATTATTGATCTCCTTCGAGAATTCTTCCAAGGCTCAGTTGATGACCACCTACCAAAAGATGAGGGAATGTTTCCAGGCCCAACTCCTGTCCTGATAGAATCCTGTGAGGTCACTGACCTTGCCTTACTCTTGAGCACAAACAAGCGAGAAGCATCGGCAATTGAATTCGGTGCTCATCAGGTCATTCTAGTACAGTCAAAAGAGGCAAAAGAGAATCTTCCCAGTATCTTGCAAGGTGCCATTGTACTCACCATATTTGAATCTAAAGGATTGGAGTTTGACGATGTTCTGCTGTACAATTTCTTTACAGACTCTTTGGTAAGTATATAGTTATTATATTATTCTGTTTGTTAGCTCGCCATAGAAATTTAGCTATCAAATAAGGAGAATAGTGTTTTAACTTACAGCCAATGTAGATAAAGTCTGCATGTGAGAGGTTTGAGTATGAGGCAAGCCCACTGGACTAATGTACAGTGAAACGAAATATGGAATGGAGTATAACCTTGTAAGTAATTACAAGCATTTCATACTTCGGATATCAGCTTTCTGTTACAAGCCTTACTGTCTGTATACTCTGCTGCAAATCACAGATGCTTGCTTTCTTTTATCTTAGGTTGATGAGAAAGGATGGAGAGTAATCACTTCCTACCTTGAGAAGCATCAGGAATGCATTGAAAACCCTACCAAGGCACCTGGCTGCCTTAACGTTCCACGAAGCTCTGTATTTGATGAAAAACAACACAAGTCACTGAATTCCGAACTGAAGTACCTGTATACAGCTGTAACTCGTGCCAAGTGTAACCTCTGGATCTATGATTCAGATAAAAAGATGCGATTGCCAGCATTTGACTACTGGCACAAACGAGCATTGGTGAAGGTTGTTGGAACAAATGTGGAAGGGGAAAGTCAGCACAATTTAATATTTGCCTCAATCTCAACCAAAGAGCAGTGGAAGGTACAAGGTGATTACTTCAAGAAAAGGCATCGATGGGAACAAGCTAAACACTGCTATGAAAGATCAGGTGCAGAAAATGAAACCTTAGCCAAAGAAGCACATGCCTGGCTCCTGGTAAAACAAGCTCGACTTGCCAACACACCACAGACTTCACAGCTCTATCTTCGTGCTGCTGTTCTCTTCCTAGAAGTTGAGCGTATATACCGTAATTCAATATACATCTCTTATGCAGCATCCTGCCTCACCAAAACAAGGCCGCCTAGGTACACTGATGCTGCAAAGTTATTAGAAAAACTTGGAGAGGGCAAGCGAGCTTTCAATGCTTATTGGAAGGCCAAAGATGCCGAGAATTGTGCCAGGCTGAGGGAGAAAGCGGGAAGATACAGCGAGACTGTGAAAATTTTAGACCATTTCAACAGAAAGACAGAAGCTTTGACAAAGGCTGCGGAGTATGAAAAGCAGGGTGTTCAACTTGACCCTGAAGTAAGCATCAATGAGCTCTCATACCTATATGCAAAGCGTTATGCCAATCTCAAGGAAAAGAATTCACTTCGTGAGGTGCTGAAGTACATGACAGATGTACCGAGGCAACTGAGAATTCTGAAAGAAGGTGATCTTCATAATGAAGCTTTTGAGATACTTGTTAAGCAGAAAAGGTACAGAGAAGCTTACCGGCTGGCGTCTGCCCAGAAATGGTATGAGAAGGGCATATCTCTAGCAAGAAAAGTAAACGATTCAAGAATGGTGGCTGTACTGACGTTTCAGAAGGTAAAGGCCACTGCATTCTTAAAGAGGGAAAGCAACCCTGAAATTTCCAGTACACTTCACTCTTTCCTGAAGAGTTCAGATCAGACGGTTAAAGCACAAGCCTACTTGCTTCTTGGAATATTTGAAAGGGATGTTAGCTATTGCAGGAAAGCTAGAGAGACTTACAAACTCATGAAACATAAAGTGGGTGAACTGGAAGCCTTCAATGCCATAGTTGAACTGAAAAAAGAAGAATCTGTTATTTCAGTTTTGGATGCATATCGTCAAGCTCGTTTGGTCAGAGACATGCTCTGCTATCGAAACAACAAGGCATCTGCAAAGCAAGTATTAACTCAAGCTCTTGAGTTTTATGATCTCCAGAAGATTGGTGACGTGTACCATACTCCTGCTGATCAGGACGTTTGGATTAAGAGTCTCAGAGAGTGTGAGTGCCAGGATAGGAAGAAAGATTTAGATGGTATGATCCGACTTGATGCTTCCAAGACGACAGAAACAATGGCGAATCACTGTGGCAGTTTTGTTGAAAAATGGCAACCACACTTTGAATTGCATCGGCAGTTAAACTTGAAACTCACACAATTCAAACTCCACAAAGAGATAAACGAGAGCAAATTCCTTTCTCGCTCGTTCAGTTCTGCTGAGATCCCACCACCCCTACTGAAGGACTATATCCAGAGCTGTATTCATGTTCTAGAACTTGCTAAGTTGATTCCTGCCATTGATGCTGTGAATCCAACCATTCTACTGCTCTCCATTTTCTCACCACAAGTATCCATCTATCTACCACTTAGTAAACTCCATGTGACAACAGTAAGAATCTCCAAGATAGCACATGTTGCCATCCAAAAATGGATTAAACCAATTATTCAGAGGCAGGAGGGGGAAATGGAGTCAGTCAGAGTAGATCCGTGGTTGACGGCCTGGAGGGCGAGTTGCATAACAGATGGTGAAATGAAGCTGTTGAAGACCTCACTTGAAAAGCAAGCCAAAGCCGTAGATAACGAGGCAAAGATTGCCGGATCTCAATTCAGACGACCTCCCGCCTTCATCCTATGGAGACAAGAGAACAGGTACTATCACGTTTTCTATTTCTGGCTCCGATCTTGCCAACTCATTAAAGAGGGAGACATGCTGCTCGCCTCGAGGTGTGCAATTTACCATTTCTTGGGCAATGTTGCACAAACCAGGGGTGCTACTATATCAGTGATGAATTTTGTGGATATTCTAACGGTACACTGTACCGCACTCTTCACCGTGATAACATACCTTGATTTTCTGAACCAGAAAAAACTGTTTGGTTTCATAGTACCACTGATGTACCAGCATTCATTGCAAATTTTTGATGACTGCAATTGTTACAGTAAGAGTAACAAGTGGATCCTATCAGCTTGTGTAGAAGAAGTACGAAAGAGGAAAACCAGGAATGGGTTAAAGATACTGAAATCTCAATGTCAGAAGCTACTTTGGACAGCTCTCAAAATCATTCTCGGGCACTACAGTCGCCATTTTTCCCCCCTCAGCTATGCTATGAGACAGACAAAGCCATTAGAGAGTGGTGCAGCTAGGCACTTATTGATCCTAGCATCGACCATATTTGGCAACCTAATACTCACAGATACTCAACCTACTGAAGATCTTGATGGCTACCGGAAAAGATTCTGTGGCATTCTTCGGAAATCCCTCAACCAACAACAATCAGTCCCAGAGTATGTTAAAAGGGCGTGTAGTTTTTTTGAATCCCCCAATGCAACCAGACAAATTTTTCCACTAATTCAGAACTTACTACTAGTTGGTGATCCAAAGAACCATGCCCCACTCGCAAAACTAGGATTTAAATCTAATCAAGTTACTTTTGAACCAATTCAACGTAAAACCACAGAGAAATCTGGTGAATACAGCTACACTTCTCGCTCACCGCAACCACCCGTAACCACAACAATACCACAAGCTACCTCATTCTCTTCTTATGCTAGTGCTACAGCACACACTTCTGAACAGGAGTCGATAGAAGGCATGCCTAGTGGTATAAATCCTGTACTAGCTCAGAGCTCTACATCGCATCAAGCTCCTCCGAAAAAGGACCTTCCTACTTCTTACTCTCCGCAGCAACAGGCCCCCTTACAACCAGAAGTGGGATCCATTGGAGGAATAACACAGCCCTCCTTCCATGCTGTGAAGGACAACTTCCCTACCCAAACTCCCACACCCTCTAGTGCCTTTCCGGCTTCTGCAACTGAAAACCAGGAATCATTTGTAGGAACAGTACGTTCTGATACTTCACAATTACCCGCTGCGCATACCCAGCCATCCATGACTGCAGAGCCATCTATTATTGTACATGCCTCTCCAGATCCCCATCAGCAGACTCCAACACAAGTCCAGGAGACTAAACCCTCGCCCGTTGTGTCACTGGGAGCTGAAAAATTCCCACAGTCTTCTCAGCCATTGCAGCCTATACAAGTAGACCCTCCTCAAACTGAGTTCTCACATGCTACCACGGTTACCTCAAATGTCACACAAACCGAACAAACCAGTGCTGAAGTTGGTGATTCAGAAACAGTTGCTGATTCTCATTTTTATACTCCCCCAGAATCCCCTCCAATAGAACAGCAGTTGTCCCGAGGGAGGTTTGTTGAGACAGAGAGCTTCAGGTATGAACTTGGCAAAAGAGTTAGTGCTGGTAACACTGCTGGTTACGCTGATGATGGTAGCTATGAACCAGAAGATGAGCGTGATCGTGAATTTGAAGAACTTGCAGACTTTGACCAGGAAGAAGATCTAAATGATGCTCTAATCGGCAACCCACCTGGTATTGAAGAGACGGAAGAGGCCACTACAGGACATGGCAAATTGGCCGATGATTCACTGGTTGATAAAACCTTTTGCAGTGTATGTGGGATACCACTGAGAGATGAAGTAATAGCTCACGCAGACGATGAAGTGGTTGAGGACGATCCTGTAACCCCTGAGGTGGAAACCGATTTAACAGTCGAAACACATCAGTCACACATGAGCTCACAGAGCCACCAAGAAAACGAGAAACTCTACGAAATGTTTCACGAAACTCTTGAAAGTCACTGCAACCCAATCATGCAAGATCTCACCACGATATTGAGAAAATGTGAGTTGCTTCATATTCCCTTCCTTGCTCGACTCATTGACGATATGACGGATGAGAAACATCACAATGAAAGACGTATTGATGAGCATCAAAGCAAGTATGCCTGGAGGGCGGGAATACAAGAAATGGGAGAAATGGTTAAAAGGATGCAATTTCTCCTCAGCAGAGCTGAAAAAGAATACAACAGGCACAAACCAGCAGAGCAAGCTGTCAAAGTAGCACAGGGACAGTCTGCACCGCAAGAACCTGCTAAAGATCAAGATGGTGAAAGTGACGATGAATTAATTTCAATTGAGGAGGATCATGTGATGGATTTTGAGCTGACACAGAAGGCAAGAAGCAAAGAAGACAAGGAGCATTCCAGGGAAGTGAAGAAGAGGAAGAAAAGAAAGAAAGGGAAATGATGAATAATGCATAACTATTGCTTAGTTTAGAGCACAAAAATTTTCATGCATGCATGTATAGGAACAGTAACTCCCTCCCTTATTAACAATTACTGCTATCATCATTCTAATGTTTATGCTAATATTTCAAAGCTATAAACATTGTGGTTATGTATGTACCTGTACTTACAACAGATCACCAACATTGCTGTGAGAACTTCAGAATGATTCTTCCGTTCACTAATGCTTACAGTGATGATTGAATAGACATACTTTTCCTCTCTCCAGAGCCCCTGTCCTAGGATATTTCCTCCCCCCGGAGCCCCTGTCCTAGGATATTTCCTCCCCCCGGAGAGCCTGTCCTAGGATATTTCCTCACCCTGGAGCCCCTGTCCTAGGATATTTCCTCCTCTGGAGCCCTGTCCTTGGATATTTCCTCCTCCGGGCGGAGCCCTTGTCCTAGGATATTTCCTCCTCTGGGCAGAGCCCTTGTCCTAGGAATTTTTCTCCCCCTGGAGCCTCTGTCTTGGGAAATTTCATCCCTCTGGAGCCCCTAGCTGTCTTAGGAAATTTTCGCCCTTCAGAGCCCCTGTCCTAGGAAATTTCCTCCCCCTGGAGACTCTGTCTTAGGAAATTCCCACACCCCCCGAACTCCTGCCCTAGGAAATTTTCTCCCCCTGAAGCCTCTGTCTTGGGAAATTTTCTCCCCTTGGAGCCCCAGCCTGTTCTAGGATATTTCCTCCCCCTGCACCCCCTGTCCTAGGATATTTCCTCCCCCTGCACCCCCTGTCCTATGATATTTCCTCCCCTGGAGCCCGTATCCTAGGATATTTCCTCCCCCCAGAGCCCCTGTCCTAGGATATTTCCTTCCCCTGGAGCCCCTGTACATGTCCTAGGATAGTTCCCTATCCTAGAGGGCATTTCCTCCCCCCGCAGTCCCTATCCTATGATATTTCTTCCCCCCGGAGCCCATGTCCTAGTATATTTCCTCCTCCCAGAGCCCCTGTCCTACCTCCCCCCGGAGCCCCTCTCCTAGGATATTTCCTCCCCCAGGAGCCCCGGCCCTGTCCTAGGATAGTTCCCCTCCCAGGAGCCCCTGTCTACTATTAGGGGTAGGGTGTGGAGAGCTATTATACAACATTACAAAAAGTGCTGTTCTGAATCCAGATGGATGATTTGATATAATAACCAGGGTGTGACACAAGGTTGCAATTTGTCACCTAGCTATCCATTTATGGATTGAGAAAGTAGCTAATTATAATATTGGGGAACAGTCCCGATTCCCGAACTACTTCCTGACGTCAGAAAACCGATTTCTGATATCCGCACAGAGCAAGTGAGCAGATTATACTAGTATATTAAAAGTGTCTCATGGCAGCTGATATATAGTTGCTAAGAGTCACTATGGGTAAATCGACGTAAGTTGTGCATGTGTCAGGCAGTTTCAAGCTGTAGTATATACTTCAGTTTTTGTGCATGTGTCAGGCATCTTGTAGCTGTAATTCTAAATTCGGTTTTTGTGCATGTGTCAGGCAGCTCAAAGCTGTAGTTCAGTTTTTGTGCATGCCTAGCCACGTGATATATGTATATCACACAGTATTTTCGGTGTGATATTAGCTGAAGGTAGCTCTTTAATAGCTGCATATCACCCTGTTGGCACCTTTGATAGAATGGCTTCCCTTGAGACAAACTGTCCAAAGCATTGCAGATGTCTGCCTGTGCATGATTATATGCTTATAAGGGAATTGCGGGTATTTTGGAGCGGGGTAATTTGGAATACCTACTATAAATTGGTTGAATCAAGTCTTCTCCTGACTGAAGTAGTTACTAGACGTTACCAGCAGCTGAATGCACCAAGGAACTACCAAACTCCCTATCTGTCAGGGCGGCAATGATTGCTTTTGCATAACTGCACGCATTTGTATCCATATGCATGCATTGACCGCAACAACAATTTAGTGTAGCTTGATCACTAGACTAGCTGCTTCCCCCCAACAGCGGACTATAGTATTAGTAGATACTAAGCTAGTCTACCAGCATACCAGTTACAGCCCTCAACTGCGCCTTTGTAGATCAGTGGGGTGTTCCGAAATACCCGCGGGTGTTTTGAATTATCCGCAATAGAGTACAAAACTATATAACAGTGATTGTGCAGTGCTACATCAATGAAACTTGGTTTGTAGTTAGTGCACTAGCTGTTGTTTATGTACAGTTTGTAACTTGTATCCATGAGCTAGTTTGTCATTGCTAGAATCCCAGTTCCGTAATACCCCCATTTCCCTTATTACCTAACATAAAAGTAGGAAGCTAGCTACAAAGCATTTGCCAGATGTCTGCCCATAATGCATATGTAGACCACAGCTGTCCTGTAAAATTTACCTGCATGACCAGTAGCTACATGCCACATGAGAGATTGGCTGCAAGTTACGAGGGTTTCGTTGCCATTATTGGTCACGAGATGCCAAATTTCTGGGAGGAGGTACAAAGGTGGGGGCAAATTTTTCTCGGAAAATTGGAATGGGCATGCCACATATAGCTACTGGGATTTTTGGAACGGGGTGCCAAAAAGTAGGGGTGCTGTTGTTTTTTTTGGTGACATCAGTAGAAATCCGGCAAATGTGTAATACTTGTATTCCCTTTGAACCCCAAGCAGTAGCTACGATTAATGTTATTATCCAACCAAATGATTGGAGGTGGTACGTTTAGGTGTAGGTGATACATTATGTTGAAAGGAGATAAAAGGAACCTGGACCTTTTTTGCTGAACCTCCAAACCAACCAACCAACTTCATGGGTGCGCGTCGTGCCTTTTTTCAAGTGTGGCCTCCCGCTAAATGAGTTAATTATTGCAGCAATCTGATGATTACTGAACAGTGTTCAAAGTGATGTGAAATTCACTGTAGCATGTATGGCAGATAAACACTGTGGGGGTACCTTTCATCTGCCCACACACCACTGTACCGTATCAAGATAAGTACTAATAACCAATGTGGCTTCACTTGCCTGCATTTGTACATCCCACAAAAAACACTGTAATTATTACACGTCATGTTATCACTGCATACAGTCTTGGCCTGCTACAGTGTAACTGGCTGCACGTTTACAACGTTCAGCATACTGCTTTCTGTTGAGGAAGAGCAATCGTAAAGATGAAGGCCTCTATTGTTACTTTTGTGTGTGTTAATGCAAGATCAAGCAATTGTCCTACTCCTAAATGGTTTGTTGCTGATGTTTTTCGATTGTTGAAAAGTTGTCTCCGTTTCTGTTATGTAGGATCAGTCAACCCCTGATAGCAGTCTCCCATTCTTCAGAGATGTTATGCTGTTCACTGAAGAAGACATTGTGCAATTGACTGAGGGTGCAATTCAGTTCTACGGCACAAGGTTTGGCCCTCAATTTCTCTCAATGAGAACAAAATGAGCTGGGACAGAGATTCTACAGTAAACTGGGAGTATACTGACCCCTTAATTACATTAACCCATGAATATAATTACCTATCAAACCATTACTATGGGTTTTGAATAGTATTACCAATCAAATAGAATTACCCTATGAATATTTTTACCCATCAGACAACAAAGTAAACCACCATGACAACTATAATGCCCTGTATTATGTATTATGTCATAAGTAACATGCCCGGGGAGGAATATAAGCATGAGCCTGAGCACATAATCCAACTAAGTGCATAATCAGACAGACAGGTTTGAATGCACTTTTAGTGGTCTGCCCACTGTTATACTGTTCACCTAGTGGGCTAACTGTTTACCTTATGCACTAATTGAATGTACTAAGTCCTGCCTGGTGAGTAGACTCACATTGTACTTTACTACTGTATTTTTAACCTCATGGTGCTTAACCCCATGAATGTAATGACCCATGCAATAGCAGCCTCTAAAATGCACAATTTTCAATTAGAGTGACCGATCATTATACTCCCAAGTTTACAGTAGCACAATGCAACCTTTGCTCCGTTCAGATTTTCCGAATAATTTCAGGACACTGTACATTCAACCGTTGGATAGTATCTGGAAACATAAGGTCTGTGTGTTTTGAAAACCCTTGATGGTAGCTAACTAGTTTATGATTACTCACAGTGATCAGCAAATTTTGCACGGCACTTATATCATACTTCTAAGACCTATGGCCAAATCATTTTTTCATGAATCTGTTTGGTAGTTATTTTCGTAACTGGCTGTCTCAAAAAATAATAATGATCTGCCCTGCCCCTCCCAAGATCCATCATCCAAGACCTTATGCACCTCACTTCCGAGAGGCTCCTTGCATTCCAATTGTACACCTAGTAGTATAGTAACTAGTGTATTTGGTGGGACAATTTCTGTATACTTCTGTACATCTGTACTTCTGTACGTACACACATTCCGCATAATATAGGCGCTTGTGCTCCAAATATCCGACAATTGCCCACATGTTATGCTCACATGTGCATTCAAGTTTCAAACGGACCCGTGACGCGGTTTTATGACATCATTGCGCAAATAAAGTCATGTGACTTTTCCGTTTATGAAATAACTGAGATGTCCATGATCCAATGCACTATACTATCTATGGTACAACAGTTCGGAAAAAAATTGCTATTAATTAATGAACACAATCAGTCAGGAAAGGATCTGCAAAATTATTAATTCATCAATGAAGTATGAGCACCATAGTAATTATAAAAGGCAAGATTATAAACTTGAATGTCCTGAGTGAATATCTAAGGTTACACAGATTATGTAGGAAAAAATTTAATTTACAAAGCCTATTACGCTGTAATTGGGAGCCTTCCTGCATAACGGTTTGAATTGAGCTGCCACAGGAAAAGCCCCACCATGCCAGCCTCCATCTCTTCCATGAAGTACATTGCGTTGCATTCCAGCTCTAGAACTTTCTTGTGGAGTTCTTCAACCATCTCATTGTGGACTTTGATAACGTCATTGAGGCTTGTTATTATCCTGAGCACTGTCATAGTTCCGTCATCTCCATGGTCCCTCGGGATTCCTAGTATGTCATTCGCGAGTGCGACTATGATCGCAGCCTCATACAGAAGGTCGATGCAGGTGGTGAAATATTCTTTCTGTATCCACTTATTGATGATGAACAGTGGTACTACGGGTGAATAAATATAACCTACTGAACGTTTGCGAGCTTCCTTGTAGTGGTCAAGATTCCAGGCAGTAAAATCACCCCGATACGCATCTGATTGCCACTGGATAATCTCCTCTTCAACACCATTACAAAAATCAATAAACACATCATGAAGCAGCTCTGCTGCACCCTCCCTCAGCTCTTCAGCTTTCCTTAAAAGCCAAAGGTACGCCTCCTTGCACGGAACTTCAGAAGGCCAATGCTCCAGGCTTCCCTGCAGGCCACTGAGCTTGTGGCTGCCTAGGCTTCTCAACACAGCCCTCATCTCCTTGGCTCTCTTTGCAACACACTCTGGTGCGATCTGTCGTGGCTTGTCAAAGTGATCGTCGAACTCAAATATAAAAATCCCATGAACTGAAGTGAAAAGCCACAACCAATCCTGGTCAGGAGTTGGAGCACCAAGATTGCAGGCTTTAGCAACAAAGTCATTAATATTCATGTGGTCAATATACTGAGGATTTAGTTTCAAATCCAATACAAGGCGATGCAATCTATTATTTAGTTTTTCACTCACTAAAGACTCTCGAAGGTTAGCCACACTAACAGTAGAGTCTGCATAATGCATTGGGGGCTCAAGCTTCATTGTAGGGATAGGAATCTTTGTAAACACACTGAGTGACATGGCGACTGAACAATGCAATTTACACTCGTTGCTGCATACAGGTCTTAAAGAGGCAATTATACTATTCAGAGCCTGCAGAATACCTTTTATATACCGCTTGTGGTACCTTCTTCCCTAATTATAAGGTTATAAAATTAAAGGCTATTAAGAATGAAGTGCTAGAGACAGCCAGTAGCTAGTCTAACTTCCTCCCTAAATGCATTTGCACTCATTAATACTCAATGGAGAAAGCTGGAGTACGTGAGTAGTCTATACTAACTTCCTACCTGCATATAGGTAGCTGGTCAGTAGGGTACAGACACTAACATAATTCCTACCTGGTAGCTAGCCCCAACAGACAGGTAGCTGGTCAGTAGGGTATAGCCACTAACATGATTCCTACCTGGTAGCTAGCCCCTGCAGATAGGTAGCTGGTCAGTAGGGTACAGGCACTAACTTAGCTCCTACCTGGTAGCTAGCCGGTAGTCTAGCCTGTGGTATCATTTCACACTGCTGAAATACAAATTATCCTACTGTGTTATTTTCACCTATTATTCTTTAGATTTGCACCCATTTATTGTCCTCACATTATGCTCATTGATCTTCTGAGAATTAGACTACAAAAGTCAATATTTGCCAAGCGCCTTACAAATAATCTTGCAGTGTGGGGATGAAATCTGAGCTAGTGTATGTAGCTATGTATATATATATATACGTATCTATGTCTGTAAGTTACACTTTCGGCCCCGGGGGTCACCCAGGAGACAAGGCACATGTTCGAAATGGTGTCCTGACCAGTTACATGTATACTGCCTTTGTGCTTCTGGCACACGAAGGATCAGAGATCTATCACTTGGTTTTACGGACGGTATGCAGATTGAGCGATAGGAATGTGAGTTTCAAGAAGCAACTCTGCTCTCCTGTAGCAGCCATATAGTTGGCCCTTGGAACTGTGTTGTAGACAGAGACATCCATCTCCTGAAGGCCCACTCGTGTTGTCATAGCTTCTCCAGCAATTGTGTGCAAGATGCAGCTCCCAAAAGTTCTAGTGGGTATGGTTTTGAGCTAACTATCATAATATTATGTCATTTGTCATACTTCTCCGAGAGGCCTGATCTGTGCAATACATATACCTATAATAGTAATATGCAGGGATGTAAATACCCTAATAACACCCCAAACAAGGTCGGAGTGACAGGCTCCCTACATGTCCCTACATGTCCCTACATGTTTGTAAATGTTTCTGTAAAAGCATTTAGGAATGGTATCCCATATAGACTCTATAACAGAAATATTCCATTTATGGGTTTGAGGCAGTTTACAAAACCCATTCCAGGTATTCATATATCCATTGTGGTTTTAGTTAACCCATAGTAGAAATATAAAAATCTCATTCACGGATTTGGGGCAGTTTACCAAACCCATAATTATAGGGATGACAATCTGTAAAAATGTTGTGGTGTCGTTCCCACTGTTCAGTTACTTTTTTGGGATTCTATCGTTATATGTTCTTTCAGTGTTAATTTTTTTGATGTGTAGCTACACGTGTGATCATTACAATCTCATTGACTACAAGTTCACCTCTATGACCTATCCCCCTTGAAATACATACTAGTGCAGAGGGACTCGCAGGAATCGAGTTGCATTACACTGCTCAGCTGACCATTCAGCCAGTCCGAGGTTTTGAGAACAGCTGTCATCACTTTCCCGCTGCCGAGCTACTGTTAAAAGCATTGAAAATGTCTGCCCACAATATAGCTACCTACCACAACAACAGGAAGCATTGCCAGATGTCTGCCCATAACAGACTTATGTGAGTGTTATTTGTAGTGACAAAAGTGGCAGATTGAGCATATATAGCTGAACATAATGTAATATACGCAAAAATTCGGCGCTGTGAAAGGTAAGACTTTCTGTTTGCGCTTAGTATATGTTTTTGTCTGCACGATACACATTCCTGTGTGATTGTACATGTATGTGTGTGTATTAATACAAATTCATCGATTTTCTGCACTAAAATTAGCACCCACAAATAATAATCACTTTAAGGTTAATATTATACTGCAGTTGTCCTATGAATTTACCTACATGGCCAGTACAATACCACAAGGGACGTTGGCTGCAAAGTTACCGTGTTGGCTTCCGTCTCAAACTGTACAGGGAGATTTGAAATTGATACCTATTATTGTATAAAAAAATACTCATGAAATAGCTAGAGTAAGAAACCAATACAGTAACTTTCAGACACATGTATCATATACTTTATATTTAGGTAAAATCCACAGATAAGCTGTTGTGTTATGGGCAGACATGCTATTGATAGTAGCTTTGATACTCGGGGGGGGGGGGGGGTTCACTAAGAGCAGCCCAACATTAGCTACACATGACTATAGTATGCCAATAGAGTTTTAATCTTTATCGGGAGTGCAGCCAGTTGGTAAAGCAGGCAAGGGAGTATGTTAGCTACCTCATAGCTAGACAGTACGGTACACGAGCCAAACTCCACAGCCAGGGGAACTGCTGCATATGATAGTATGTCTGACTCTTCATACGCGCATACATGCAACTACATACATAGCCTCAGATCAAATACAACAAATACTTAAATCATATGAGTAATATTAGTACCATTACAGACCAAGTCCCTGTACCATGCAGCAACTCCCCTTCTTAGAACAAAAGTGGTATAGGATAGTGTTTATAGTATCCACCCATCACTTATACCATTAATAACCAAAAACTGAGAACTCCAAGACAGTGAGCAGAATTAAGCTTGGACTTTGGTGTGCTTTAATTGGTATGGCAAGCTGATAATAGTTAACTGCGTGCTTCCATAATAGCTTTTATAATAAACCATACTTGAAGGGTATATTTAACCTTGTAGTCTCACTTTGCATATTGCAATGCACTCAAGTGGGTGGATAGTACATCACATTTATGAAAACTATGTTTTATCCACCCACCCTCCACTTGATGGGGAATCACTGCTCCCCCTCTGTATAAAATCAAGACTATACATACATTTTCTAATGGTCGACAAATAGTCATATGTAACTGTGAACTGTTCTATTTCGTGAGCGGATGCAGCCATGCCACAACAACTCAACTCTATACAAAAAGCACTTCTATGAAAATAAAGGCCTTACGTACATGCTACTATATATACATACATATAGCTACAGATCAGATACAACAAACACTAAGAGTAATATTAAACTCAGGAATAGTCCCAGTACCATATAGTACCGACATACACTCATGGAATAAAGGTGGGATGGGCAGGAAAAGTGAAGACTTCGTGTAATGTAAAATGAAAACGGCCGTCTTCAGTTGGGGTGTATCGAGCGACGCCTTGAACAAGACCACGTCCCCAAACACGATGGAAAATATCAAGGTTTATGATGTGAAAGCCGTCATATGGATCTATACGGATTGGAGTAACTGTATTAAACTGTATCACCAGAGGCTCCTGGGGACACACTGGAATATGGTAAAAACCATAGCTAACAGTATCTGTTGGTACGACCGGGATGCCTACTTCTCCACCATAGGTGCCATGCAAAATCTGGTCACCAGTAAACACAACTCTAAAAGTGCCCATAAGGTTGTCGAAACACATAGACTTTGTGCTTCCAGACACTATCCAACGGTTGAATGTTGCAGTGTACTGTACTTCTGGAGATACTTTGGCAGGAAAAAAGGTTGCATTCTGATAGAATCGTTGTCCCCACTCATCTGGCTCTGACTGAGCAAAATCGAGGCCAAACCTTGCTTTGTAGAACTGCATTGCATCCTCCTCCACTTGTGCAATCTCTTCTTCAGTGAACAGCATAACATCTCTGAAGTATGAGAGACTGGTATCAAGGAATACTACTGGAGAGGAGATAACTTTATCGGCGATAGAAACAAATGTAGCAGCAAACCATTCAGGAGTAGGACAATTACTTGATCTTGCATTACTGCCAGTGAACATGCAGAAGAGTATTGCAACAATGGAGGCCTTCATATTTACGATTGTTCTTATAACTAACAAATTGAGATCCTTAAACAGACAGCATTGTACTGTTATCAAAAGCCAGTTACACTAAATATATGTACCCAGCAGCCATATAAACTCTTTATGGATATGCATACAACTGCAAAACTTCGTCCTAATGCGGTCACCTGCAATGATATCGGCAATGCTTTTGATAGTAGTTTACCACTAATTGTATAGGAAGCTACTGTCAGAAACATTGCAGATGTACCACAACAGTAGGAAGCATTACCAGATGTCTGCCCATAGTATAGACAACAGCTGTCCAGTGAATTTTAGCTATAGCTATAGCTAGCCAGTAGTCTATACTAGCTCCCTATTAGCGGGTAGGTAGCTAGCCAGTAGTCAATACTAGCTCCCTACTTGTGGGTAGGTAGCTAGCCAGCAGTCTATACTAACTGTCTATACCTAGCTACTGGTATCACGAGTATGGTAGTACTCCACAGGGTGTCATACAGGATTTTAGGTTAGGGGGGGGAAAACCGCGACCCATGGCGCTTCGAAGAAGCATCGGTCACTAGAGGCATGCCCCCCCCCCCCCCCCCCTCACACACACACACATCCAGTCTGAGGTTAATTTTAAGCTTTGGAACTAACCTTGACTGCCCATACATTGAGCTTAACTGTATTCACTTTAATTTGGTATACTACTTTGTTTTAAGATAAAATTAATTTAATTCTGGTCTGATATCTAGGGGGGGAAACTTGGGTTAGGGGGGGATATCCCCCCTTTCCCCCCCCCCCTGTATGACACCCTGCTCCATATGTAGGGATGGCACTGAAAAAATTGGCCACTGCATTAAATGTGTACAAAATGGTCTGTCCAGAAGCATGCTTTACATTGTAGCTAGTCATAAGCCTTTATGAGCCATACCTGTCATTCTCGAGTGTTTTCATCAGTAGCTAACAAGACTCTTAGCGCTGCTAGAGAGCACCACTGAAGCACCACATCAGCAAGTTGCCAAACAGGCAAGTTGTCCTTTTCTGATTCTTCTTTCAGCTGGGCTACCACAATTTTCACTGAAGCAATTAGCTACAATGATTTAAATGCGAAAAAGCGGCATGTCTAATGGGACATTGCACTCATACCAGAGCGCTTTCAAAGAACTTGAAGTTTCGGCAGTGATTTACTAGTGTTCTCAAGTGAACGCTTACTATTTCACGCTATTTTCTAGTCTCGTGTACAGACATTCACGCCCGCCCCCCTCCCCCCCAGCGAAAGAATGTCTGGTGTTCTAATCAAACTTTCTCATCACAGACACCTTTCATAATTCCCCTTTGAAATTTCAAAGGGTCCAATCAGATTCCAGCTTTCAGTCCTTCCCTAAAGTTGCTATGACATTAGTTCGATAAATCTTCATGACATACTATTGGTCAGTTTGATGAATTAGAATGAAAATTTGAAATATACCGTATAGCTATACAGTGACCATTGCAATCACATATGAGATTTATTATCAGGAAACATGGAGTCTGTGACAAGAAAGTTCGTTTACAACACCAGACATTCTTTCGCCTGGGGGGGGGACGTGAACGTCTGGGTACAAGACTAGCCATTTTTGTTCATAACAATTATTAATGGAAGCTCAACTGAGCATGCATTTGATAGTTTGAAGCCTATGTTACTTTTGACATCTGAGGTGTGCACCAGCTTCTGTCAGGACTTGGAGTGTGCTTCATGCCTTCTCGAATCTGCCTCCCCAGAAGCCATATACAGCGATGTCTAGTCGAACACCAGGATCAGTGATGGCTGAATGGTGGGACATGGTCTCTCCGACAAAGGCTGCAAGTGAGGTTCCCTTGTGACACCATGGAACACCACCGACAGCATTGAAGCAGTGATGTCCCTCATGCACCTCATTGTGTCTGATTGGTGGGAAAAGAAGTATTATTCACTACCTTTCCTCAGTATTGGAGAACTACAACTGTACTTGCCTACACACAATTAAATCCTTTGTAGCTACAAGTTCGTTCACATGAAAATCGCTCATATAAGTAATGATACCAGGCTTTCTCCCATTTTAGGGAGGGCCTTGGGATGAGGCTGCAACAAGTCTGCTACACAAAATCACAATTGAATACTTCCTGTTCCTGTGCACTCTGTACAGCTGTAATTGATTATGCAATTGTGGTTTTGCATAGTCGGCTTCCCTGTTGCAATGCTTTTGTAATGTATGCATATTCATTATTCAGGACTGGGTTTATACTTCTAAGTTTTCCTTTAATTTATATGGCTGCTGGGGTACAAAAGTGTGTGTCACATGCTATCACTACATTCAGTGTAACATTTTACAGCAGTGTATCGCTGTCTGTTTGAATTTGATTTTGTCAGCTGAGAGCAATCGTAAATATGAAGGCCTCCATTGTTGCAATACTCTTCTGTGTGTTTACTGGCAGTAATGCAAGATCCAGTAATTGTCCTACTCCTCAATGGTTTGCTGCTGAATTTGTTGCTGTTATCGACCAAGTTATCTCCTCTGCAGGAGCAGTTCCAGATAGCAGTCTCTCGTTCTTCAGAGATGTTATGCTGTTCACTGAAGAAGAGATTGCGCAAGTGACCGATGATGCAATTCAGTTCTACAACACAAGGTTTGGCCTCGATTTCTCTCAGTCAGAGCCAGATGAGTGGGGACAACGATTCTATCAGAATGCAACCATGTGGCCAGCCAGAGTACCACCAGAAATACATTATGCTGTAACATTCAACCGTTGGATAGTATCTGGAAACACGAGGTCTGTGTGTTTTGAAAACCGTGTCGGCAGTTTTAGGGTTGACTTCAGCGATCAACAAATCTTACATGGTACCTATGGTGGAGAAGAAGGCATCCCAGTTTCACCACCAGATACTCTTGCCTATGGTTTTTACAATATGCTAGTTTGTCCTCAGGAACCTCTGGTGATACAATTTAATTCAACTATTCCAGCCCGTACAACACGTGATGGCTTTCAAAACCTATACATGGAACTTTTCCATCGTGTTTGGGGACATGGTCTTGCTCAAGGCATCTATGGATACACCCCAACTGAAGACGGCCGTGTTCATTTTGTACTTCGCAATGTTCTTACTTTTCCTGTCCATCCCACTTTTGTTCCATGAATGTATGTCAGTACTGCATGGTACTATTCTTGGTTTAAATGGTCCTAGTATAACTTTCAGTGTTTGTTGTATCTGATCCGTAGCTATGTATGTACATTATCATGTACATAAGGTGATCATGACCCATTCGCTTTCGGTGAAGTGCTTTTGTATACAGTTGAGTCATAAAGTATGCATGGCTTTTTAGTACTGATTCTCAGAGTCTGTACATGGCTACACTCACTTACATGAGACAAAACAGATTACAGTTGTACGTATGTGATATGTTACTATTTGCATTACATTATGAAATACATCTAGAGTTAGGGTTTCATACATTGGGCAAGGGAGAGGAGGGGAAGGGCTAGGATTCACCTCCCCCCCCCCAAGTAAAAGTTTCCTCCACAGAATGTTGAAATTGATATTTTTTATCATCAACAGTTTATTAGTAACTAATTTTCAGCCTTTTTAGCGCCTCAGAAGTGGCCAAAAGCAACCTCAGAGCATGTAAAGTTTCTGGAAAAGAATATCCCCGGGGGATGTATCTCTGAGTGCAACATTTACCCCCACCTCCACTAAAAAAAATTGATGGCACTTACAAGATTGAAGGTACACACTTGTTTCTACAAAATCCTTCGTAAGTCCGGCAGTTCTAGTTACCTGCCTTGTGAAAAGGATGCCAGTGGAAGTGTATTATTGCCGAGCGCCTTAGCGCGAGGCAACTAATCGTGCAGTGTGGGCTGAAATCTCAGCTAGCGTATATATATATATATATATATATATATATATGTGCGCAACTTCCGTCACGCTTAGGAATGCAATTAAATCTCCGGTTACGTTCCTTATACGTGTTATTACTATGTCTGTACGTTCCGTACATACGAGTTGTTACTACAGCTGTAACGAAACGCTTCCGGCCCCGGGGGCACCCCGGGGGGCAAGCGCGTGTTCAAGATGGCGTCCTGACGAGTTACATGGATGCTGCCTTTGTACTTCTGACGCCCGAAGGAATAGCGACCTGGACAAATCGATCACTTCTTTTTACCCAGGTAGGCTTACTACAGCTCCAACGCGATTAGAGTTTGTGTAGCCTCTGTTTCAGCAGAGATCTGACCGCTGGAGATAGACGGTACGCGGATCTATCGCCAGCGATACGAACGTGAGTTTCAAGCAACTCTGCTCTCGTGTAGCAGCCATAACTGGTCCTTGGAACTGTGTTGTATACAGAGACATTCGTCTCCTGAAGGCTCATTCGCTTCTCCGGCAATTGCGTGGGCGATGCAGCTTCTAGTGGGTGTGGTTTTGTGCTAACTACCTTACATCATACCTCTGCGCGAGGCTATCTGCGCAATGCGTATGCCTAGTATAGTACTACCATGCCTCCATGTGACCATTATTTCTGGTTTCATTATATTCTCAGTATTCTGACGAGTGGCCTGATACTGCAACAGTGGAGCTTGCATCACTATTGAATACTTCCTGTACAATGTCATTAGCACTCTGTACAGCTATAACCAATTATGCTAATTATTCAATTGTGGCTTGGCAAAGTTAGCTTCCTTGTTGCAATTGTATGCATTTTCATGAAGTAGAATGAGTTTATATGGTTGCTTTGGTATATATAATCAGTGTAACTGGCTTGTTGTAACAGTATAAAGCTGTCTGGTTAAGAAATTGTAAGTATGAAGGCCTCCATCGTTGTAATAGTCTTCTGCATGTTCACTGGTAGTAATGCAAGATTAAATAATTGTCCTACCCCTCAATGGTTTGTTGCTGAATTTGTTGGTATCGCTGATAAAGTTGTCTCCTTTCCAGTAGTACTTCATGATAGCAGCCTCTCGTTCTTCAGAGATGTTATGCTGTTCACCGAAGAAGAGATTGCGCAAGTGACCGAGGATGCAATTCAGTTCTTCAATACAAGGTTTGGCCTCGATTTCTCTCAGTCAGAGCCAGATGAGTGGGGACAACGATTCTATCAGAATGCAACCTTCTTTCCAGCTAGAGTATCACCAGAACTACAGTACACTGTAACATTCAACCGTTGGATAGTGTCTGGAAACACAAGGTCTTTGTGTTTCGAAACTCCTGTTGGCAGTTTTAGAGTTGAATTCAGTGACCAGCAAATCTTGCATGGCACCTATGGTGGAGAAGAAGGCATCCCGGTTACAGCAACAGATACTCTTGCCTATGGCTATTACAATATTCCAGTTTGTCCCCAGGAGCCTCTGGTGATACGGTTTAGTACAGCTACTCCATCCCATTTAGATCTACACGACGGCATTTTGTTCATAAACTTCGATCTTTTCCATCGCGTTTGGGGGCGTGGTCTCACTCAAGGCACCGGTCTCCTCACCCCAACTGAAGACGGTCGTATTCATTATAATGTACGCGAAACTTTTACTTTTCCTGCCCATCCCACTTTTATTCCATGACTGTATATCAGTACTGCATGGGACAGGGACTATTCCTGAGAACATATATACTGGTTTTGTAATGGTACTAACATTGCTCTTGTAATGTAGTGTTTGTTGTATCTGATCTGTGGCTGTATACTATTAGAGTTGTATGTATGTAAGGTAACCATGAATCTTAAATTTCATTTAAATTGAACTAATCCTATCACAAACAACCATTACTACATTATATGTTGTCTAGTACAGGACGCCTTCCTTCCAGCCCCTGTATCAATTCTTCTTCAAGATCTCTCACACAGCTACTAATAACAATCATATACCACTCACCAATTCCGAGCTACATATATCCGTAAATAAACCTGCTAATTTCGTATTGCATGTATGAGTTTACTAGTTATCATTTCAGTTGTACAACTTCACTGCATAACTTTGGCCTACCTTGGGCAAATCGCTTAGGCTAATTGCTTAGGCCAATCACTTAGGTGAATTGCTTAGGTAAATCAATCACTTTCGCCAATTACTTAGGCCAATCGCTTATAGGCAACTCACTTACGTAGCAGAAAAATGAATCGCTTTGCACGTGACTGAACGCAAATGACCGCCTCGGGCGAATATTTTTTTTGGACGAGGTTTCGACTTAGAAATTTTGCGAGCACAAATCTTTAACCCCAATGCTACGATATTACTGGTACACGTGCACGGTAGCTGTTTGCAGAATCAGAGTCTGACAGAGAGAAGACTTCCCATTCTTTGACAGCAAAGTGGAGGGCGATTGACTGCAAGAACGCAAGACTAAAGGTAAATAAGCAAGCTTAAATAAAGGTAAAATTATATACAGGCAGATAATCATGCTAGTAGGATTCATAAAAGTATGTTTGAGGCTTAGGGGGTGTTCACAAACAGGTTAATGTCACACTTAACGTCATTGCAACGATAAGGTCAAACCCCCCTCCCTCTTAACATCACAACCAAAGGCGACATTCTGCTGCAGGGTCTGTCAAGAAGGTGCCAAAACAGTCGTATTTATGTTCATTGTATTAACAGCACCCTAATATTAATGCAATTTACTGTACAAAACGAAACGTTTGTCACACAAGTATCGATCTTAACGTCGCACACCCTTACCCCCTCCCCCCTTAACGTCAGATAAACGTTAAGCGTGACTAAAACCTGTTTGTGAATGCCCCCTTACTAGTTCATGAAACAGTTGAACTTGAATAGGAATGCCTGGGGTGGAATAGTATGTCCTGCTACTGTCGTTTTAGTAATCTTTGCAACTGCGAGTGAAAAGCAAGAAGTGGGCAGGCATGAACCACACTGGGATTTATTTCTCTGTTTGCCTACGTAAACAGCTCCTGAGCTATTTTATACCCAGTTGATAAAAATTATAACATAGTAGGGTAAGTGAGCCATGCATTTGCTGTATGCTTTTGGTGTTGCAAAGATTACTAAATCGAAGGTATCACTATAGGTACTTTCACAGCAAAATGTGTGGAGGAAATTTGCTGGATATTCAAGGCGATTACGGGAAGTCATTAAAAGGAAAAAGGCATGTCTTTTTGGCATATACTTAGGATTTGGGGGCTATCTCAGGAAATCCTCTCAGACAGCCAACCTATGGTACCTTAACATGCTGTCATAAGCAGCGCCTGCATGGATGGATGCTTTTTATGCCTTTCAGGGCTATATTCATACAATACATTTTAGCCTACTGGGAGGGGCGTATTAGTCTCGTGACCAGACCATGCGAAAACCAGTGGTCTGGGAACATGCGTATTTCAAATTTGTTCGGAAATGAATGTTATGTCATCACGTAATGAGTCTCATTAATTTACAAAGCAGTTGTAACCAAGACTACTCTCACCACCTTCTGCCATTCTCTTCCTCGTTGAAGTTGCAACTGAAACTGATGTGGAGGTAATTACTGTGGGTTCATTCATCTTTGTCATTGCCTATCTTTAAGCTGTGTATGCTTCTAATACTTGTCATATTCACTGAAACACTTATGGCACATTTTGCCTAGGTTAGCTACATCTTCAATAGTGTTTTCGATGGATAGGCTTTGACTCATCAGCTCACCACTCAAAATCGCTGTGCACGAGGACAGCACACGCTCTCTAGGTCTAGCAGCTGCTTTCGACTCAGCACCTAGATTTCTTCTTTCTCTTGGCATGAACGTAAGGTCACCTCCACAGCCTAAGCAGTAAATGCATTGAGTCTCCATCATCATCGATCTCTGGTACTGACTCCGGTCTCTTTAATAGTCGCGAGATTGAGTACCTTTATAGTATAGACTACACGTGGGTAAAATTATTAATGATTATTAATCTTTTTATTATGTGATTATGCTCTTCCAAAACGTGTAATGAAGCGGTAAGGGGAGATATGGGGTTAGAGTCCTTGAAAGGGAGGAGGGATAGAAGCAAACTTAAGTGGTGGTATAAAGTCAATAAGTTGGATATTGAGCGGTATCCTAGAGTACTATTAGATGCTGAGTGGGAAGTGAAACCATGTAGAGGTAGGCAACGGAAAACTTGGATGAAAGTAATTAATGAATTGCTGCTGCAGTTAGATTTAGATAGCCAAGAGGTATTAGCTGCAGATAATATTAATTTGTTTTTAGATACGGTAGACGAAGCGTTGAGGGATAGAGAATACAAGGACTTTAATGACAGCTTGAATACTAAAGTTAAGTTGAATCTGTACAAGTCTTTCTGTAAGGAAATAGAATTCAAGAATTATTTGCAGGGGGTAGGTGATCCGGGTACAAGATTATTGTTTAAGTTTCGGTCAGGTACGAACGGTCTGAATGAAGAGTTAGGAAGACATAGGGGTAAAAATGATGATAGGCAGTGTAAATTATGCAGGGGTGAATGTGAGAGTGTGGTACATGTTCTCTGGGAGTGTCCAGCATATGACAGCATTAGAAATAATTTCATGGTAGAATTAGAAAATCTATTGGGGGGGAGGTTTGGGGAGTTTAGTACACTTGATAATTTTAATAAGGCAAGTTTTATTTTAGGATGTGAGAATTGGAACAGGGATGATTTTAAAGCATTATTAAAGCTAGTTAAGAGCTTTGTATTATTGATATGGGAGACTAGGAAGAAGGAATTGTATGGTGATCAGGATTGTGTGGTCTGTGGTTGTTCTTGCTCTTGTCCTCTGACTGGAGGTCTTACAAGCTCCGCCTGCGTCTGTGGGTGCGTGGTCAATGGCGTAAGCGCTACGGCAGCAACATGAGTATATTATTATTATTATTATTATGTGATAATGTAACATTCATTTCCGCCACAGCTGTATAGCTGCAGCAAGAGCTAATTTGAAATACGACCGCTCGTTTTTTGCGTGGTCTGGTCACGAGACTAGGGGCGTAACCGACTTCTGGTAATCACTTCCTGTAATCGCTTTGAATTTCTTTTGCACCTTCACCATGAAAATACCTATAGGGGCTCTTCTTTGCAGAATTTTCCCATCGAGTACATGGATTGATCACTAGCTGAGACATCACAGGAAATACATGGTCCTGGCCACTTCCTTGGCTCTATCAATATATGTAGTACATGCACTCTTTGTTGTTCGAGATCTGCCATTCTTTCAAATACTCTTCTCTCCCTCTCCAGCTATTCTCACCCTCTAAGACCATACCTGTCAGAAAAAACAACAACAAGATGTCAATATGAACAACAGTCTTATCACCGACACTCACACATGCACTGATCTGGCTGGCAGAGATCGTCTGGCAGGATGATTGGCTATTTGCAGTTTAGAATAGAACTGGCTGTCTGAAGTGCTGCTAAAACTACTCTTAAGCCTAGAATGTTGATTGTTGTTTGCATGTTCATTAGCAGACATTATTCCGTGTAGATTTTGTTATTAGCATGCACGGGGAAGCGCCAGTCGCTTTGCGCCACCGTACACGTGTAGCGATTAAATCAGTAATATCGCAGCGCTGGGGTTTAAAATTTGTGCTCACAAAATTTAAATTTCAAAGTCGAAACCTCGCCCTCCATCTTGCTTTGAAAACAATGAACGGGAAGTCTTCTCTCTGATTCTGCAAACAAATCTTGTCCCGTTTTCAGGTAGAGGCAGAAAACGCTATGCGCTACCGTGCACGTGTACCAGTAATATCGTATCGCTGGGGTTAAAAATTTGTGCTCACTAAAATTTCTAAGTCGAAACCTCGTCCAAAAAAAATATTCGCCCGAGGCGGCGCCGAATCAGTGAAAGTGACGTCATCTAAAGGAGTGACGTCATCGTAAGAGTGACGTTTATCTTGTAAATTTACGTCACGAAACAGCACCCCATTTCCTGCCGGAGCAATACTTATTGTGTTGTTTGTTGTTTAACTCAGGTGCGTGCGTGCAATAGCGCGCAGGATCGAGCCGTCGTAGGGCTGCTTTGGCCTGCAACTATGGATGTACAGGTATATAATGGGCTAGCTATCTGGTTGTGTAGCTATTACTATATTATTTACCATTACACTTTTAGGGACGTGTGGCGGCTGCTATCAGAAGGGAAGCAGAGGAGAGTTTTAGTAGCCAACTGTATCGCAAGTCTCTAAGGTTGTATGAGGAAGCACTGGAGCTTTGTCAGCACAGTTTAGTGAATGAAGTAGCATCAGCAAATTCCAACTGTGCTAAAGTTTATCTGAAGCTCCAGAATTATGACAAAGCTTTAACTCATGCTGAAGAGTGCATTCGACTGAACCCAAAGTCACACGAGGTAAGGGATTTGATTGTAACTTGAAGTAGAATTCATCAAACATCCAATACACTAGGCTATATAGGTAATATCTAGTATCTTGCCAACATCAATTAAGGCCAGCTCAGGGTCCACCCAATATTCTCAATATATTTACTGATATACAGACTCATAATATAAGCTGTATTGTCTCTCCAAGAGTGGCAGTATAACTGTGTGACTGTCCCCCACTGGCTCATGCACTGCAAGCAAGTACACTTGTGTTGGGGTACTCGCATTGCTTTAGTGTAATATATGGTGCTGGTGTCTACGCATGGTGGCAATGACTGTGAGTGCCATGGGTCAACCAGTGTAGTAAATATTTCACAGTCCCAAAGAGAAAATTTATAATGCAGCAGGAGCATTTTTAATAAAATGAATGGGTAGCACTTGATCTTTGTTGTACCTGAGTATTTTCCAGATCAATTCTTTTAAGTATCAGAAATCAGTCATTATTCCAAGCAGGCATCACAGAAACAAGATAGAGGGCATTTCTCAAGACTAGGGCCGATCTAGCTATAGAAAGATCATCTAACATGACACAGATATAATGATATCTGAGTGAACCATAAGTTTCAAGCTACCAAGTATATAGCTCATGCAGTAATCAGTGAGCAGTATTTTGTGTTAATTGGGCTTCAAGTGTACAGTGGTGGGATGTACTGGTGATGAATTTATATAAACAGAAATGTTTACTGAACATTGTTAATTATTCACAGGCTAGTGAGAATTTCATTAATTTTTGCAAGTCTATTCATATAAAATTTGATGGTTTCCCTGGAAGCATTGAGTAGCTTCCATGGGAAAGCTATGTTATATGATCGGATTATCTGTACATGGGTGATATGCATGCAGCTATTATTATTATTACTGGTATTTCCAAGAGCAAAGGTACAAAGTGGGTGAGAATGGCAACTATTGAAGCCTAATTAAACTGTTTAATTTAAGCCTTGTTGTTCTCTGCTCCTCAGAAGGCCAATTATCATTTTTTAAACCTCTTGGCTTCATGGGTTTGTGCATATGCATAATTTCCAAAATTCCAACTTTTTGTTAAACTTAAAAGCCACACCCAGATTGTGATTCGTTACACCTGCAGCTGCTTTCCCATTTCCTGCCGTATTTACACTTAGCAGTGTGGTCATGCTTTATAATATGTAATATGTCTCTGTTAGTTTTATGTTATCCAGAAGGCAAAGCCCAAGAAGTATATGAGATAGAGGCAGGTAGGTACCTAAGAATGAGCAATGGCTCCCATGGCGAGCAAATAGACAAGATGATCACTGTCCCTAGAACTGAGAGCATCGTGGATTGATACCACGCCTGAAACAGACCCAATGTATTAAAATGCATGAAAATGATTTAGAAAGTGCACCTTCTGGTGGGCATCGAACTCAGGCTCTTCTATAGTTTGGCAGTCTTAGGTCTTTGCCACAACTGCCGCTGGGAGGGTTATGAATATCAATACCATGTTTTTGGCCTTATTTTCCTTACAGACACCGAAAGTGGAAATTGCTTCTTAGTTTTTGCTGTAGTGATAAAGCAATTAAGTACTAGCATTCCTGGGTTAGAGCAGCAGTCTTCTTCTATTGCTATCACTGTGCAAACCATAACACAATGCCCTAATTCATCAAAATCTGATTAAAAAGGTTACCATAGTAACATATACCATTAGACCATGTGGAAGGAAAACATCATTCGTTGTAATATAATATTTTGAACACAGGCGTACACTGAAATGGCTGAGGGGCTGTTTTGCCTCTGTTTTGTTACCTGGTGTTAAGGGGGTGGATAGTTTAAACCATTTGTTATTCACATTTCAGATGTTCATGTGTGGGCTATGATTATGACAAACATGCATGTGGGGGCATTGTTGGTTTATGAATGCTCATATTGGGAGAGTACCGAATCATCTTGAATTACCAAAACAATTGCTGGTATGATAATTATAGCATTACACAGAAATGTGAATAAGCTATATCCATCACCTGATGATGGTCTGAGCAGGAATTGATAATCTATTCACAGATGGTGCATGAAATAGCTACTGGCAGTAAAATTTGCAACTCTACCAAATGTTGGTGAAAGATAATCACTTATTCTTTTATAGTGATTATTAGCAGGATGGTTATAGCCATATGATCCTGGCAAGTAAAGTAGCATATTGCTAGCTATTGCGGTGATACACCTGATGAAGGCCCAGTTTGGTCTGAAATGTAGTGTGTTTCACTTTGAAAAGATTTTTGGTAACCACGAGACTGTCATTATTTTCAGTAGACTGTTCTTCAGTTAGAGTTTAGTAATTAGCTTTCCACGTTACATACTGCCCCAGAAGATAATGTTCGAAGGAGTAGGTATTTCAAGAGGGAAGGATCAGTATGGAATGGAAGGAGTGAATGACATTATATTTTGAAGTGGCCTAAGGAGCCTATTTGTAACCTCTCCAGGTCTGAATGGTAATGAGGCACGCACTCGGCTGGTAGCTACTACGATTGCTTTACGTTCCCGCATCAGTCTATACTGTGTGTGTGTTTGCGCGCAATTATCACATGCACTAAAGTTACATCATTACATTACTATGTCACTGTAGCCATTAGCACAGTGGAAGCTACTGGAAGTTTGTAGGCCCAATGACGATGTGACGTGAGTGTAAATAAGCCCCAGTAATGATAATCTATGATATAATTGGGCGAGTGTGAGCAAGCCCCACACTAGCGTGTTTTGTCTGTCCATCCGTCTGTCCATACGGTCCGTCACATACCGTCCTTACCACTATTATGATACCACAGTCTGTCACAGACTGTCATACAGTGAGTTAGTGAGTAGCGAGTATGCCCGCATGGAATAGATTGCAGCGGGAGAGGGAGAGGAGGGCCGCTGAGTTTCCCAATTCCAGGGAGATCAAGCTTCAGCGATGTAGACAGAGGAAAGCTGCTATGTCTCCAGGCCACCGACAAGCCACACTGCAGCAGGACAGGGAGCGGGCTAGAGCTCGGCTAGATCTCCAGGCTGCAAGAACGAGTGTGCCGCCCCATGTCGCCGATTAACCTCGCTCACGCTCACCCCACAATGCTCTGCATTCACATAGTTAGGTGATTTGGGACCCAAGAATCTGAGACCTGACAACCCTGGGTCCAAAAAACTGTAACATGTGGGATGTTGTCACTAAGTAACATTTGGCAAAATGGGAGCATTATATAGATATGAACATGTGGTATAAGCTAATTAGCCACTATCATGTGTACCTACATGTAAATGTACGGTATGATACTGCAGTAACCACTTAATATTGGATATATATAAATTAAAAAATTTAAATTATATACACCATTTTTCTGGTAGGGTTATCTTTTTAGAGCCAAAGCCCTATTGGAAACATCCCGATTCCCAGAGGCTATCCAAGACTACATCCATTCCCATGAAATCAAACCAAATGAGAGTGCATTGTGTGAAGCCATCCTTTTGGCTGTCAACCATGGTAAGTAGTCTAATTATTTTCTTAGCTGGATAGTGTAGCTAGCCCAGCACAAATCTTTATGCATATTTAAAATGAATAACGTTGATATAAATAGGACAATATTATTATGCACGAATGGCTACATGATGCATGCAGTGATGTATCATGTGGCACTGCATGGTACTGAAGTTTTAGGCATATCTGATCAGTAACTGTTGTCTTCACAGACCACATCAATTTGATAGTTCCTGTAATGAAAGTCTTTACTACACGAGATGAAGATTCTGAATTTTGCCAAAAATTGTTTTATGAGCTGCTATCCAGAAGTCAAGCAAATGCAGTTCACTTGAAATTTGTGATTGAGTATATACCTTCATTTGATGCCTCCCAAGTTCAGTTATCTGAGCTCTTAAAGAAGCAGCTGACTGATGAGAGATCTTTTGAAACATTAATTGGAATGGGCATGGTAGTACAGAAAGCTGACATTGAAACAGCAGTTAACCTCCTACCTGAAACCTGCGTTAACGCACTCAGACTACTGCTATTAAAATTGAATTGCAGTTCTCCTGATTTTGATGAGGTCTGCAAAAAGGCCATACTTGCTGACAAGGTTAGATTTGCTGCCTGCCTTGTTTATCGTGGAGCTGTATCTTCTCACACAGCCATTCAAATTCTCTTAAAAGCACTAAAACTCAAGCCGGGTGAGCTTGATATTCATTCGCTCACTAAACTGTGCAGACCTGATGACATTAACTTGGGTATCCTGATCACAGATCCAGACCTTAGCCTTACCGAACATCCAAATGGACTAGAATTAATTAAACTCCTGCTCGATGCTGGTATGGACCCCAATGGCAATGGCAAGGAGAACCCCCTTGCTGTAATCTGGGAACTCAAACTTGTAGCTCCAGAAAGGAAGATTGATTTCATTTGCCTCTTCCTGAGTAAAGGGGCAAAGTGTAGTCTTCTCACCAATCCCCTTCATGTTGCAGCTCAACTGGCTGTGGAAGCAGGTATGAATATGTGTGTACCATATTAATATAGTTGCTTCAATTTATGCATCCATGATGAATGATATACAATACAGCATGCAACTCAGGACCAGTGATATTATTCTTGATATAATATTTATCAGTAGGTTACTTATTCTTGTGGGTACCACATCCTATAATAACTACGTAGTAGGACTGCCAATTATATAATCACGGTGGCAAGAATGAGTGTATAACTGTTACATGTATATCATTCCACAGGTGGGGATACAAGGGCCATTGATGCTGTTGTGAACGCTCCTGACTTCTTCAAGGCTGAACATAAAGAGGGCAGTATTATTGACAGCAACAAGCAGACCCCCATCCACCTAGCTGTGATATCTGTGAAAAAAGAAGTTAGCTGCAAAATCTTAATTGCATTAGCTAACTCCCAGATTCCCATTAACCCTTTTGTAAAGGATAAACTGGGCAAACAAGCAAAAGATTATTTAAATAAAAAAGATTCTCGACATGAATGGCTTGAAAATGCTGCAAAAATTTTCCATTCTCTTACTGGTACCAGTAAAAAGGCCAAAAAGAAGCAAAATAAAAGTGATTCCGATTTAATTCCTTTTGCTACTCCACAAAAGCCAGAATTAGCTACACTTCATAATTCTAATAAGTCACAATCTGGGGCGACCGTTAAAGTTACTGCTATTGAGGAAAGGCAAAAATTGCCTGGAGGTAAAGAGGAGTCAAGTATACCAGGAAGAAAGGAAGAAGTAAATACACCAGATAGTATCAGTGAAGAAATAAATATACCTGAAGGTAAAGAGCCTAGAGATAATGAGTCAGAAGGTAAAGAAGAGTCAAATATTCATGAAGTATTAAATGTTCCTGAAGGATTAAATATACCTGAAGGTACAATAAAGGAAAAGTTATGCACTCTCAAAGGTAAGGAAGGGTCATACGTACCTCAGGAATCAAATATGCCAGAAGTCCTTGCAACCACTCTTGTTAGTGTTCAATCAGAATGTAGTGAAGCTAAAGACAAGAACACCGAATCAAAATCAGATATACCGGGTATAACCACAGCATTTAGTGCATCTCAGCAGAAGAAAACATATTCTCAGGCATGGAGCCCCCAAGAACCACCGTATGAGCTACTGACTCTGCAGGAGAAATTTAAATGTCAGATGGAAAGGCTTCTGGCACACGATGAAGAGTACTTCAAAGCTTCCAAACTTAAATCCAGAGACAATCCAAGTAAACAAGTAGAGCAACATAAAACTCCTGTCTATGCCGAATCACAACCTCAAGAAGCTTCTTCCAGTAAGGTTGCCGGTGGGTCTCTGTCAGATGCAGACGACCGTAAACAAATTCATGAGGAGAATGAAATTGAACCTACAGATGCAATCACAGAGCTTAGGTTTGATGATCTCCTCTGGGAGGTGGAAATTAGTAAAGAAGTGTTTAACTTTTTCAAAGACATAAAGAGAACCCCACCTTCCATACGCTTCAGTGCAGCACAAACTATTTACAGTATTGCAGAGGGGAAGCGAGATTCCAAACTCTATTCCAAACCTGTGGGTTCACCTGAAGTTCGCCTCTACGAAGCAAGATTCACCAAGAAGAAAGGTGCTGGTCGTATTTTGTGGCAGAAAGCAATACAATACTCACCTCGCTTGAGTGAGATCCATGGCCGTGTTGTGTACACACAAGTAATCAGAGTGTGGGATATTGTTCCACATCACGACCAACTGCAGCGAAAAATTGGTAAAAGTGTTCAGCAGATTGAAGCCTCATACAAGCGTGGAGAAAATGCCTCTGCTTGCCTCTCCCTAATGCATAACGAATCGAAGAAGACTGATTCAGAGTTTGTTCGAGGAAGAGAAAAAATTGAAGCACCTATGACCTATTTCGTTAGTGACTCAAGTTTTGACATTCCGGCTGACAAATTTGTTCCTGCTGCTAGCCTAAAAGATGACGAATACAATGTCCCACCCTTCTACTCTTTCTCCACTACTCTAGTTAAAAGCATCCTCACAAGTACAAATTCAAGGCTTGAATTTCCATTCAAAGAGTGGCCAAAAGAACATGAAATTATAAGCCTTCGAACCAGAGAATCTATTCTGCTTCTTGGAAGAAGTGGCACTGGTAAAACCACCTGCTGCCTGTACAGACTCTGGAATGAATTCAAGAACTGGTGGGACCCTGAAATCCGTCACCCTGATGCAAAACTACCCAGAAAGGCTCTTGTATCAGCAGATTCTCTAGCCACAGTTACAAATTGTCCAGGTGATGCAGAGGTCGATGAGGATTCTGGAGAAAACCAGAAACTACTTCAAGAGACTGTCCCATTAGAAGACATCTCAACCTCAGCAGTGAGTCAAGACTCATGCAAGCCATCCTCACAGAGTATGACAGCAACAGTACCAATGTTTGAAGACAGTGCACCAGATTGTGGAGAAAAAGGGCCAACAACACAAAATTGCTCAGGTGATGATGCCTCAGAACAAAGTGAAAGTGAATCACCAGAAATAAGTAAAAACATTTTGTACCCAGAAGATCACTTACATCAGGTATTTGTAACTAAAAACTATGTCTTGTGTGCTCAGATGAAGAAACGGTTCTATGATATGACAACAGCACATATATTTCTAGCCAAACACATGGAGTGTGAAGCTGCAGCCATACCAAACAGATTAGATGCTGTAGAAGACCACCAGTACCCTCTTTTCCTCACCGCTCGAGACTTCTATATTCTTCTGGACAACTCTCTTGAAGGAGACAAATTCTTTTCAAGAGACAAAGACGGTAATTTGGATGGCAAGATCATAAGCAGTGATTATGACCATGAGGACCCAGACACACTGCTTGATCTTGAGGAAAGTGAGGATGAGGATGAAGATCTCACTAATGAAATGTACACAGCTCATCTCCCACCACCAGTTTCAAGGCAGCACTCACGAAAGTGGATAGAGGTCACTTCACTCTACTTCAAAGACACTGTATGGCCTACATTTTCTAAAAGATGCGGTGTTGATGCAAAGGAGTTTGATCCCCTCTTAGTGTGGACAGAAATTCAGTCTTTCATTAAAGGATCGGAAGAAGCTCTCCGTAAGTGCTCTCCACTTTCCTGTGAGGAATACCGAGAAGTTGGAAACAGAAAAGCACACACCTTTGCTGATCAGCGTGACAAAATCTATGATATGTATTTGAGGTACCAAAAGTATCGCCAAGATGAGAGGCTTCAAGCAGTTCTATTTGATGAATGTGATCTGGTTCATAACCTCTACAGACGTTTGTGCAACACTGAAGATGTCCCATGGTCAATTCACTCTTTCTACATCGACGAAGTGCAGGATTTCACCCAAGCTGAACTGGCCATCTTTCTACACTGCTGCCGAGATCCAAATTCAATGTTCTTTACAGGTGATACTGCCCAAAGTATTATGCGAGGTGTAGCATTTCGCTTTGAAGACCTTCGCTCATCATTTCACAGAATTCACAAGGCAGTTCCTGAAATTATAGTACCCCAAAAACTGTACACCCTGACGATTAATTTTCGTTCTCACTCTGGTGTACTATGTTTAGCCAGGAGTGTTATTGATCTCCTTAAAGAGTTCTTTCCAGGTTCAATTGATGAATTCCTACCAAAAGACGAGGGCATGTTTCGAGGACAAATTCCTGTCCTGATAGAATCATGTGAGGTCAGTGATCTTGCTTTAATCTTGAGCACAAACCAGCGAGAAACATCGGCAATTGAATTCGGTGCTCATCAGGTCATTCTAGTACAGTCAAAAGAGGCAAAAGAGAATCTACCCAGTATCTTGCAAGGTGCCATTGTACTCACCATATTTGAATCAAAAGGACTGGAATTTGATGACGTTCTGCTATACAATTTCTTTACAGACTCTCTCGTAAGTAACTGTATGTCATTACTATCTCTTTGTACACTCAAGAGCGCATAAATAAACTTTCCCCGCCCCCACAAGAGTAAGAGTGTTTAACTACAGTGCAGGCCTGTAGTCCGGGCAGAAATCATGAGAGCTACCAAAAATAGAACACCTGCTATGAGTAGTGGTAGCTTATCACAATTGAAGCACTCAGCAGTAAGTCACTTACATGGCTGTAGTTATCATAACATGAATAGGCTAATATTTCAATGTTAATCTCAGGTTTATATATAGTACACTTCATGATTTCTACCTGGTCTGAAGGCTTCAGTTAGTTACACGCACTTACTCTCTTGGGGGTGGTGAAAGTTTTTTTATGCGCTCTTGGTACACTAAATAAAGTTTGCAGTGGATTATGGGGTTAGTTAGTCCACGAGGGCAATACTGTAACGGTTGAAGGAAGATTAATGCATGAGCTTAAAGTGAGTGCATTATTTGACCGAGATTGTTACTGTAGCTATTGCCCGAGCACACTAACTAGTCCCATAATGCACTTGCCAACTGGTACCTAAAGGTTGTCTTGCTTTCACAGACCCGAAACAGCCATAGGTTTAGTAGGAGTCATTTCAGAAAGTGTGTTATCCAGACAACACACTAAATTATGTATTATGCAATTTAAAGTGCTGTCATGACCAAAGGAATGCTATATACAGGGCCGGAGCCACGAAATTTTGACTGGTCAGGTTGAACATTTTGTATGAGAGGCTGCAAAGCAGCTGATAATCCTTGCAGAGCACTGTGTTCTTACGCTCGTCGTAATTGAGAGGTTCTTCGTATTGAAAAGCGCGCTGTTAACTAGTCTCGTGACCAGACCACTCGTATGATATAGTTTTCAGCCAGCGGGCGTGACCGCTTTATTCGCGTACTGCATGAGTCGAGTTACAGCGCTGTGCTAGGAGAGAGAGACATGCAATTCGCAGTATTAAACCATACAGCGATGATCCCTCTATACTTCAATACAAAATATTTGTCTGAAAAGTGGTCAGGTTGAAACCTGACCAACCTGACCGGCGGCACCGTCCCTGATATATATACCTGACTTATGCTTCGTGGGTACACCTCATATCTGCAAGGGCTGCTACACAGCCCTACAACTCTGTGCCCATGCAGCTACTACCTGCATGGGCAGCACTCAGTCTCTAGCTATGCCACTACCTAATGCCTTGCTTCCTTTTATTTCCAGGTTGATGAGAAAGGATGGAGAGTAGTTACATCCTACCTTGAAAAGCATAAAGAATGTGTTAAAAGCCCTACCAAGGTACCTGGCTGCCTGAATGTTCCACGAAGCCGTACATTTGATGAAAAACAGCACAAGTCCCTGAATTCTGAATTAAAATACTTGTATACAGCTGTAACTCGTGCTAAGTGTAACCTCTGGATCTATGATTCAGATAAAAAGAAGCAAGCACCTGTAATTGACTATTGGCACAAACGAGGATTGGTAAAGGTTGTTGGAAAGAATGTGGAAGGAAAAAGCCAGGACAGTTTGATGTTTGCCTCAATTTCAACCAAAGAGCAATGGAAGGTACAAGGTGACAGATTCAAGAAAAAACGTCGATGGGAACAAGCTAAACACTGCTATGAAAGATCAGGTGCAGAAAATGAACATTTAGCCAAAGAAGCACATGCCATGGTCCTGCTAAAACGAGCCCAACATGCTAATGTTAACACACTACAAACTTTACAACTCTATCTCCATGCTGCTGTTCTTTTCATAGAAGCTGATCATATACACCATAATTCAGTATACATCACTTACGCAGCATCCTGCCTCACCAAAACAAAGCCACCTAGGTACACTGATGCTGCAAGGCTGTTGGAAAGACTTGGCGAGGATAAACGAGCATTTAGTGCTTATTGGAAGGCAGAGGATGCTGAGAATTGCGCCAGACTTAGAGAGAAAGCAGGGAGATACATAGAGGTTGTGAAAATTTTAGACCATTTCAACAGAAAGACAGAAGCTTTTGCAAAGGCGGTGGAATACACAGAACGGGGTATTCTACTTGACCCTGACATAAGTGTTAGAGTTCTAAAAGAAGGTAATTTGCACAGGTATGCATTTGAAATACTTGTGAAGCATGAAAGGTACAAAGAAGCATTTACGCTAGCATCTGCTCAGAAATGGTATAAAGAAGGTATATCTTTAGCAAAGGAAATAAAGAATTCTGGGATGATGGCAGAATTCACATTTCAAAAGATAAAAGCCACTCATTTTAAGAAGTCAGATAAAAACATTAATCCTGAAATTTCCAGTACACTACATCCTTTCACAACGAGTTCAGATGAACCAGTTCGAGCACATGCCTGCTTGCTTCTTGGAATACTTCAGAGGGATGTTAAATTATGTAGAGAAGCCGAAAAGACTTATAAATCATTTCAACATAAAGTGGGTGAACTCGAAGCCTTCAATGCAATAGTAGAACTGAAACAAGAAATATCTGTACCTTCAATTGTGCATGCATATATTCTAGCACATACTACCAAGGACATGCTTCACAAAAATGACTCTGAAACAGTAGAGAATGCTCTCCAGTTTTACGGTCTCCAACGGATCGGTAACGTGTACTGTTGCCCACCCAATCAAGATATCTGGATCGGGACTCTTAGTACTTGTGAGTGTCAAGGTAAGCAGATGGATTTGGATGGTATGATCAGACTACTTGTCTTCAAGACAAAAACAGCTCTGGTAGATCACTGTGATAAGTTTACAACAAAATGGCAATCACACTTTGAGTTGCATCAGAAGTTAAACTCCAAGCTCAAACAATTCAAACCTCATATGGAGATATATGAGAGAAAATTCCTGTCTCATTCATTTAGCTCTGCTGAGATTCCACGAGACACACTAAGGGATTACATTCAAACCTGTGTTTATGTGCTTGAACTTACTGACCTAAAGTTGATTCCTACCACTGACATAAATCCAAACATTTTGCTGCTGTCTATTTTCTCACCTCAAGTGTCTATTTACCTGCCAGTTGGAGAGTCTCATATGGCAGTGGTGAGACGCTCTAAAGGAGCACACAGAGCAATTGGAAAGTGGATTAAAAGTATGGTATATGAAAATGAAAGTAAGAAAATCACAGTAGATTCATGGTTGACAGCTTGGAGGGCAAGTTGCATAATGAATGGTAAAATGAAACTACTGCAGACCTCATATGAAGTGCAAGCGAAAAAAGTGATTGAAGAGGATAAAATGGTTGGAACCCAAATTATGCAGCCCCTTCCCTTAGTCTACAGGTATAAAGAAGGTGAGCAACAGTTCTACTGTCACATATTCCACTTCTGGATCCAATCTTGCCAATTTGTTAAAGATGGAAACATTTTCCGCTCATCACAATATGTGATTTCCGATTTCTTGGGAAATATCACCAGACCATCCATTTCAATAATGAATTTGGTGGATATTCTCTCCGTCCATTGCACAGCACTCCTAACCATGGTAATGTGCCTTGACATCTTCAACCACCGTGGACAAACTAATGTTATGGTGCCTCTACTATACAAACATGCAATACAGGTTTTTGATGATTTAAATAATTGCACTAAAGGTCCTAGCAGAAGGATCCTACCAGGGTGTGTAAAAGAAGTGAAACAGAAAGAGAAAGAGAAAGAGAAAGAGAAAGAAAGCAAAATATCCAGATCTGATTGCGTAAAATTACTTTGGGCAGCTCTGGATGTTGTTCTTGGACATGAAAGTGATCAGTTTTCACCCCACTGCATGGAGCAGGAACAAACACTTGAAAGTAGTGAGGCAAGGCATCTTTTGATCCTAGCATTGACCTTATTTGGAAATCTGATTCTCATAGAAGAAGAGTTCCCCAAAGAGATTGCTGAATATCAGCAAAGATTCAGTATTTTTTTTCAAACATACCTCCACCGACGTCAGACTGCAAAATATGTTGAAGCAACACACAAATGTTTTGAGTCACCCAACTTGACCAGAGAAACATTATTCCCATTAGTGCAGAACTTATTATTGCACAGCAGTCCAAATTCCAATGCTGCACTAGGAAATCTAGTACTTAAGTATGATAAAGTTGAATTTGAAGAAATTCCACGCAGATTTGTTGAGAAACTTGGTGATCAAGGCCATGTATCTCAAGGTCCATCACCATTCCCACAAGTACTCCCATCCATGCGGCAACCTATTTCATATGCATCTGATGATGGTGCTGCATTACATACTGCACAATATACAACCAGCAGTACAAGTTCTGGGCCAATTCAGAACTCTATACCTCCAACAGTGAAACATCTAACACCTTTCATAGTCCAAAGACCATCTCCACATGCACAGCCTGGTCATGATACTGCAACATTTCATACTCCATACATGCAGCCACCCATACCATTAGATCCAGCTATAGAATACTACCCTCCAGATCCTAACCTACTACATCAACACGTTCCAACACATGAAGTTCACCGGGAAACTAAACCCTTACTACTCAATGGTGACAATTTCAAACAAGGTTCTCAGCCACTGCAACCTATAAAACAAGACCCTTCTGAAAATCAGCTCTTGCATACTGCTACTTATGCGTCAATTGTCACGCAACAAAGCAAAGATAGAGTTGTAGGAGCACCGGATGGTGTTCCTCTCATAACTACAGAGTCTCCTCTAAAATATTCTCAAGATCAGAGTGAATTTAAAATGCAGAGTTTCAACGCTGATGTAATTGAGAGTACTGCTACTGGTGATAGTTTCCCAAATGAAAGTCATGAACCGATGCAAGATGAGCACGAAGATGAGCACGCTCTAAATCTTGAGGTACCTGAAGAACAAAATGGCTTGAATGATACTCTAGTTAGTAATCTAACTGTTAAAGATGCAGAAGACCCTGTCATTGGAGAAGCAGCAGTCCTTCACACGGCTCAAACAGAATGCAAATTGAAACAGCCAGCTGTGGAACCAGCAGAAGTAGAAGACACACTATTTGACGCCGCTATGATGGAAATGGAGTTAGCAAGCGAGGCTCCACTGAGAAGCAAAGAGAAGAAGGAACACTCCAGGGAGGCAAAGAGGAAGAGAAAGAAAGGGAGAGACAAGAAAGCTACCTAACTTAATTAGTTGATTATGTCCGACATTATATTTACCATGGACTATATATAGCTATATACTACACAGCACCATTATACCGGCCTTGATCTTTATGTGCTTATTACCTTTACTTGGATTGGTACTTGCATGCATATTTTATTGATATCAATGGTACCCTTAGTAAATATATTTTCAAAATGTTTTTTATACTTGTATACGTAGCTATATCGATATCCCTCGTGCCTGTACATGACATTGTAATCATATTCCATGGTCAAACTATAGGCCATATATAGTGCAAGCAGATGAATTTGAAAAAGAGAAGCAAAAAAAAAAGAAAGAGAAACAGTCACGAAGGAAGAAATGTACAAACAGATTTAATCTTTGCGACAGCATGCATAGAAAGAGAACCAACTAACTCTAGCTATAGTTGTGTGAATGATAATGTATTACATATTCATCCTATAGAGGTGCTATGTATGATATTGTTAGGCAAAGTGTTATATTTTTCAATCTGTATTAGATTTCGATCAGTTAGTTCTGCACATCAACACAGAACTAATTACGTACATGTATAGTTATACATTGTACAAACTGTACTGTGAATGTATTTTAGAAAGTTCAGAAGGGAAATGGCATATGTACATACATGTACCACATGCAAGAAATCAATCATCACCGTCATCAGTGAAGTTGAAAGGCTGAAAGCTTTGTCTCATGGTCTCAGCTGCTGAAGTCTCCTCCTCTTTAGTAGCGCTAGCACTGCAAGCAAAATCCAACCATTCTACTGCTTTCCATTTTCTCACCACAAGTATCCATCTATCTACCACTTAGTAAACTGCATGTGACAACAGTAAGAAGCTCCAAGATAGCAATTATTCAGAGGCAGGAGGGGAAAATGGAGTCAGTCAGAGTAGATCCGTGGTTGACGGCCTGGAGGGCGAGTTGCATAACAGATGGTGAAATGAAGCTATTGAAGACCTCACTTGAAAAGCAAGCCAAAGCCGTTGATAACGAGGAAAAGATTGCCGGATCTCATTCACCCGCCTTCATCCTATGGAGACAGGAGAACAGGCACTATCACGTTTTCTATTTCTGGCTCGGATCTTGCCAACTGATTAAAGAGGGAGACATGCTGCTCGCCTCGAGGTGTGCAATTTACCATTTCTTGGGCAATGTTGAACAAACCAGGGGTGCTACTATATCAGTGATGAATTTTGTGGATATTCTAACGGTACACTGTACCGCACTCTTCACCGTGATAACATACCTTGATTTTCTGAACCAGAAAAAACTGTTTGGCTTCATAGTACTGCTGATGTACCAGCATTCATTGCAAATTTTTGATGACTGCAATTGTTACAATAAGAGTAACAAGTGGATCCTATCAGCTTGTGTAGAAGAAGTACGAAAGAGGAAAACCAGGAATGGGTTAAAGATACTGAAATCTCAATGTCAGAAGCTACTTTGGACAGCTCTCAAAATCATTCTCGGGCACTACAGTCGCCATTCCCCCCCTCAGCTATGCTATGAGACAGACAAAGCCATTAGAGAGTGGTGCAGCTAGGCACTTATTGATCCTAGCATCGACCATATTTGGCAACCTAATACTCACAGATACTCAACCTACTGAAGATATTGATGGCTACCGGAAAAGATTCTGTGGCATTTTTCGGAAATCCCTCAACCAACAACAATCAGTCCCAGAGTATGTTAAAAGGGCGTGTAGTTTTTTTGAATCCCCCAATGCAACCAGACAAATTTTTCCACTAATTCAGAACTTACTACTGGTTGGTGATCCAAAGAACCATGCCCCACTCGCAAAACTAGGATTTAAATCTAATCAAGTTACTTTTGAACCAATTCAACGTAAAACCACAGAGAAATCTGGTGAATACAGCTACACTTCTCGCTCACCGCAACCACCCGTAACCACAACAATACCACAAGCTACCTCATTCTCTTCTTATGCTAGTGCTACAGCACACACTTCTGAACAGGAGTCGATAGAAGGCATGCCTAGTGGTATAAATCCTGTACTAGCTCAGAGCTCCACATCGCATCAAGCTCCTCCGAAAAAGGACCATCCTACTTCTTACTCTCCGCAGCAACAGGCCCCCTTACAGCCAGAAGTGGGATCCATTGGAGGAATAACACAGCCCTCCTTCCATGCTGTGAAGGACAACTTCCCTACCCAAACTCCCACACCCTCTCGTGCCTTTCCGGCTTCTGCAACTGAAAACCAGGAATCATTTGCAGGAACAGTACGTTCTGATACTTCACAATTACCCGCTGCGCATACCCAGCCATCCATGACTGCAGAGCCATCTATTATTGTACGTGCCTCTCCAGATCCCCATCAGCAGACTCCAACACAAGTCCAGGAGACTAAACCCTCACCCATTGTGTCACTGGGAGCTGAAAAATCCCCCCAGTCTTCTCAGCCATTGCAGCCTATACAAGTAGACCCTCCACAAACTGAGTTCTCACATGCTACCACGGTTACCTCAAATGTCACACAAACCGAACAAACCAGTGCTGAAGTTGGTGATTCAGAAACAGTTGCTGATTCTCATTTTTATACTCCCCCAGAATCCCCTCCAATAGAACAGCAGTTGTCCCGAGGGAGGTTTGTTGAGACAGAGAGCTTCAGGTATGAACTTGGCAAAAGAGTTAGTGCTGGTAACACTGCTGGTTACGCTGATGATGGTAGCTATGAACCAGAAGATGAGCGTGATCGTGAATTTGAAGAACTTGCAGACTTTGACCAGGAAGATCTAAATGATGCTCTAATCGGCAACCCACCTGGTATTGAAGAGATGGAAGAGGCCACTACAGGTCATGGAAAATTGGCCGATGATTCACTGGTTGATAAAACCTTTTGCAGTGTATGTGGGATACCACTGAGAGATGAAGTAATAGCTCATGCAGACAATGAAGTGGTCGAGGACGATCCTGTAACCCCTGAGGTGGAAACCGATTTAACAGTCGAAACACATCAGTCACACATGAGCTCACAGAGCCACCAAGAAAACGAGAAACTCTACGAAATGTTTCACGAAACTCTTGAAAGTCACTGCAACCCAATCATGCAAGATCTCACCACGATATTGAGAAAATGTGAGTTGCTTCATATTCCCTTCCTTGCTCGACTCATTGACGATATGACGGATGAGAAACATCACAATGAAAGACGTATTGATGAGCTTCAAAGCAAGTATGCCTGGAGGGCGGGAATACAAGAAATGGGAGAAATGGTTGAAAGGATGCAATTTCTCCTCAGCAGAGCTGAAAAAGAATACAACAGGGTATTTTGAATTATCCGCAATAGAGTGCAAAACTATATAATAGTGATTGTGCAGTGCTACATCAATGAAACTTGGTTTGTAGTTAGTGCACTAGCTGTTGTTTATGTACAGTTTGTAACTTGTATCCATGAGCTAGTTTGTCATTGCTAGAATCCCAGTTCCGTAATACCCCCATTTCCCTTATTACCTAACATAAAAGTAGGAAGCTAGCTACAAAGCATTTGCCAGATGTCTGCCCATAATGTAGACGACAGCTGTCCTGTAAAATTTACCTGCATGACCAGTAGCTACATGCCACATGAGAGATTGGCTGCAAGTTACGAGGGTTTCGTTGCCATTATTGGTCACGAGATGCCAAATTTCTGGGAGGAGGTACAAAGGTGGGGGCAAATTTTTCTCGGAAAATTGGAATGGGCATGCCACATATAGCTACTAGGATTTTTGGAACGGGGTGCCAAAAAGTAGGGGTGCTGTTGTTTTTTTTGGTGACATCAGTAGAAATCCGCAAATGTGTAATACTTGTATTCCCTTTGAACCCCAAGCAGTAGCTACGATTAATGTTATTATCCAACCAAATGATTGGAGGTGGTACGTTTAGGTGTAGGTGATACATTATGTTGAAAGGAGATAAAAGGAACCTGGACCTTTTTTGCTGAACCTCCAAACCAACCAACCAACTTCATGGGTGCGCGTCGTGCCTTTTTTCAAGTGTGGCCTCCCGCTAAATGAGTTACTTATTGCAGCAATCTGATGATTACTGAACAGTGTTCAAAGTGATGTGAAATTCACTGTAGCATGTATGGCAGATAAACACTGTGGGGGTACCTTTCATCTGCCCACACACCACTGTACAGTATCAAGATAAGTACTAATAACCAATGTGGCTTCACTTGCCTGCATTTGTACATCCCACAAAAAACACTGTAATTATTACACGTCATGTTATCACTGCATACAGTCTTGGCCTGCTACAGTGTAACTGGCTGCATGTTTACAACGTTCAGCATACTGCTTTCTGTTGAGGAAGAGCAATCGTAAAGATGAAGGCCTCTATTGTTACTTTTGTGTGTGTTAATGCAAGATCAAGCAATTGTCCTACTCCTAAATGGTTTGTTGCTGATGTTTTTCTATTGTTGAAAAGTTGTCTCCGTTTCTGTTATGTAGGATCAGTCAACCCCTGATAGCAGTCTCCCATTCTTCAGAGATGTTATGCTGTTCACTGAAGAAGACATTGTGCAATTGACTGAGGGTGCAATTCAGTTCTACGGCACAAGGTTTGGCCCTCAATTTCTCTCAATGAGAACAAAATGAGCTGGGATAGAGATTCTACAGTAAACTGGGAGTATACTGACCCCTTAATTACATTAACCCATGAATATAATTACCTATCAAACCATTACTATGGGTTTTGAATAGTATTACCAATCAAATAGAATTACCCTATGAATATTTTCACCCATCAGACAACAAAGTAAACCACCATGACAACTATAATGCCTTGTATTATGTATTATGTCATAAGTAACATGCCCGGGGAGGAATATAAGCATGAGCCTGAGCACATAATCCAACTAAGTGCATAATCAGACAGACAGGTTTGAATGCACTTTTAGTGGTCTGCCCACTGTTATACTGTTCACCTAGTGGGCTAACTGTTTACCTTATGCACTAATTGAATGTACTAAGTCCTGCCTGGTGAGTAGACTCACATTGTACTTTACTACTGTATTTTTAACCTCATGGTGCTTAACCCCATGAATGTAATGACCCATGCAATAGCAGCCTCTAAAATGCACAATTTTCAATTAGAGTGACCGATCATTATACTCCCAAGTTTACAGTAGCACAATGCAACCTTTGCTCCGTTCAGATTTTCCGAATAATTTCAGGACACTGTACATTCAACCGTTGGATAGTATCTGGAAACATAAGGTCTGTGTGTTTTGAAAACCCTTGATGGTAGCTAACTAGTTTCTGATTACTCACAGTGATCAGCAAATTTTGCACGGCACTTATATCATACTTCTAAGACCTATGGCCAAATCATTTTTTCATGAATCTGTTTGGTAGTTATTTTCGTAACTGGCTGTCTCAAAAAATAATAATGATCTGCCCTGCCCCTCCCAAGATCCATCATCCAAGACCTTATGCACCTCACTTCCGAGAGGCTCCTTGCATTCCAATTGTACACCTAGTAGTATAGTAACTAGTGTATTTGGTGGGACAATTTCTGTATACTTCTGTACATCTGTACTTCTGTACGTACACACATTCCGCATAATATAGGCGCTTGTGCTCCAAATATCCGACAATTGCCCACATGTTATGCTCACATGTGCATTCAAGTTTCAAACGGACCCGTGACGCGGTTTTATGACATCATTGCGCAAATAAAGTCATGTGACTTTTCCGTTTATGAAATAACTGAGATGTCCATGATCCAATGCACTATACTATCTATGGTACAACAGTTCGGAAAAAAAATTGCTATTAATTAATGAACACAATCAGTCAGGAAAGGATCTGCAAAATTATTAATTCATCAATGAAGTATGAGCACCATAGTAATTATAAAAGGCAAGATTATAAACTTGAATGTCCTGAGTGAATATCTAAGGTTACACAGATTATGTAGGAAAAAATTTAATTTACAAAGCCTATTACGCTGTAATTGGGAGCCTTCCTGCATAACGGTTTGAATTGAGCTGCCACAGGAAAAGCCCCACCATGCCAGCCTCCATCTCTTCCATGAAGTACATTGCGTTGCATTCCAGCTCTAGAACTTTCTTGTGGAGTTCTTCAACCATCTCATTGTGGACTTTGACAACGTCATTGAGGCTTGTTATTATCCTGAGCACTGTCATAGTTCCGTCATCTCCATGGTCCCTCGGGATTCCTAGTATGTCATTCGCGAGTGCGACTATGATCGCAGCCTCATACAGAAGGTCGATGCAGGTGGTGAAATATTCCTTCTGTATCCACTTATTGATGATGAACAGTGGTACTACGGGTGAATAAATATAACCTACTGAACGTTTGCGAGCTTCCTTGTAGTGGTCAAGATTCCAGGCAGTAAAATCACCCCGATACGCATCTGATTGCCACTGGATAATCTCCTCTTCAACACCATTACAAAAATCAATAAACACATCATGAAGCAGCTCTGCTGCACCCTCCCTCAGCTCTTCAGCTTTCCTTAAAAGCCAAAGGTACGCCTCCTTGCACGGAACTTCAGAAGGCCAATGCTCCAGGCTTCCCTGCAGGCCACTGAGCTTGTGGCTGCCTAGGCTTCTCAACACAGCCCTCATCTCCTTGGCTCTCTTTGCAACACACTCTGGTGCGATCTGTCGTGGCTTGTCAAAGTGATCGTCGAACTCAAATATAAAAATCCCATGAACTGAAGTGAAAAGCCACAACCAATCCTGGTCAGGAGTTGGAGCACCAAGATTGCAGGCTTTAGCAACAAAGTCATTAATATTCATGTGGTCAATATACTGAGGATTTAGTTTCAAATCCAATACAAGGCGATGCAATCTATTATTTAGTTTTTCACTCACTAAAGACTCTCGAAGGTTAGCCACACTAACAGTAGAGTCTGCATAATGCATTGGGGGCTCAAGCTTCATTGTAGGGATAGGAATCTTTGTAAACACACTGAGTGACATGGCGACTGAACAATGCAATTTACACTCGTGGCTGCATACAGGTCTTAAAGAGGCAATTATACTATTCAGAGCCTGCAGAATACCTTTTATATACCGCTTGTGGTACCTTCTTCCCTAATTATAAGGTTATAAAATTAAAGGCTATTAAGAATGAAGTGCTAGAGACAGCCAGTAGCTAGTCTAACTTCCTCCCTAAATGCATTTGCACTCATTAATACTCAATGGAGAAAGCTGGAGTACGTGAGTAGTCTATACTAACTTCCTACCTGCATATAGGTAGCTGGTCAGTAGGGTACAGACACTAACATAATTCCTACCTGGTAGCTAGCCCCTGCAGATAGGTAGCTGGTCAGTAGGGTATAGCCACTAACATGATTCCTACCTGGTAGCTAGCCCCTGCAGATAGGTAGCTGGTCAGTAGGGTACAGGCACTAACTTAGCTCCTACCTGGTAGCTAGCCGGTAGTCTAGCCTGTGGTATCATTTCACACTGCTGAAATACAAATTATCCTACTGTGTTATTTTCACCTATTATTCTTTAGATTTGCACCCATTTATTGTCCTCACATTATGCTCATTGATCTTCTGAGAATTAGACTACAAAAGTCAATATTTGCCAAGCGCCTTACAAATAATCTTGCAGTGTGGGGATGAAATCTGAGCTAGTGTATGTAGCTATGTATATATATATATACGTATCTATGTCTGTAAGTTACACTTTCGGCCCCGGGGGTCACCCAGGAGACAAGGCACATGTTCGAAATGGTGTCCTGACCAGTTACATGGATACTGCCTTTGTGCTTCTGGCACACGAAGGATCAGAGATCTATCACTTGGTTTTACGGACGGTATGCAGATTGAGCGATAGGAATGTGAGTTTCAAGAAGCAACTCTGCTCTCCTGTAGCAGCCATATAGTTGGCCCTTGGAACTGTGTTGTAGACAGAGACATCCATCTCCTGAAGGCCCACTCGTGTTGTCGTAGCTTCTCCAGCAATTGTGTGCAAGATGCAGCTCCCAAAAGTTCTAGTGGGTATGGTTTTGAGCTAACTATCATAATATTATGTCATTTGTCATACTTCTCCGAGAGGCCTGATCTGTGCAATACATATACCTATAATAGTAATATGCAGGGATGTAAATACCCTAATAACACCCCAAACAAGGTCGGAGTGACAGGCTCCCTACATGTCCCTACATGTCCCTACATGTTTGTAAATGTTTCTGTAAAAGCATTTAGGAATGGTATCCCATATATAACAGAAATATTCCATTTATGGGTTTGAGGCAGTTTACAAAACCCATTCCAGGTATTCATATATCCATTGTGGTTTTAGTTAACCCATAGTAGAAATATAAAAATCTCATTCACGGATTTGGGGCAGTTTACCAAACCCATAATTATAGGGATGACAATCTGTAAAAATGTTGTGGTGTCGTTCCCACTGTTCAGTTACTTTTTTGGGATTCTATCGTTATATGTTCTTTCAGTGTTAATTTTTTTGATGTGTAGCTACATGTGTGATCATTACAATCTCATTGACTACAAGTTCACCTCTATGACCTATCCCCTTGAAATACATACTAGTGCAGAGGGACTCGCAGGAATCGAGTTGCATTACACTGCTCAGCTGACCATTCAGCCAGTCCGAGGTTTTGAGAACAGCTGTCATCACTTTCCCGCTGCCGAGCTACTGTTAAAAGCATTGAAAATGTCTGCCCACAATATAGCTACCTACCACAACAACAGGAAGCATTGCCAGATGTCTGCCCATAACAGACTTATGTGAGTGTTATTTGTAGTGACAAAAGTGGCAGATTGAGCATATATAGCTGAACATAATGTAATATACGCAAAAATTCGGCGCTGTGAAAGGTAAGACTTTCTGTTTGCGCTTAATATATGTTTTTGTCTGCACGATACACATTCCTGTGTGATTGTACATGTATGCGTACAGGTATTAATACAAATTCATCGATTTTCTGCACTAAAATTAGCACCCACAAATAATAATCACTTTAAGGTTAATATTATACAGCAGTTGTCCTATGAATTTACCTACATGGCCAGTACAATACCACAAGGGACGTTGGCTGCAAAGTTACCGTGTTGGCTTCCGTCTCAAACTGTACAGGGAGATTTGAAATTGATACCTATTATTGTATAAAATAAATACTCATGAAATAGCTAGAGTAAGAAACCAATACAGTAACTTTCAGACACATGTATCATATACTTTATATTTAGGTAAAATCCACAGATAAGCTGTTGTGTTATGGGCAGACATGCTATTGATAGTAGCTTTGATACTCGGGGGGAGGGGGGGGGGTTCACTAAGAGCAGCCCAACATTAGCTACACATGACTATAGTATGCCAATAGAGTTTTAATCTTTATCGGGAGTGCAGCCAGTTGGTAAAGCAGGCAAGGGAGTATGTTAGCTACCTCATAGCTAGACAGTACGGTACACGAGCCAAACTCCACAGCCAGGGGAACTGCTGCATATGATAGTATGTCTGACTCTTCATACGCGCATACATGCAACTACATACATAGCCTCAGATCAAATACAACAAATACTTAAATCATATGAGTAATATTAGTACCATTACAGACCAAGTCCCTGTACCATGCAGCAACTCCCCTTCTTAGAACAAAAGTGGTATAGGATAGTGTTTATAGTATCCACCCATCACTTATACCATTAATAACCAAAAACTGAGAACTCCAAGACAGTGAGCAGAATTAAGCTTGGACTTTGGTGTGCTTTAATTGGTATGGCAAGCTGATAATAGTTAACTGCGTGCTTCCATAATAGCTTTTATAATAAACCATACTTGAAGGGTATATTTAACCTTGTAGTCTCACTTTGCATATTGCAATGCACTCAAGTGGGTGGATAGTACATCACATTTATGAAAACTATGTTTTATCCACCCACCCTCCACTTGATGGGGAATCACTGCTCCCCCTCTGTATAAAATCATGACTATACATACATTTTCTAATGGTCGACAAATAGTCATATGTAACTGTGAACTGTTCTATTTCGTGAGCGGATGCAGCCATGCCACAACAACTCAACTCTATACAAAAAGCACTTCTATGAAAATAAAGGCCTTACGTACATGCTACTATATATACATACATATAGCTACAGATCAGATACAACAAACACTAAGAGTAATATTAAACTCAGGAATAGTCCCAGTACCATATAGTACCGACATACACTCATGGAATAAAGGTGGGATGGGCAGGAAAAGTGAAGACTTCGTGTAATGTAAAATGAAAACGGCCGTCTTCAGTTGGGGTGTATCGAGCGACGCCTTGAACAAGACCACGTCCCCAAACACGATGGAAAATATCAAGGTTTATGATGTGAAAGCCGTCATATGGATCTATACGGATTGGAGTAACTGTATTAAACTGTATCACCAGAGGCTCCTGGGGACACACTGGAATATGGTAAAAACCATAGCTAACAGTATCTGTTGGTACGACCGGGATGCCTACTTCTCCACCATAGGTGCCATGCAAAATCTGGTCACCAGTAAACACAGCTCTAAAAGTGCCCATAAGGTTGTCGAAACACATAGACTTTGTGCTTCCAGACACTATCCAACGGTTGAATGTTGCAGTGTACTGTACTTCTGGTGATACTTTGGCAGGAAAAAAGGTTGCATTCTGATAGAATCGTTGTCCCCACTCATCTGGCTCTGACTGAGCAAAATCGAGGCCAAACCTTGCTTTGTAGAACTGCATTGCATCCTCCTCCACTTGTGCAATCTCTTCTTCAGTGAACAGCATAACATCTCTGAAGTATGAGAGACTGGTATCAAGGAATACTACTGGAGAGGAGATAACTTTATCGGCGATAGAAACAAATGTAGCAGCAAACCATTCAGGAGTAGGACAATTACTTGATCTTGCATTACTGCCAGTGAACATGCAGAAGAGTATTGCAACAATGGAGGCCTTCATATTTACGATTGTTCTTATAACTAACAAATTGAGATCCTTAAACAGACAGCATTGTACTGTTATCAAAAGCCAGTTACACTAAATATATGTACCCAGCAGCCATATAAACTCTTTATGGATATGCATACAACTGCAAAACTTCGTCCTAATGCGGTCACCTGCAATGATATCGGCAATGCTTTTGATAGTAGTTTACCACTAATTGTATAGGAAGCTACTGTCAGAAACATTGCAGATGTACCACAACAGTAGGAAGCATTACCAGATGCCTGCCCATAGTATAGACAACAGCTGTCCAGTGAATTTTAGCTATAGCTATAGCTAGCCAGTAGTCTATACTAGCTCCCTATTAGCGGGTAGGTAGCTAGCCAGTAGTCAATACTAGCTCCCTACTTGTGGGTAGGTAGCTAGCCAGCAGTCTATACTAACTGTCTATACCTAGCTACTGGTATCACGAGTATGGTAGTACTCCATATGTAGGGATGGCACTGAAAAAATTGGCCACTGCATTAAATGTGTACAAAATGGTCTGTCCAGAAGCATGCTTTACATTGTAGCTAGTCATAAGCCTTTATGAGCCATACCTGTCATTCTCGAGTGTTTTCATCAGTAGCTAACAAGACTCTTAGCGCTGCTAGAGAGCACCACTGAAGCACCACATCAGCAAGTTGCCAAACAGGCAAGTTGTCCTTTTCTGATTCTTCTTTCAGCTGGGCTACCACAATTTTCACTGAAGCAATTAGCTACAATGATTTAAATGCGAAAAAGCGGCATGTCTAATGGGACATTGCACTCATACCAGAGCGCTTTCAAAGAACTTGAAGTTTCGGCAGTGATTTACTAGTGTTCTCAAGTGAACGCTTACTATTTCACGCTATTTTCTAGTCTCCTGTACAGACATTCACCCCCCCCCCCCCCCCCCCAGCGAAAGAATGTCTGGTGTTCTAATCAAACTTTCTCATCACAGACACCTTTCATAATTCCCCTTTGAAATTTCAAAGGGTCCAATCAGATTCCAGCTTTCAGTCCTTCCCTAAAGTTGCTATGACATTAGTTCGATAAATCTTCATGACATACTATTGGTCAGTTTGATGAATTAGAATGAAAATTTGAAATATACCGTATAGCTATACAGTGACCATTGCAATCACATATGAGATTTATTATCAGGAAACATGGAGTCTGTGACAAGAAAGTTCGTTTACAACACCAGACATTCTTTCGCCTGGGGGGGGGACGTGAACGTCTGGGTACAAGACTAGCCATTTTTGTTCATAACAATTATTAATGGAAGCTCAACTGAGCATGCATTTGATAGTTTGAAGCCTATGTTACTTTTGACATCTGAGGTGTGCACCAGCTTCTGTCAGGACTTGGAGTGTGCTTCATGCCTTCTCGAATCTGCCTCCCCAGAAGCCATATACAGCGATGTCTAGTCGAACACCAGGATCAGTGATGGCTGAACGGTGGGACATGGTCTCTCCGACAAAGGCTGCAAGTGAGGTTCCCTTATGACACCATGGAACACCACCGACAGCATTGAAGCAGTGATGTCCCTCATGCACCTCATTGTGTCTGATTGGTGGGAAAAGAAGTATCAGTTTCACCCAAATGTCTTCACGTGACCCGAGAGTCTCGGGTAAAATGTGATCCTCACATGACTACGTTAGCAACTACTAATTAATAATTACATCCGACTCCGCCCCTAGCTGATTAAACGACGTGTAGCTACTGTAGTAGTAGCATCCTTAGGCATCCTTCTTTCCGACCTAAGCCTTGAACGTCATCGCTTTTGAGCATCAAATTCGACGGCAGGCTGCGTACAGTCGGATGAAGTTAAGATTTCTCGTTGCTATGTGGACATTCGGATAGTAATAATAATAATATACTCATGTTGCTGCCGTAGCGCTTACGCCATTGACCACGCACCCACAGACGCAGGCGGAGCTTGTAAGACCTCCAGTCAGAGGACAAGAGCAAGAACAACCAGAGACCACACAATCCTGATCACCATACAATTCCTTCTTCCTAGTCTCCCATATCAGTAATACAAAGCTCTTAACTAGCTTTAATAATGCTTTAAAATCATCCCTGTTCCAATTCTCAAACCCTAAAATAAAACTTGCCTTATTAAAATTATCAAATGTACTAAACTCCCCAAACCTCCCCCCCAATAGATTTTCTAATTCAACCATGAAATTATTTCTAATGCTGTCATATGCTGGACACTCCCAGAGAACATGTACCACACTCTCACATTCACCCCTGCATAATTTACACTGCCTATCATCATTTTTACCCCTATGTCTTCCTAACTCTTCATTCAGACCGTTCGTACCTGACCGAAACTTAAACAATAATCTTGTACCCGGATCACCTACCCCCTGCAAATAATTCTTGAATTCTATTTCCTTACAGAAAGACTTGTACAGATTCAACTTAACTTTAGTATTCAAGCTGTCATTAAAGTCCTTGTATTCTCTATCCCTCAACGCTTCGTCTACCGTATCTAAAAACAAATTAATATTATCTGCAGCTAATACCTCTTGGCTATCTAAATCTAACTGCAGCAGCAATTCATTAATTACTTTCATCCAAGTTTTCCTCTGCCTACCTCTACATGGTTTCACTTCCCACTCAGCATCTAATAGTACTCTAGGATACCGCTCATTATCAAACTTATTGACTTTATACCACCACTTAAGTTTGCTTCTATCCCTCCTCCCTTTCAAGGACTCTAACCCCATATCTCCCCTTACCGCTTCATTACACGTTTTGGAAGAGCAGCCAAGTATCTTCTTAGCTGCTCCTAGCTGAATGGATTCTAAGGAAGCTGCCTGCCGTTTATTACAAGCCCACACTTCACTACCGTATTCTAAAGTAGGACGAAGTACTGAAACTAACAATAATCTCCTTGCAACGGTACTGATATTCCTATTACTTACAAACCGGTGCAAACGATTAAGCTTTTTCTTCCCATTATCAATTACCTTCTGTACATGACTATCCCATGACCCATTCTCAGCAAATTCAATCCCCAAGTAACAGTAACTTACAACCCTTGGAATTACGTTATCTCCCCACTTCCACGCACACATATCTGTAATAGCCACCTTAGAAAATACCACAACAGCACTCTTTTTGATGTTAGATTTCAACCTCCATTTGTTACAAAACCCTTGTACTACATTAATCAACTTTTGTAAATCCTCCGCATTAGTAGTTAAACCAACAAAATCATCTGCAAACATTAGTCCCCCAACCTTAACATCATTCTTAATGATTATACCAAGCCCAGCTTTCTCAACCTCATCTAGTAACTGATTAATAAAAATGGAAAATAGGATAGGCGATAGACTACAACCCTGTGCTACCCCCTGGCTTATATCAAATGGTTTGGATTTTTCCCCCTCCAGTAAAACAGCACTCTCTGTAATGTCAAACATCTTCTTAATAACTCTCCACATCCTACCCCTAACACCCAATTCCCACAACCTAAACCATAAACCATCGTGCCAAACCGTATCAAAAGCCTTCTGGATGTCTAAGAAAAAAGCATAAGTGTGTTTTCCTTCTCTTATTCTGCCTTGTATGATCTCGTTCAAAGTATAGACATTATCAACACAACTTCTTTTCGCTCTAAAACCTGCCTGCCCCTCATGAAGAGCCTTTTCCGATTCTAATCTTATTACCAAGCGATTATTTAAAATCTTACAAAACAGTTTACCAACAACGTTCAATAGAGTAATGCCTCTGTAATTACCTGGATCCTCAGCATCACCTTTCTTATACAAACTAACAATTAATCCTTGCCTCCATTGTGTAGGAATACCCTCTTCTGTCCAGACTACTTCATATAAAGCTTTCAACAGATTCGCCATTCCAGAGCCACCATACTTAAAAAGCTCCCCAACTAAGCCATCATTACCTCCAGTTTTGTTATTCTTTAGACTTTTTAAACACTTTTTAATTTCGGCATAACTTATATCCCTGTCTAAAACCTTATCCTTCCGTGCACTAGACATCTCGCTGTACTCTGTCACCTTACTCTCTATATGCTCTCTCCAGCTATCATCAAACTGATCATCTACTGATGCTGTACCCAGCTTACCGTAATGCTCATGTAGAACTTCAAGCTTCCCCTTTGTACTGGTTACGCATGAACCTGAACTACTCCTTAATGAAGCAATGCTCTTACGACTACCCTTTGAAGTCCTGCCAATAAATGCCCAAAATTCCTTCTTGTTTACATCAAAATCTTTATTAGCCTTTTCTATCACCTCATTCCAACTATCTAACTTCTTCTTACGTACCAATTCCTTGATTTCTGACGGATATTTTGGTAAAATTGTATTATTCACTACCTTTCCTCAGTGTTGGAGAACTACAACTGTTCTTGCCTACACACAATTAAATCCTTTGTACAAGTTCGTTCATATAAAAATCGCTCATATAAGTAACGATACTAGGCTTTCTCCCATTTTAGGGAGGGCCTTGGGATGAGGCTGCAACAAGTCTGCTACACAAAATCACAATTGAATACTTCCTGTTCCTGTGCACTCTGTACAGCTGTAATTGATTATGCAATTGTGGTTTTGCATAGTCGGCTTCCCTGTTGCAATGCTTTTGTAATGTATGCATACTCATTATTCAGGACTGGGTTTATACTTCTAAGTTTTCCTTTAATTTATATGGCTGCTGGGGTACAAAAGTGTGTGTCACATACTATCACTACATTCAGTGTAACATTTTACAGCAGTGTATCGCTGTCTGTTTGAATTTGATTTTGTCAGCTGAGAGCAATCGTAAATATGAAGGCCTCCATTGTTGCAATACTCTTCTGTGTGTTTACTGGCAGTAATGCAAGATCCAGTAATTGTCCTACTCCTCAATGGTTTGCTGCTGAATTTGTTGCTGTTATCGACCAAGTTATCTCCTCTGCAGGAGCAGTTCCAGATAGCAGTCTCTCGTTCTTCAGAGATGTTATGCTGTTCACTGAAGAAGAGATTGCGCAAGTGACCGATGATGCAATTCAGTTCTACAACACAAGGTTTGGCCTCGATTTCTCTCAGTCAGAGCCAGATGAGTGGGGACAACGATTCTATCAGAATGCAACCATGTGGCCAGCCAGAGTACCACCAGAAATACATTATGCTGTAACATTCAACCGTTGGATAGTATCTGGAAACACGAGGTCTGTGTGTTTTGAAAACCGTGTCGGCAGTTTTAGGGTTGACTTCAGCGATCAACAAATCTTACATGGTACCTATGGCGGAGAAGAAGGCATCCCAGTTTCACCACCAGATACTCTTGCCTATGGTTTTTACAATATGCTAGTTTGTCCTCAGGAACCTCTGGTGATACAATTTAATTCAACTATTCCAGCCCGTACAACACGTGATGGCTTTCAAAACCTATACATGGAACTTTTCCATCGTGTTTGGGGACATGGTCTTGCTCAAGGCATCTATGGATACACCCCAACTGAAGACGGCCGTGTTCATTTTGTACTTCGCAATGTTCTTACTTTTCCTGTCCATCCCACTTTTGTTCCATGAATGTATGTCAGTATTGCATGGTACTATTCTTGGTTTAAATGGTCCTAGTATAACTTTCAGTGTTTGTTGTATCTGATCCGTAGCTATGTATGTACATTATCATGTACATAAGGTGATCATGACCCATTCGTTTTCGGTGAAGTGCTTTTCGTATACAGTTGAGTTACCATAAATAGCCAGGATAGTATGCATGGCTTTTTAGTACTGATTCTCAGAGTCTGTACAGGTTGTGGCATGGCTACACCCGCTTACATGAGACAAAACAGATTACAGTTGTGATGATGATGATGATATGTTACTATTTGCATTACATTATGAAATACATCTAGAGTTAGGGTTTCATACATTGGGCAAGGGAGAGGAGGGGAAGGGCTAGGATTCACCTCCCCCCCCCCAAGTAAAAGTTTCCTCCACAGAATGTTGAAATTGATATTTTTTATCATCAACAGTTTATTAGTAACTAATTTTCAGCCTTTTTAGCGCCTCAGAAGTGGCCAAAAGCAACCTCAGAGCATGTAAAGTTTCTGGAAAAGAATATCCCCAGATCCCCCAGGGGGATGTATCTCTGAGTGCAACATTTAACCCCACCTCCACTAAAAAAATTTGATGGCACTTACAAGATTGAAGGTACACACTTGTTTCTACAAAATCCTTCGTAAGTCCGGCAGTTCTAGTTACCTGCCTTGTGAAAAGGATGCCAGTGGAAGTGTATTATATAGTACTACCATGCCTCCATGTGACCATTATTTCTGGTTTCATTATATTCTCAGTATTCTGACGAGTGGCCTGATACTGCAACAATGGATCTTGCATCACTATTGAATACTTCCTGTACAATGTCATTAGCACTCTGTACAGCTATAACCAATTATGCTAATTATTCAATTGTGGCTTGGCAAAGTTAGCTTCCTTGTTGCAATTGTATGCAAGTAGAATGAGTTTATATGGTTGCTTTGGTATAACATTTAATCAGTGTAACTGGCTTGTTGTAACAGTATAATGCTGTTTCATTAAGCAATTGTAAGTATGAAGGCCTTCATCGTTGTAATAGTCTTCTTCATGTTCACTGGCAGTAATGCAAGATTAAATAATTGTCCTACCCCTCAATGGTTTGTTGCTGAATTTGTTGGTATCGCCGATCAAGTTGTATCCCCTCCAGTAGTACTTCATGATAGCAGCCTCTCGTTCTTCAGAGATGTTATGCTGTTCACCGAAGAAGAGATTGCGCAAGTGACCAAGGATGCAATTCAGTTCTTCAACACAAGGTTTGGCCTCGATTTCTCTCAGTCAGAGCCAGATGAGTGGGGACAACGATTCTATCAGAATGCAACCTTCTTTCCAGCTAGAGTATCACCAGAACTACAGTACACTGTAACATTCAACCGTTGGATAGTGTCTGGAAACACAAGGTCTTTGTGTTTCGAAACTCCTGTTGGCAGTTTTAGAGTTGAATTCAGTGACCAGCAAATCTTGCATGGCACCTATGGTGGAGAAGAAGGCATCCCGGTTACAGCAACAGATACTCTTGCCTATGGCTATTACAATATTCCAGTTTGTCCCCAGGAGCCTCTGGTGATACGGTTTAGTACAGCTACTCCATCCCATTTAGATCTACACGACGGCATTTTGTTCATAAACTTCGATCTTTTCCATCGCGTTTGGGGGCGTGGTCTCACTCGCGGCACCGGTCTCCTCACCCCAACTGAAGACGGTCGTATTCATTATAATGTACGCGAAACTTTTACTTTTCCTGCCCATCCCACTTTTATTCCATGACTGTATATCAGTACTGCATGGGACAGGGACTATTCCTGAGAACATATATACTGGTTTTGTAATGGTACTAACATTGCTCTTGTAATGTAGTGTTTGTTGTATCTGATCTGTGGCTGTATACTATTAGAGTTGTATGTATGTAAGGTAACCATGAATCTTAAATTTCATTTAAATTGAACTAATCCTATCACAAACAATCATTACTACATATGTTGTCTAGTACAGGACGCCTTCCTTCCAGCCCCTGTATCAATTCTTCTTCAAGATCTCTCACACAGCTACTAATAACAATCATATACCACTCACCAATTCCGAGCTACATATATCCGTAAATAAACCTGCTAATTTCGTATTGCATGTATGAGTTTACTAGTTATCATTTCAGTTGTACAACTTCACTGCATAACTTTGGCCTACCTTGGGCAAATCGCTTAGGCTAATTGCTTAGGCCAATCACTTAGGCGAATTGCTTAGGTAAATCAATCACTTTCGCCAATTACTTAGGCCAATCGCTTATAGGCAACTCACTTACGTAGAAGAAAAATGAATCGCTTTGCACGTGACTGAACGCAAATGACCGCCTCGGCCACCGTACCTACATCCTTTGAAACTAACCTGCAGCTAGGTGCAACTAACCTGGTGGACACAGCTAGCTAACCCATAATTTTAGGCCCTGGCATATCTGGAAGGGTCTTATATGACTCAAACTTAGGACCAAAACTGTATACATCTATCAGTTTGAGCACTGAGCACATGCATTGGCATACGGATTGCCTCTTCGAAGCGTCATAATGAGGACTCTACGTTGAACCTTCATTGGTAACTTGCTTCTTCATTGTGAGGGATGCAGCTTTTCCGCACAGCTCGCAACGCGGAGGAGAGTCGGCTTAACATAAACACTTCACTGCATGACACTGCACATGCAGGCATCCTTCAGACACATCAAATAAGACACTGCACTCACTTAAATACTAATAAAACCGAATGATATAGTATCCACTCAATGATTGCATCACATGTGATACAAACATATATTTAGTCTAAAGAAATGATCTAAGTGAGAACAGGAAATCGAATGCATACACATGGCCTTGACTGTACAAAATAACCAAATAAGTAGCTATAAACCCAGTGAAGCAATCCTTCACATTCTGAATCATCTTTATCCAATCTTAGAGCCGTTGACAAGAAATCCTCCAGCTCTCCTTCTTGCTGTGACATGCAGGCGAAAGCTCCTTAACACCTGCTAAAGCAAGTCCTCAATGAACATGGTCTGACACACAAGCCAGGACAGACATAGAACTGCGATGAAAGTGGAATGCCTTCGATGCTCACCCACTAAGATTGCTTTATGTTTCCCATGTCCGTCTGGGTGTTTGTCTGTTTGTCCGCAATTATCACATGCACTAAAGTAAACGTCATTACGTTACTATGCATGCCACGAGCACATTGGCAGCTATACTGGAAATTTGCAAGCCAACTAGGCCAAGGTACGTTAAGCTACCTTATAGTTTTGTGTTAACTAGACAGCGAAAAGTGGTGAAGAAAAGTGGTAGTTAGAACTTTCATTTAAGCAAGAGTCCAAAAATGTTTCTGCATAGTTAGAAGAAGAAGCCAGCATAATAACTTACAGCCAATGTTCCATGTGGCATGTACTGGTCATGTAGGTGAAATTCACAGGTCAGCTGTTGTCTATATTATAGGCAGACATCTGGCAATGCTTTGTAGGTACCCACTATATTGTGGTAGGTAGCAAGCTATGTTATGGGCAGACATCTGGCAACGTTTCCTACTATTGTGGAGGTAGCTACATCATGGATAGACTTCTGCAATGCAGATGTTATTGCAGATGGCCATTTTTGACTAGGCTACAACAATTGAGCCTACCACACACAATTCAATACTTCCTGCATGTCATTAGCATTCTCTACAGCATTAACTAATTATTGGTTTGGCATAGGAAGCTACCTTGCTGCAGGACTTTATAACGCTATGTGTTTAAGGATCTGAGTTTGTTAGTAAAGAGCTATTGTAAATATGAAGGCCTCCATTATTGTAATGCTCTTCTGCATGTTCACTGGCAGTAATGCAGGATCACGTACTTGTCCTACTCCTCAATGGTATGTTGCTGAATTCGTTGGTATTGTCGATAAAGTTGTCTCCTCTCCAGTGATTCTTGATAGCAGTCTCTCGTTCTTCAGAGATGTTATGCTGTTCAACGAAGAAGAGATTGCACAAGTGGAGGAGAATGCAATTCAGTTCTTCAACACAAAGTTTGGCCTCAATTTCTCTCAGTCAGAGCCAAATGAGCTGGGACAACGATTCTATCAGAATGCAACCTTTTTTCCAGCCAGATTATCACCAGAAGTACAGTATGCTATAACATTTAACCGTTGGATAGTGTCTGGAAACACAAGGTCTGTGTGTTTCGAAACCCATGTCGGCAGTTATAGAGTTGAATTCAGTGATCAGCAAATCTTGCATGGCACGTATGGTGGAGAAAAAGGCATCCCAGTTGAATTAACAGATGCTCTTGCCTATGGTTATTACAACATTCCGGTTTGTCCCCAGGAGCCTCTGGTGATACAGTTTAGTACAGCTACTCCATTCCGTGCAGATCCACATGACGGGATTGTAGTCACAAACCTTGATCTTCTCCATCGTGTATGGGGACATGGTCTCACTCGAGGCATCAGCCTACTCATCCCAACTGAAGACGGCCATGTTTATTATATATTACGTGAACTTTTTACTTTTCCTGCCCATCCCACTTTTGTTCCATGAGTGTATGTCGGTACTGCATTGTACAGGGACAATTCTTGAGAATAGTATATAGGTTTTGTAATGGTAATAATATCACTCCTATAATTTAAGTGTCTATTGTATCTGATCTGTAGTTGTAGCTATTTGTATATAGCTACTATCAGAGTTGCATGTAGATAAGGTAGCCATGAATCTACTGAAGTCCTTTTTTTGTATACTAGCAACCTGATTTGCAAGCATTACAGATGTTATTGAAAGCCTATTCTTTGTACAAACAGGAATGAAAAATCACCAGAGAATGAGGCTAGATGTACATGAGTTATAAATATTTTATTTTCCTCAGAGTAGCTAGCTAGTGCCAAGTGAGAGGAAAGTGGTCGATGTTAAAAGTGGACAAATTTTAGGGGCACGCAACAAGTGACCCGATTTGAAGTGAACAGCAGCTACATAGCTAGCATACATGTATCATGCAGGCGCCTTGTGGGAAGAGAGTAAAATACGCAAGTCCAAAAAATTTATAGTAGCTACACACAAAACTATAGCATAATTAATGTGTGCATAATGCCGTGGGCTAGCTACATTATTGGCAGATATCTGGTAATGTTTCCTACTGTTGTGACAGCATTATGGGTAGACATCTGCAATGAGTGGCCATCCGGGCAGATTCCAGTGCCTCCTTCAGTCTCGGAGTAGGACCAATCTCAGGCTGGATGGATGACGTTGAGTGTTTTGGCAGCACCTATAATGTAACAGACTGGGACTTAAAGATACAGCAGAGTAGCAAAATACAGCTAATGCGAATTGTAGCTAAGCGCCTACCAACTTCAGAATGCCACTGTATACCCACTCATCCCTGTACCAACATTGTAATGGCACACAGCGGTATACAGCAGTTTGCCGACTCCATTTAATGCACACCATGGAGGTTAGTATCGTCTGTAATGGTTTAGCAGTTGTATCAGTGTTCTTACTATTATAACGTAACTACAGCAACTCACTTTGGGTCCGTCATAAAACATACTCCAAGTATTATAACAAAATTGCGTGCGGGCAGGCGACAGGAAACAATGAAGTAGCTAGCTAAGTTACGGTGGCCTTACACAGTTCCAATTGTTACTGACTGTGAAGATTTTGTTCCCAGATCCACAGCTTCAAAACTGAACAAAGCATAGATAGTAGAGTAAAGGGATTGAAAACTCCCCGTCACACCTAATTAACACTTCCCATCCGGGTTAGGACAAGTATGGCTTCTGTATCAACTATCAGATATATAGTAGCATTGATAATACCATAGATAGTACTACCTATGATAGACAACAAGCACAACGACAATGACAAAATAATTAAGAAGTGGATGTAGTCTGCAGTTTGTTTCTGAGACTCTTGGATCGCTGGAGATTCTTTTTGTTGCCTTGCTTAAAAACCTCCATCCTCCTTGCAGCAAAAGAGTTGATGGGCACACAGTAATCACCATAGGACTGATCTAAGTGGAAAATTTGGTCTCAGCCCCCTTCCTTAAGATGGTAGAGGTACAAAACTGTACCTCACTTCCAATAGGCTCTCATAAGCTACTGGATCTGAGAACACCCAAGGATTATGAGGGAAAAAATTAAAAACAGGCTAAGGGCATGGCACAGGGACTGTACAATGTCCTCCAACAACAATCCAACACATACCACCTACTATCTGGCAAGTAGAGGTACAGAAAGACCTACTATCAAGTAGCAACTAACTAGCTAGTATCATTCAACACCTCTATACTCCCAGTAACTAGTTATTTTACCTTACCATACTTATTAGAAAGTTAGCTCACCTTGTTGTGGGGCTCTGCACTTGGCTGTGGTCTTGATCTCTGGTTATTTCCAAACTGGTTGCTCTTTGCTAAAAAAACTATCCTCCAAAGCTATACAGCTCTACCACTGAATACTGTATGTGTGGTCTATGATCAACACCTTCATAAGGCGCTAAATTCTAACCCGGATGGACATGCCATATGCACTATATAAAATAGTACAAATGGGCATTACGTGTTAATTGAGTTTCCAATCCCTTTACTCTACTATCTATGAACAAAGTATGAACTCTGTGAGTTTTGTAAAAATAGTGCGTACACTCTAGTGTTAGCTACCTGACATTCTGCTACTTCGCGACAATAGGTACTGCGCAACAAATGGCCACTTAGCTACTCTAAAAAGCTAAATAGCTAGAAGACTTCACTACTGTTGGTATTCCTTTTATCATTAACTATGATGTAATGGGGTAATAGTAAGCACTAAATAAAGAAAATACAAACGAACGTGTGCTTTGATGTAATTTGCAAGTAGGGAGCTACTGGCTAGCTACCTATCCGCAGGTAGGGAGCTAGTATTGACTACTGGCTAGATACCTACCTACAAGTAGGGAGCTACTGGCTAGCTACCTACCCGCAGGTAGGGAGCTAGTATTGACTACTGGCTAGCTACCTACCCACAAATAGGGAGCTAGTATTGACTACTGACAACCCTAGCTTCCTATCATACACGCCCCAAGAAAAATGTCGCTATTTACTCCAACCACAACAACACATCCACTGTATTGCTTTTGGTTTGTATCATATGTATCTGTATCATCAGAACTTAATGTATAATATTTCTAGTTAGCTAATAAATGTTCATGTGCTGTGTTTTTTGCTTTTTTATAACCTATTACTGTCCCGTTCCCTGCTTTTCCAGTTGCCCGCTTCCAAGGGAGATAATTTCCCCCCAAGGTAGATAACAGGTCTTACACCCCGCTACTATGCCTATACACTAACTAAAACCCGTGGTTGCACGTGCACGTGAGCCTCGATTATTTCCGTAGGTAGTAGATAAAGTCGTACCGAGATTATTCCGGCATATCAAGCGTAGGCCCATTGGCGCCAGTTATGGCCGAGAGCATTAAGGAGAAGCGAAGTTTCTTTACATCTGCAGTGCACTTGTTTAAAGGCTATCTGAAAGGATGGGGTGTTTTCATCATCACTACCGCAGCCATGATCCTCCTGGCTTCGACCCTCAGAGGTATACTAGCCACAAGTATAGCTGGCGAACAAAAGTTTGTACTATGAGTTGTATTTATGTATGCAGTGCGATTTTACAGTATACGGCTACTGAAATGCATAGAAAGATGTCGTGGCCGAGGGTGTCTTTCCGACTTCGCAAAAAGTTTCCGACTTCGGGAATTATTCCCGAACTCGGGATTCAATTCCGATGTCGGGAAACAGTTCCGAACTACTTCCCGATATCGGAAAACGGTTTCCGATGTCGGAGAACAGTGTCCGATATCGGAAAACAGTTTCCGATGTCGGGAAACAGTTTCCGGTATCGGGAAACGGTTTCCGATGTCGGGGAACAGTCCCGATTCCCGAACTACTTCTCGATGTCGGAAAACCGTTTCCGATGTCTGAAAACGATTTCCGATATTGGGAAACGGTTTACGCTGTCGGTGAACATCTCGATCGCTTTGAACAGATCCGCACAGAGCAAGAGAGCAGATTATACTATAGATCTAGTCAAGAGCGCATAAAAAAAGTTTTTTATGCGCTCTTGATCTAGTATATTAAAAGTATCTTCTTTCAACAGCTGCTTTGAAGTATATGTATCAGATTGCCTTCACCCCAAGACAGCGGGATATCGCAGTACCTTGTGACAAAGACGTCCCTGCCTATATAGCTAACTGTCCGTTTTGTTTTGTTTTAGAAACAGTGTCTCTAGCTGACTATATTAATTATTATGGGTTTTGTTATTATAATTATTGTTAAGTACTTCTATTTCTTTCAGTTGTGTACTTTGTCCGTATTTACATATAATTGTGCAGTACTTTCATATATTATATGATAGCTCATTTTTAAATATTGTGTAAATGATACGAAGGTAGCTTGTGTAATGTAACTATATAAATGGGGTACAAACCTTTTCTGTTACAGCTTTAACATACACTATGGATGTCGTCAGTTGTACCAGAAGCAAAGCTGTTCATTCTTCAACAGTGTGGATTATGAATTCCGAGTTCGAAAAGTGCTTCCTAAGTACGGAAACTGTTATCCGACACCGGAAACACTTTTCCGACATTGGAAACAGTTTCCCGATACCGTAAAATAGCTCGGAACTGTTCTCCGGAGCTCCGACATCGGAAACCGTTTTCCGATATCGGAACTGTTCCCCGACATCGGAAACCGTTTCCCGATACCGGAAACTGTTTCCCGACATCGGAAACTGTTTTCCGATATCGGAAACTGTTCCCCGACATCGGAAACCGTTTCCCGATACCGGAAACTGTTCCCCGACATCGGAAACCGTTTTCCGATATCAGAAAGTAGTTCGGAACTGTTTCCCGACATCGGGAATTGAATCCCGAGTTCGGGAATAATTCCCGAAGTCGGAAACTTTTTCCGAAGTCGGAAAGACACCCTCGGCCACGACAGAAAGATACTCCGTACCGCATCGGCGGATGCAGTTTCTGAAAGAACCCAGGCATGTCCAGGCAGGAAATTTTTTAGCATCTCGCTGCATTTCGGTTTCAACTACAACTACATTTACCTCTCTCATTTCCATGGTGGCAAATTAGTCTCGACGCGTACGGAGCATGCACACGCATCCCAGTCTGCACGCTCAGTCGTACCGGGCTACTGTACAATACTAGAATCTACTTGCTTCAACCTACACGGAGTTCCACTACTGAATCAGATGCATGTTGCTTCTTTTAGCTAGGCATAAAGGCAAGCAGTTGCCTGGACTTTGCTTTACCCCCTATATGCAAAGTGGAACCTAGGCCCTAGGACGATCGATGATCTACACGGAATTTATAAACAAGCAAGCTATATAATCTCCAGCATCAGGAGGACAGTCTGTAGCTAATGTCTTAAGAAAATGTGACAAGCACGTGCACAGAAGCAAAAACATCTGTCGCTGTTCAACTGCTGCAGCAGCTATAGTGACAACCCTGCCACAAAGAGGAGGATCGGAAGCTAAGAATAGTGCTAAGAGACAGCAATATTGAAAAGCATGAAGAAGCTATGAGAGTCCTTCCTGGTAACTAGCTAAAATTTATGCATAATATTTTTTTAGTTTGTACTTCGTGCAGATTCTTAGCTGCTTCACAGCCACTGCAAAGGTACACAGCTCTTGCCGACACTGCCTTTGGCAGTGTGCACAAGCAGTGCCCATGTTAATTGCATGTAACTTCTTCATCCTGGCTATGCCATTGTCTACCCCCTTCAGTAGTATACAGGCAGTAGCTAGCTAGCTACCAGCATAACCTATGAGTTTATTGTGTCCCTCAGATAGGGCCACTTAGCTACATACTAAAACTTGGAAAATTGTAACTAACTTACTTGCCTGAAATTTTCCCTCAAATTGCAAAATGAACAGCTGTAGCTATTATAGCTACATATAGTCTGCTAGCTGTTGAAGGGGGGGTGCTTAGCTACAGTAATGTCATGTGGTAGCTATGAATTAGGTCAACCCTATAAAACAATAAGGACAATGACACATAAGACTTTACAGCTATAGCTAGGTCATCTGTGATTCATTATTAGACCTCTTAGCTACCATTATGATGTAATGACAATAAAAGTGAGCACTAAATGAAAACAGCTATAAGCAAATGTGTTTTGATGTAGTTTTCTTGTACCATAAGAACATGCTTGTTTACATGAGTTTCCTTGTATTGTCTCAATTTAGTGCACCCCCCCCCCCCCCATTACATTGTAATGTACCTATTATTATTATTCTTTTCCTCGCAGGTGAAACTTTCTTTTTAGGCATGCTGGTCTACAAAACGTATGTGAAGAACTTTCCTGATGGAACTGCCACCAACAGTAACGTCACGACAGTTGCAAAGCCAACATATGAACAGATTCTCCCAGATTATCTGCAGGTCTTTCCGGAGGAGTGGAATATGAAGGACTTCTTGTATTACTGGGTAGTAGGCTCAGGACTTTCAATCCTTCTCTACCAGGTAAAACCCTGTGATTGTTCCAGATCACTGGGTACCTTTTTAATAAGACAGCCAACAGAAACTTCACACCTTACTAGCTAACACTAGAGGGTTGTTAGCAACTATTGAATCCCCATTACTACTGCCTAACTACTCAAGGAATAATTTCCACTTCCCATACAGCATATGTATGGGGTGCCGTTTGTATCAAAATTCATGTATTTCCCCTGGTATCATACAATGAATTCTATAATTATACCAAGCATTCTATACAATTATATAATGCCTTCTATAATATATAATCCATTCTATAACATAGAATCCGTTCTATATTATACAATCCATTCTATAATATATAATCCATTCTATAGCATAGAATGCCTTATATAGCATAGAATGCCTTATATGGCATAGAATGCATTATATGGCATAGAACGCATTCTATAGCATAGAATCCATTCTATAGCATAGAATACATAGAATGCGTTTTATAGCATAGAATGCCTTATATAGCATAGAATGCCTTATATGGCATGGAACGCATTCTGAATGCGCATAAAATCTGCACTGAATCCCCATTCCAGCATAGGAATGGCATAACTGGAACCGAAATTCTTCCCATTCCATTCTTAAGTTTAAACATGCATTTCACAGTCCACGATTTCACATTCCACGTGTAAGTCCAAAGGTTAATGTAATGCGCATGTGCACTATACAGTATGTGCTCATGGAGCAGTAAATTATATATGTGCCACGTCATAGTGATTTTTGCCGTCTGCAGTACACTCCAGCTGAGTATTCAACAAGTTCATCCAATGGGTAACAGTAGCATCTTTGGACTGGTCCTTTATGAGCAATTAATCACAATAGTCGCTCATCATTTGGTACAAGGCTGCCCATTATGTGTATAAAATTAATGCATTGCCCAGATGTACCATATACTGTGTACAACTCCGTGTGTTCTTTTGTATGACAAGGTGTACTGAAAATTGTGCTACCCATGTCCTGCAAAATGTCTAGGTGGTGAAAAAATACTGCTGAGACGTATCCCCTTAGGAAACATAAACTGATAATTATAAGCACAGGGGAGTATGGCTATTATGTATGCAGTGGTCTTACTTAAATCATGGATAATAATATGATATTATCCATTGGCTACACAACGTTAACACTGCCGAGGATGCGAACATCGAGCTCATGACATATTACTGCTCCACGAGGACATACTGTATAGTGCACATGCGCATTACATTAACCTTTGGACTTACACGTGGAATGTGAAATCGTGGACTGTGAAATGCATTTTAAACTTAAGAATGGAATGAGGAGAATTTCCATTCCAGTTATGCCATTCCTATGCTGGAATGGGGATTCTGTGTAGATTTTATGTGCATTCAGAATGCGTTCTATGCCATATAAGGCTATAGAATGCATTCTATGCCATTTAATGCATTCTATGCCATATAAGGCATTCTATGCTATAAAATGGATTATATATTATAGAATGAGTTGTATATTATAGAATGGATTCTATGTTATAGAATGGATTATATATTATAGAAGGCATTATATAATTGTATAGAATGCTTGGTATAATTATAGAATTCATTGTATGATACCAGGGGAAATACATAAATTTTGACACAAACGGCACCCCATACATATGCACTCAGCTCCTATCTTACACAATCTGATTCAGAATATTATTAATGACTAGCTCAACAACTTGCAAGTTTTCTATAAAATGACAATTTGACTTTTAAGCACTATATAGTACTAGCTAGTCAGTCCTTGCAAATGGAGTCAATTAATCACATTCGTGACATTATTAATGAGATTCATATTCAATTATTTGTATTCATGACTATCAAACTACTAAGGTCAGTCTGTCAAAGCAAGAAAAAAGCAGTTTTAGGCTATTTATTAATTATTCATAAGCTTATCATTTAAACAACCACATTTTACCATTGTATTACGTAGCAGAAACAAGTGTTCCTTCATTACAGCTGCTGTACAGAAGGCCTGAACACTGATAGCTACTAGAAATGAAGTAGAGTCCGAAACACTGAATTTGACTTGCAGTAGCTAATTATGCACCTTCACAACACCTTTTATTAAAATCAATCAATCTACTTCACTGTTCTGTCAGTTGATCTCTCCTCATTACTCCACATTTGTTTATATTTCATGTGAGGCATCTCTCATGAGTTACAGTAGCTAGTGGTGTATGCCTTCTAGCACTCTCACTGACTGCTGCCTACTTTCTCCTGTACAGACAGCGTGTTTAGCTAACCCACTGATTGTCAAGTGCATGTAAGGCCCCACTGCTGATAGGAGCTCTCATTATAATACAACCAGTAATAAATGCTGCAAACTAACATCAGTTCCTGATTAGCAAAAGAACAGTCAGGCCCTGTTACAGAAATGTGAGAAGGTTAGAGATATTGGAGCTATTGACTTAGTGTTTCTCCCTCCCTTACGTAGGGAAGCTGTGGGTTCCTTCAGTGGTGGTACTACGTGAGACAGAAGGACACAGCCGAAGAATGGAAGTGTCAGCCAAATAAATGGCTGACCCGCCCAAATGAAATACATGAGATTGTTGTTGGAACAGTAACCATGACAGTGAGCAGCACCTTCACATCACTATTAATGTGTTGGATCAATAATGGCAACTATAACACTTTGTACCATGAATTTGACAAGTACGGCTATGCCTACCTTTTTGCCAGTTTCATTATCAGCTACGTGTGGTGGGAAACGGTGTCCTATCACTTTCACAAGCTCACACACATCCGTTTCTTTTACAAGCATAGTCACAGGCTACATCACAGGTGGGTTAATACTGTGACTTGGGTTCCACTTTTTGGCTATTATGCTGTCATAATGAATTTGGTGTAGCCTTGCTCCCAAGTTCCGCTTTGCATGCTGCATTTGTTTTTGTATATCCGGTGGGTTTTAAATCAAGTCTGCATGCATTGAGCCAGAAAAGACTGGTACTTTATTAATACCACCTTTAGATTTACAGCAGTATGCATGTTAATGCGAGAGAATACCATTGTTTTGATCAGCAAAGAAACAAGTTCTATAATAGCTACATGTATGCATTTGCGGTGCATAGCTATAGACGGAGATCTAGAACTAAAACGAGGCTGCAGTTTCTCAAATAATGCTGGTTTATTATATGACTAACTGAACACTGAACAGATTATCCCTGAATACTGAGATCTCATTGGCTACATGTTTGTCAGTGAACGAATGCTTTAGGCCATTCCCTTATACGCATAAACCACATCAGTGATATTTACTCACATTTGACTTACCTGTAATGTCATTTACATGACTTCTCCTGTGATATGAGTTCTCTATAAAGGTATACTTGAATCAGGACCACTTTTGCAATTTTTTTCAAGACGCTCACTTTCTCCATCCACACAGGTACAAATCTCCAACAGCCTACGCAACTTTTGCTTTTACGCCACTAGAAGCTATTGGCTTCCTAATTGTCGCCTATTCCCCATGCATATTCTGGCCTATTCATACCATACCCTTCTTCATTGTCTTCCTCTATATTGCCTACTATACATTGTTGTCACACTCGGGGGTTATGCTGGAACCCATGATTCCCTGGCAACCTCACACAATATTTCATGATGACCATCACAAGTGAGCCCTGTTATGTATGCACAATTACATGCACATGCACACACACACACACACACACACACACACACACACACACACACATGCATGAAAGCATTTAGATTATATGAGGGCGCAAGGGATTAAGGTTCCTTCTGTAATGCATAAGCTTCCTTCATTTTATTGGTTGCCTAAGTTACAAAAAAATCCATATGGTAATAGGTTTATAGCAGCTTCTAATGCTTGTACTACAAAGCCTCTTTCTGGGTTACTTACAGCGTGTTTGACCTCGGTTTTAACGCATTATCGTAGAGGAATTTTTAATAATAGCAATGTTAATAGTTTTGGGTGATTAATAATTCAATTGAGGTTTTACAGATGCTTAGTAGTATTAATGGTGGTGGAAGGGTAGAGTGTTTTGACAGTTATGATTTTTCTACTTTGTATACTAGTATCCCACACCAGTTGTTAAAGGATAGTTTGAGAGAATTAATTGTAGAGGCATATAGAAAGAGAGGGGCTACTTATTTGGTTGAAGGGCGAGGTAAGACGTATTGGTCGACACAAAGGGGTAAGTTTGGTATCTCTCTTACAGAGGGTCAGCTTGTTGAATACGTAGGGTACTTAATAGATAATATATACATACAGGTGAGTGATAGGGTATATAAACAAGTAGTGGGCATACCAATGGGTACAGGTTGTGCACCTTTACTGGCGAATCTTTTTCTTTTTTACTACGAAATAATCCTTCCAAAGCAAGAAATTTTAACTTTACTGTACGTTATATAGATGATCCTCTTACTATTAATAATCCTGGCTTTGATGACGACATAGCTAGTATATATCCTAAGGAGTTACAGCTTAAGAAGACGACTGAAGCTTCAAATAAGCTTTCGTATTTAGACATTATGATAGAGATAGAGCATGGCAGATTTAGAACAGATGTATACGACAAGAGAGATGGCTTTGGGTTTCACATAGTTAATTTCCCTTACCTTTGTAGTAACATTCCCCTTTCACCAGCTTATGGAGTATATATCTCACAACTGGTAAGAATAGCTAGAATATATGATAGCTCTCAGAGGTTTAGCAGTAGGAATAAGCTTCTTACCCACAGGCTCCTACAACAAGGCTTCCAGTACCATAGGCTTTGCATGACTTTTAAGAAGTTTTGCAGTAGGTACCCTATGCTGTTTCAAAAGTTTCATAGTAGCATTAAGAGTCTCATTATAGAAGGCATTCAGCTTCCTGTGATAGCTAATACTGGACTTACCAAGCATATACATGTACAGTGTAGAAGGATGCAGCTGTCCCTTGCAAGGTAATCTTCTAATTACACAATTACAAGATAAATTTTCTTGTTACCAATAACAACCTAGAGGCATAGCAACAAGCTTCTTGTTTTGTTTTCGAATTTGAATATGTTTTTGAAGGTTTGGAGCTCAAGAACAGCCAGGTGGATGATAAAAGGACTCCTACAACCCTCTTTTGACGATAAAAGGAGGTTGGCTAAACTGGTATAAATGCTGGATGGGTGGGGAGAGTTGGCATGCCATCAAAAAGCTTTTTAACCCACCATTCCTGATTCTCAAGGTCAGGCATCCAGCAGTAACTGGGGTTTATTGTATAGTAAGGGATAGTAGGAGTGGTTGTAGTAATAATTTCAAATGCATACACACATATTTACATAATACCCACAAGTACCGTAAGTCTTTGTAAAAGTATACATGGAGTGTTTGAGTGTAAGATAACCACTATAATATGTGTGTTGTATGCATGTGAGAACCTTTTTGTTAAACTGATATAATAACAGGCATTGACTGGACAATATACATTTAATTGCATTATGTATGCACTCAGTGATTCTCATAGAATTCATGACACTGCATGTGTAAAGTACTACAGTTTAGAATTCCAAAAGGGTAAATTCACTTTTGCCTAACTGTCCGATAATGTAAATAGGGTGGTTACTAGCTACCATTCAACTCATGCCCTGACCTTTACTTTTATATGTACTTAGCCTCATTCCCAGTCTCCACTCCAGCTTTTTTTCACATGTTGTAAAAAAAGCTACCGCATGCGATAAAAGTTGGGAGTGGAGACTGGGCTAAATTCTACTATAATAGTAGGTGATTTTAAAGCCTGGCAACAAGGCATGCTTTTAAGTGGGTGGGGCTTATTTGATTAATAATTGTTCAACAGTGATACTTGTTTGGGTTTATACTTTCTGACACCTATAGACACTGCCACTGCAACTTTGGTTTCAGCAGCTACTTCTGGGACTGGTTCTGGGAAACTTGGAGAGACCCACATCGAGCCTATGGAGACAATATCCTTAATGGTGGGATGGGACAGAAGAAAACGTGAATGATCTCGAAAATTAATGGTAGCATATTAGACTATATTCTCAATGCTTAACAGTAATTTGCTGCCTTTGACATTCATAACTGTTAAACAAACATCAGTGTTCTCCGCATCAAGTTCTACATTTCGCATTGTTTATATCACTAATACTATCTATAACCCAGTAAGTTTTTAGGAAATGATCTGCAAGACATTATATCCTGATATTATGCTCACATGCTTGGTACTTTACTCACCACATTAAGATCTGCTGTGTACAGTTTCTGCTGCCTATATCACTCGTGCTTTACTTTAGAGAATGACATCACCCCCCCCCCCCTGATAACTTCCTCACACCCTCTTGATTCATCTGAAGTTAGTAGTTCCATGCATGAACCTTTTATCCTGATCTGTATGCTTCATATATCACACTCTGACCTTCCCAATTGCCTAATTTTTCCTGGGCGTCTGAATTTGGTAGACTGGACTGGTGGAATAAAATCTCGTGCCCAACATGCACAGACCACCGGAGCCCCTGTCCTAGGAAACTTCCTCCCCCTGGAGCCTCTGTCTTAGGAAATTTCCTCCCCTTGGTGCCTCTGACTTGGGAAATTTCTTCCCCCGGAGCCCCTGTCCTAGAAATTTCCTCCCCTAGGAGCCTAGGAACACCTGGTGCCTCTGTCTTAGGAAATTTCCTCCCCCTGGTACATCTGACTTAGGAAATTTCCTCCCCCAGAGCCCCTGTTCTAGGAAATTTCTACCCCTGGATCCTCTGTCCTAGGAAATTTCCTCCCCCTGGAGCCTCTGTCTTAGGAAATTTCCTCCCCCTGGAGCCTCTGACTTGGGAAATTTCCTCCCCCGGAGCTCCTGTCCTAGAAATTTCCTCCCCTAGGAGCCTAGGAACACCTGGTGCCTCTATCTTAGGAAATTTCCTCCCCCTGGTACATCTGACTTAGGAAATTTCCTCCCCCAGAGCCCCTGTCCTAGGAAATTTCTACCCCTGGATTCTCTGTCTTAGGAAATTTCCTCCCCCTGAAGCCTCTTACTTAGGAATACCTGGTGCCTCTGTCTTGGGAAATTTCCTCCCCCGGACCCCCTGTCCTAGTAAAATTTTCTCCCCCTGGAGTGTCTGTTTTAGGAAATTTCCTCCCTCTGGACCCCCTGACTTAGGAAATTTTCTCACCCTGGAGCCTCTGTCCTGGGATATTTCCTCCCCCCGGAGCATTCATCATAGGGTACTTTCACCTGTGGAGCCCCTTTCCTAGGAAATTTCCTCTCCTGGAGCCTCTGTCTCAGAAAATGTCCTCCCCCGGAGCATTTATTATAGGGTACTTTCTCCTGTGGAGCCCCTGTCCTAGGAAATTTCCTCCCTCTAGTGCCTCTGACTTACGAAATTTCCTCCCCCCCCCGAAGCATTTATGGTTAGGTATTTTCCTTCCACCGGACCCCCTATCCTGGGATATTTCCTCCCCCCGAGCATTTATCCTAAGATATTTTCTCCCCCCCCGGAGTATTTATCCTAGGATATATTCTCCCTCCGAAGCATTTTCCCTAGGATATTTCCTCCCCCCGGAGCGCCTGTCCTAGGATATTTCCTCCCCCGGAGCCCCTGTCCTAGGATATTTCCTCCCCCCGGAGCCCCAGTCCTAGGATATTTCCTTCCCCAGGAGCGCCTGTCCTAGGATATTTCCTCCCCCCGGAGCCCCTGTCCTAGGATATTTCCTCCCCCCGGAGCCCCTGTCCTAGGATATTTCCTTCCCCAGGAGCGCCTGTCCTAGGATATTTCCTCCCCCCGGAGCCCCTGTCCTAGGATATTTCCTCCCCCCGGAGCCCCTGTCCTAGGATATTTCCTCCCCCGGAGCATTTATCCTAGTTTGCGTTCTCTTGTGGAGCCCTTGTCCTAGGATATTTCCTACCCCGGAACATTTATCCTAGCCCCTGTCCTAGGATCGTTTCTCCCCCCAGAGCCTCTGTCCTAGGATATTTCCTCCCCCCAGAGCCCCTGTCCTTGGGTATTTTCTCCCCCCAGAGCTAGCCCCTGTCCTAGGATATTTCCTCCCCCCAGAGCCCATGTCCTAGGATATTTCCTCCCCCCAGAGCCCCTGTCCTTGGGTATTTTCTCCCCCCAGAGCCCATGTCCTAGGGTATTTTCTCCCTCCAGAGCCCATGTCCTAGGAGAATTCCTCCCCCCAGATCATATATGCTAGGATGCTTTCTCATGTGGTGCCCATCCGTAAACTTGTAGTACTCTCCCGTAGAGAAGGCAAGAAAGAAAGAAAGAAAGAAAGAAAGACTATAGGGCCAGAACCCGAGACTAATTCTTTCAGCTCTTGAAACACATTTTAAGAGTATTTATCAAGCTTTGGGAGCTAAATGCAACTTCCTTCAACCTGTGTACTAGAATGTGCTCTACAAATCCGTGCTTGCTATCCTTCGATCATCCATATAGCTCAATCCTTTGTTCCATACACATAACCACTATACCAATATACACTAAACCTGGAATGGCCCCTTTTCTATTTGTCCTGATCACAGGCCTACACCCTGTAGAACTCATATCAAAACATAACTACAGATTAATACTATATACACTGTTATAGAAGCTATTGCAACATGCAAGCACATGATATGGTTCCATGATCATAATATTATGGTGCAGAACCAAAACGGAACTTATAATGTTGTATTTATGATCGACATGGTAGATATTGTTTCAGGGTAGCTATGTAGGATGGAAAACTTGTGAATGCATTGCAAAATGTGCACATGTAGCTAGCTATGTATGAAATTGCTGTATATGACCGTTAAGCAGTTAGCAACACTGCAAAATTAGAAGGGTTAGCTACTTTTACTTTATCTCAGTTGCAGTTTTATGTGCACATATTCAACTCTGCACATTGGTTGCATGCAAAGACATAATAATTATGTGTATACTAGCTACCTATGTACGAGAAACATGTCAGTAGCTAGTCATGGTCAATTATTTGTTGGAATGCTAGTAACAGCAGGTTACAGGGTAAACTACGTAATGGGAGAATGAGCTGGGGAAATCTCTAGCTCATACTCCCAGTCTTAGGGTGTAGATTCCAATAAACCTGTTCTTACAATACTAGCTAGTCCATAAAACAAAACCAATAATGCCTTTCGTGGCAAATACCTTGCAGTAAGTAGACTGCACCTGTAAGCATGCATCTGATAGGTAATCCTTTAATTTTTGTATTGTACAGTATTTCCAAAATAGACCTCAATAATAGATTACGAATCAGTAAAACTGACGTCATCGTAAAGAGTGACGTTTACTTGTAAATACGTCACGCAGCATCGCCCCATTTCCTGCTGGAGTAATATTTATTAAACTCGGCGTGCGTGCATAGAGCACGCAGGATCGAGCCGTCGTAGGGCTGCTTTGGCCTGCAACTATGGATGTACAGGTATATAATGAGCTAGCTATCTGGTTGTGTAGCTATTACTATATTTACCATTAATTTTATATACTTATAGGGACGTGTGGCTGCTTTCAGAAGGAAAGCAGATTTAGCAGAGGAGAGTTTTAGTAGAGAACTGTATCGCAAGTCTCTTAGGTTGTATCAAGAAGCACTGGGGCTTTGTTGTCAGCCCTTTTTAATGAACAAAGTAGCATCAGCACATTCCAACTGTGCTGAAGTTTGTCTGAAGCTTCAGTATTATGACAAAGCTTTAACTCATGCTGAAGAGTGCATTCAACTGAACCCAAAGTCACACGAGGTAAGGGATTTAATTGTAATTTGAAGTGGAATTCATCAAACATCCGATTACTAGGCTATATAGGTAATATAATATCTTGCCAACATCAGTTAAGCCCAGCTCAGGGTCCACCCAATATTCTCAATAATATTATATTTACTGATACAGACTCATAATATTAACAATGTAAGCTGTAGTTTCATGTATTATCTCTCCAAGAGTGGCAGTATAACTGTGTGACTGTCCCCCACTGGCTCATGCAATGCAAGCAAGTACACTTGTGTTGGGGTAGTCACATTGCTTTAGTATAATATTTGTTGCTGGTGTCTACGTATGGTGGGCAACGACTGTTGAGTGCCATGGGTTAACCAGCGTAGTAAATATTTCACATTCCCAAAGAGAAAGTTTATAATGCAGTAGGAGCATTTTCAATAAATGAATGGGTAGCACTTGATCTTTGTTGTACCTGAGTATTTTCGAGATCAATTCTCTAAGTATCAGAAATCAGTCATTATTCCAAGCAGGCATCACAGAAACAAGTTGGAGGGCATTTCTCAAGACTAGAGCCGATATAGCTGTAGAAAGATCACTCTAACATGACACAGTTATATATAGTGATATCTGAGTGAACCATTATTTTGTATTAATTAAGCTTCAAGTGTAGATATGATAAAGCATGACCACACTGCCAAGTGTAAATACGGCAGGAAATGGGAAAGCAGCTGCAGGTGTAACGAATCACAATCCAGTTGTGGCTTTAAAGTTTTAACTATACTTTCTGGAAATTATGCATATGCACAAAACCATGAACCCAAGAGGGTTTAAAAAAAATGATAATTGGCCTTCTGAGGAGCAGAGAACAAGGCTTAAATTAAACAGTTTCAATAGTTACCATTCTCACCCACTTTGTGCCTTTGCTCTTGGAAATACCAATAATAATAATAATAGCTGCATGCATATCACCCATGTACTGATAATCAGATCATATAACATAGCTTTCCCATGGAAGCTACTCAATGCTTCCAGGGAAACCATCAAATTTTATATGAATAGACTTGCAAAAATTAATGAAATTCTCACTAGCCTGTGAATAAATAACAATGTGCAGTAAACATTTCCGTTTATATAAATTCATTGCCAGTACACTCTACCACTGTAATAGTCAGACCATGTCTCTGTTAGTTTATGTTATCCAGAAGGCAAAGCCCAAAAAGTTTATGGGATAGAGGCAGGTAGGTATACTTTCTCATGTACCTAAGAATGAGAATGGCTCCCATGGCGAGCAAATAGACAAGATGATCTGATCTAAACCACTCCACTAAACTTCGTATCTTGCAACATACATGTACATGTTGTGCATGTCAGTTTGCATGCATACTGAACAGGTACTACTATTACAGCATTGGTTTACAAGTACCTTAAACCTGTCCTGCCTCCCAAGCCCATCAGTATTGCTACATTCCTACACTTCAGATTTGTGTTGTGGTTCATGATTACTACAAATCATTGTGGTAGGGTGAAGTCTGCCTCTTCTGTTTCCAGGAATGCAGCTGCTTGCGAATAAGGACAAGACGCACTGTCCCTAGAACTGTGGATTTGATACCACGCCCGAAACAGACCCAATGTATTAAAACGCATGAAAATGATTTAGAAAGTGCACCTTCTGGTGGGCATCGAACTCAGGCTCTTCTATAGTTTGGCAGTCTTAGGTCTTTGCCACAACTGCCGCTGGGAGGGTTATAAATATCAATACCATGTTTTTGGCCTTATTTTCCTTACAGACACCGAAAGTGGAAATTACTTCTTAGTTTTTGCTGTAGTGATAAAGCAATTAAGTACTAGCATTCTGGGTTAGAGCAGCAGTTCTTCTATTGCTATCACTATGCAAAACCATAACGCAATGCCCTAATTCATTAAAATCTGATTAAAAGGGTTACCATAGTAACATATACCAAATCTATGGTTAGACCATGTGGAAGGAAGAACATCACTCGTTGTAATATAGTATTTTTGAACGCAGGCATACACTGAAATGACTGAGGGGCTGTTTTGCCTCTGTTTTGTTATCTGTTCTTAAGGGGGTGGATAGTTTAACCGTTTGTTATTCACATTTCAGATGTTCATGTGTGGGCTATGATTATGGCAAACATGCATATAGGGGCATTGTTGGTTTATGAATGCTCATATTGGGAGAGTACCGAATCATCTTGAATTACCCAAACAATTGCTGGTATGATAATTATAGCATTACACAGAAATGTGAATAAGCTATATCTATCACCTGATGATGGTCTGAGCAGGAATTGATAATAATGTATTCACAGATGGTGCATGAAATAGCTACTGGCAGTAAACTTTGCAACACTATGAAATGTTGGTAAATGATAATCACTTATTCTTTCATAGTAAAGTAGCATATTGCTAGCTATTATACACAATTGCGGTGATACACCTGATGAAGGCCCAGTGTGGGCCGAAACGTAGTGTGTTTCACTGTGAAAAGATTTTTGGAGACTGCCATTATTTTCAGTATACTGTTATTTAGAAGTTTAGTAATTAGCTTTCCACGTTACATACCGGCCCAGAAGAGAATGTCTGAAGGAGGATCAGTATGAAATGGAAGGAGTGAATGCCTTATTCAATATGATAATGTGACGTGAGTGTAAATAAGCCCCAGTAATGATAATCTATGATATAATTGGGCAAGCGTGAGCAAGCCCCACACTAGCGTGTTTTGTCTGTCTGTCCGTCTGTCCGTACGGTCCGTCGCATACCGTCCTCACCACTATTATGATACCACAGTCTGTCACAAACTGTCAGACTGTGAGTTAGTGAGTAGTGAGTAGCGAGTATGCCCGCATGGAATAGATTGCAGCAGGAGAGGGAGAGGAGGGCCGCTGAGTCTCCCGATGCCTCCAGGCTGCCGACAAGCTACACTGCGACAGGAAAGGGAGCGGGCTAGAGCTCAGAGAACTAGCTAGATCTCCAGGCTGCAAAAACGAGTGCACCACCCCATGTCGCTGATTAACCTCGCTCACGCTCACCCCACAATGCCCTGCATTCACATAGTTAGGTGTTTTGGGACCCAAGAATCTGAGACCTGACAACCCTGGGTCCAAAAAACTGTAACATGTGGGATGTTGTCACTAAGTAACATTTGGCAAAATGGGAGCATTATATGGATACGAACATGTGGTATAAGCTAATTAGCTACAATCATGTGTACCTACATGTAGCTACAGTATGATACTGCAGTAACCACTTAATATTGGATATATATTAATTTTTTTTTTAAAAACTCATATAGCTACACCATTTTCCTGGTAGGGCTATCTTTTTAGAGCCAAAGCCCTAGTGGAGACATCCCGATTCCCAGGGGCTATCCAAGACTACATCCATTCCCATGAAATCAAACCAAATGAGAGTGCATTGTGTGAAGCCATCCTTTTGGCTGTAAACCATGGTAAGTAGTCTAATTATTTTCTTAGCTGGATAGTGTAGCTAGCCCAGCACAAATCTTTATGCAAATTTAAAATGAATAACGTTGATATAAATAGGACGATATTATTATGCATGAATGGCTACATGATGCATGCAGTGATGTATCATGTGGCACTGCATGGTGCTGAAGTTTTAGGCATATCTGATCAGTACCTGTTGTCTTCACAGACCACATCAATTTGATAGTTCCTGTAATGCAAGTCTTTACTACACGAGATGAAGATTCTGAATTTTGCCAAAAATTGTTTTATGAGCTGCTATCCAGAAGTCAAGCAAATGCAGTTCACTTGAAATTTGTGATTGAGTATATACCTTCATTTGATGCCTCCCAAGTTCAGTTATCTGAGCTCTTAAAGAAGCAGCTGACTGATGAGAGATCTTTTGAAACATTAATTGGAATGGGCATGGTAGTACAGAAAGCTGACATTGAAACAGCAGTTAACCTCCTACCTGAAACCTGTGTTAACGTTCTCAGACTACTGATATTAAAATTTAATTGCAGTTCTCCTGATTTTGATGAGGTCTGCAAAAAGGCCATACTTGCTGACAAGGTTAGATTTGCTGCCTGCCTTGTTTATCGTGGAGCTGTATCTTCTCACACAGCCATTCAAATTCTCTTAAAAGCACTTGAACTCAAGCCGGATGAGCTTGATATTCATTCGCTCACTAAATTGTGCAGACCTGATGACATTAACTTGGGTATCCTGATCACAGATCCAGACCTTAACCTTAGCGAACATCCAAATGGACTAGACTTAATTAAACTCCTGCTCGATGCTGGTATGGACCCCAATGGCAATGGCAAGGAGAACCCCCTTGCTGTAATCTGGGAACTCAAACGTGTAGCTCCAGAAAGGAAGATTGATTTCATTTGCTTCTTCCTGAGTAAAGGGGCAAAGTGTAGTCTTCTCACCAATCCCCTTCATGTTGCAACTCAACTGGCTGTGGAAGCAGGTGTGAACATGTGTGTACCATATTAATATAGTTGCTTTCAATTTATGCATCCATGATGACTGATATACAATATAGCATGCAACTCAGGACCAGTGATATTATTCTTGATATAATACTAATATTTATCAGTAGGTTACTTATTCTTGTGGGTACCACATGCTCTAAGTATTGCTTAGTATATGTTACTATAGTAACATGGTATAGTATTTTTTTTCATACGTAGGACTGCCATTTATATAATCATGGTGGCAAGAATGAGCGTTTAACTGTTACATGTATATCTTTCCACAGGTGGGGATACAAGGGCCATTGATGCTGTTGTGAATGCTCCTGACTTCTTCAAGGCTGAACATAAAGATGGTGATATTATTGACAGCAAAAGACAGACCCCCATCCATCTAGCTGTGACATCTGTAAAGAAAAAAGTAAGCTGCGAAATCTTACATGCATTAGCTAAATCCCAGATTCCCATTAACCCTTTTATAAAGGATAAACTGGGCAAGCAAGCAAAAGACTATTTAAATAAGGAAGATTCTCGACATAAAGATCTTGAAAATGCTGCAAAAACCTTTCGTTCTCTTACTGGTACTAGTGAAAAAGCAAAAAAGAAGAAAAGCAAAAGGGAATCCAATTTAATCCCTCCTGCTACTTCGCAAAAGCCAGAATTAGCTACACTCTCAACAAGTCACAATCTGAGGCCTTTACTAGAGTTACTGGTATTGAGAAAGAGCCAAATGTGTCTGAAAGTACAGAGGAGACAGGTATACCGGGAAGAAAGGAAGATTCAAACATGCCGGACAGTACCAGTGAAGGATTAAATATGCCTCAGTCTAAAGGTAAAGAAGGGTCCGATACTGATGGAGTGCTAAACGTGCCTGACGGAAATGAAAAATCAAATATACCTGAAGATACAATGGAGGAAAGATTATGCACTCCCAGTGGTAAGGAAGGGTCATACGTACCTCAGGAATCAAATATGCCTGAAAAAGTCCTTACAAACACTCTTGTTAGTGTTCAATCAGGATATAGTGAAGCTAAAGGTGAGAACACTGAATTCTTATTAAAATCGGATGTACCAGGTGTAACCACAGCATTTAGTGTGTCTCAGCAGAAGGAAACACATATTCACTCATTGAGACCCCAAGAACGAAAATGTGAGCACTTGAATCTGCAAGAAAGACTTAAAAAGCAGATGGAAAGGCTCCTGGCAAAAGACGAAGAATACTTCAGAGCTTCTAAACTTGAAAGCAGCAACAATTCAACTGAGCCAGTAGAAAAGCATAAAACCAAACCACAATCTCAAGAAGCTTCTTCCGGTAAGGCTGCTGCTGGGTCTCTGTCCGATGCAGATGAAATTCCTAAGCTTAAATCCCACAAACAAATACATGAAGTTGGGCTCATTGAACTTACAGATGCAATCACAGAGCTTAAGTTTGATGACCTACTTTGGGAGGTGGAAATTAGTAAGCAAGCGTTTAAGTTTTTCAAAAACAAAAGGAGTAACCCACCAGCCATGTGTTTCAGTGCAGCACAAACAATCCGCAGCATTGCAGAGGGTAAGCGAGATTTCAAACTCTATTCAAAACCTGTTCATTCACCTAAAGTTCACCTCTACGAAGCGAGATTCACGGGTGCTGGTCGCATTTTGTGGCAGAAAGCAATACAATACTCACCTCGCTTGAGTGAACTCCATGGTCGTCTTGTGTACACACAAGTAATCAGAGTATGGGATATAGTCCCTCACCATGACCAACTTCAGCGACAAATCGATAACTGTGTTCAGCAGATTGTAGCCTCATACAAGCGAGGAGAAAATGCCTCTGCTTGCCTCTACCTAGTCTGTAAAGAATCTAAGAAGACTAACTCAGAATCTGTTCGAGGAAGAGAAAAAATTGAAGTACCGATGACTTTTTTCATTAATGACTCAAACATTGACCGTCAAATTGACAGGTTTGTTCCTGCCGCTAGCCTAAAACATGATGAATATAATGTTCCGCCCTTCTACTCTTTTTCCACTGCCCTAGTTAAAAGCATCCTCACAAACACAAATTCAAGGCTTGAATTTCCATTCAAAGAGTGGCCAAAAGAACATGAAATTATAAGCCTTAAAACCGGAGAATCTATTCTGCTTCTTGGAAGAAGTGGCACTGGTAAAACCACCTGCTGCCTGTACAGACTTTGGAATGAATTCAAGAACTGGTGGGATCCTGAAATCCGTGACCCTGATGCAAAACTACCCAGAAAGGCTCTTTTATCAGCAAACTCTCTGGCTACTCCTACAATCACGGAGTGTCCAGGTTATGCAAAAGTTGATGAGGATTCTGGAGAAAGCAAGAAAGTATTTCAAAAGAGTGTCCCACCAGAAGACATCTCAACCTCAGCAGTGAGTCAAGACTCATGGAAGCTATCCTCACAAAGTATGACAGCAACAGTACCAATGGCTCAAGACAGTGCACCAGATTGTGAAGAAAAGGGGTCACCAACAGACAACTGCTCAGAGCAAAGTGAAATAGAAAATGCTTCAGAACAAAGGGAAAGTGAATCACCAGAAATGAGAGAAGAAATCTTCTACTCAGAAGACGACTTACATCAGGTCTTTGTCACAAAGAATTATATCTTGTGTGCTCAGATGAAAAAACGGTTCTATGATATGACAGCAGCACATGAGTTTCTAGCCAAACACATGGAGTGTGAAGCTGCAGCCGTACCAAACAGATTAGCTGCTGTAGAAGACCACCAGTACCCTCTTTTTCTCACCGCTCGAGACTTCTATATTCTTCTGGACAACTCTCTTGAAGGAGAGAGATTCTTTTCAAGAGACAAAGACGGTAATTTGGATGGCAAGATCATAAGCAATGATTATGACCATGAGGACCCGGACACACTGCTTGATCTTGAGGAAAGTGAGGATGAGGATGAAGATCTCACTAGTGAAATGTGCACAGCTCATCTACCACCACCAGTTTCAAGGCAGCACTCACGAAAATGGATAGAGGTCACTTCACTCTACTTCAAAGACACTATATGGCCTAAAGTTTCTAAAAGATGTGGTGTTGATGCAAAGGAGTTTGATCCGCTCTTAGTGTGGACAGAAATTCAGTCTTTCATTAAAGGATCAGAAGAAGCTCTCCGAAAGTGCTCTCCACTTTCCTGTGAGGAATACCGAGAAGTTGGAAACAGAAAAGCACGCACCTTTGCTGATCAGCGTGACAAAATTTATGATATGTATTTGGGGTACCAAAAGTATCGCCAAGATGAGAGGCTTCAAGCAGTTCTCTTTGATGAATGTGATCTGGTTCATAACCTCTACAGACGTTTATGCAACACTGAAGATGTTCCGTGGTCAATTCACTCTTTCTACATCGATGAAGTGCAGGATTTCACCCAAGCTGAACTGGCCATCTTTCTACACTGCTGCCAAGATCCTAATTCAATGTTCTTTACAGGTGATACTGCCCAAAGTATTATGCGAGGTGTAGCATTTCGCTTTGAAGACCTTCGCTCATCCTTTTACAGAATTCACAAGGCAGATCCTGGGGTTATAATACCCCAAAAACTGTACACCCTGACGATTAATTTCCGTTCCCACTCTGGTGTGCTATATTTAGCGAGAAGCATCATTGATCTTCTTCGAGAATTCTTCAAAGGTTCAGTTGATGACCACCTACCAAAAGATGAGGGAATGTTCCCAGGCCCAACTCCTGTCCTGATAGAATCGTGTGAGGTCACCCACCTTGCCTTACTCTTGAGCACAAACAAGCGAGAAGCATCGGCAATTGAATTCGGTGCTCATCAGGTTATTCTAGTACAGTCAAAAGAGGCAAAAGAGAATCTACCCAGTATCTTGCAAGGTGCCATTGTACTCACCATATTTGAATCTAAAGGATTGGAATTTGATGATGTTCTGCTGTACAATTTCTTTACAGACTCTTTAGTAAGTAAATAGTTATTATATTGTGTGTATGTTAGCTCACCATAGAAATTTAGATATCAAATAAGGAGTATAGTAATACCGTCACATTTAAACTTATAATCATTGTAGGTAAACTTTGCATGTGAGAGGTTTGGTTATGAGACCAGCCCACTGGATTTATTATATACACCTGTAATTTATATAATTAAAAGCGTATCATGCTTTGGATATCAGCTTTCTATTGCAAGCCTTCAATACTGTGTGTGTATACTCTGCTGCAAATCACAGATGGTTGCTTCCTTTTGTCTTAGGTTGATGAGAAAGGATGGAGAGTAATCACTTCCTACCTTGAGAAGCATCAAGAATGTATTGAAAACCCTACCAAGGTACTTGGCTGCCTCAATGTTCCACGAAGCTATGTATTTGATGAAAAACAACACAAGTCACTAAATTCTGAACTAAAGTACCTGTATACAGCTGTAACTCGTGCCAAGTGTAACCTCTGGATCTATGATTCAGATAAAAAGAAGCGATTGCCAGCATTTGACTACTGGCACAAACGAGGATTGGTGAAGGTTGTTGGAACACATGTGGAAGGAGAAAGCCAGCACAATTTAATATTTGCCTCGATTTCAACCAAAGAGCAATGGAAGGTACAAGGTGATTACTTCAAGAAAAGGCATCGATGGGAACAAGCTAAACACTGCTATGAAAGATCAGATGCAGAAAATGCACCTTTAGCCAAAGAAGCACACGCCTGGCTCCTGGTAAAACAAGCTCGATTTGCCAACACACCGCAGACTTCACAGCTCTATCTCCGTGCTGCTGTTCTCTTCCTAGAAGTTGAGCGTGTATACCGTAATTCAATATACATCTCTTATGCAGCATCCTGCCTCACCAAAACAAGGCCACCTAGGTACACTGATGCTGCAAAGCTGTTAGAAATACTTGGAGAGGATAAGCAAGCTTTCAATGCTTATTTAAAGGCGGAGGATGCTGAAAATTGTGTCAGGCTTTGCGAGAAGGCAGGGAGATATACTGAAGCTGTTGAAACTTTGGACCGTTTCAATGGAAAGATAGAAGCCTTGGCAAAGGCAGTGGAATATAAAAAACAGGGTATTCAAGTTGACTCTAAAGTAAGTAGTAAGCTCGCATACCGGTGTGCTAAAGAATATGCCAAACTCAAGGAAAAGGATTCGCTTCTTAAAGTAGTGAAATATATTACAGAAATACCAAAGCAAGTTGAAGTTCTAAAAGAAGGTGATTTACACAGGAATGCATTTGAAACACTTGTGAAGCAAAAATACCATGATGAGGCTTATCACCTGGCATCTGCTCAGAAATGGTATGAAGAAGGTATATCTTTAGCAAAGGAAATGAAGAATTCAAGTATGATGGCAGAATTTACATTTCAAAAGATAAAAGCTACTCACTTTACGAAGGCAAATAAAAACATTCATCCTGACATTTTCAGTACACTACACTCTTTCCGGGAGGGTCCAGATCAACTTGTTCGAGCGCATGCCTGTTTGCTTCTAGGAAAATTTCAGAGGGATGTTAAATTATGTAGAGAAGCTAGAGAGACTTACAAATCATTACATCATAAAGTGGGTGAACTCGAAGCCTTCAATGCAATAGTAGAACTGAAACAAGAAATATCTGTACCTTCAATTGTGCATGCATATATTCTAGCACATACTACCAAGGACATGCTTCACAAAAATGACTCTGAAACAGTAGAGACAGCTCTCCAGTTTTATGGTCTCGAACGAATCGGTAAAGTGTACTGTTGCCCACCCAATCAAGATATCTGGATCGGGACTCTTAGTAATTGTGAGTGTCAAGATAAGCAGACAGATTTGGATGGTATGATCAGACTACTTGTTTCCGAGACAAAAAAAGCTCTTGTAGATCACTGTGGTCGTTTTACAACAAAATGGCAATCACACTTTGAGTTGCATCAGAAGTTAAACTCCAAACTCAAACAATTCAAACTTCATATGGAGATATATGAGAGCAAATTCCTGTCTCATTCATTTAGCTCTGCTGAGATTCCACGAGACACACTAAGGGATTACATTCAAACCTGTGTTTATGTGCTTGAACTTACTGACCTAAAGTTGATTCCTACCACTGACATAAATCCAAACATTTTGCTGCTGTCTATTTTCTCCCCTCAAGTGTCTATTTACCTGCCACTTAGAGAGTCTCATATGGCAGTGGTAAGACACTCTAAAAGAGCACACAGAGCAATTGGAAAGTGGATTAAAAGTATGGTATATGAAAATGAAAGTGAGAAAATCACAGTAGATTCATGGTTGACAGCATGGAGGGCAAGTTGCATAATGAATGGTAAAATGAAACTACTGCAGACCTCATATGAAGTGCAAGCGAAAAAAGTGATTGAAGAGGCTGAAATGGTTGGAACCCAAATTATGCAGCCCCTTCCCTTAGTCTACAGGTATAAAGAAGGTGAGCAACAGTTCTACTGTCACATATTCCACTTCTGGATCCAATCTTGCCAATTTGTTCAAGATGGAAACATTTTCCGCTCATCACAATATGTGATTTCCGATTTCTTGGGAAATATCACCAAACCATCCATTTCAATAATGAATTTGGTGGATATTCTCTCCGTCCATTGCACAGCACTCCTAACCATGGTAATGTGCCTTGACATCTTCAACCACCGTGGACAAACTAATGTTATGGTGCCTCTACTATACAAACATGCAATACAGGTTTTTGATGATTTAAATAATTGCACTAAAGGTCCTAGCAGAAGGATCCTACCAGGGTGTGTAAAAGAAGTGAAACAGAAAGAGAAAGAGAAAGAGAAAGAGAAAGAAAGCAAAATATTCAGATCTGATTGCGTAAAATTACTTTGGGCAGCTCTGGATGTTGTTCTTGGACATGAAAGTGATCAGTTTTCACCCCACTGCATGGAGCAGGAACAAACACTTGAAAGTAGTGAGGCAAGGCATCTTTTGATCCTAGCATTGACCTTATTTGGAAATCTGATTCTCATAGAAGAAGAGTTCCCCAAAGAGATTGCTGAATATCAGCAAAGATTCAGTATTTTTTTTCAAACATACCTCCACCGACGTCAGACTGCAAAATATGTTGAAGCAACACACAAATGTTTTGAGTCACCCAACTTGACCAGAGAAACATTATTCCCATTAGTGCAAAACTTATTATTGCACAGCAGTCCAAATTCCAATGCTGCACTAGGAAATCTAGTACTTAAGTATGATAAAGTTGAATTTGAAGAAATTCCACGCAGATTTGTTGAGAAACTTGGTGATCAAGGCCATGTATCTCAAGGTCCATCACCATTCCCACAAGTACTCCCATCCATGCGGCAACCTATTTCATATGCATCCGATGATGGTGCTGCATTACATACTGCACAATATACAACCAGCAGTACAAGTTCTGGGCCAATTCAGAACTCTATACCTCCAACAGTGAAACATCTAACACCTTTCATAGTCCAAAGACCATCTCCACATGCACAGCCTGGTCATGATACTGCAACATTTCATACTCCATACATGCAGCCACCCATACCATTAGATCCAGCTATAGAATACTACCCTCCAGATCCTAACCTACTACATCAACACGTTCCAACACATGAAGTTCACCGGGAAACTAAACCCTTACTACTCAATGGTGACAATTTCAAACAAGGTTCTCAGCCACTGCAACCTATAAAACAAGACCCTTCTGAAAATCAGCTCTTGCATACTGCTACTTATGCGTCAATTGTCACGCAACAAAGCAAAGATAGAGTTGTAGGAGCACCGGATGGTGTTCCTCTCATAACTACAGAGTCTCCTCTAAAATATTCTCAAGATCAGAGTGAATTTAAAATGCAGAGTTTCAACGCTGATGTAATTGAGAGTACTGCTACTGGTGATAGTTTCCCAAATGAAAGTCATGAACCGATGCAAGATGAGCACGAAGATGAGCACGCTCTAAATCTTGAGGTACCTGCAGAACAAAATGGCTTGAATGATACTCTAGTTAGTAATCTAACTGTTAAAGATGCAGAAGACCCTGTCATTGGAGAAGCAGCAGTCCTTCACACGGCTCAAACAGAATGCAAATTGAAACAGCCAGCTGTGGAACCAGCAGAAGTAGAAGACACACTATTTGACGCCGCTATGATGGAAATGGAGTTAGCAAGCGAGGCTCCACTGAGAAGCAAAGAGAAGAAGGAACACTCCAGGGAGGCAAAGAGGAAGAGAAAGAAAGGGAGAGACAAGAAAGCTACCTAACTTAATTAGTTGATTATGTCCGACATTATATTTACCATGGACTATATATAGCTATATACTACACAGCACCATTATACCGGCCTTGATCTTTATGTGCTTATTACCTTTACTTGGATTGGTACTTGCATGCATATTTTATTGATATCAATCCCTTAGTAAATATATTTTCAAAATGTTTTTTATACTTGTATACGTAGCTATATCGATATCCCTCGTGCCTGTACATGACATTGTAATCATATTCCATGGTCAAACTATAGGCCATATATAGTGCAAGCAGATGAATTTGAAAAAGAGAAGCAAAAAAAAAAGAAAGAGAAACAGTCACGAAGGAAGAAATGTACAAACAGATTTAATCTTTGCGACAGCATGCATAGAAAGAGAACCAACTAACTCTAGCTATAGTTGTGTGAATGATAATGTATTACATATTCATCCTATAGAGGTGCTATGTATGATATTGTTAGGCAAAGTGTTATATTTTTCAATCTGTATTAGATTTCGATCAGTTAGTTCTGCACATCAACACAGAACTAATTACGTACATGTATAGTTATACATTGTACAAACTGTACTGTGAATGTATTTTAGAAAGTTCAGAAGGGAAATGGCATATGTACATACATGTACCACATGCAAGAAATCAATCATCACCGTCATCAGTGAAGTTGAAAGGCTGAAAGCTTTGTCTCATGGTCTCAGCAGCTGAAGTCTCCTCCTCTTTAGTAGCACTGCAAGCCTTCCAGTCCACGCGAGAAGGCGTGTTCAGTATCAGTGGTAAATCCAACCATTCTACTGCTTTCCATTTTCTCACCACAAGTATCCATCTATCTACCACTTAGTAAACTGCATGTGACAACAGTAAGAAGCTCCAAGGTAGCACATGTTGCCATCCAAAAATGGATTAAACCAATTATTCAGAGGCAGGAGGGAGAAATGGAGTCAGTCAGAGTAGATCCGTGGTTGACGGCCTGGAGGGCGAGTTGCATAATAGATGGTGAAATGAAGCTATTGAAGACCTCACTTGAAAAGCAAGCCAAAGCCGTTGATAACGAGGCAAAGATTGCCGGATCTCGCCTTCATCCTATGGAGACAGGAGAACAGGCACTATCACGTTTTCTATTTCTGGCTCCGATCTTGCCAACTGATTAAAGAGGGAGACATGCTGCTCGCCTCGAGGTGTGCAATTTACCATTTCTTGGGCAATGTTGCACAAACCAGGGGTGCTACTATATCAGTGATGAATTTTGTGGATATTCTAACGGTACACTGTACCGCACTCTTCACCGTGATAACATACCTTGATTTTCTGAACCAGAAAAAACTGTTTGGTTTCATAGTACCGCTGATGTACCAGCATTCATTGCAAATTTTTGATGACTGCAATTGTTACAGTAAGAGTAACAAGTGGATCCTATCAGCTTGTGTAGAAGAAGTACGAAAGAGGAAAACCAGGAATGGGTTAAAGATACTGAAATCTCAATGTCAGAAGCTACTTTGGACAGCTCTCAAAATCATTCTCGGGCACTACAGTCGCCATTTTCCCCCCCTCAGCTATGCTATGAGACAGACAAAGCCATTAGAGAGTGGTGCAGCTAGGCACTTATTGATCCTAGCATCGACCATATTTGGCAACCTAATACTCACAGATACTCAACCTACTGAAGATATTGATGGCTACCGGAAAAGATTCTGTGGCATTCTTCGGAAATCCCTCAACCAACAACAATCAGTCCCAGAGTATGTTAAAAGGGCGTGTAGTTTTTTTGAATCCCCCAATGCAACCAGACAAATCTTTCCACTAATTCAGAACTTACTACTGGTTGGTGATCCAAAGAACCTTGCCCCACTCGCAAAACTAGGATTTAAATCTAATCAAGTTACTTTTGAACCAATTCAACGTAAAACCACAGAGAAATCTGGTGAATACAGCTACACTTCTCGCTCACCAAAACCACCCATAGCCACAACAATACCACAAGCTACCTCATTCTCTTCTTATGCTAGTGCTACAGCACACACTTCTGAACAGGAGTCGATAGAAGGCATGCCTAGTGGTATAAATCCTGTACTAGCTCAGAACTCCACATCGCATCAAGCTCGTCCGAAAAAGGACCATCCTACTTCTTACTCTCCGCAGCAACAGGCCCCCTTACAGCCAGAAGTGGGATCCATTGGAGGAATAACACAGCCCTCCTTCCATGCTGTGAAGGACAACTTCCCTACCCAAACTCCCACACCCTCTAGTGCCTTTCCGGCATCTGCAACTGAAAACCAGGAATCATTAGCAGGAATATTACGTTCTGATACTTCACAATTACCCGCTGCGCATACCCAGCCATCCATGACTGCAGAGCCATCTATTATTGTACGTGCCTCTCCAGATCCCCATCAGCAGACTCCAACACAAGTCCAGGAGACTAAACCCTCGCCCATTGTGTCACTGGGAGCTGAAAAATTCCCACAGTCTTCTCAGCCATTGCAGCCTATACAAGTTGACCCTCCTCAAACTGAGCTCTCACTTGCTACCACGGTTACCTCAAATGTCACACCAACCGAACAAACCAGTACTGAAGTTGGTGATTCAGAAACAGTTGCTGATTCTCATTTTTATACTCCCCCAGAATCCCCTCCAATAGAACAGCAGTTGTCCCGAGGGAGGTTTGTTGAGACAGAGAGCTTCAGGTATGAACTTGGCAAAAGAGTTAGTGCTGGTAACACTGCTGGTTACGCTGATGATGGTAGCTATGAACCAGAAGATGAGCGTGATCGTGAATTTGAAGAACTTGCAGACTTTGACCAGGAAGATCTAAATGATGCTCTAATCGGCAACCCACCTGGTATTGAAGAGACGGAAGAGGCCACTACAGGACATGGAAAATTGGCCGATGATTCACTGGTTGATAAAACCTTTTGCAGTGTATGTGGGATACCACTGAGAGATGAAGTAATAGCTCATGCAGACGATGAAGTGGTCGAGGACGATCCTGTAACCCCTGAGGTGGAAACCGATTTAACAGTCGAAACACATCAGTCACACATGAGCTCACAGAGCCACCAAGAAAACGAGAAACTCTACGAAATGTTTCACAAAACTCTGGAAAGTCACTGCAACCCAATCATGCAAGATCTCACCACGATATTGAGAAAATGTGAGTTGCTTCATATTCCCTTCCTTGCTCGACTCATTGACGATATGACGGATGAGAAACATCACAATGAAAGACGTATTGATGAGCTTCAAAGCAAGTATGCCTGGAGGGCGGGAATACAAGAAATGGGAGAAATGGTTGAAAGGATGCAATTTCTCCTCAGCAGAGCTGAAAAAGAATACAACAGGCACAAACCAGCAGAGCAAGCTGTCAAAGTAACACAGGGACAGTCTGCACCGCAAGAACCTGCTAAAGATCAAGATGGTGAAAGTGACGATGAATTAATTTCAATTGAGGAGGATCATGTGATGGATTTTGAGCTGACACAGAAGGCAAGAAGCAAAGAAGACAAGGAGCATTCCAGGGAAGTGAAGAAGAGGAAGAAAAGAAAGAAAGGGAAATGATGAATAATACATAACTATTGCTTAGTTGTTTAGAGCACAAATTTTTTTCATGCATGCTTGTATAGGAACAGTACCCTAACAATTACTGCTATCATCATTCTAACATTTATGCTATTATTACAAAGCTATAAACATTGTGGTTATGTATGTACCTGTACTTACAGTGCACCAACTTTGCTGTGAGAACTTCAGAATGATTTTTCCGTTCACTAAATTTATGCTTACAGTGATGATTGAATAGACATACTTTTCCTCCCCACAGAGCCCATGTCCTAGGGTGTTTCCTCCCCTACAGCCTCTGTCCTAGGATATTTCCTCCCCCCGGAGCCTCTGACTTAGGAAATTTCCTCCCCCGGAGCCCCTGTCCTAGGAAATTTCATCTCCCTGGAGCCTCTGTCTTAGGAAATTTCATCCCCCTTAGAGCATCTGTCTTAGGAAATTTCCTCCCCTACAGCCTCTGTCCTAGGAAATGTCATCCCTCTGTCCTAGAAAATTTCCTCCCCCTGGAGCCTTTGTATTAGGAAATTTCCTCCCCCAGAGCCCCTGTCCTAGGATATTTGCTCCCCCTGGAGCCCCTGTCCTAGGACATTTCCTCCCCTCGGAGCATTTTCCAGCCTCTGTCCCAGGATATTTCCTCGCCCCGGAGCATTTATCTTAGGGTATTTTTCCCCCAAGCATTTATCCTAGGATATGTACTCCCCCGGAGCCTCTGTCCTGGAATATTTCTTCTCTCCCGGACCCCCTGTCCTAGGATATTTCCTCCTCCCAGATCCCCTATCCTAGAATATTTCCTCCCCCGGAGCATTTATCCTAGGATATCTCCTCCCCCGGAGTATTTTTCCTAGGATATATCCTCCCCCCAAAGCATTTTTCGTAGGATATTTCCTCCCCCCCGGAGCATTTATCCTGGGATATTTCCTCCCCCTGGAGCCCCTGTCCTAGGATATTTCCTCCCCCAGAGCATTTATCCTAGGGTACGTTCTCTTGTGGAGCCCTTGTCCTAGGAGGGCAATTGTGCTTTAACTACAGTTGCACCACATCGATCCCAGTCCCAAATTCCAGTGGAGTCAAGTCCAAGCTTAAGAGGCTCTGGGGGAGGAAATATCCTAGGACAGAGGCTAGGATAAATGTTCCGTGGTAGGAAATACCAGACGCTACCACGCCCACGGGGGCGTGAACGTCTGGGGCTTCGGGCAAAATGTCTACCTGCTTGTGGTTCCGCCCTATAATTCGCGGCTCCGAGTGCTAGTGACGACGAATATCGAATCTTGCCACAAGAAAGCGTAAAACTGTCTCTTCGCTCGGAGTCTACATGTATAAAGTAACTGAAAGGTAAACTGGGTACGTATATACGTAACTTGAGAAACGGGGTGACTTGAGAAATATTTGTCGTCTCAGCCATATATAGCTCCGATATCTAGCAGCTAGCTGCACAGATTGAGTCCAAAACAATCACCTTACATTTATTGTGATATGCAGTTGTAACCATAGATATAGCTGTATTATCTAGCTATGTTGTAACTCACCACCCACGGATTTTCCCTTTGATCAGTAGTGGTATTTAAAAACAAGATTCCAACTTTGATTAATCGCTGTAGCTAGCCAGGAAAAATTTCTCTCCTAGTTAACGTTTACTTATAAACACAGTCGTTCAAAGTGGAGTGTATGTAAGGTATACCTTAACTTACTCCACTTTGAACGACTGTGTAAACAAGGTGATTCAAAAATGTAGGCTAGTATTAGCCTAGTGTAGCCAGTCTCTCGCACGGAAAAGTGGAGAGCCTGGTACAATGCTTATATGTGAGTAATAGAACAGGAATGTGTGGTTGGCCACGAGAAACCAAAAGATGCATGCTACTTGACGTATTGCCTCTTCTCCAATCTGATTGGGTTGCACTGTATGCTGCAAAGTGTACATGAACTTTTCTGTGCAAGAGGTTGGCTACGTGAAGCTAGGCTAATACATATGATAGCTAAGGGAAGGGTGGGCTCTTTCTCTAGTGGCCATGGTGTAGCCAAACTAACATGATTATCTATCCGAGCACAAGTGAGGCAGAGCTGCAAAGCAATAGTATGCTTCCATATTATTGCGATTTCTCTATGCTACACATTATTAGCATTCAGTATTTGAGCCCTGAATAACAACTACACCTTGCAATATGAGTTGTTCTCAGAGCTTGCAGCTTCGGTAGCATTTATGACAAACAATATAGACTCGTGCAGTCTTGAATCTGCCATGCCCCTTTTGATCATACGCCAAGTTCGCTGGGCACAGAGATGAATTGCCCGGACACTGTCTTTCTCGCATGCATCTCATCATACCTGTTAGTACACTTGAATGGTGGATGGAGTTGAAGGAGATGTATATCTGTCAGTGTCAGTATGTAGTAGGCCTCATGGGCAGCTATGCCTTCCTTGGGTACTTTTGTAGAGCATTATAGTACGTACATCTGACTGAGGGCTTTTTTTTTTTTTACCCCAAGGGGTGATCACTCCACGATCGATCCCACAGGCACAATACTTACGATTGTGACCAAGGTTACAATTTGTGACCACCTAAACACAGCTGTGATCTTGTAAATGTACCTCAAAATCATTGCTGTGACCCTATGACTGCAGTATTATTATGTGTAACCTTCAACTTGACCGTCAGTTGGTGAGTTAGGCACCAATATTGTGCCTCCGCATCCCTGAAATTGATCCAGTGAGAGTTTGTTATTCACATTATCTATGAAAATGTTTGATGATAGTGAATACTTTCTGATCACATGTTGATACTCAAGGTAGACTAATGACATGCCTTATAAATGTTTGTATTGGACAATGTTGCATGGCTACCGAAATTTTGAATGAATAATAATACTTGCTATGGATGGAACTTGACATTTCATACCTTCGTTTTAGTAATCTTTGCAACAGTGAGTGAAAAGTAAAAAGTGAAAAGTGAAAAGGGTATATATAGGCATGAACCACTTACGATGTGTTTAATCTCAGATATCCTACATAAACAATTCCTGAGCTAATTGAATAATACCCAGGTAGTAAATAAAAATTCACTGTAGTCCTAGTGGGATCCATATTAAGGAATTCCGAATTGAGCCACACTTTTGCTCTTCACTGTTGGTGTTGCAAAGATTACTAAATGATGGTAGTAAGAAATAATTGTGAAGTCTGTTTATTTTTGCCATGGGACTTGATGGAGCTTAGTCCTTGTGTTGCTAATATGGGGAGGCTGGTTCATAGGCTGACTAAGTGCTAATATGGGGAGGCCAGTCCATAAGCCGATCTGGCATGTGCTCCACTGTGACTAATCTATTTATAGTTCCATAATATGCATTTAGCAATCACCAGATCTGTATAACATGATCAGTTTGTTTTGAACTATGCATTTTTTTATATTACATAGTAATTAACTATTATTATACTATTAGTATATCGCATTTTGTGTAAGAAACCTCCATGGAATGTCTGGTATGTGCTCCGCTGTGACTCATGTACTTGTTTGTTTAGTAGCTAATATTATTTATACTACTGTAGCGATGAGGACAGTGGAAGCTACATGTATAGTAGTGTACGTTCTGGAAGTTTACAGGCCAAGCTGTGTACAGCTTTGCTTAGCTTTGTGTTACCTAGACAGAAATAGAATGTAGGCAGCAATGACAATCCTGCTTTGGCAAGCTATGGCTGTCTACTGGAAGCGCATAACGAAATTCCTCAGAACTTTTACTGAAAATTATACAAGGTGAGACTTACTCCAGCTATGCATCTGTATAATACAATGGAATCCATGCCCTGATTTTTAGATATATACGAAATCTAAAAACCAGTCAGACATACTGCGTAACACCAAGGTCAGAGCAAGCTGCTTATGTAGCCGTAGAACAAATCAGTTTGGTTAGGCTGTCTCATATGCAAGACTATCACTCAGTCCTTTAAACAGCTCTTGCGTCAATTAAGTATTGCTTTGGTAGCAGAGAATTGCAAGTCACAGTTGTGGATTCCTTACGTAACAGTGGATTTTCTTTCAAACTCCTCAGCATGGATTTGTAATAGGTCAATTTTTAACTAGCTATTGACCGCCTACAGTGAATGTAATATTTTTCTACTGCAGTATTTTATTCGGTATACAATGGATGAAAAAGAAGTTACACTAAGTGATTTAGTGGAACGATTCAAGTTAGTGGATGAGAGATTGGACAAGCCTTGTACAGCTGGTCACCTTGCATCCATAGCTCTCTGTCTCACAACCTGGGAAATTGTTTCCACTCACCTTGGGCTGGATCCACCAGAAATAGAGGCCATTGAGTCAGATGCAAAATCCACTGAAGAGAAGAGGCAGAAAATGCTCCAGAAGTGGGGAGATAAGTTTGCTCACAAGGCTACATACAGGAGACTAATTATGGCGTTTCTAAAAATTAAAAATGCTGAACTTGCCACAAAAGTCTGTCAGCTGTTGGTCTCTAAACAATGTAAGTTTATCACTCATTAGTACAGTGTTTGAAAGAAATAATTGTCTGCAGGCTTCCCATTGCATGAAGGATATAAAAGCAGATAAAATACTGTAGGGTATGCTATATTGTATTGCAGAGTATGTAGTCTGTAATATAATGTTATGCAGTGCTAATAGTATTATGCATGACTACAGTAGTAAGTCTAGCAATAGCATTTATGTGTCAGAGTTGGTTTCACTTTCTGCATGTATACTGGCAAGAGTGAAGTGACAATCCGACTTCCTAACAGTATTTATACATGTATTTGATTTGTTAGTAGCCTGTCTGTGAGTTTCATGTGCTACCCTTTTACCGGTTGTTTGAATTATCAAACTATGTACACAAATTGTCATATTGGCCAGTGATTTGTTATTTGAGTTACAAATGAGTGAACACATTCCACACATTCCACACATTCCTTCTGAAATTGGCTACTAATAACTACTGAGTATAAAAAGACGTCGACTTCAACTTCTTGGATTTTCTTTCAAACTCCTCAGCATGGATTTGTAATAGGTCAATTTTTAACTAGCTATTGACCGCCTACAGTGAATGTAATATTTTTCTACTGCAGTATTTTATTCGGTATACAATGGATGAAAAAGAAGTTACACTAAGTGATTTAGTGGAACGATTCAAGTTAGTGGATGAGAGATTGGACAAGCCTTGTACAGCTGGTCACCTTGTGGAGAACACATTCCACACATTCCACACATTCCTTCTGAAATTGGCTACTAATAACTACTGAGTATAAAAAGACGTCGACTTCAAACTTCTTGGGGGATCCTAGTGCCCCCCCCCTCCCCCCCACCCTGTATGAAACCCTAATAATATGGACACAGCAGGATGGCATGAGTTTGTGGGAGTTGGTCAAGTATGAAGAAAAAATACATTAGAGCAATATTCACTCCCTGCCAGCCATCCATTGTGCTTACTCATCTGCATCAGAATTGCCAATGTAAATGAGTATTAGATATGGACCAATGACGCTATGGCTGCTATGACTGTAGAGCAGACCCCATTGGGCCGGTAGGGACAGTCACTCAATACAAATGCCATTAGGTATTTCAGTATACTCCATGTATTTCATGACCCGGGTGGTTTCGTGAAGTAGAGTGGATGATTGACGGTATAGAGATGACTTTTCATACAGGCCCATATGAGAGATTTGCACTGTCTCCAGACCAAATCTCCCATATCAGCCCATGTATATACGTTTGTGTGGTCCATCAAACATCCAATCTACTTCAAGGAACCATTAAATGTCCAATTTGCTTCAAACTTGAATGAAACTTTCTATGCCTTAATGGACTTGAAATACAAGGCGTATTTATTGGCAATCTGGTAAGTAGTAAATGTCTTGCTAATATATTTTCGACCAGATACTTCTCTTGACAATTAGCTGTGTCCATCTCAGAGCATATAAATTTTCTGGGGGAGCATACCCCCACAGCCCCTGGGTGTGGCTCTCCACACATCATTTTCTCCACAGCCACGAAAAATTCTGTATGAAACCTGATATAGTATGTTACATGTTCATTATCTGCCCAGAGTTCTAGCTAGGATTTTGAGTTTAAAAGTGAAGCTTTTCATTGAAGGTCCTTAACGGGTGCTATAAAGAGTTAAAGAATCCACAACTTCTGGTGGGGGCATGCCTCCCTGGAAGATTTTAGTGGAAGATTTTAGGTGCTCAGGAGTGCATTCTGGAGCCTTCTGATGTCCAGTGCATTTGAATTGGGAAGGGAGGAGAGGGGGGGGGGGAGAAGCTTCCTCCCCCCCTTCCCTCAACCCCCTGTGACTGCATTTCAATTAACAAACATCCGTAGTCAAATTAGTAATTTTGAAATCTGGGTAGGAGGCCTAGGCGTACAGGTTGGGCAATGAACTACTGGACGAGTTCTGTAACCCCGCAGACTCGAGTGATTAGAGCACTGCTGTATACAAAGCGAGGGGCTTGTCTCTCTGCTTGCCCATGGCAGCCATGGTTCATTCAGTTTCAGTCTTCTGCATTCAGGGTGGTATATATACTTTTTCACATACCTATAGGTATGTGAAAAAAGCATACCACCCTGAATGCAAATCTCCATGGCTTCATTGGCACCATGGTTCTGGTGTGTATAGGTTCCGCAAGTATATCTTAGCTGTGCCTGGTCGTTATTCATTATATCTGCATTTTATCTCATCCATTGTATTTACACCTGCATCTGTGCTCGTCCACTGTACTGATACATAATTGGCAGTGTGGTAAAAATCTAACTTCTTGTAAGTGTGAATAACTTGATTTTATTAACTGTTCTCCAGCAACAGCCTCGATTGTAACTGCAAGTCCAAGTCCAGAAGACTCAGTTGGACAGTCAGTTGATCCCGCAGTGCCTCATGGTGAAAGCAGTCTTCAGTGCCAAACCTCAAATGGAGACCTCAGCTCTCCAAGCTCAACTGAAACTACTTTTTCACAAGCTAAGGATACCAGTAGTAGCATGCTACCATATTTAGAAATGCCTGGACTGACTGAAGCTGAGAAGAGTGCCTTAAGGGGGAGGCTTATTCGTGAATCCCGCCAGATTATGCTTAAGTTCAACAAGCTATTACAAAGTACAATCGAATCGCTCATACAACAAGGGGTTACCCCTAAAAAACTGGCTAGAGTTCTAATGAGTTTAGAAGCACTGATTGGTGACCAGCAGTTGCCGCTAGAATCTATTGATGACATTTTTCAGCATCTTAGCAGCAGCATTTCTTTCATGAACTATGATGTAATAGAGCATATTATTGAGTCTCTTGGAACCGAAATGGATAAGAGCAACCTCAAAGATTACAAGGCAGAGCTTAAGGAATACTGCAAACGCAGAGTCTCTGAATGTCCGCACAACAAACCTTGTGCACCTGGCAACACAACTGTTGTTATAAAATTAGACAAATCTCTCAACAAAATTATGTTATCAGATATCGATCTCTTTAGAGACAAATTATCGAGAATTTTGCAAATTGAGTCACATACATTGGTTTTCTTGAGAGTAGAAAAGGGCTGCACTCAGATAACATTTCAAATCCCATCAGTCATTGTGGACTCAGTGTTCCCTCTCTCCAGAGAGCAAGAAGAATCTTTAAAAGAGGAGAGAGTAATGAAGCTTGTTTGTGGTGTCTATACATACTCATATCCACTGAAGGTAATATCAAAAAATTGTAACGTTTATTGATGTAGGGCTATAGAGGAAATTGCAAGTAGCTAGGCTCCCCATTAATTACCGGTAGCTAATTCCTTTTGCTATTAATATAGTGTAATGGGGGTGAAAGTGGTGAGAAATTGTAAGCAAACAAGCATATTCTTATGTTTGCATAGAAGGAAGCTACGTCAAAGCATGTTCTCTTTTATTTTCTCTATTAAGTGCTCACTCCTCCACCCATTACATTATTATGTTTTACTTATGTTGAACAGTACCGTAATCTCCCAAAAATGTGCCCTTGGGTGATTAACTTTAGTGGCTTCTGAAGAGGGGGACTGACTCATTTTGAGTGTTTTGATATTCCACTTAAAAATAGACCCACCCACTGCAGACACAAGTATTGTAGAGATGTAGTTGTATGTGTGCACCGGTAGAATTACTCAACAACCCATGAATCCCCTGAGCCTCTGTCCTAGAAAAATTTCCTCCCCCTGGAGCCTTTGTCTTAGGAAATTTCCTCCCCCAGAGCCCCTGTCCTAGGATATTTGCTTCCCCTGGAGCCCCTGTCCTAGGACATTTCCTCCCCCTGGAGCCCCTGTCCTAGGACATTTCCTCCCCTCGGAGCATTTTCCAGCCTATGTCCCAGGATATTTCCTCGCCCCGGAGCATTTATCCTAGGATATTTCCTCCCCCCCCCCCCCCCGGAGCATTTATCCTAGGATATTTCCTCCCCCTGCATGCATGGAGCCCCTGTCCTAGGATATTTCCTCCCCCAGAGCATTTATCCTAGGGTACGTTCTCTTGTGGAGCCCTTGTCCTAGGATATTTCCTACCCCGGAACATTTATCCTAGCCTCTGTCCTAGGATAGTTCCTCCCTCCGGAGTCCCTGTCCTAGGATATTTCCTCCCCCAGAGCCTCTTAAGTATACACTACTGTACAATACAAAAATTAAAGGATTACTTTAACCATGCAATCTATATATCAGTTGCAGCTTCACTATCATGCATACTTACAAGTGCAGTTTACTTACTGTATGGTATCTGCCATGAAAGACATTATTGGTTTTGTTTTATGGACTATAATATTGTAAGAGATTTCCCCAGCTCATTCTCCCATTACGTAGTTTTAATACCTTGTAACCTGCTGTTGCTAGAAACATGCATTCCAACAAATAATTCAATTGACCATGACTAGCTACCAACATGTGCAGAGTTGAATATGTGCATACAAAACTGCAACTGGGATAACCCTATATAGCCCTTCTAATTTTGCAGTGTAACTGCTTAACATATTGTCATATACAACAATTTCATACGTACATGTGCACATTTTGCAATGCGTTCACAAGTTTTCCATGCTAAGTCAGCCAGCCGCTATGATGATACCCTGAAACATTATTTACCATGTCGATCATAAAATACAACATTATAAGTTCGTTCTGCACCATATTAGAATATAGCTAGTGCAAATCTTGTAATCTGATTGGACAAAACAGTGTTTCTAAATCACTTAGAAACCTGCAGGTTTTCTAAGTGCTAGTAGCTGTAGCCTCCAGCACTTAGAAAACCTACAAGGTTTCTAAATGCTGGAAGTACTTGTAAACATTGGATAAAAATAATTAATTGATATACACTCTGCATGTGCACTTAATCAAAGCATACAGTTAATATAATATCGCTACAGAAGTCAAGGAGGTTCTCGCTGAGTAGCTCTTCGAGCGTAAGCTTTGCAGTAGCAGCCATCTCAATGATACTCATTCGGCAGCCGTCTCCTTAGCTACCGTTACCGCCGTTGCTATATTCTAAATAACTTAGATACCTCGACCAATGGGATCTACGGGATATAGAAACCCTCGGGCCCTTAGTAGCGCCCTCGCTTCGCTCGTGCGCTACAGCCTCGGGCCCTCGGGTTTCTAAATCCCGTAGATCCCTTGGTCTCGCGCTCGGTATCTAACTATTATATAGATCACGCGTTTGCATGTTGTTAGTTTTGCAACAGCCCTAGCCGAGGCGGCGCCGAATCAGTGAAAGTGACGTCATCTTAAGGAGTGACGTCATCGTAAGAGTGACGTTTATCTTGTAAATTTACGTCACGAAACAGCACCCCATTTCCTGCCGGAGCAATACTTATTGTGTTGTTTGCTGTTTATTAATACTCATGTGCGTGCGTGCAATAGCGCGCAGGATCGAGCCGTCGTAGGGCTGCTTTGGCCTGCAACTATGGATGTACAGGTATATAATGGGCTAGCTATCTGGTTGTGTAGCTATTACTATATTCTTTACCATTACACTTTTAGGGACGTGTGGCGGCTGCTATCAGAAGGGAAGCAGAGGAGAGTTTTAGTAGCCAACTGTATCGCAAGTCTCTAAGGTTGTATGAGGAAGCACTGGAGCTTTGTCAGCACAGTTTAGTGAATGAAGTAGCATCAGCAAATTCCAACTGTGCTAAAGTTTATCTGAAGCTCCAGAATTATGACAAAGCTTTAACTCATGCTGAAGAGTGCATTCGACTGAACCCAAAGTCACACGAGGTAAGGGATTTGATTGTAACTTGAAGTAGAATTCATCAAACATCCAATACACTAGGCTATATAGGTAATATCTAGTATCTTGCCAACATCAATTAAGGCCAGCTCAGGGTCCACCCAATATTCTCAATTTGTAGCCCAGTGCGTGGGTGGATCAAAGGAACCGCCCAGACTGTTATACTACGTAGACTGCCACTTCCTGGGGTTTATCTAGATAAACCCCAGGCTAAGCCTTTGATGTTGGGGTTTATCTAGATAAACCCCAACATGCATGAAAGAGTAGTACAGCACAATATAAGTTCTTCAAAAGTCATCCATATCTGCATTTTGTACAAGTCTGTCAAAATCATCACAACTGTCATACTCTCCAAACTGTACATTCAAAACAAAGTTACCATTCGGGTTAATATTTAATGTGCCACCAGCACTCGCCTGAAATAGGCTTTGAATGTTTAGGCTAGGTGGACACTGAACAGAAGTTAAATGATGCCTTACAGACCGGGATGAAGCACTGGCACTAGGATATAAAACAGGAGGGCGCATTTGTGGTACTGAAACACTACAGGATGGCTGTGGGTCACGAGCAGCGACCAAATGTGATGAGTAGGGCAGTTCGTCGGGTGAACAAAGCATGTTGGAAATGGCCTGGTGCTGCTCTTCTGCAGTGCGCTCGTACTTCCTAAGTGCTTCAAGGGAACAGTGACCGGTTCTCTGCTGAATCTCTCTTTCAGGAACGCCACCACTGTACAGCGATGTAGCACCAGTCACACGGAGGGAATGGTTTGTCTTACGCTCACTTAGCCCTGCTTCCTCACACACTTTTCGGTGGATACCGCTCGCCATCTGCCTTCCTCACTTCGGTTACAAACAGCGCTAGCCAGTGAGAGAGTGCTGCACAATCGTACGGTTGTTTAAAAATCTCTGGAACCTCATTTCCCCGAGCTTTTCGCGACTCGTGCCACTGTTCAAACACTCATAGCCCATCCAGTGTTCTTCTCAGTGTTGGGCGGAACATAACCTTTCGATATTTTAGCAAGCGTCTCATCGGAGGTCACTTCACTAAAGCGATCTTCGGGTTTTGCCTTTTGCTTGCCCTTCAGTGATAGGCGCCCCTTCTTGGAGACCGGTTTATTCTCTTTTCCACTCGTGCTAGCACCACTCTTGTGCTTCTTCGCCGGTACTTGAAAGTCTTCCATGCTATCTATATCTGTATCTGGCTCTAACTGACTATTCAAGGCATCTCTAGCAGTTCGAAAGCTAGGGTTATACTCAGGACAATTGTTTCCACAATTTTCACAACTACAGAAATCAGGATCTCCTAGGCAAAAGTCTGCAGAAATTGTCCTTGCAGGCTTAGAGCAAGCCATCGCTACTCACAACCAACAGCTATCGCTAGAATGCTAATTCAGTTAGGTCTCGCAACCAATCAGGTTTGTGCTGCATTGGATACGCTTAGCAACGCATAGCAACTCTGATGTCAATAGAAGTGCTGCATTGGATACGCTTAGCAACGCATAGCAACACTGACGCCTATAGAAGCGTTTCTAGGATACTGTAGCTGGGCTACAAAATATTTAGAATACCACTACAAAGGGTTTATGGGAAAACACTCGGTCAGTATAGATAACCTTCCTCGGCTTCGCCTCGGAAGGTTATCTATACTGACCTCGTGTATTTCCCATAAACCCTTAGTAGTGGTATTCTAAATAATACATATTTACTGATACAGACTCATAATATTAACAATATAAGCTGTATTGTCTCTCCAAGAGTGGCAGTATAACTGTGTGACTGTCCCCCACTGGCTCATGCACTGCAAGCAAGTACACTTGTGTTGGGGTACTCGCATTGCTTTAGTGTAATATATGGTGCTGGTGTCTACACATGGTGGCAATGACTGTGAGTGCCATGGGTCAACCAGTGTAGTAAATATTTCACAGTCCCAAAGAGAAAATTTATAATGCAGCAGGAGCATTTTTAATAAAATGAATGGGTTTTGTTGTACCTGAGTATTTTCCAGATCAATTCTTTTAAGTATCAGAAATCAGTCATTATTCCAAGCAGGCATCACAGAAACAAGATAGAGGGCATTTCTCAAGACTAGGGCCGATCTAGCTATAGAAAGATCACCTAACATGACACAGATATAGGGATATCTGAGTGAACCATAAGTTTCAAGCTACCAAGTATATAGTAATCAGTGAGCAGTATTTTGTGTTAATTAAGCTTCAAGTGTACAGTGGTAGAATGTACTGGTAATGAATTTATATAAACAGAAATGTTTACTGCACATTGTTAATTATTCACAGGCTAGTGAGAATTTTATTAATTTTTGCAAGTCTATTCATATAAAATTTGATGGTTTCCCTGGAAGCATTGAGTAGCTTCCATGGGAAAGCTATGTTAAATGATCTGATTATCAGTACGTGGGTGATATGCATGCAGCTATTATTATTATTATTACCAAGAGCAAAGGTACAAAGTGGGTGAGAATGGCAACTATTGAAGTCTAATTAAACTGTTTAATTTAAGCCTTGTTCTCCGCTCCTCAGAAGGCCAATTATCTTTTTTTTTAAACCTCTTGGCTTCATGGGTTTGTGCATATGCATAATTTCCAAAATTCCAACTTTTTGTTAAACTTAAAAGCCACACCCAGATTGTGATTCGTTGCACCTGCAGCTGCTTTCCCATTTCCTGCCGTATTTACACTTAGCAGTGTGGTCATGCTTTATAATATGTAATATGTCTCTGTTAGTTTTATGTTATCCAGAAGGCAAAGCCCAAGAAGTATATGAGATAGAGGCAGGTAGGTACCTAAGAATGAGCAATGGCTCCCATGGCGAGCAAATAGACAAGATGATCACTGTCCCTAGAACTGAGAGCATCGTGGATTGATACCACGCCCGAAACAGACCCAATGTATTAAAATGCATGAAAATGATTTAGAAAGTGCACCTTCTGGTGGGCATCGAACTCAGGCTCTTCTATAGTTTGGCAGTCTTAGGTCTTTGCCACAACTGCCGCTGGGAGGGTTATGAATATCAATACCATGTTTTTGGCCTTATTTTCCTTACAGACACCGAAAGTGGAAATTGCTTCTTAGTTTTTGCTGTAGTGATAAAGCAATTAAGTACTAGCATTCATGGGTTAGAGCAGCAGTCTTCTTCTATTGCTATCACTGTGCAAACCATAACACAATGCCCTAATTCATCAAAATCTGATTAAAAAGGTTACCATAGTAACATATACCATTAGACCATGTGGAAGGAAAACATCATTCGTTGTAATATAATATTTTGAACACAGGCGTACACTGAAATGGCTGAGGGGCTGTTTTGCCTCTGTTTTGTTACCTGGTGTTAAGGGGGTGGATAGTTTAAACCATTTGTTATTCACATTTCGGATGTTCATGTGTGGGCTATGATTATGACAAACATGCATGTGGGGGCATTGTTGGTTTATGAATGCTCATATTGGGAGAGTACCGAATCATCTTGAATTACCAAAACAATTGCTGGTATGATAATTATAGCATTACACAGAAATGTGAATAAGCTATATCCATCACCTGATGATGGTCTGAGCAGGAATTGATAATCTATTCACAGATGGTGCATGAAATAGCTACTGGCAGTAAAATTTGCAACTCTACCAAATGTTGGTAAAAGATAATCACTTATTCTTTTATAGTGATTATAAGCATGATGATTATAGCCATATGATCCTGGCAAGTAAAGTAGCATATTGCTAGCTATTGCGGTGATACACCTGATGAAGGCCCAGTTTGGTCTGAAATGTAGTGTGTGTCACTTTGAAAAGATTTTTGGTAACCACGAGACTGTCATTATTTTCAGTAGACTGTTCTTCAGTTAGAGTTTAGTAATTAGCTTTCCACGTTACATACTGCCCCAGAAGATAATGTTCGAAGGAGTAGGTATTTCAAGAGGGAAGGATCAGTATGAAATGGAAGGAGTGAATGACATTATATTGTGAAGTGGCCTAAGGAGCCTATTTGTAACCTCTCCAGGTCTGAATGGTAATGAGGCACGCACTCGGCTGGTAGCTACTACAATTGCTTTACGTTCCCGCATCAGTCTATACTGTGTGTGTGTTTGCGCGCAATTATCACATGCACTAAAGTTACATCATTACATTACTATGTCACTGTAGCCATTAGCACAGTGGAAGCTACTGGAAGTTTGTAGGCCCAATGATGATGTGACATGAGTGTAAATAAGCCCCAGTAATGATAATCTATGATATAATTGGGCGAGTGTGAGCAAGCCCCACACTAGCGTGTTTTGTCTGTTCATCCGTCTGTCCATACGGTCCGTCGCATACCGTCCTTACCACTATTATGATACCACAGTCTGTCACAGACTGTCATACAGTGAGTTAGTGAGTAGCGAGTATGCCCGCATGGAATAGATTGCAGCGGGAGAGGGAGAGGAGGGCCGCTGAGTTTCCCAATGCCAGGGAGATCAAGCTTCAGCGATGTAGACAGAGGAAAGCTGCTATGTCTCCAGGCCACCGACAAGCCACACTGCAGCAGGACAGGGAGCGGGCTAGAGCTCGGCTAGATCTCCAGGCTGCAAGAACGAGTGTGCCGCCCCATGTCGCCGATTAACCTCGCTCACGCTCACCCCACAATGCTCTGCATTCACATAGTTAGGTGATTTGGGACCCAAGAATCTGAGACCTGACAACCCTGGGTCCAAAAAACTGTAACATGTGGGATGTTGTCACTAAGTAACATTTGGCAAAATGGGAGCATTGTATAGATATGAACATGTGGTATAAGCTAATTAGCCACAATCATGTGTACCTACATGTAAATGTACGGTATGATACTGCAGTAACCACTTAATATTGGATATATATTAAAAAAAACTTTTTCATTATATACACCATTTTTCTGGTAGGGTTATCTTTTTAGAGCCAAAGCCCTAGTGGAGACATCCCGATTCCCAGAGGCTATCCAAGACTACATCCATTCCCATGAAATCAAACCAAATGAGAGTGCATTGTGTGAAGCCATCCTTTTGGCTGTCAACCATGGTAAGTAGTCTAATTATTTTCTTAGCTGGATAGTGTAGCTAGCCCAGCACAAATCTTATGCATATTTAAAATGAATAACGTTGATATAAATAGGACGATATTATTATGCATGAATGGCTACATGATGCATGCAGTGATATATCATGTGGCACTGCATGGTACTGAAGTTTTAGGCATATCTGATCAGTAACTGTTGTCTTCACAGACCACATCAATTTGATAGTTCCTGTAATGAAAGTCTTTACTACACGAGATGAAGATTCTGAATTTTGCCAAAAATTGTTTTATGAGCTGCTATCCAGAAGTCAAGCAAATGCAGTTCACTTGAAATTTGTGATTGAGTATATACCTTCATTTGATGCCTCCCAAGTTCAGTTATCTGAGCTCTTAAAGAAGCAGCTGACTGATGAGAGATCTTTTGAAACATTAATTGGAATGGGCATGGTAGTACAGAAAGCTGACATTGAAACAGCAGTTAACCTCCTACCTGAAACCTGCGTTAACGCACTCAGACTACTGCTATTAAAATTGAATTGCAGTTCTCCTGATTTTGATGAGGTCTGCAAAAAGGCCATACTTGCTGACAAGGTTAGATTTGCTGCCTGCCTTGTTTATCGTGGAGCTGTATCTTCTCACACAGCCATTCAAATTCTCTTAAAAGCACTAAAACTCAAGCCGGGTGAGCTTGATATTCATTCGCTCACTAAACTGTGCAGACCTGATGACATTAACTTGGGTATCCTGATCACAGATCCAGACCTTAGCCTTACCGAACATCCAAATGGACTAGAATTAATTAAACTCCTGCTCGATGCTGGTATGGACCCCAATGGCAATGGCAAGGAGAACCCCCTTGCTGTAATCTGGGAACTCAAACTTGTAGCTCCAGAAAGGAAGATTGATTTCATTTGCCTCTTCCTGAGTAAAGGGGCAAAGTGTAGTCTTCTCACCAATCCCCTTCATGTTGCAGCTCAACTGGCTGTGGAAGCAGGTATGAATATGTGTGTACCATATTAATATAGTTGCTTCAATTTATGCATCCATGATGAATGATATACAATACAGCATGCAACTCAGGACCAGTGATATTATTCTTGATATAATATTTATCAGTAGGTTACTTATTCTTGTGGGTACCACATCCTATAATAACTACGTAGTAGGACTGCCAATTATATAATCATGGTGGCAAGAATGAGTGTATAACTGTTACATGTATATCATTCCACAGGTGGGGATACAAGGGCCATTGATGCTGTTGTGAACGCTCCTGACTTCTTCAAGGCTGAATATAAAGAGGGCAGTATTATTGACAGCAACAAGCAGACCCCCATCCACCTAGCTGTGATATCTGTGAAAAAAGAAGTTAGCTGCAAAATCTTAATTGCATTAGCTAACTCCCAGATTCCCATTAACCCTTTTGTAAAGGATAAACTGGGCAAACAAGCAAAAGATTATTTAAATAAAAAAGATTCTCGACATGAATGGCTTGAAAATGCTGCAAAAATTTTCCATTCTCTTACTGGTACCAGTAAAAAGGCCAAAAAGAAGCAAAATAAAAGTGATTCCGATTTAATTCCTTTTGCTACGCCACAAAAGCCAGAATTAGTTACACTTCATAATTCTAATAAGTCACAATCTGGGGCGACCGTTAAAGTTACTGCTATTGAGGAAAGGCAAAAATTGCCTGGAGGTAAAGAGGAGTCAAGTATACCAGGAAGAAAGGAAGAAGTAAATACACCAGATAGTATCAGTGAAGAAATAAATATACCTGAAGGTAAAGAGTCAAATATTCATGAAGTATTAAATGTTCCTGAAGGATTAAATATACCTGAAGGTACAATAAAGGAAAAGTTATGCACTCTCAAAGGTAAGGAAGGGTCATACGTACCTCAGGAATCAAATATGCCAGAAGTCCTTGCAACCACTCTTGTTAGTGTTCAATCAGAATGTAGTGAAGCTAAAGACAAGAACACTGAATCAAAATCAGATATACCGGGTATAACCACAGCATTTAGTGCATCTCAGCAGAAGAAAACATATTCTCAGGCATGGAGCCCCCAAGAACCACCGTATGAGCTACTGACTCTGCAGGAGAAATTTAAATGTCAGATGGAAAGGCTTCTGGCACACGATGAAGAGTACTTCAAAGCTTCCAAACTTAAATCCAGAGACAATCCAAGTAAACAAGTAGAGCAACATAAAACTCCTGTCTATGCCGAATCACAACCTCAAGAAGCTTCTTCCAGTAAGGTTGCCGGTGGGTCTCTGTCAGATGCAGACGACCGTAAACAAATTCATGAGGAGAATGAAATTGAACCTACAGATGCAATCACAGAGCTTAGGTTTGATGATCTCCTCTGGGAGGTGGAAATTAGTAAAGAAGTGTTTAACTTTTTCAAAGACATAAAGAGAACCCCACCTTCCATACGCTTCAGTGCAGCACAAACTATTTACAGTATTGCAGAGGGGAAGCGAGATTCCAAACTCTATTCCAAACCTGTGGGTTCACCTGAAGTTCGCCTCTACGAAGCAAGATTCACCAAGAAGAAAGGTGCTGGTCGTATTTTGTGGCAGAAAGCAATACAATACTCACCTCGCTTGAGTGAGATCCATGGCCGTGTTGTGTACACACAAGTAATCAGAGTGTGGGATATTGTTCCACATCACGACCAACTGCAGCGAAAAATTGGTAAAAGTGTTCAGCAGATTGAAGCCTCATACAAGCGTGGAGAAAATGCCTCTGCTTGCCTCTCCCTAATGCATAACGAATCGAAGAAGACTGACTCAGAGTTTGTTCGAGGAAGAGAAAAAATTGAAGCACCTATGACCTATTTCGTTAGTGACTCAAGTTTTGACATTCCGGCTGACAAATTTGTTCCTGCTGCTAGCCTAAAAGATGACGAATACAATGTCCCACCCTTCTACTCTTTCTCCACTACTCTAGTTAAAAGCATCCTCACAAGTACAAATTCAAGGCTTGAATTTCCATTCAAAGAGTGGCCAAAAGAACATGAAATTATAAGCCTTCGAACCAGAGAATCTATTCTGCTTCTTGGAAGAAGTGGCACTGGTAAAACCACCTGCTGCCTGTACAGACTCTGGAATGAATTCAAGAACTGGTGGGACCCTGAAATCCGTCACCCTGATGCAAAACTACCCAGAAAGGCTCTTGTATCAGCAGATTCTCTAGCCACAGTTACAAATTGTCCAGGTGATGCAGAGGTCGATGAGGATTCTGGAGAAAACCAGAAACTACTTCAAGAGACTGTCCCATTAGAAGACATCTCAACCTCAGCAGTGAGTCAAGACTCATGCAAGCCATCCTCACAGAGTATGACAGCAACAGTACCAATGGCTGAAGACAGTGCACCAGATTGTGGAGAAAAAGGGCCAACAACACAAAATTGCTCAGGTGATGATGCCTCAGAACTAAGTGAAAGTGAATCACCAGAAATAAGTAAAAACATTTTGTACCCAGAAGATCACTTACATCAGGTATTTGTAACTAAAAACTATGTCTTGTGTGCTCAGATGAAGAAACGGTTCTATGATATGACAACAGCACATATATTTCTAGCCAAACACATGGAGTATGAAGCTGCAGCCGTACCAAACAGATTAGATGCTGTAGAAGACCACCAGTACCCTCTTTTCCTCACCGCTCGAGACTTCTATATTCTTCTGGACAACTCTCTTGAAGGAGACAAATTCTTTTCAAGAGACAAAGACGGTAATTTGGATGGCAAGATCATAAGCAGTGATTATGACCATGAGGACCCAGACACACTGCTTGATCTTGAGGAAAGTGAGGATGAGGATGAAGATCTCACTAATGAAATGTACACAGCTCATCTACCACCACCAGTTTCAAGGCAGCACTCACGAAAGTGGATAGAGGTCACTTCACTCTACTTCAAAGACACTATATGGCCTAAATTTTCTAAAAGATGCGGTGTTGATGCAAAGGAGTTTGATCCCCTCTTAGTGTGGACAGAAATTCAGTCTTTCATTAAAGGATCGGAAGAAGCTCTCCGTAAGTGTTCTCCACTTTCCTGTGAGGAATACCGAGAAGTTGGAAACAGAAAAGCACACACCTTTGCTGATCAGCGTGACAAAATCTATGATATGTATTTGGGGTACCAAAAGTATCGCCAAGATGAGAGGCTTCAAACAGTTCTATTTGATGAATGTGATCTGGTTCATAACCTCTACAGACGTTTGTGCAACACTGAAGATGTCCCATGGTCAATTCACTCTTTCTACATCGACGAAGTGCAGGATTTCACCCAAGCTGAACTGGCCATCTTTCTACACTGCTGCCGAGATCCAAATTCAATGTTCTTTACAGGTGATACTGCCCAAAGTATTATGCGAGGTGTAGCATTTCGCTTTGAAGACCTTCGCTCATCATTTCACAGAATTCACAAGGCAGTTCCTGAAATTATAGTACCCCAAAAACTGTACACCCTGACGATTAATTTTCGTTCTCACTCTGGTGTACTATGTTTAGCCAGGAGTGTTATTGATCTCCTTAAAGAGTTCTTTCCAGGTTCAATTGATGAATTCCTACCAAAAGACGAGGGCATGTTTCGAGGGCAAATTCCTGTCCTGATAGAATCATGTGAGGTCAGTGATCTTGCTTTAATCTTGAGCACAAACCAGCGAGAAACATCGGCAATTGAATTCGGTGCTCATCAGGTCATTCTAGTACAGTCAAAAGAGGCAAAAGAGAATCTACCCAGTATCTTGCAAGGTGCCATTGTACTCACCATATTTGAATCAAAAGGACTGGAATTTGATGACGTTCTGCTATACAATTTCTTTACAGACTCTCTCGTAAGTAACTGTATGTCATTACTATCTCTTTGTACACTCAAGAGCGCATAAATAAACTTTCCCCGCCCCCACAAGAGTAAGAGTGTTTAACTACCGTGCAGGCCTGTAGTCCGGGCAGAAATCATGAGAGCTACCAAAAATAGAACACCTGCTATGAGTAGTGGTAGCTTATCACAATTGAAGCACTCAGCAGTAAGTCACTTACATGGCTGTAGTTATCATAACATGAATAGGCTAATATTTCAATGTTAATCTCAGGTTTATATATAGTACACTTCATGATTTCTGCCTGGTCTGAAGGCTTCAGTTAGTTACACGCACTTACTCTCTTGGGGGTGGTGAAAGTTTTTTTATGCGCTCTTGGTACACTAAATAAAGTTTGCAGTGGATTATGGGGTTAGTTAGTCCACGAGGGCAATACTGTAACAGTTGAAGGAAGATTAATGCATGAGCTTAAAGTGAGTGCATTATTTGACCGAGATTGTTACTGTAGCTATTGCCCGAGCACACTAACTAGTCCCATAATGCACTTGCCAACTGGTACCTAAAGGTTGTCTTGCTTTCACAGACCCGAAACAGCCATAGGTCTTGTAGGAGTCATTTCAGAAAGTGTGTTATCCAGACAACACACTAAATTATGTATTATGCAATTTAAAGTGCTGTCATGACCAAAGGAATGCTATATACAGGGCCGGAGCCACGAAATTTTGACTGGTCAGGTTGAACATTTTGTATGAGATGCTGCAAAGCAGCTGATAATCCGCGCAAAGCGTGGAAAATATTTTTTGACTTCTCTTTTCAGCAGGCAGGAAGCGCTCTCATGGCCTCTCGTAGCTTCTTTTCGCCCTGAAACCAATCACATTGAAATCTGCAGAGCACTGTGTTCTTACGCTCGTCGTAATTGAGAGGTTCTTCGTATTGAAAAGCGCGCTGTTAACTAGTCTCGTGACCAGATCACTCGTATGATATCGTTTTCAGCCAGCGGGCGTGACCGCTTTATTCGCGTACTGCATGAGTCGAGTTACAGCGCTGTGCTAGGAGAGAGAGACATGCAATTCGCAGTATTAAACGATACAGCGATGATCCCTCTATACTTCTATACAAAATATTTGTCTGAAAAGTGGTCAGGTTGAAACCTGACCAACCTGACCGGCGGCACCGTCCCTGATATATATACCTGACTTATGCTTCGTGGGTACACCTCATATCTGCAAGGGCTGCTACACAGCCCTACAACTCTGTGCCCATGCAGCTACTACCTGCATGGGTAGCACTCAGTCTCTAGCTATGCCACTACCTAATGCCTTGCTTCCTTTTATTTCCAGGTTGATGAGAAAGGATGGAGAGTAGTTACATCCTACCTTGAAAAGCATAAAGAATGTGTTAAAAGCCCTACCAAGGTACCTGGCTGCCTGAATGTTCCACGAAGCCGTACATTTGATGAAAAACAGCACAAGTCCCTGAATTCTGAATTAAAATACTTGTATACAGCTGTAACTCGTGCTAAGTGTAACCTCTGGATCTATGATTCAGATAAAAAGAAGCAAGCACCTGTAATTGACTATTGGCACAAACGAGGATTGGTAAAGGTTGTTGGAAAGAATGTGGAAGGAAAAAGCCAGGACAGTTTGATGTTTGCCTCAATTTCAACCAAAGAGCAATGGAAGGTACAAGGTGACAGATTCAAGAAAAAACGTCGATGGGAACAAGCTAAACACTGCTATGAAAGATCAGGTGCAGAAAATGAACATTTAGCCAAAGAAGCACATGCCATGGTCCTGCTAAAACGAGCCCAACATGCTAATGTTAACACACTACAAACTTTACAACTCTATCTCCATGCTGCTGTTCTTTTCATAGAAGCTGATCATATACACCATAATTCAGTATACATCACTTACGCAGCATCCTGCCTCACCAAAACAAAGCCACCTAGGTACACTGATGCTGCAAGGCTGTTGGAAAGACTTGGCGAGGATAAACGAGCATTTAGTGCTTATTGGAAGGCAGAGGATGCTGAGAATTGCGCCAGACTTAGAGAGAAAGCAGGGAGATACATAGAGGTTGTGAAAATTTTAGACCATTTCAACAGAAAGACAGAAGCTTTTGCAAAGGCGGTGGAATACACAGAACGGGGTATTCTACTTGACCCTGACATAAGTGTTAGAGTTCTAAAAGAAGGTAATTTGCACAGGTATGCATTTGAAATACTTGTGAAGCATGAAAGGTACAAAGAAGCATTTACGCTAGCATCTGCTCAGAAATGGTATAAAGAAGGTATATCTTTAGCAAAGGAAATAAAGAATTCTGGGATGATGGCAGAATTCACATTTCAAAAGATAAAAGCCACTCATTTTAAGAAGTCAGATAAAAACATTAATCCTGAAATTTCCAGTACACTACATCCTTTCACAACGAGTTCAGATGAACCAGTTCGAGCACATGCCTGCTTGCTTCTTGGAATACTTCAGAGGGATGTTAAATTATGTAGAGAAGCCGAAAAGACTTATAAATCATTTCAACATAAAGTGGGTGAACTCGAAGCCTTCAATGCAATAGTAGAACTGAAACAAGAAATATCTGTACCTTCAATTGTGCATGCATATATTCTAGCACATACTACCAAGGACATGCTTCACAAAAATGACTCTGAAACAGTAGAGAAAGCTCTCCAGTTTTACGGTCTCCAACGGATCGGTAACGTGTACTGTTGCCCACCCAATCAAGATATCTGGATCGGGACTCTTAGTACTTGTGAGTGTCAAGGTAAGCAGATGGATTTGGATGGTATGATCAGACTACTTGTCTTCAAGACAAAAACAGCTCTGGTAGATCACTGTGATAAGTTTACAACAAAATGGCAATCACACTTTGAGTTGCATCAGAAGTTAAACTCCAAGCTCAAACAATTCAAACCTCATATGGAGATATATGAGAGAAAATTCCTGTCTCATTCATTTAGCTCTGCTGAGATTCCACGAGACACACTAAGGGATTACATTCAAACCTGTGTTTATGTGCTTGAACTTACTGACCTAAAGTTGATTCCTACCACTGACATAAATCCAAACATTTTGCTGCTGTCTATTTTCTCACCTCAAGTGTCTATTTACCTGCCAGTTGGAGAGTCTCATATGGCAGTGGTGAGACGCTCTAAAGGAGCACACAGAGCAATTGGAAAGTGGATTAAAAGTATGGTATATGAAAATGAAAGTAAGAAAATCACAGTAGATTCATGGTTGACAGCTTGGAGGGCAAGTTGCATAATGAATGGTAAAATGAAACTACTGCAGACCTCATATGAAGTGCAAGCGAAAAAAGTGATTGAAGAGGATAAAATGGTTGGAACCCAAATTATGCAGCCCCTTCCCTTAGTCTACAGGTATAAAGAAGGTGAGCAACAGTTCTACTGTCACATATTCCACTTCTGGATCCAATCTTGCCAATTTGTTAAAGATGGAAACATTTTCCGCTCATCACAATATGTGATTTCCGATTTCTTGGGAAATATCACCAGACCATCCATTTCAATAATGAATTTGGTGGATATTCTCTCCGTCCATTGCACAGCACTCCTAACCATGGTAATGTGCCTTGACATCTTCAACCACCGTGGACAAACTAATGTTATGGTGCCTCTACTATACAAACATGCAATACAGGTTTTTGATGATTTAAATAATTGCACTAAAGGTCCTAGCAGAAGGATCCTACCAGGGTGTGTAAAAGAAGTGAAACAGAAAGAGAAAGAGAAAGAGAAAGAGAAAGAAAGCAAAATATCCAGATCTGATTGCGTAAAATTACTTTGGGCAGCTCTGGATGTTGTTCTTGGACATGAAAGTGATCAGTTTTCACCCCACTGCATGGAGCAGGAACAAACACTTGAAAGTAGTGAGGCAAGGCATCTTTTGATCCTAGCATTGACCTTATTTGGAAATCTGATTCTCATAGAAGAAGAGTTCCCCAAAGAGATTGCTGAATATCAGCAAAGATTCAGTATTTTTTTTCAAACATACCTCCACCGACGTCAGACTGCAAAATATGTTGAAGCAACACACAAATGTTTTGAGTCACCCAACTTGACCAGAGAAACATTATTCCCATTAGTGCAGAACTTATTATTGCACAGCAGTCCAAATTCCAATGCTGCACTAGGAAATCTAGTACTTAAGTATGATAAAGTTGAATTTGAAGAAATTCCACGCAGATTTGTTGAGAAACTTGGTGATCAAGGCCATGTATCTCAAGGTCCATCACCATTCCCACAAGTACTCCCATCCATGCGGCAACCTATTTCATATGCATCCGATGATGGTGCTGCATTACATACTGCACAATATACAACCAGCAGTACAAGTTCTGGGCCAATTCAGAACTCTATACCTCCAACAGTGAAACATCTAACACCTTTCATAGTCCAAAGACCATCTCCACATGCACAGCCTGGTCATGATACTGCAACATTTCATACTCCATACATGCAGCCACCCATACCATTAGATCCAGCTATAGAATACTACCCTCCAGATCCTACCCTACTACATCAACACGTTCCAACACATGAAGTTCACCGGGAAACTAAACCCTTACTACTCAATGGTGACAATTTCAAACAAGGTTCTCAGCCACTGCAACCTATAAAACAAGACCCTTCTGAAAATCAGCTCTTGCATACTGCTACTTATGCGTCAATTGTCACGCAACAAAGCAAAGATAGAGTTGTAGGAGCACCGGATGGTGTTCCTCTCATAACTACAGAGTCTCCTCTAAAATATTCTCAAGATCAGAGTGAATTTAAAATGCAGAGTTTCAACGCTGATGTAATTGAGAGTACTGCTACTGGTGATAGTTTCCCAAATGAAAGTCATGAACCGATGCAAGATGAGCACGAAGATGAGCACGCTCTAAATCTTGAGGTACCTGAAGAACAAAATGGCTTGAATGATACTCTAGTTAGTAATCTAACTGTTAAAGATGCAGAAGACCCTGTCATTGGAGAAGCAGCAGTCCTTCACACGGCTCAAACAGAATGCAAATTGAAACAGCCAGCTGTGGAACCAGCAGAAGTAGAAGACACACTATTTGACGCCGCTATGATGGAAATGGAGTTAGCAAGCGAGGCTCCACTGAGAAGCAAAGAGAAGAAGGAACACTCCAGGGAGGCAAAGAGGAAGAGAAAGAAAGGGAGAGACAAGAAAGCTACCTAACTTAATTAGTTGATTATGTCCGACATTATATTTACCATGGACTATATATAGCTATATACTACACAGCACCAGTATACCGGCCTTGATCTTTATGTGCTTATTACCTTTACTTGGATTGGTACTTGCATGCATATTTTATTGATATCAATGGTACCCTTAGTAAATATATTTTCAAAATGTTTTTTATACTTGTATACGTAGCTATATCGATATCCCTCGTGCCTGTACATGACATTGTAATCATATTCCATGGTCAAACTATAGGCCATATATAGTGCAAGCAGATGAATTTGAAAAAGAGAAGCAAAAAAAAAAGAAAGAGAAACAGTCACGAAGGAAGAAATGTACAAACAGATTTAATCTTTGCGACAGCATGCATAGAAAGAGAACCAACTAACTCTAGCTATAGTTGTGTGAATGATAATGTATTACATATTCATCCTATAGAGGTGCTATGTATGATATTGTTAGGCAAAGTGTTATATTTTTCAATCTGTATTAGATTTCGATCAGTTAGTTCTGCACATCAACACAGAACTAATTACGTACATGTATAGTTATACATTGTACAAACTGTACTGTGAATGTATTTTAGAAAGTTCAGAAGGGAAATGGCATATGTACATACATGTACCACATGCAAGAAATCAATCATCACCGTCATCAGTGAAGTTGAAAGGCTGAAAGCTTTGTCTCATGGTCTCAGCTGCTGAAGTCTCCTCCTCTTTAGTAGCACTGCAAGCCTTCCAGTCCACGCGAGAAGGCGTGTTCAGTATCAGTGGTAAATCCAACCATTCTACTGCTTTCCATTTTCTCACCACAAGTATCCATCTATCTACCACTTAGTAAACTGCATGTGACAACAGTAAGAAGCTCCAAGGTAGCACATGTTGCCATCCAAAAATGGATTAAACCAATTATTCAGAGGCAGGAGGGAGAAATGGAGTCAGTCAGAGTAGATCCGTGGTTGACGGCCTGGAGGGCGAGTTGCATAATAGATGGTGAAATGAAGCTATTGAAGACCTCACTTGAAAAGCAAGCCAAAGCCGTTGATAACGAGGCAAAGATTACCGGATCTCATTCACCCGCCTTCATCCTATGGAGACAGGAGAACAGGCACTATCACGTTTTCTATTTCTGGCTCCGATCTTGCCAACTGATTAAAGAGGGAGACATGCTGCTCGCCTCGAGGTGTGCAATTTACCATTTCTTGGGCAATGTTGCACAAACCAGGGGTGCTACTATATCAGTGATGAATTTTGTGGATATTCTAACGGTACACTTTACCGCACTCTTCACCGTGATAACATACCTTGATTTTCTGAACCAGAAAAAACTGTTTGGTTTCATAGTACCGCTGATGTACCAGCATTCATTGCAAATTTTTGATGACTGCAATTGTTACAATAAGAGTAACAAGTGGATCCTATCAGCTTGTGTAGAAGAAGTACGAAAGAGGAAAACCAGGAATGGGTTAAAGATACTGAAATCTCAATGTCAGAAGCTACTTTGGACAGCTCTCAAAATCATTCTCGGGCACTATGTACAGTCGCCATTTTCCCCCCCTCAGCTATGCTATGAGACAGACAAAGCCATTAGAGAGTGGTGCAGCTAGGCACTTATTGATCCTAGCATCGACCATATTTGGCAACCTAATACTCACAGATACTCAACCTACTGAAGATATTGATGGCTACCGGAAAAGATTCTGTGGCATTCTTCGGAAATCCCTCAACCAACAACAATCAGTCCCAGAGTATGTTAAAAGGGCGTGTAGTTTTTTTGAATCCCCCAATGCAACCAGACAAATTTTTCCACTAATTCAGAACTTACTACTGGTTGGTGATCCAAAGAACCATGCCCCACTCGCAAAACTAGGATTTAAATCTAATCAAGTTACTTTTGAACCAATTCAACATAAAACCACAGAGAAATCTGGTGAATACAGCTACACTTCTCGCTCACCACAACCACCCATAGCCACAACAATACCACAAGCTACCTCATTCTCTTCTTATGCTAGTGCTACAGCACACACTTCTGAACAGGAGTCGATAGAAGGCATGCCTAGTGGTATAAATCCTGTACTAGCTCAGAGCTCCACATCGCATCAAGCTCGTCCGAAAAAGGACCATCCTACTTCTTACTCTCCGCAGCAACAGGCCCCCTTACAGCCAGAAGTGGGATCCATTGGAGGAATAACACAGCCCTCCTTCCATGCTGTGAAGGACAACTTCCCTACCCAAACTCCCACACCCTCTAGTGCCTTTCCGGCTTCTGCAACTGAAAACCAGGAATCATTAGCAGGAATATTACGTTCTGATACTTCACAATTACCCGCTGCGCATACCCAGCCATCCATGACTGCAGAGCCATCTATTATTGTACGTGCCTCTCCAGATCCCCATCAGCAGACTCCAACACAAGTCCAGGAGACTAAACCCTCGCCCATTGTGTCACTGGGAGCTGGAAAATTCCCACAGTCTTCTCAGCCATTGCAGCCTATACAAGTTGACCCTCCTCAAACTGAGCTCTCACTTGCTACCACGGTTACCTCAAATGTCACACCAACCGAACAAACCAGTACTGAAGTTGGTGATTCAGAAACAGTTGCTGATTCTCATTTTTATACTCCCCCAGAATCCCCTCCAATAGAACAGCAGTTGTCCCGAGGGAGGTTTGTTGAGACAGAGAGCTTCAGGTATGAACTTGGCAAAAGAGTTAGTGCTGGTAACACTGCTGGTTACGCTGATGATGGTAGCTATGAACCAGAAGATGAGCGTGATCGTGAATTTGAAGAACTTGCAGACTTTGACCAGGAAGAAGATCTAAACGATGCTCTAATCGGCAACCCACCTGGTATTGAAGAGACGGAAGAGGCCACTACAGGTCATGGAAAATTGGCCGATGATTCACTGGTTGATAAAACCTTTTGCAGTGTATGTGGGATACCACTGAGAGATGAAGTAATAGCTCATGCAGACGATGAAGTGGTTGAGGACGATCCTGTAACCCCTGAGGTGGAAACCGATTTAACAGTCGAAACACATCAGTCACACATGAGCTCACAGAGCCACCAAGAAAACGAGAAACTCTACGAAATGTTTCACGAAACTCTGGAAAGTCACTGCAACCCAATCATGCAAGATCTCACCACGATATTGAGAAAATGTGAGTTGCTTCATATTCCCTTCCTTGCTCGACTCATTGACGATATGACGGATGAGAAACATCACAATGAAAGACGTATTGATGAGCTTCAAAGCAAGTATGCCTGGAGGGCGGGAATACAAGAAATGGGAGAAATGGTTGAAAGGATGCAATTTCTCCTCAGCAGAGCTGAAAAAGAATACAACAGGCACAAACCAGCAGAGCAAGCTGTCAAAGTAACACAGGGACAGTCTGCACCGCAAGAACCTGCTAAAGATCAAGATGGTGAAAGTGACGATGAATTAATTTCAATTGAGGAGGATCATGTGATGGATTTTGAGCTGACACAGAAGGCAAGAAGCAAAGAAGACAAGGAGCATTCCAGGGAAGTGAAGAAGAGGAAGAAAAGAAAGAAAGGGAAAGGATGAATAAATACATAACTATTGCTTAATTGTTTAGAGCACAAATTTTTTTCATACATGCATGTATAGGAACAGTAACCCCCTCCCTTATTAACAATTACTGCTATCATCATTCTAACGTTTATGCTATTATTACAAAGCTATAAACATTGTGGTTATGTATGTACCTGTACTTACAACACAGCACCAACATTGCTATGAGAACTGCAGAATGATTCTTCCGTTCACTAATGCTTACAGTGATGATTGAATAGACATACTTTTCCTCTCCCCGGAGCCCCTATCCTAGGATATTTCCTCCTCTGGAGCCCCTGTCCTAGGATATTTCCTCCTCCGGAGCCCCTGTCGTAGGATATTTCCTCCTCCGGAGCTCCTGTCCTAGGATATTTCCTCCTCCGGAGCCCCTGTCGTAGGATATTTCCTCCTCCGGAGCCCCTGTCCTAGGAAATTTCCTCCCCCTGGAGCCTCTGTCTTACAAAATTTCCTCCCACTGGAGCCTCTGTCCTAGGAAATTTCATCCCTCTGGAGCCCCTAGCTGTCTTAGGAAATTTTCACCCTCCAGAGCCCCTGTCCTCCCCCCGGAGCCCGTGTCCTAGGATATTTCCTCCCCCCAGAGCCCCTGTCCTAGGATATTTCCTTCCCCTGGAGCCCCTGTACATGTCCTAGGATATTTCCTTCCCCTGGAGCCCCTGTACATGTCCTAGGATATTTCCTCTCCCAGGGGCCCTAGGCCCTATCCTAGGGTATTTCCTCCCCCCGGAGCCCCTATCCTATGATATTTCCTCCCCCTGGAGCCCGTGTCCTAGGATATTTCCTCCACCCAGAGCCCCTGTCCTACCTCCCCCCGGAGCCCCTGTTCTAGGATATTTCCTCTGCTGGGAGCCCCTGTTCTAGGATATTTCCTCTGCTGGGAGCCCCTGTCCTAGGATATTTCCTTCCCCAGGAGCCCGTTCTAAGATAGTTCATCTCCCAGGAGCCCCTGTCTAGTATTAGGGGTAGGGTGTGGAGAGCTATTATACAACATTACAGAAAGTGTTGTTCTGAATCCAGATGGATGATTTGATATAATAACCAGGGTGTGATACACGACCGCAATTTGTCACCTATCCATTTATGGATTGAGAAAGTAGCTGATTATAATGTTGGGGAACAGTCCCGATTTCCGAACTACTTCCTGATGTTGGAAAACCGATTTACGATATCCGCACAGAGCAAGTGAGCAGATTATACTATACATCTAGTATATTAAAAGTGTCTCATGGCAGCTGATAGTTGCTAAGAGTCACTATGGGTAAATCGACGTAAGATGGGCATGTGTCAGGCAGTTTCAAGCTGTAGTATATACTTCAGTTTTTGTGCATGTGTCAGGCAGCTCGTAGCTGTAATTCTAAATTCGGTTTTTGTGCATGTGTCAGGCAGCTCAAAGCTGTAGTTCAGTTTTTGTGCATGCCTAGCCACGTGATATATGTATATCACACAGTATTTTCGGTGTGATATTAGCTGAAGGTAGCTCTTTAATAGCTGCATATCACCCTGTTGGCACCTTTGATAGAATGGCTTCCCTTGAGACAAACTGTCCAAAGCATTGCAGATGTCTGCCTGTGCATGATTATATGCTTATAAGGGAATTGCGGGTATTTTGGAGCGGGGTAATTTGGAATACCTACTATAAATTGGTTGAATCAAGTCTTCTCCTGACTGAAGTAGTTACTAGACGTTACCAGCAGCTGAATGCACCAAGGAACTACCAAACTCCCTATCTGTCAGGGCGGCAATGATTGCTTTTGCATAACTGCACGCATTTGTATCCATATGCATGCATTGACCGCAACAACAATTTAGTGTAGCTTGATCACTAGACTAGCTGCTTCCCCCCAACAGCGGACTATAGTATTAGTAGATACTAAGCTAGTCTACCAGCATACCAGTTATAGCCCTCAACTGCGCCTTTGTAGATCAGTGGGGTGTTCCGAAATACCCTCGGGTGTTTTGAATTATCCGCAATAGAGTGCAAAACTATATAATAGTGATTGTGCAGTGCTACATCAATGAAACTTGGTTTGTAGTTAGTGCACTAGCTGTTGTTTATGTACAGTTTGTAACTTGTATCCATGAGCTAGTTTGTCATTGCTAGAATCCCAGTTCCGTAATACCCCCATTTCCCTTATTACCTAACATAAAAGTAGGAAGCTAGCTACAAAGCATTTGCCAGATGTCTGCCCATAATGTAGACCACAGCTGTCCTGTAAAATTTACCTGCATGACCAGTAGCTACATGCCACATGAGAGATTGGCTGCAAGTTACGAGGGTTTCGTTGCCATTATTGGTCACGAGATGCCAAATTTCTGGGAGGAGGTACAAAGGTGGGGGCAAATTTTTCTCGGAAAATTGGAATGGGCATGCCACATATAGCTACTAGGATTTTTGGAACGGGGTGCCAAAAAGTAGGGGTGCTGTTGTTTTTTTTGGTGACATCAGTAGAAATCCTGCAAATGTGTAATACTTGTATTCCCTTTGAACCCCAAGCAGTAGCTACGATTAATGTTATTATCCAACCAAATGATTGGAGGTGGTACGTTTAGGTGTAGGTGATACATTATGTTGAAAGGAGATAAAAGGAACCTGGACCTTTTTTGCTGAACCTCCAAACCAACCAACCAACTTCATGGGTGCGCGTCGTGCCTTTTTTCAAGTGTGGCCTCCCGCTAAATGAGTTAATTATTGCAGCAATCTGATGATTACTGAACAGTGTTCAAAGTGATGTGAAATTCACTGTAGCATGTATGGCAGATAAACACTGTGGGGGTACCTTTCATCTGCCCACACACCACTGTACAGTATCAAGATAAGTACTAATAACCAATGTGGCTTCACTTGCCTGCATTTGTACATCCCACAAAAAACACTGTAATTATTACACGTCATGTTATCACTGCATACAGTCTTGGCCTGCTACAGTGTAACTGGCTGCATGTTTACAACGTTCAGCATACTGCTTTCTGTTGAGGAAGAGCAATCGTAAAGATGAAGGCCTCTATTGTTACTTTTGTGTGTGTTAATGCAAGATCAAGCAATTGTCCTACTCCTAAATGGTTTGTTGCTGATGTTTTTCTATTGTTGAAAAGTTGTCTCCGTTTCTGTTATGTAGGATCAGTCAACCCCTGATAGCAGTCTCCCATTCTTCAGAGATGTTATGCTGTTCACTGAAGAAGACATTGTGCAATTGACTGAGGGTGCAATTCAGTTCTACGGCACAAGGTTTGGCCCTCAATTTCTCTCAATGAGAACAAAATGAGCTGGGACAGAGATTCTACAGTAAACTGGGAGTATACTGACCCCTTAATTACATTAACCCATGAATATAATTACCTATCAAACCATTACTATGGGTTTTGAATAGTATTACCAATCAAATAGAATTACCCTATGAATATTTTTACCCATCAGACAACAAAGTAAACCACCATGACAACTATAATGCCTTGTATTATGTATTATGTCATAAGTAACATGCCCGGGGAGGAATATAAGCATGAGCCTGAGCACATAATCCAACTAAGTGCATAATCAGACAGACAGGTTTGAATGCACTTTTAGTGGTCTGCCCACTGTTATACTGTTCACCTAGTGGGCTAACTGTTTACCTTATGCACTAATTGAATGTACTAAGTCCTGCCTGGTGAGTAGACTCACATTGTACTTTACTACTGTATTTTTAACCTCATGGTGCTTAACCCCATGAATGTAATGACCCATGCAATAGCAGCCTCTAAAATGCACAATTTTCAATTAGAGTGACCGATCATTATACTCCCAAGTTTACAGTAGCACAATGCAACCTTTGCTCCGTTCAGATTTTCCGAATAATTTCAGGACACTGTACATTCAACCGTTGGATAGTATCTGGAAACATAAGGTCTGTGTGTTTTGAAAACCCTTGATGGTAGCTAACTAGTTTCTGATTACTCACAGTGATCAGCAAATTTTGCACGGCACTTATATCATACTTCTAAGACCTATGGCCAAATCATTTTTTCATGAATCTGTTTGGTAGTTATTTTCGTAACTGGCTGTCTCAAAAAATAATAATGATCTGCCCTGCCCCTCCCAAGATCCATCATCCAAGACCTTATGCACCTCACTTCCGAGAGGCTCCTTGCATTCCAATTGTACACCTAGTAGTATAGTAACTAGTGTATTTGGTGGGACAATTTCTGTATACTTCTGTACATCTGTACTTCTGTACGTACACACATTCCGCATAATATAGGCGCTTGTGCTCCAAATATCCGACAATTGCCCACATGTTATGCTCACATGTGCATTCAAGTTTCAAACGGACCCGTGACGCGGTTTTATGACATCATTGCGCAAATAAAGTCATGTGACTTTTCCGTTTATGAAATAACTGAGATGTCCATGATCCAATGCACTATACTATCTATGGTACAACAGTTCGAAAAAAAATTGCTATTAATTAATGAACACAATCAGTCAGGAAAGGATCTGCAAAATTATTAATTCATCAATGAAGTATGAGCACCATAGTAATTATAAAAGGCAAGATTATAAACTTGAATGTCCTGAGTGAATATCTAAGGTTACACAGATTATGTAGGAAAAAATTTAATTTACAAAGCCTATTACGCTGTAATTGGGAGCCTTCCTGCATAACGGTTTGAATTGAGCTGCCACAGGAAAAGCCCCACCATGCCAGCCTCCATCTCTTCCATGAAGTACATTGCGTTGCATTCCAGCTCTAGAACTTTCTTGTGGAGTTCTTCAACCATCTCATTGTGGACTTTGACAACGTCATTGAGGCTTGTTATTATCCTGAGCACTGTCATAGTTCCGTCATCTCCATGGTCCCTCGGGATTCCTAGTATGTCATTCGCGAGTGCGACTATGATCGCAGCCTCATACAGAAGGTCGATGCAGGTGGTGAAATATTCCTTCTGTATCCACTTATTGATGATGAACAGTGGTACTACGGGTGAATAAATATAACCTACTGAACGTTTGCGAGCTTCCTTGTAGTGGTCAAGATTCCAGGCAGTAAAATCACCCCGATACGCATCTGATTGCCACTGGATAATCTCCTCTTCAACACCATTACAAAAATCAATAAACACATCATGAAGCAGCTCTGCTGCACCCTCCCTCAGCTCTTCAGCTTTCCTTAAAAGCCAAAGGTACGCCTCCTTGCACGGAACTTCAGAAGGCCAATGCTCCAGGCTTCCCTGCAGGCCACTGAGCTTGTGGCTGCCTAGGCTTCTCAACACAGCCCTCATCTCCTTGGCTCTCTTTGCAACACACTCTGGTGCGATCTGTCGTGGCTTGTCAAAGTGATCGTCGAACTCAAATATAAAAATCCCATGAACTGAAGTGAAAAGCCACAACCAATCCTGGTCAGGAGTTGGAGCACCAAGATTGCAGGCTTTAGCAACAAAGTCATTAATATTCATGTGGTCAATATACTGAGGATTTAGTTTCAAATCCAATACAAGGCGATGCAATCTATTATTTAGTTTTTCACTCACTAAAGACTCTCGAAGGTTAGCCACACTAACAGTAGAGTCTGCATAATGCATTGGGGGCTCAAGCTTCATTGTAGGGATAGGAATCTTTGTAAACACACTGAGTGACATGGCGACTGAACAATGCAATTTACACTCGTGGCTGCATACAGGTCTTAAAGAGGCAATTATACTATTCAGAGCCTGCAGAATACCTTTTATATACCGCTTGTGGTACCTTCTTCCCTAATTATAAGGTTATAAAATTAAAGGCTATTAAGAATGAAGTGCTAGAGACAGCCAGTAGCTAGTCTAACTTCCTCCCTAAATGCATTTGCACTCATTAATACTCAATGGAGAAAGCTGGAGTACGTGAGTAGTCTATACTAACTTCCTACCTGCATATAGGTAGCTGGTCAGTAGGGTACAGACACTAACATAATTCCTACCTGGTAGCTAGCCCCTGCAGATAGGTAGCTGGTCAGTAGGGTATAGCCACTAACATGATTCCTACCTGGTAGCTAGCCCCTGCAGATAGGTAGCTGGTCAGTAGGGTACAGGCACTAACTTAGCTCCTACCTGGTAGCTAGCCGGTAGTCTAGCCTGTGGTATCATTTCACACTGCTGAAATACAAATTATCCTACTGTGTTATTTTCACCTATTATTCTTTAGATTTGCACCCATTTATTGTCCTCACATTATGCTCATTGATCTTCTGAGAATTAGACTACAAAAGTCAATATTTGCCAAGCGCCTTACAAATAATCTTGCAGTGTGGGGATGAAATCTGAGCTAGTGTATGTAGCTATGTATATATATATATACGTATCTATGTCTGTAAGTTACACTTTCGGCCCCGGGGGTCACCCAGGAGACAAGGCACATGTTCGAAATGGTGTCCTGACCAGTTACATGGATACTGCCTTTGTGCTTCTGGCACACGAAGGATCAGAGATCTATCACTTGGTTTTACGGACGGTATGCAGATTGAGCGATAGGAATGTGAGTTTCAAGAAGCAACTCTGCTCTCCTGTAGCAGCCATATAGTTGGCCCTTGGAACTGTGTTGTAGACAGAGACATCCATCTCCTGAAGGCCCACTCGTGTTGTCGTAGCTTCTCCAGCAATTGTGTGCAAGATGCAGCTCCCAAAAGTTCTAGTGGGTATGGTTTTGAGCTAACTATCATAATATTATGTCATTTGTCATACTTCTCCGAGAGGCCTGATCTGTGCAATACATATACCTATAATAGTAATATGCAGGGATGTAAATACCCTAATAACACCCCAAACAAGGTCGGAGTGACAGGCTCCCTACATGTCCCTACATGTCCCTACATGTTTGTAAATGTTTCTGTAAAAGCATTTAGGAATGGTATCCCATATAGACTCTATAACAGAAATATTCCATTTATGGGTTTGAGGCAGTTTACAAAACCCATTCCAGGTATTCATATATCCATTGTGGTTTTAGTTAACCCATAGTAGAAATATAAAAATCTCATTCACGGATTTGGGGCAGTTTACCAAACCCATAATTATAGGGATGACAATCTGTAAAAATGTTGTGGTGTCGTTCCCACTGTTCAGTTACTTTTTTGGGATTCTATCGTTATATGTTCTTTCAGTGTTAATTTTTTTGATGTGTAGCTACATGTGTGATCATTACAATCTCATTGACTACAAGTTCACCTCTATGACCTATCCCCCTTGAAATACATACTAGTGCAGAGGGACTCGCAGGAATCGAGTTGCATTACACTGCTCAGCTGACCATTCAGCCAGTCCGAGGTTTTGAGAACAGCTGTCATCACTTTCCCGCTGCCGAGCTACTGTTAAAAGCATTGAAAATGTCTGCCCACAATATAGCTACCTACCACAACAACAGGAAGCATTGCCAGATGTCTGCCCATAACAGACTTATGTGAGTGTTATTTGTAGTGACAAAAGTGGCAGATTGAGCATATATAGCTGAACATAATGTAATATACGCAAAAATTCGGCGCTGTGAAAGGTAAGACTTTCTGTTTGCGCTTAATATATGTTTTTGTCTGCACGATACACATTCCTGTGTGATTGTACATGTATGCGTACAGTGTATTAATACAAATTCATCGATTTTCTGCACTAAAATTAGCACCCACAAATAATAATCACTTTAAGGTTAATATTATACTGCAGTTGTCCTATGAATTTACCTACATGGCCAGTACAATACCACAAGGGACGTTGGCTGCAAAGTTACCGTGTTGGCTTCCGTCTCAAACTGTACAGGGAGATTTGAAATTGATACCTATTATTGTATAAAAAAATACTCATGAAATAGCTAGAGTAAGAAACCAATACAGTAACTTTCAGACACATGTATCATATACTTTATATTTAGGTAAAATCCACAGATAAGCTGTTGTGTTATGGGCAGACATGCTATTGATAGTAGCTTTGATACTCGGGGGGGGGGGGGGGTTCACTAAGAGCAGCCCAACATTAGCTACACATGACTATAGTATGCCAATAGAGTTTTAATCTTTATCGGGAGTGCAGCCAGTTGGTAAAGCAGGCAAGGGAGTATGTTAGCTACCTCATAGCTAGACAGTACGGTACACGAGCCAAACTCCACAGCCAGGGGAACTGCTGCATATGATAGTATGTCTGACTCTTCATACGCGCATACATGCAACTACATACATAGCCTCAGATCAAATACAACAAATACTTAAATCATATGAGTAATATTAGTACCATTACAGACCAAGTCCCTGTACCATGCAGCAACTCCCCTTCTTAGAACAAAAGTGGTATAGGATAGTGTTTATAGTATCCACCCATCACTTATACCATTAATAACCAAAAACTGAGAACTCCAAGACAGTGAGCAGAATTAAGCTTGGACTTTGGTGTGCTTTAATTGGTATGGCAAGCTGATAATAGTTAACTGCGTGCTTCCATAATAGCTTTTATAATAAACCATACTTGAAGGGTATATTTAACCTTGTAGTCTCACTTTGCATATTGCAATGCACTCAAGTGGGTGGATAGTACATCACATTTATGAAAACTATGTTTTATCCACCCACCCTCCACTTGATGGGGAATCACTGCTCCCCCTCTGTATAAAATCAAGACTATACATACATTTTCTAATGGTCGACAAATAGTCATATGTAACTGTGAACTGTTCTATTTCGTGAGCGGATGCAGCCATGCCACAACAACTCAACTCTATACAAAAAGCACTTCTATGAAAATAAAGGCCTTACGTACATGCTACTATATATACATACATATAGCTACAGATCAGATACAACAAACACTAAGAGTAATATTAAACTCAGGAATAGTCCCAGTACCATATAGTACCGACATACACTCATGGAATAAAGGTGGGATGGGCAGGAAAAGTGAAGACTTCGTGTAATGTAAAATGAAAACGGCCGTCTTCAGTTGGGGTGTATCGAGCGACGCCTTGAACAAGACCACGTCCCCAAACACGATGGAAAATATCAAGGTTTATGATGTGAAAGCCGTCATATGGATCTATACGGATTGGAGTAACTGTATTAAACTGTATCACCAGAGGCTCCTGGGGACACACTGGAATATGGTAAAAACCATAGCTAACAGTATCTGTTGGTACGACCGGGATGCCTACTTCTCCACCATAGGTGCCATGCAAAATCTGGTCACCAGTAAACACAGCTCTAAAAGTGCCCATAAGGTTGTCGAAACACATAGACTTTGTGCTTCCAGACACTATCCAACGGTTGAATGTTGCAGTGTACTGTACTTCTGGTGATACTTTGGCAGGAAAAAAGGTTGCATTCTGATAGAATCGTTGTCCCCACTCATCTGGCTCTGACTGAGCAAAATCGAGGCCAAACCTTGCTTTGTAGAACTGCATTGCATCCTCCTCCACTTGTGCAATCTCTTCTTCAGTGAACAGCATAACATCTCTGAAGTATGAGAGACTGGTATCAAGGAATACTACTGGAGAGGAGATAACTTTATCGGCGATAGAAACAAATGTAGCAGCAAACCATTCAGGAGTAGGACAATTACTTGATCTTGCATTACTGCCAGTGAACATGCAGAAGAGTATTGCAACAATGGAGGCCTTCATATTTACGATTGTTCTTATAACTAACAAATTGAGATCCTTAAACAGACAGCATTGTACTGTTATCAAAAGCCAGTTACACTAAATATATGTACCCAGCAGCCATATAAACTCTTTATGGATATGCATACAACTGCAAAACTTCGTCCTAATGCGGTCACCTGCAATGATATCGGCAATGCTTTTGATAGTAGTTTACCACTAATTGTATAGGAAGCTACTGTCAGAAACATTGCAGATGTACCACAACAGTAGGAAGCATTACCAGATGTCTGCCCATAGTATAGACAACAGCTGTCCAGTGAATTTTAGCTATAGCTATAGCTAGCCAGTAGTCTATACTAGCTCCCTATTAGCGGGTAGGTAGCTAGCCAGTAGTCAATACTAGCTCCCTACTTGTGGGTAGGTAGCTAGCCAGCAGTCTATACTAACTGTCTATACCTAGCTACTGGTATCACGAGTATGGTAGTACTCCACAGGGTGTCATACAGGATTTTAGGTTAGGGGGGGGAAAACCGCGACCCATGGCGCTTCGAAGAAGCATCGGTCACTAGAGGCATGCCCCCCCCCCCCCCCCCCCCTCACACACACACACACATCCAGTCTGAGGTTAATTTTAAGCTTTGGAACTAACCTTGACTGCCCATACATTGAGCTTAACTGTATTCACTTTAATTTGGTATACTACTTTGTTTTAAGATAAAATTAATTTAATTCTGGTCTGATATCTAGGGGGGGGGAAACTTGGGTTGACACCCTGCTCCATATGTAGGGATGGCACTGAAAAAATTGGCCACTGCATTAAATGTGTACAAAATGGTCTGTCCAGAAGCATGCTTTACATTGTAGCTGGTCATAAGCCTTTATGAGCCATACCTGTCATTCTCGAGTGTTTTCATCAGTAGCTAACAAGACTCTTAGCGCTGCTAGAGAGCACCACTGAAGCACCACATCAGCAAGTTGCCAAACAGGCAAGTTGTCCTTTTCTGATTCTTCTTTCAGCTGGGCTACCACAATTTTCACTGAAGCAATTAGCTACAATGATTTAAATGCGAAAAAGCGGCATGTCTAATGGGACATTGCACTCATACCAGAGCGCTTTCAAAGAACTTGAAGTTTCGGCAGTGATTTACTAGTGTTCTCAAGTGAACGCTTACTATTTCACGCTATTTTCTAGTCTCGTGTACAGACATTCACGCCCCCCCCCCCCCCCCGGCGAAAGAATGTCTGGTGTTCTAATCAAACTTTCTCATCACAGACACCTTTCATAATTCCCCTTTCAAATTTCAAAGGGTCCAATCAGATTCCAGCTTTCAGTCCTTCCCTAAAGTTGCTATGACATTAGTTCGATAAATCTTCATGACATACTATTGGTCAGTTTGATGAATTAGAATGAAAATTTGAAATATACCGTATAGCTATACAGTGACCATTGCAATCACATATGAGATTTATTATCAGGAAACATGGAGTCTGTGACAAGAAAGTTCGTTTACAACACCAGACATTCTTTCGCCTGGGGGGGGGACGTGAACGTCTGGGTACAAGACTAGCCATTTTTGTTCATAACAATTATTAATGGAAGCTCAACTGAGCATGCATTTGATAGTTTGAAGCCTATGTTACTTTTGACATCTGAGGTGTGCACCAGCTTCTGTCAGGACTTGGAGTGTGCTTCATGCCTTCTCGAATCTGCCTCCCCAGAAGCCATATACAGCGATGTCTAGTCGAACACCAGGATCAGTGATGGCTGAACGGTGGGACATGGTCTCTCCGACAAAGGCTGTAAGTGAGGTTCCCTTATGACACCATGGAACACCACCGACAGCATTGAAGCAGTGATGTCCCTCATGCACCTCATTGTGTCTGATTGGTGGGAAAAGAAGTAGCAGTTTCACCAAAATGTCTTCACGTGACCCGAGAGTCTCAGGTAAAACGTGATCCTCACATGACTACGTTAGCAACTACTAATTAATAATTACATCCGACTCCGCCCCTAGCTGATTAAACGACGTGTAGCTACTGTAGTAGCATCCTTAGACATCCTTCTTTCCGACCTAAGCCTTGAACGTCATCGCTTTTGAGCATCAAATTCGACGGCAGGCTGCGTACAGTGAAACGGATGAAGTTAAGTAACTATTAATAATTACATTTTTCTCAAAAATTTCTCGTTGCTATGTGTACCTGACATTCGGATATTTTGGTAAAATTGTATTATTCACTACCTTTCCTCAGTGTTGGAGAACTACAACTGTTCTTGCCTACACACAATTAAATCCTTTGTACAAGTTCGTTCATATAAAAAGCTCATATAAGTGATACTAGGCTTTCTCCCATTTTAGGGAGGGCCTTGGGATGAGGCTGCAACAAGTCTGCTACACAAAATCACAATTGAATACTTCCTGTTCCTGTGCACTCTGTACAGCTGTAATTGATTATGCAATTGTGGTTTTGCATAGTCGGCTTCCCTGTTGCAATGCTTTTGTAATGTATGCATACTCATTATTCAGGACTGGGTTTATACTTCTAAGTTTTCCTTTAATTTATATGGCTGCTGGGGTACAAAAGTGTGTGTCACATGCTATCACTACATTCAGTGTAACATTTTACAGCAGTGTATCGCTGTCTGTTTGAATTTGATTTTGTCAGCTGAGAGCAATCGTAAATATGAAGGCCTCCATTGTTGCAATACTCTTCTGTGTGTTTACTGGCAGTAATGCAAGATCCAGTAATTGTCCTACTCCTCAATGGTTTGCTGCTGAATTTGTTGCTGTTATCGACCAAGTTATCTCCTCTGCAGGAGCAGTTCCAGATAGCAGTCTCTCGTTCTTCAGAGATGTTATGCTGTTCACTGAAGAAGAGATTGCGCAAGTGACCGATGATGCAATTCAGTTCTACAACACAAGGTTTGGCCTCGATTTCTCTCAGTCAGAGCCAGATGAGTGGGGACAACGATTCTATCAGAATGCAACCATGTGGCCAGCCAGAGTACCACCAGAAATACATTATGCTGTAACATTCAACCGTTGGATAGTATCTGGAAACACGAGGTCTGTGTGTTTTGAAAACCGTGTCGGCAGTTTTAGGGTTGACTTCAGCGATCAACAAATCTTACATGGTACCTATGGTGGAGAAGAAGGCATCCCAGTTTCACCACCAGATACTCTTGCCTATGGTTTTTACAATATGCTAGTTTGTCCTCAGGAACCTCTGGTGATACAATTTAATTCAACTATTCCAGCCCGTACAACACGTGATGGCTTTCAAAACCTATACATGGAACTTTTCCATCGTGTTTGGGGACATGGTCTTGCTCAAGGCATCTATGGATACACCCCAACTGAAGACGGCCGTGTTCATTTTGTACTTCGCAATGTTCTTACTTTTCCTGTCCATCCCACTTTTGTTCCATGAATGTATGTCAGTACTGCATGGTACTATTCTTGGTTTAAATGGTCCTAGTATAACTTTCAGTGTTTGTTGTATCTGATCCGTAGCTATGTATGTACATTATCATGTACATAAGGTGATCATGACCCATTCGCTTTCGGTGAAGTGCTTTTGTATACAGTTGAGTCATAAAGTATGCATGGCTTTTTAGTACTGATTCTCAGAGTCTGTACATGGCTACACTCACTTACATGAGACAAAACAGATTACAGTTGTACGTATGTGATATGTTACTATTTGCATTACATTATGAAATACATCTAGAGTTAGGGTTTCATACATTGGGCAAGGGAGAGGAGGGGAAGGGCTAGGATTCACCTCCCCCCCCCCAAGTAAAAGTTTCCTCCACAGAATGTTGAAATTGATATTTTTTATCATCAACAGTTTATTAGTAACTAATTTTCAGCCTTTTTAGCGCCTCAGAAGTGGCCAAAAGCAACCTCAGAGCATGTAAAGTTTCTGGAAAAGAATATCCCCGGGGGATGTATCTCTGAGTGCAACATTTACCCCCACCTCCACTAAAAAAAATTGATGGCACTTACAAGATTGAAGGTACACACTTGTTTCTACAAAATCCTTCGTAAGTCCGGCAGTTCTAGTTACCTGCCTTGTGAAAAGGATGCCAGTGGAAGTGTATTATTGCCGAGCGCCTTAGCGCGAGGCAACTAATCGTGCAGTGTGGGCTGAAATCTCAGCTAGCGTATATATATATATATATATATATATATATATGTGCGCAACTTCCGTCACGCTTAGGAATGCAATTAAATCTCCGGTTACGTTCCTTATACGTGTTATTACTATGTCTGTACGTTCCGTATACGAGTTGTTACTACAGCTGTAACGAAACGCTTCCGGCCCCGGGGGCACCCCGGGGGGCAAGCGCGTGTTCAAGATGGCGTCCTGACGAGTTACATGGATGCTGCCTTTGTACTTCTGACGCCCGAAGGAATAGCGACCTGGACAAATCGATCACTTCTTTTTACCCAGGTAGGCTTACTACAGCTCCAACGCGATTAGAGTTTGTGTAGCCTCTGTTTCAGCAGAGATCTGACCGCTGGAGATAGACGGTACGCGGATCTATCGCCAGCGATACGAACGTGAGTTTCAAGCAACTCTGCTCTCGTGTAGCAGCCATAACTGGTCCTTGGAACTGTGTTGTATACAGAGACATTCGTCTCCTGAAGGCTCATTCGCTTCTCCGGCAATTGCGTGGGCGATGCAGCTTCTAGTGGGTGTGGTTTTGTGCTAACTACCTTACATCATACCTCTGCGCGAGGCTATCTGCGCAATGCGTATGCCTAGTATAGTACTACCATGCCTCCATGTGACCATTATTTCTGGTTTCATTATATTCTCAGTATTCTGACGAGTGGCCTGATACTGCAACAGTGGAGCTTGCATCACTATTGAATACTTCCTGTACAATGTCATTAGCACTCTGTACAGCTATAACCAATTATGCTAATTATTCAATTGTGGCTTGGCAAAGTTAGCTTCCTTGTTGCAATTGTATGCATTTTCATGAAGTAGAATGAGTTTATATGGTTGCTTTGGTATATATAATCAGTGTAACTGGCTTGTTGTAACAGTATAAAGCTGTCTGGTTAAGAAATTGTAAGTATGAAGGCCTCCATCGTTGTAATAGTCTTCTGCATGTTCACTGGTAGTAATGCAAGATTAAATAATTGTCCTACCCCTCAATGGTTTGTTGCTGAATTTGTTGGTATCGCTGATAAAGTTGTCTCCTTTCCAGTAGTACTTCATGATAGCAGCCTCTCGTTCTTCAGAGATGTTATGCTGTTCACCGAAGAAGAGATTGCGCAAGTGACCGAGGATGCAATTCAGTTCTTCAATACAAGGTTTGGCCTCGATTTCTCTCAGTCAGAGCCAGATGAGTGGGGACAACGATTCTATCAGAATGCAACCTTCTTTCCAGCTAGAGTATCACCAGAACTACAGTACACTGTAACATTCAACCGTTGGATAGTGTCTGGAAACACAAGGTCTTTGTGTTTCGAAACTCCTGTTGGCAGTTTTAGAGTTGAATTCAGTGACCAGCAAATCTTGCATGGCACCTATGGTGGAGAAGAAGGCATCCCGGTTACAGCAACAGATACTCTTGCCTATGGCTATTACAATATTCCAGTTTGTCCCCAGGAGCCTCTGGTGATACGGTTTAGTACAGCTACTCCATCCCATTTAGATCTACACGACGGCATTTTGTTCATAAACTTCGATCTTTTCCATCGCGTTTGGGGGCGTGGTCTCACTCAAGGCACCGGTCTCCTCACCCCAACTGAAGACGGTCGTATTCATTATAATGTACGCGAAACTTTTACTTTTCCTGCCCATCCCACTTTTATTCCATGACTGTATATCAGTACTGCATGGGACAGGGACTATTCCTGAGAACATATATACTGGTTTTGTAATGGTACTAACATTGCTCTTGTAATGTAGTGTTTGTTGTATCTGATCTGTGGCTGTATACTATTAGAGTTGTATGTATGTAAGGTAACCATGAATCTTAAATTTCATTTAAATTGAACTAATCCTATCACAAACAACCATTACTACATTATATGTTGTCTAGTACAGGACGCCTTCCTTCCAGCCCCTGTATCAATTCTTCTTCAAGATCTCTCACACAGCTACTAATAACAATCATATACCACTCACCAATTCCGAGCTACATATATCCGTAAATAAACCTGCTAATTTCGTATTGCATGTATGAGTTTACTAGTTATCATTTCAGTTGTACAACTTCACTGCATAACTTTGGCCTACCTTGGGCAAATCGCTTAGGCTAATTGCTTAGGCCAATCACTTAGGTGAATTGCTTAGGTAAATCAATCACTTTCGCCAATTACTTAGGCCAATCGCTTATAGGCAACTCACTTACGTAGCAGAAAAATGAATCGCTTTGCACGTGACTGAACGCAAATGACCGCCTCGGGCGAATATTTTTTTTGGACGAGGTTTCGACTTAGAAATTTTGCGAGCACAAATCTTTAACCCCAATGCTACGATATTACTGGTACACGTGCACGGTAGCTGTTTGCAGAATCAGAGTCTGACAGAGAGAAGACTTCCCATTCTTTGACAGCAAAGTGGAGGGCGATTGACTGCAAGAACGCAAGACTAAAGGTAAATAAGCAAGCTTAAATAAAGGTAAAATTATATACAGGCAGATAATCATGCTAGTAGGATTCATAAAAGTATGTTTGAGGCTTAGGGGGTGTTCACAAACAGGTTAATGTCACACTTAACGTCATTGCAACGATAAGGTCAAACCCCCCTCCCTCTTAACATCACAACCAAAGGCGACATTCTGCTGCAGGGTCTGTCAAGAAGGTGCCAAAACAGTCGTATTTATGTTCATTGTATTAACAGCACCCTAATATTAATGCAATTTACTGTACAAAACGAAACGTTTGTCACACAAGTATCGATCTTAACGTCGCACACCCTTACCCCCTCCCCCCTTAACGTCAGATAAACGTTAAGCGTGACTAAAACCTGTTTGTGAATGCCCCCTTACTAGTTCATGAAACAGTTGAACTTGAATAGGAATGCCTGGGGTGGAATAGTATGTCCTGCTACTGTCGTTTTAGTAATCTTTGCAACTGCGAGTGAAAAGCAAGAAGTGGGCAGGCATGAACCACACTGGGATTTATTTCTCTGTTTGCCTACGTAAACAGCTCCTGAGCTATTTTATACCCAGTTGATAAAAATTATAACATAGTAGGGTAAGTGAGCCATGCATTTGCTGTATGCTTTTGGTGTTGCAAAGATTACTAAATCGAAGGTATCACTATAGGTACTTTCACAGCAAAATGTGTGGAGGAAATTTGCTGGATATTCAAGGCGATTACGGGAAGTCATTAAAAGGAAAAAGGCATGTCTTTTTGGCATATACTTAGGATTTGGGGGCTATCTCAGGAAATCCTCTCAGACAGCCAACCTATGGTACCTTAACATGCTGTCATAAGCAGCGCCTGCATGGATGGATGCTTTTTATGCCTTTCAGGGCTATATTCATACAATACATTTTAGCCTACTGGGAGGGGCGTATTAGTCTCGTGACCAGACCATGCGAAAACCAGTGGTCTGGGAACATGCGTATTTCAAATTTGTTCGGAAATGAATGTTATGTCATCACGTAATGAGTCTCATTAATTTACAAAGCAGTTGTAACCAAGACTACTCTCACCACCTTCTGCCATTCTCTTCCTCGTTGAAGTTGCAACTGAAACTGATGTGGAGGTAATTACTGTGGGTTCATTCATCTTTGTCATTGCCTATCTTTAAGCTGTGTATGCTTCTAATACTTGTCATATTCACTGAAACACTTATGGCACATTTTGCCTAGGTTAGCTACATCTTCAATAGTGTTTTCGATGGATAGGCTTTGACTCATCAGCTCACCACTCAAAATCGCTGTGCACGAGGACAGCACACGCTCTCTAGGTCTAGCAGCTGCTTTCGACTCAGCACCTAGATTTCTTCTTTCTCTTGGCATGAACGTAAGGTCACCTCCACAGCCTAAGCAGTAAATGCATTGAGTCTCCATCATCATCGATCTCTGGTACTGACTCCGGTCTCTTTAATAGTCGCGAGATTGAGTACCTTTATAGTATAGACTACACGTGGGTAAAATTATTAATGATTATTAATCTTTTTATTATGTGATTATGCTCTTCCAAAACGTGTAATGAAGCGGTAAGGGGAGATATGGGGTTAGAGTCCTTGAAAGGGAGGAGGGATAGAAGCAAACTTAAGTGGTGGTATAAAGTCAATAAGTTGGATATTGAGCGGTATCCTAGAGTACTATTAGATGCTGAGTGGGAAGTGAAACCATGTAGAGGTAGGCAACGGAAAACTTGGATGAAAGTAATTAATGAATTGCTGCTGCAGTTAGATTTAGATAGCCAAGAGGTATTAGCTGCAGATAATATTAATTTGTTTTTAGATACGGTAGACGAAGCGTTGAGGGATAGAGAATACAAGGACTTTAATGACAGCTTGAATACTAAAGTTAAGTTGAATCTGTACAAGTCTTTCTGTAAGGAAATAGAATTCAAGAATTATTTGCAGGGGGTAGGTGATCCGGGTACAAGATTATTGTTTAAGTTTCGGTCAGGTACGAACGGTCTGAATGAAGAGTTAGGAAGACATAGGGGTAAAAATGATGATAGGCAGTGTAAATTATGCAGGGGTGAATGTGAGAGTGTGGTACATGTTCTCTGGGAGTGTCCAGCATATGACAGCATTAGAAATAATTTCATGGTAGAATTAGAAAATCTATTGGGGGGAGGTTTGGGGAGTTTAGTACACTTGATAATTTTAATAAGGCAAGTTTTATTTTAGGATGTGAGAATTGGAACAGGGATGATTTTAAAGCATTATTAAAGCTAGTTAAGAGCTTTGTATTATTGATATGGGAGACTAGGAAGAAGGAATTGTATGGTGATCAGGATTGTGTGGTCTGTGGTTGTTCTTGCTCTTGTCCTCTGACTGGAGGTCTTACAAGCTCCGCCTGCGTCTGTGGGTGCGTGGTCAATGGCGTAAGCGCTACGGCAGCAACATGAGTATATTATTATTATTATTATTATGTGATAATGTAACATTCATTTCCGCCACAGCTGTATAGCTGCAGCAAGAGCTAATTTGAAATACGACCGCTCGTTTTTTGCGTGGTCTGGTCACGAGACTAGGGGCGTAACCGACTTCTGGTAATCACTTCCTGTAATCGCTTTGAATTTCTTTTGCACCTTCACCATGAAAATACCTATAGGGGCTCTTCTTTGCAGAATTTTCCCATCGAGTACATGGATTGATCACTAGCTGAGACATCACAGGAAATACATGGTCCTGGCCACTTCCTTGGCTCTATCAATATATGTAGTACATGCACTCTTTGTTGTTCGAGATCTGCCATTCTTTCAAATACTCTTCTCTCCCTCTCCAGCTATTCTCACCCTCTAAGACCATACCTGTCAGAAAAAACAACAACAAGATGTCAATATGAACAACAGTCTTATCACCGACACTCACACATGCACTGATCTGGCTGGCAGAGATCGTCTGGCAGGATGATTGGCTATTTGCAGTTTAGAATAGAACTGGCTGTCTGAAGTGCTGCTAAAACTACTCTTAAGCCTAGAATGTTGATTGTTGTTTGCATGTTCATTAGCAGACATTATTCCGTGTAGATTTTGTTATTAGCATGCACGGGGAAGCGCCAGTCGCTTTGCGCCACCGTACACGTGTAGCGATTAAATCAGTAATATCGCAGCGCTGGGGTTTAAAATTTGTGCTCACAAAATTTAAATTTCAAAGTCGAAACCTCGCCCTCCATCTTGCTTTGAAAACAATGAACGGGAAGTCTTCTCTCTGATTCTGCAAACAAATCTTGTCCCGTTTTCAGGTAGAGGCAGAAAACGCTATGCGCTACCGTGCACGTGTACCAGTAATATCGTATCGCTGGGGTTAAAAATTTGTGCTCACTAAAATTTCTAAGTCGAAACCTCGTCCAAAAAAAATATTCGCCCGAGGCGGCGCCGAATCAGTGAAAGTGACGTCATCTAAAGGAGTGACGTCATCGTAAGAGTGACGTTTATCTTGTAAATTTACGTCACGAAACAGCACCCCATTTCCTGCCGGAGCAATACTTATTGTGTTGTTTGTTGTTTAACTCAGGTGCGTGCGTGCAATAGCGCGCAGGATCGAGCCGTCGTAGGGCTGCTTTGGCCTGCAACTATGGATGTACAGGTATATAATGGGCTAGCTATCTGGTTGTGTAGCTATTACTATATTATTTACCATTACACTTTTAGGGACGTGTGGCGGCTGCTATCAGAAGGGAAGCAGAGGAGAGTTTTAGTAGCCAACTGTATCGCAAGTCTCTAAGGTTGTATGAGGAAGCACTGGAGCTTTGTCAGCACAGTTTAGTGAATGAAGTAGCATCAGCAAATTCCAACTGTGCTAAAGTTTATCTGAAGCTCCAGAATTATGACAAAGCTTTAACTCATGCTGAAGAGTGCATTCGACTGAACCCAAAGTCACACGAGGTAAGGGATTTGATTGTAACTTGAAGTAGAATTCATCAAACATCCAATACACTAGGCTATATAGGTAATATCTAGTATCTTGCCAACATCAATTAAGGCCAGCTCAGGGTCCACCCAATATTCTCAATATATTTACTGATATACAGACTCATAATATAAGCTGTATTGTCTCTCCAAGAGTGGCAGTATAACTGTGTGACTGTCCCCCACTGGCTCATGCACTGCAAGCAAGTACACTTGTGTTGGGGTACTCGCATTGCTTTAGTGTAATATATGGTGCTGGTGTCTACGCATGGTGGCAATGACTGTGAGTGCCATGGGTCAACCAGTGTAGTAAATATTTCACAGTCCCAAAGAGAAAATTTATAATGCAGCAGGAGCATTTTTAATAAAATGAATGGGTAGCACTTGATCTTTGTTGTACCTGAGTATTTTCCAGATCAATTCTTTTAAGTATCAGAAATCAGTCATTATTCCAAGCAGGCATCACAGAAACAAGATAGAGGGCATTTCTCAAGACTAGGGCCGATCTAGCTATAGAAAGATCATCTAACATGACACAGATATAATGATATCTGAGTGAACCATAAGTTTCAAGCTACCAAGTATATAGCTCATGCAGTAATCAGTGAGCAGTATTTTGTGTTAATTGGGCTTCAAGTGTACAGTGGTGGGATGTACTGGTGATGAATTTATATAAACAGAAATGTTTACTGAACATTGTTAATTATTCACAGGCTAGTGAGAATTTCATTAATTTTTGCAAGTCTATTCATATAAAATTTGATGGTTTCCCTGGAAGCATTGAGTAGCTTCCATGGGAAAGCTATGTTATATGATCGGATTATCTGTACATGGGTGATATGCATGCAGCTATTATTATTATTACTGGTATTTCCAAGAGCAAAGGTACAAAGTGGGTGAGAATGGCAACTATTGAAGCCTAATTAAACTGTTTAATTTAAGCCTTGTTGTTCTCTGCTCCTCAGAAGGCCAATTATCATTTTTTAAACCTCTTGGCTTCATGGGTTTGTGCATATGCATAATTTCCAAAATTCCAACTTTTTGTTAAACTTAAAAGCCACACCCAGATTGTGATTCGTTACACCTGCAGCTGCTTTCCCATTTCCTGCCGTATTTACACTTAGCAGTGTGGTCATGCTTTATAATATGTAATATGTCTCTGTTAGTTTTATGTTATCCAGAAGGCAAAGCCCAAGAAGTATATGAGATAGAGGCAGGTAGGTACCTAAGAATGAGCAATGGCTCCCATGGCGAGCAAATAGACAAGATGATCACTGTCCCTAGAACTGAGAGCATCGTGGATTGATACCACGCCTGAAACAGACCCAATGTATTAAAATGCATGAAAATGATTTAGAAAGTGCACCTTCTGGTGGGCATCGAACTCAGGCTCTTCTATAGTTTGGCAGTCTTAGGTCTTTGCCACAACTGCCGCTGGGAGGGTTATGAATATCAATACCATGTTTTTGGCCTTATTTTCCTTACAGACACCGAAAGTGGAAATTGCTTCTTAGTTTTTGCTGTAGTGATAAAGCAATTAAGTACTAGCATTCCTGGGTTAGAGCAGCAGTCTTCTTCTATTGCTATCACTGTGCAAACCATAACACAATGCCCTAATTCATCAAAATCTGATTAAAAAGGTTACCATAGTAACATATACCATTAGACCATGTGGAAGGAAAACATCATTCGTTGTAATATAATATTTTGAACACAGGCGTACACTGAAATGGCTGAGGGGCTGTTTTGCCTCTGTTTTGTTACCTGGTGTTAAGGGGGTGGATAGTTTAAACCATTTGTTATTCACATTTCAGATGTTCATGTGTGGGCTATGATTATGACAAACATGCATGTGGGGGCATTGTTGGTTTATGAATGCTCATATTGGGAGAGTACCGAATCATCTTGAATTACCAAAACAATTGCTGGTATGATAATTATAGCATTACACAGAAATGTGAATAAGCTATATCCATCACCTGATGATGGTCTGAGCAGGAATTGATAATCTATTCACAGATGGTGCATGAAATAGCTACTGGCAGTAAAATTTGCAACTCTACCAAATGTTGGTGAAAGATAATCACTTATTCTTTTATAGTGATTATTAGCAGGATGGTTATAGCCATATGATCCTGGCAAGTAAAGTAGCATATTGCTAGCTATTGCGGTGATACACCTGATGAAGGCCCAGTTTGGTCTGAAATGTAGTGTGTTTCACTTTGAAAAGATTTTTGGTAACCACGAGACTGTCATTATTTTCAGTAGACTGTTCTTCAGTTAGAGTTTAGTAATTAGCTTTCCACGTTACATACTGCCCCAGAAGATAATGTTCGAAGGAGTAGGTATTTCAAGAGGGAAGGATCAGTATGGAATGGAAGGAGTGAATGACATTATATTTTGAAGTGGCCTAAGGAGCCTATTTGTAACCTCTCCAGGTCTGAATGGTAATGAGGCACGCACTCGGCTGGTAGCTACTACGATTGCTTTACGTTCCCGCATCAGTCTATACTGTGTGTGTGTTTGCGCGCAATTATCACATGCACTAAAGTTACATCATTACATTACTATGTCACTGTAGCCATTAGCACAGTGGAAGCTACTGGAAGTTTGTAGGCCCAATGACGATGTGACGTGAGTGTAAATAAGCCCCAGTAATGATAATCTATGATATAATTGGGCGAGTGTGAGCAAGCCCCACACTAGCGTGTTTTGTCTGTCCATCCGTCTGTCCATACGGTCCGTCACATACCGTCCTTACCACTATTATGATACCACAGTCTGTCACAGACTGTCATACAGTGAGTTAGTGAGTAGCGAGTATGCCCGCATGGAATAGATTGCAGCGGGAGAGGGAGAGGAGGGCCGCTGAGTTTCCCAATTCCAGGGAGATCAAGCTTCAGCGATGTAGACAGAGGAAAGCTGCTATGTCTCCAGGCCACCGACAAGCCACACTGCAGCAGGACAGGGAGCGGGCTAGAGCTCGGCTAGATCTCCAGGCTGCAAGAACGAGTGTGCCGCCCCATGTCGCCGATTAACCTCGCTCACGCTCACCCCACAATGCTCTGCATTCACATAGTTAGGTGATTTGGGACCCAAGAATCTGAGACCTGACAACCCTGGGTCCAAAAAACTGTAACATGTGGGATGTTGTCACTAAGTAACATTTGGCAAAATGGGAGCATTATATAGATATGAACATGTGGTATAAGCTAATTAGCCACTATCATGTGTACCTACATGTAAATGTACGGTATGATACTGCAGTAACCACTTAATATTGGATATATATAAATTAAAAAATTTAAATTATATACACCATTTTTCTGGTAGGGTTATCTTTTTAGAGCCAAAGCCCTATTGGAAACATCCCGATTCCCAGAGGCTATCCAAGACTACATCCATTCCCATGAAATCAAACCAAATGAGAGTGCATTGTGTGAAGCCATCCTTTTGGCTGTCAACCATGGTAAGTAGTCTAATTATTTTCTTAGCTGGATAGTGTAGCTAGCCCAGCACAAATCTTTATGCATATTTAAAATGAATAACGTTGATATAAATAGGACAATATTATTATGCACGAATGGCTACATGATGCATGCAGTGATGTATCATGTGGCACTGCATGGTACTGAAGTTTTAGGCATATCTGATCAGTAACTGTTGTCTTCACAGACCACATCAATTTGATAGTTCCTGTAATGAAAGTCTTTACTACACGAGATGAAGATTCTGAATTTTGCCAAAAATTGTTTTATGAGCTGCTATCCAGAAGTCAAGCAAATGCAGTTCACTTGAAATTTGTGATTGAGTATATACCTTCATTTGATGCCTCCCAAGTTCAGTTATCTGAGCTCTTAAAGAAGCAGCTGACTGATGAGAGATCTTTTGAAACATTAATTGGAATGGGCATGGTAGTACAGAAAGCTGACATTGAAACAGCAGTTAACCTCCTACCTGAAACCTGCGTTAACGCACTCAGACTACTGCTATTAAAATTGAATTGCAGTTCTCCTGATTTTGATGAGGTCTGCAAAAAGGCCATACTTGCTGACAAGGTTAGATTTGCTGCCTGCCTTGTTTATCGTGGAGCTGTATCTTCTCACACAGCCATTCAAATTCTCTTAAAAGCACTAAAACTCAAGCCGGGTGAGCTTGATATTCATTCGCTCACTAAACTGTGCAGACCTGATGACATTAACTTGGGTATCCTGATCACAGATCCAGACCTTAGCCTTACCGAACATCCAAATGGACTAGAATTAATTAAACTCCTGCTCGATGCTGGTATGGACCCCAATGGCAATGGCAAGGAGAACCCCCTTGCTGTAATCTGGGAACTCAAACTTGTAGCTCCAGAAAGGAAGATTGATTTCATTTGCCTCTTCCTGAGTAAAGGGGCAAAGTGTAGTCTTCTCACCAATCCCCTTCATGTTGCAGCTCAACTGGCTGTGGAAGCAGGTATGAATATGTGTGTACCATATTAATATAGTTGCTTCAATTTATGCATCCATGATGAATGATATACAATACAGCATGCAACTCAGGACCAGTGATATTATTCTTGATATAATATTTATCAGTAGGTTACTTATTCTTGTGGGTACCACATCCTATAATAACTACGTAGTAGGACTGCCAATTATATAATCACGGTGGCAAGAATGAGTGTATAACTGTTACATGTATATCATTCCACAGGTGGGGATACAAGGGCCATTGATGCTGTTGTGAACGCTCCTGACTTCTTCAAGGCTGAACATAAAGAGGGCAGTATTATTGACAGCAACAAGCAGACCCCCATCCACCTAGCTGTGATATCTGTGAAAAAAGAAGTTAGCTGCAAAATCTTAATTGCATTAGCTAACTCCCAGATTCCCATTAACCCTTTTGTAAAGGATAAACTGGGCAAACAAGCAAAAGATTATTTAAATAAAAAAGATTCTCGACATGAATGGCTTGAAAATGCTGCAAAAATTTTCCATTCTCTTACTGGTACCAGTAAAAAGGCCAAAAAGAAGCAAAATAAAAGTGATTCCGATTTAATTCCTTTTGCTACTCCACAAAAGCCAGAATTAGCTACACTTCATAATTCTAATAAGTCACAATCTGGGGCGACCGTTAAAGTTACTGCTATTGAGGAAAGGCAAAAATTGCCTGGAGGTAAAGAGGAGTCAAGTATACCAGGAAGAAAGGAAGAAGTAAATACACCAGATAGTATCAGTGAAGAAATAAATATACCTGAAGGTAAAGAGCCTAGAGATAATGAGTCAGAAGGTAAAGAAGAGTCAAATATTCATGAAGTATTAAATGTTCCTGAAGGATTAAATATACCTGAAGGTACAATAAAGGAAAAGTTATGCACTCTCAAAGGTAAGGAAGGGTCATACGTACCTCAGGAATCAAATATGCCAGAAGTCCTTGCAACCACTCTTGTTAGTGTTCAATCAGAATGTAGTGAAGCTAAAGACAAGAACACCGAATCAAAATCAGATATACCGGGTATAACCACAGCATTTAGTGCATCTCAGCAGAAGAAAACATATTCTCAGGCATGGAGCCCCCAAGAACCACCGTATGAGCTACTGACTCTGCAGGAGAAATTTAAATGTCAGATGGAAAGGCTTCTGGCACACGATGAAGAGTACTTCAAAGCTTCCAAACTTAAATCCAGAGACAATCCAAGTAAACAAGTAGAGCAACATAAAACTCCTGTCTATGCCGAATCACAACCTCAAGAAGCTTCTTCCAGTAAGGTTGCCGGTGGGTCTCTGTCAGATGCAGACGACCGTAAACAAATTCATGAGGAGAATGAAATTGAACCTACAGATGCAATCACAGAGCTTAGGTTTGATGATCTCCTCTGGGAGGTGGAAATTAGTAAAGAAGTGTTTAACTTTTTCAAAGACATAAAGAGAACCCCACCTTCCATACGCTTCAGTGCAGCACAAACTATTTACAGTATTGCAGAGGGGAAGCGAGATTCCAAACTCTATTCCAAACCTGTGGGTTCACCTGAAGTTCGCCTCTACGAAGCAAGATTCACCAAGAAGAAAGGTGCTGGTCGTATTTTGTGGCAGAAAGCAATACAATACTCACCTCGCTTGAGTGAGATCCATGGCCGTGTTGTGTACACACAAGTAATCAGAGTGTGGGATATTGTTCCACATCACGACCAACTGCAGCGAAAAATTGGTAAAAGTGTTCAGCAGATTGAAGCCTCATACAAGCGTGGAGAAAATGCCTCTGCTTGCCTCTCCCTAATGCATAACGAATCGAAGAAGACTGATTCAGAGTTTGTTCGAGGAAGAGAAAAAATTGAAGCACCTATGACCTATTTCGTTAGTGACTCAAGTTTTGACATTCCGGCTGACAAATTTGTTCCTGCTGCTAGCCTAAAAGATGACGAATACAATGTCCCACCCTTCTACTCTTTCTCCACTACTCTAGTTAAAAGCATCCTCACAAGTACAAATTCAAGGCTTGAATTTCCATTCAAAGAGTGGCCAAAAGAACATGAAATTATAAGCCTTCGAACCAGAGAATCTATTCTGCTTCTTGGAAGAAGTGGCACTGGTAAAACCACCTGCTGCCTGTACAGACTCTGGAATGAATTCAAGAACTGGTGGGACCCTGAAATCCGTCACCCTGATGCAAAACTACCCAGAAAGGCTCTTGTATCAGCAGATTCTCTAGCCACAGTTACAAATTGTCCAGGTGATGCAGAGGTCGATGAGGATTCTGGAGAAAACCAGAAACTACTTCAAGAGACTGTCCCATTAGAAGACATCTCAACCTCAGCAGTGAGTCAAGACTCATGCAAGCCATCCTCACAGAGTATGACAGCAACAGTACCAATGTTTGAAGACAGTGCACCAGATTGTGGAGAAAAAGGGCCAACAACACAAAATTGCTCAGGTGATGATGCCTCAGAACAAAGTGAAAGTGAATCACCAGAAATAAGTAAAAACATTTTGTACCCAGAAGATCACTTACATCAGGTATTTGTAACTAAAAACTATGTCTTGTGTGCTCAGATGAAGAAACGGTTCTATGATATGACAACAGCACATATATTTCTAGCCAAACACATGGAGTGTGAAGCTGCAGCCATACCAAACAGATTAGATGCTGTAGAAGACCACCAGTACCCTCTTTTCCTCACCGCTCGAGACTTCTATATTCTTCTGGACAACTCTCTTGAAGGAGACAAATTCTTTTCAAGAGACAAAGACGGTAATTTGGATGGCAAGATCATAAGCAGTGATTATGACCATGAGGACCCAGACACACTGCTTGATCTTGAGGAAAGTGAGGATGAGGATGAAGATCTCACTAATGAAATGTACACAGCTCATCTCCCACCACCAGTTTCAAGGCAGCACTCACGAAAGTGGATAGAGGTCACTTCACTCTACTTCAAAGACACTGTATGGCCTACATTTTCTAAAAGATGCGGTGTTGATGCAAAGGAGTTTGATCCCCTCTTAGTGTGGACAGAAATTCAGTCTTTCATTAAAGGATCGGAAGAAGCTCTCCGTAAGTGCTCTCCACTTTCCTGTGAGGAATACCGAGAAGTTGGAAACAGAAAAGCACACACCTTTGCTGATCAGCGTGACAAAATCTATGATATGTATTTGAGGTACCAAAAGTATCGCCAAGATGAGAGGCTTCAAGCAGTTCTATTTGATGAATGTGATCTGGTTCATAACCTCTACAGACGTTTGTGCAACACTGAAGATGTCCCATGGTCAATTCACTCTTTCTACATCGACGAAGTGCAGGATTTCACCCAAGCTGAACTGGCCATCTTTCTACACTGCTGCCGAGATCCAAATTCAATGTTCTTTACAGGTGATACTGCCCAAAGTATTATGCGAGGTGTAGCATTTCGCTTTGAAGACCTTCGCTCATCATTTCACAGAATTCACAAGGCAGTTCCTGAAATTATAGTACCCCAAAAACTGTACACCCTGACGATTAATTTTCGTTCTCACTCTGGTGTACTATGTTTAGCCAGGAGTGTTATTGATCTCCTTAAAGAGTTCTTTCCAGGTTCAATTGATGAATTCCTACCAAAAGACGAGGGCATGTTTCGAGGACAAATTCCTGTCCTGATAGAATCATGTGAGGTCAGTGATCTTGCTTTAATCTTGAGCACAAACCAGCGAGAAACATCGGCAATTGAATTCGGTGCTCATCAGGTCATTCTAGTACAGTCAAAAGAGGCAAAAGAGAATCTACCCAGTATCTTGCAAGGTGCCATTGTACTCACCATATTTGAATCAAAAGGACTGGAATTTGATGACGTTCTGCTATACAATTTCTTTACAGACTCTCTCGTAAGTAACTGTATGTCATTACTATCTCTTTGTACACTCAAGAGCGCATAAATAAACTTTCCCCGCCCCCACAAGAGTAAGAGTGTTTAACTACAGTGCAGGCCTGTAGTCCGGGCAGAAATCATGAGAGCTACCAAAAATAGAACACCTGCTATGAGTAGTGGTAGCTTATCACAATTGAAGCACTCAGCAGTAAGTCACTTACATGGCTGTAGTTATCATAACATGAATAGGCTAATATTTCAATGTTAATCTCAGGTTTATATATAGTACACTTCATGATTTCTACCTGGTCTGAAGGCTTCAGTTAGTTACACGCACTTACTCTCTTGGGGGTGGTGAAAGTTTTTTTATGCGCTCTTGGTACACTAAATAAAGTTTGCAGTGGATTATGGGGTTAGTTAGTCCACGAGGGCAATACTGTAACGGTTGAAGGAAGATTAATGCATGAGCTTAAAGTGAGTGCATTATTTGACCGAGATTGTTACTGTAGCTATTGCCCGAGCACACTAACTAGTCCCATAATGCACTTGCCAACTGGTACCTAAAGGTTGTCTTGCTTTCACAGACCCGAAACAGCCATAGGTTTAGTAGGAGTCATTTCAGAAAGTGTGTTATCCAGACAACACACTAAATTATGTATTATGCAATTTAAAGTGCTGTCATGACCAAAGGAATGCTATATACAGGGCCGGAGCCACGAAATTTTGACTGGTCAGGTTGAACATTTTGTATGAGAGGCTGCAAAGCAGCTGATAATCCTTGCAGAGCACTGTGTTCTTACGCTCGTCGTAATTGAGAGGTTCTTCGTATTGAAAAGCGCGCTGTTAACTAGTCTCGTGACCAGACCACTCGTATGATATAGTTTTCAGCCAGCGGGCGTGACCGCTTTATTCGCGTACTGCATGAGTCGAGTTACAGCGCTGTGCTAGGAGAGAGAGACATGCAATTCGCAGTATTAAACCATACAGCGATGATCCCTCTATACTTCAATACAAAATATTTGTCTGAAAAGTGGTCAGGTTGAAACCTGACCAACCTGACCGGCGGCACCGTCCCTGATATATATACCTGACTTATGCTTCGTGGGTACACCTCATATCTGCAAGGGCTGCTACACAGCCCTACAACTCTGTGCCCATGCAGCTACTACCTGCATGGGCAGCACTCAGTCTCTAGCTATGCCACTACCTAATGCCTTGCTTCCTTTTATTTCCAGGTTGATGAGAAAGGATGGAGAGTAGTTACATCCTACCTTGAAAAGCATAAAGAATGTGTTAAAAGCCCTACCAAGGTACCTGGCTGCCTGAATGTTCCACGAAGCCGTACATTTGATGAAAAACAGCACAAGTCCCTGAATTCTGAATTAAAATACTTGTATACAGCTGTAACTCGTGCTAAGTGTAACCTCTGGATCTATGATTCAGATAAAAAGAAGCAAGCACCTGTAATTGACTATTGGCACAAACGAGGATTGGTAAAGGTTGTTGGAAAGAATGTGGAAGGAAAAAGCCAGGACAGTTTGATGTTTGCCTCAATTTCAACCAAAGAGCAATGGAAGGTACAAGGTGACAGATTCAAGAAAAAACGTCGATGGGAACAAGCTAAACACTGCTATGAAAGATCAGGTGCAGAAAATGAACATTTAGCCAAAGAAGCACATGCCATGGTCCTGCTAAAACGAGCCCAACATGCTAATGTTAACACACTACAAACTTTACAACTCTATCTCCATGCTGCTGTTCTTTTCATAGAAGCTGATCATATACACCATAATTCAGTATACATCACTTACGCAGCATCCTGCCTCACCAAAACAAAGCCACCTAGGTACACTGATGCTGCAAGGCTGTTGGAAAGACTTGGCGAGGATAAACGAGCATTTAGTGCTTATTGGAAGGCAGAGGATGCTGAGAATTGCGCCAGACTTAGAGAGAAAGCAGGGAGATACATAGAGGTTGTGAAAATTTTAGACCATTTCAACAGAAAGACAGAAGCTTTTGCAAAGGCGGTGGAATACACAGAACGGGGTATTCTACTTGACCCTGACATAAGTGTTAGAGTTCTAAAAGAAGGTAATTTGCACAGGTATGCATTTGAAATACTTGTGAAGCATGAAAGGTACAAAGAAGCATTTACGCTAGCATCTGCTCAGAAATGGTATAAAGAAGGTATATCTTTAGCAAAGGAAATAAAGAATTCTGGGATGATGGCAGAATTCACATTTCAAAAGATAAAAGCCACTCATTTTAAGAAGTCAGATAAAAACATTAATCCTGAAATTTCCAGTACACTACATCCTTTCACAACGAGTTCAGATGAACCAGTTCGAGCACATGCCTGCTTGCTTCTTGGAATACTTCAGAGGGATGTTAAATTATGTAGAGAAGCCGAAAAGACTTATAAATCATTTCAACATAAAGTGGGTGAACTCGAAGCCTTCAATGCAATAGTAGAACTGAAACAAGAAATATCTGTACCTTCAATTGTGCATGCATATATTCTAGCACATACTACCAAGGACATGCTTCACAAAAATGACTCTGAAACAGTAGAGAATGCTCTCCAGTTTTACGGTCTCCAACGGATCGGTAACGTGTACTGTTGCCCACCCAATCAAGATATCTGGATCGGGACTCTTAGTACTTGTGAGTGTCAAGGTAAGCAGATGGATTTGGATGGTATGATCAGACTACTTGTCTTCAAGACAAAAACAGCTCTGGTAGATCACTGTGATAAGTTTACAACAAAATGGCAATCACACTTTGAGTTGCATCAGAAGTTAAACTCCAAGCTCAAACAATTCAAACCTCATATGGAGATATATGAGAGAAAATTCCTGTCTCATTCATTTAGCTCTGCTGAGATTCCACGAGACACACTAAGGGATTACATTCAAACCTGTGTTTATGTGCTTGAACTTACTGACCTAAAGTTGATTCCTACCACTGACATAAATCCAAACATTTTGCTGCTGTCTATTTTCTCACCTCAAGTGTCTATTTACCTGCCAGTTGGAGAGTCTCATATGGCAGTGGTGAGACGCTCTAAAGGAGCACACAGAGCAATTGGAAAGTGGATTAAAAGTATGGTATATGAAAATGAAAGTAAGAAAATCACAGTAGATTCATGGTTGACAGCTTGGAGGGCAAGTTGCATAATGAATGGTAAAATGAAACTACTGCAGACCTCATATGAAGTGCAAGCGAAAAAAGTGATTGAAGAGGATAAAATGGTTGGAACCCAAATTATGCAGCCCCTTCCCTTAGTCTACAGGTATAAAGAAGGTGAGCAACAGTTCTACTGTCACATATTCCACTTCTGGATCCAATCTTGCCAATTTGTTAAAGATGGAAACATTTTCCGCTCATCACAATATGTGATTTCCGATTTCTTGGGAAATATCACCAGACCATCCATTTCAATAATGAATTTGGTGGATATTCTCTCCGTCCATTGCACAGCACTCCTAACCATGGTAATGTGCCTTGACATCTTCAACCACCGTGGACAAACTAATGTTATGGTGCCTCTACTATACAAACATGCAATACAGGTTTTTGATGATTTAAATAATTGCACTAAAGGTCCTAGCAGAAGGATCCTACCAGGGTGTGTAAAAGAAGTGAAACAGAAAGAGAAAGAGAAAGAGAAAGAGAAAGAAAGCAAAATATCCAGATCTGATTGCGTAAAATTACTTTGGGCAGCTCTGGATGTTGTTCTTGGACATGAAAGTGATCAGTTTTCACCCCACTGCATGGAGCAGGAACAAACACTTGAAAGTAGTGAGGCAAGGCATCTTTTGATCCTAGCATTGACCTTATTTGGAAATCTGATTCTCATAGAAGAAGAGTTCCCCAAAGAGATTGCTGAATATCAGCAAAGATTCAGTATTTTTTTTCAAACATACCTCCACCGACGTCAGACTGCAAAATATGTTGAAGCAACACACAAATGTTTTGAGTCACCCAACTTGACCAGAGAAACATTATTCCCATTAGTGCAGAACTTATTATTGCACAGCAGTCCAAATTCCAATGCTGCACTAGGAAATCTAGTACTTAAGTATGATAAAGTTGAATTTGAAGAAATTCCACGCAGATTTGTTGAGAAACTTGGTGATCAAGGCCATGTATCTCAAGGTCCATCACCATTCCCACAAGTACTCCCATCCATGCGGCAACCTATTTCATATGCATCTGATGATGGTGCTGCATTACATACTGCACAATATACAACCAGCAGTACAAGTTCTGGGCCAATTCAGAACTCTATACCTCCAACAGTGAAACATCTAACACCTTTCATAGTCCAAAGACCATCTCCACATGCACAGCCTGGTCATGATACTGCAACATTTCATACTCCATACATGCAGCCACCCATACCATTAGATCCAGCTATAGAATACTACCCTCCAGATCCTAACCTACTACATCAACACGTTCCAACACATGAAGTTCACCGGGAAACTAAACCCTTACTACTCAATGGTGACAATTTCAAACAAGGTTCTCAGCCACTGCAACCTATAAAACAAGACCCTTCTGAAAATCAGCTCTTGCATACTGCTACTTATGCGTCAATTGTCACGCAACAAAGCAAAGATAGAGTTGTAGGAGCACCGGATGGTGTTCCTCTCATAACTACAGAGTCTCCTCTAAAATATTCTCAAGATCAGAGTGAATTTAAAATGCAGAGTTTCAACGCTGATGTAATTGAGAGTACTGCTACTGGTGATAGTTTCCCAAATGAAAGTCATGAACCGATGCAAGATGAGCACGAAGATGAGCACGCTCTAAATCTTGAGGTACCTGAAGAACAAAATGGCTTGAATGATACTCTAGTTAGTAATCTAACTGTTAAAGATGCAGAAGACCCTGTCATTGGAGAAGCAGCAGTCCTTCACACGGCTCAAACAGAATGCAAATTGAAACAGCCAGCTGTGGAACCAGCAGAAGTAGAAGACACACTATTTGACGCCGCTATGATGGAAATGGAGTTAGCAAGCGAGGCTCCACTGAGAAGCAAAGAGAAGAAGGAACACTCCAGGGAGGCAAAGAGGAAGAGAAAGAAAGGGAGAGACAAGAAAGCTACCTAACTTAATTAGTTGATTATGTCCGACATTATATTTACCATGGACTATATATAGCTATATACTACACAGCACCATTATACCGGCCTTGATCTTTATGTGCTTATTACCTTTACTTGGATTGGTACTTGCATGCATATTTTATTGATATCAATGGTACCCTTAGTAAATATATTTTCAAAATGTTTTTTATACTTGTATACGTAGCTATATCGATATCCCTCGTGCCTGTACATGACATTGTAATCATATTCCATGGTCAAACTATAGGCCATATATAGTGCAAGCAGATGAATTTGAAAAAGAGAAGCAAAAAAAAAAGAAAGAGAAACAGTCACGAAGGAAGAAATGTACAAACAGATTTAATCTTTGCGACAGCATGCATAGAAAGAGAACCAACTAACTCTAGCTATAGTTGTGTGAATGATAATGTATTACATATTCATCCTATAGAGGTGCTATGTATGATATTGTTAGGCAAAGTGTTATATTTTTCAATCTGTATTAGATTTCGATCAGTTAGTTCTGCACATCAACACAGAACTAATTACGTACATGTATAGTTATACATTGTACAAACTGTACTGTGAATGTATTTTAGAAAGTTCAGAAGGGAAATGGCATATGTACATACATGTACCACATGCAAGAAATCAATCATCACCGTCATCAGTGAAGTTGAAAGGCTGAAAGCTTTGTCTCATGGTCTCAGCTGCTGAAGTCTCCTCCTCTTTAGTAGCGCTAGCACTGCAAGCAAAATCCAACCATTCTACTGCTTTCCATTTTCTCACCACAAGTATCCATCTATCTACCACTTAGTAAACTGCATGTGACAACAGTAAGAAGCTCCAAGATAGCAATTATTCAGAGGCAGGAGGGGAAAATGGAGTCAGTCAGAGTAGATCCGTGGTTGACGGCCTGGAGGGCGAGTTGCATAACAGATGGTGAAATGAAGCTATTGAAGACCTCACTTGAAAAGCAAGCCAAAGCCGTTGATAACGAGGAAAAGATTGCCGGATCTCATTCACCCGCCTTCATCCTATGGAGACAGGAGAACAGGCACTATCACGTTTTCTATTTCTGGCTCGGATCTTGCCAACTGATTAAAGAGGGAGACATGCTGCTCGCCTCGAGGTGTGCAATTTACCATTTCTTGGGCAATGTTGAACAAACCAGGGGTGCTACTATATCAGTGATGAATTTTGTGGATATTCTAACGGTACACTGTACCGCACTCTTCACCGTGATAACATACCTTGATTTTCTGAACCAGAAAAAACTGTTTGGCTTCATAGTACTGCTGATGTACCAGCATTCATTGCAAATTTTTGATGACTGCAATTGTTACAATAAGAGTAACAAGTGGATCCTATCAGCTTGTGTAGAAGAAGTACGAAAGAGGAAAACCAGGAATGGGTTAAAGATACTGAAATCTCAATGTCAGAAGCTACTTTGGACAGCTCTCAAAATCATTCTCGGGCACTACAGTCGCCATTCCCCCCCCTCAGCTATGCTATGAGACAGACAAAGCCATTAGAGAGTGGTGCAGCTAGGCACTTATTGATCCTAGCATCGACCATATTTGGCAACCTAATACTCACAGATACTCAACCTACTGAAGATATTGATGGCTACCGGAAAAGATTCTGTGGCATTTTTCGGAAATCCCTCAACCAACAACAATCAGTCCCAGAGTATGTTAAAAGGGCGTGTAGTTTTTTTGAATCCCCCAATGCAACCAGACAAATTTTTCCACTAATTCAGAACTTACTACTGGTTGGTGATCCAAAGAACCATGCCCCACTCGCAAAACTAGGATTTAAATCTAATCAAGTTACTTTTGAACCAATTCAACGTAAAACCACAGAGAAATCTGGTGAATACAGCTACACTTCTCGCTCACCGCAACCACCCGTAACCACAACAATACCACAAGCTACCTCATTCTCTTCTTATGCTAGTGCTACAGCACACACTTCTGAACAGGAGTCGATAGAAGGCATGCCTAGTGGTATAAATCCTGTACTAGCTCAGAGCTCCACATCGCATCAAGCTCCTCCGAAAAAGGACCATCCTACTTCTTACTCTCCGCAGCAACAGGCCCCCTTACAGCCAGAAGTGGGATCCATTGGAGGAATAACACAGCCCTCCTTCCATGCTGTGAAGGACAACTTCCCTACCCAAACTCCCACACCCTCTCGTGCCTTTCCGGCTTCTGCAACTGAAAACCAGGAATCATTTGCAGGAACAGTACGTTCTGATACTTCACAATTACCCGCTGCGCATACCCAGCCATCCATGACTGCAGAGCCATCTATTATTGTACGTGCCTCTCCAGATCCCCATCAGCAGACTCCAACACAAGTCCAGGAGACTAAACCCTCACCCATTGTGTCACTGGGAGCTGAAAAATCCCCCCAGTCTTCTCAGCCATTGCAGCCTATACAAGTAGACCCTCCACAAACTGAGTTCTCACATGCTACCACGGTTACCTCAAATGTCACACAAACCGAACAAACCAGTGCTGAAGTTGGTGATTCAGAAACAGTTGCTGATTCTCATTTTTATACTCCCCCAGAATCCCCTCCAATAGAACAGCAGTTGTCCCGAGGGAGGTTTGTTGAGACAGAGAGCTTCAGGTATGAACTTGGCAAAAGAGTTAGTGCTGGTAACACTGCTGGTTACGCTGATGATGGTAGCTATGAACCAGAAGATGAGCGTGATCGTGAATTTGAAGAACTTGCAGACTTTGACCAGGAAGATCTAAATGATGCTCTAATCGGCAACCCACCTGGTATTGAAGAGATGGAAGAGGCCACTACAGGTCATGGAAAATTGGCCGATGATTCACTGGTTGATAAAACCTTTTGCAGTGTATGTGGGATACCACTGAGAGATGAAGTAATAGCTCATGCAGACAATGAAGTGGTCGAGGACGATCCTGTAACCCCTGAGGTGGAAACCGATTTAACAGTCGAAACACATCAGTCACACATGAGCTCACAGAGCCACCAAGAAAACGAGAAACTCTACGAAATGTTTCACGAAACTCTTGAAAGTCACTGCAACCCAATCATGCAAGATCTCACCACGATATTGAGAAAATGTGAGTTGCTTCATATTCCCTTCCTTGCTCGACTCATTGACGATATGACGGATGAGAAACATCACAATGAAAGACGTATTGATGAGCTTCAAAGCAAGTATGCCTGGAGGGCGGGAATACAAGAAATGGGAGAAATGGTTGAAAGGATGCAATTTCTCCTCAGCAGAGCTGAAAAAGAATACAACAGGGTATTTTGAATTATCCGCAATAGAGTGCAAAACTATATAATAGTGATTGTGCAGTGCTACATCAATGAAACTTGGTTTGTAGTTAGTGCACTAGCTGTTGTTTATGTACAGTTTGTAACTTGTATCCATGAGCTAGTTTGTCATTGCTAGAATCCCAGTTCCGTAATACCCCCATTTCCCTTATTACCTAACATAAAAGTAGGAAGCTAGCTACAAAGCATTTGCCAGATGTCTGCCCATAATGTAGACGACAGCTGTCCTGTAAAATTTACCTGCATGACCAGTAGCTACATGCCACATGAGAGATTGGCTGCAAGTTACGAGGGTTTCGTTGCCATTATTGGTCACGAGATGCCAAATTTCTGGGAGGAGGTACAAAGGTGGGGGCAAATTTTTCTCGGAAAATTGGAATGGGCATGCCACATATAGCTACTAGGATTTTTGGAACGGGGTGCCAAAAAGTAGGGGTGCTGTTGTTTTTTTTGGTGACATCAGTAGAAATCCGCAAATGTGTAATACTTGTATTCCCTTTGAACCCCAAGCAGTAGCTACGATTAATGTTATTATCCAACCAAATGATTGGAGGTGGTACGTTTAGGTGTAGGTGATACATTATGTTGAAAGGAGATAAAAGGAACCTGGACCTTTTTTGCTGAACCTCCAAACCAACCAACCAACTTCATGGGTGCGCGTCGTGCCTTTTTTCAAGTGTGGCCTCCCGCTAAATGAGTTACTTATTGCAGCAATCTGATGATTACTGAACAGTGTTCAAAGTGATGTGAAATTCACTGTAGCATGTATGGCAGATAAACACTGTGGGGGTACCTTTCATCTGCCCACACACCACTGTACAGTATCAAGATAAGTACTAATAACCAATGTGGCTTCACTTGCCTGCATTTGTACATCCCACAAAAAACACTGTAATTATTACACGTCATGTTATCACTGCATACAGTCTTGGCCTGCTACAGTGTAACTGGCTGCATGTTTACAACGTTCAGCATACTGCTTTCTGTTGAGGAAGAGCAATCGTAAAGATGAAGGCCTCTATTGTTACTTTTGTGTGTGTTAATGCAAGATCAAGCAATTGTCCTACTCCTAAATGGTTTGTTGCTGATGTTTTTCTATTGTTGAAAAGTTGTCTCCGTTTCTGTTATGTAGGATCAGTCAACCCCTGATAGCAGTCTCCCATTCTTCAGAGATGTTATGCTGTTCACTGAAGAAGACATTGTGCAATTGACTGAGGGTGCAATTCAGTTCTACGGCACAAGGTTTGGCCCTCAATTTCTCTCAATGAGAACAAAATGAGCTGGGATAGAGATTCTACAGTAAACTGGGAGTATACTGACCCCTTAATTACATTAACCCATGAATATAATTACCTATCAAACCATTACTATGGGTTTTGAATAGTATTACCAATCAAATAGAATTACCCTATGAATATTTTCACCCATCAGACAACAAAGTAAACCACCATGACAACTATAATGCCTTGTATTATGTATTATGTCATAAGTAACATGCCCGGGGAGGAATATAAGCATGAGCCTGAGCACATAATCCAACTAAGTGCATAATCAGACAGACAGGTTTGAATGCACTTTTAGTGGTCTGCCCACTGTTATACTGTTCACCTAGTGGGCTAACTGTTTACCTTATGCACTAATTGAATGTACTAAGTCCTGCCTGGTGAGTAGACTCACATTGTACTTTACTACTGTATTTTTAACCTCATGGTGCTTAACCCCATGAATGTAATGACCCATGCAATAGCAGCCTCTAAAATGCACAATTTTCAATTAGAGTGACCGATCATTATACTCCCAAGTTTACAGTAGCACAATGCAACCTTTGCTCCGTTCAGATTTTCCGAATAATTTCAGGACACTGTACATTCAACCGTTGGATAGTATCTGGAAACATAAGGTCTGTGTGTTTTGAAAACCCTTGATGGTAGCTAACTAGTTTCTGATTACTCACAGTGATCAGCAAATTTTGCACGGCACTTATATCATACTTCTAAGACCTATGGCCAAATCATTTTTTCATGAATCTGTTTGGTAGTTATTTTCGTAACTGGCTGTCTCAAAAAATAATAATGATCTGCCCTGCCCCTCCCAAGATCCATCATCCAAGACCTTATGCACCTCACTTCCGAGAGGCTCCTTGCATTCCAATTGTACACCTAGTAGTATAGTAACTAGTGTATTTGGTGGGACAATTTCTGTATACTTCTGTACATCTGTACTTCTGTACGTACACACATTCCGCATAATATAGGCGCTTGTGCTCCAAATATCCGACAATTGCCCACACGTTATGCTCACATGTGCATTCAAACGGACCCGTGACGCGGTTTTATGACATCATTGCGCAAATAAAGTCATGTGACTTTTCCGTTTATGAAATAACTGAGATGTCCATGATCCAATGCACTATACTATCTATGGTACAACAGTTCGAAAAAAAATTGCTATTAATTAATGAACACAATCAGTCAGGAAAGGATCTGCAAAATTATTAATTCATCAATGAAGTATGAGCACCATAGTAATTATAAAAGGCAAGATTATAAACTTGAATGTCCTGAGTGAATATCTAAGGTTACACAGATTATGTAGGAAAAAATTTAATTTACAAAGCCTAGTACGCTGTAATTGGGAGCCTTCCTGCATAACGGTTTGAATTGAGCTGCCACAGGAAAAGCCCCACCATGCCAGCCTCCATCTCTTCCATGAAGTACATTGCGTTGCATTCCAGCTCTAGAACTTTCTTGTGGAGTTCTTCAACCATCTCATTGTGGACTTTGACAACGTCATTGAGGCTTGTTATTATCCTGAGCACTGTCATAGTTCCGTCATCTCCATGGTCCCTCGGGATTCCTAGTATGTCATTCGCGAGTGCGACTATGATCGCAGCCTCATACAGAAGGTCGATGTAGGTGGTGAAATATTCCTTCTGTATCCACTTATTGATGATGAAGAGTGGTACTACGGGTGAATAAATATAACCTACTGAACGTTTGCGAGCTTCCTTGTAGTGGTCAAGATTCCAGGCAGTAAAATCACCCCGATACGCATCTGATTGCCACTGGATAATCTCCTCTTCAACACCATTACAAAAATCAATAAACACATCATGAAGCAGCTCTGCTGCACCCTCCCTCAGCTCTTCAGCTTTCCTTAAAAGCCAAAGGTACGCCTCCTTGCACGGAACTTCAGAAGGCCAATGCTCCAGGCTTCCCTGCAGGCCACTGAGCTTGTGGCTGCCTAGGCTTCTCAACACAGCCCTCATCTCCTTGGCTCTCTTTGCAACACACTCTGGTGCGATCTGTCGTGGCTTGTCAAAGTGATCGTCGAACTCAAATATAAAAATCCCATGAACTGAAGTGAAAAGCCACAACCAATCCTGGTCAGGAGTTGGAGCACCAAGATTGCAGGCTTTAGCAACAAAGTCATTAATATTCATGTGGTCAATATACTGAGGATTTAGTTTCAAATCCAATACAAGGCGATGCAATCTATTATTTAGTTTTTCACTCACTAAAGACTCTCGAAGTTTAGCCACACTAACAGCAGAGTCTGCATAATACATTGGGGGCTCAAGCTTCATTGTAGGGATAGGAATCTTTGTAAACACACTGAGTGACATGGCGACTGAACAATGCAATTTACACTCGTGGCTGCATACAGGTCTTAAAGAGGCAATTATACTATTCAGAGCCTGCAGAATACCTTTTATATACCGCTTGTGGTACCTTCTTCCCTAATTATAAGGTTATAAAATTAAAGGCTATTAAGAATGAAGTGCTAGAGACAGCCAGTAGCTAGTCTAACTTCCTCCCTAAATGCATTTGCACTCATTAATACTCAATGGAGAAAGCTGGAGTACGTGAGTAGTCTATACTAACTTCCTACCTGCATATAGGTAGCTGATCAGTAGGGTACAGACACTAACATAATTCCTACCTGGTAGCTAGCCCCTGCAGATAGGTAGCTGGTCAGTAGGGTATAGCCACTAACATGATTCCTACCTGGTAGCTAGCCCCTGCAGATAGGTAGCTGGTCAGTAGGGTACAGGCACTAACTTAGCTCCTACCTGGTAGCTAGCCGGTAGTCTAGCCTGTGGTATCATTTCACAGTGCTGAAATACAAATTATCCTACTGTGTTATTTTCACCTATTATTCTTTAGATTTGCACCCATTTATTGTCCTCACATTATGCTCATTGATCTTCTGAGAATTAGACTACAAAAGTCAATATTTGCCAAGCGCCTTACAAATAATCTTGCAGTGTGGGGATGAAATCTGAGCTAGTGTATGTAGCTATGTATATATATATACGTATCTATGTCTGTAAGTTACACTTTCGGCCCCGGGGGTCACCCAGGAGACAAGGCACATGTTCGAAATGGTGTCCTGACCAGTTACATGGATACTGCCTTTGTGCTTCTGGCACACGAAGGATCAGAGATCTATCACTTGGTTTTACGGACGGTATGCAGATTGAGCGATAGGAATGTGAGTTTCAAGAAGCAACTCTGCTCTCCTGTAGCAGCCATATAGTTGGCCCTTGGAACTGTGTTGTAGACAGAGACATCCATCTCCTGAAGGCCCACTCGTGTTGTCGTAGCTTCTCCAGCAATTGTGTGCAAGATGCAGCTCCCAAAAGTTCTAGTGGGTATGGTTTTGAGCTAACTATCATAATATTATGTCATTTGTCATAATTCTCCGAGAGGCCTGATCTGTGCAATACATATACCTATAATAGTAATATGCAGGGATGTAAATACCCTAACAACACCCCTAACAAGGTCGGAGTGACAGGCTCCCTACATGTCCCCACATGTCCCTACGTGTTTGTAAATATTTCTGTAAAAGCATTTAGGAATGGTATTCCATATATAACAGAAATATTCCATTTATGGGTTTGAGGCAGTTTACAAAACCCATTCCAGGTATTCATATATCCATTGTGGTTTTAGTTAACCCATAGTAGAAATATAAAAATCTCATTCACGGATTTGGGGCAGTTTACCAAACCCATAATTATAGGGATGACAATCTGTAAAAATGTTGTGGTGTCGTTCCCACTGTTCAGTTACTTTTTTGGGATTCTATCGTTATATGTTCTTTCAGTGTTAACTTTTTTGATGTGTAGCTACATGTGTGATCATTACAATCTCATTGACTACAAGTTCACCTCTATGACCTATCCCCCTTGAAATACATACTAGTGCAGAGGGACTCGCAGGAATCGAGTTGCATTACACTGCTCAGCTGACCATTCAGCCAGTCCGAGGTTTTGAGAACAGCTGTCATCACTTTCCCACTGCCGAGCTACTGTTAAAAGCATTGAAAATGTCTGCCCACAATATAGCTACCTACCACAACAACAGGAAGCATTGCCAGATGTCTGCCCATAACAGACTTATGTGAGTGTTATTTGTAGTGACAAAAGTGGCAGATTGAGCATATATAGCTGAACATAATGTAATATACGCAAAAATTCGGCGCTGTGAAAGGTAAGACTTTCTGTTTGCGCTTAATATATGTTTTTGTCTGCACGATACACATTCCTGTGTGATTGTACATGTATGCGTACAGGTATTAATACAAATTCATCGATTTTCTGCACTAAAATTAGCACCCACAAATAATAATCACTTTAAGGTTAATATTATACAGCAGTTGTCCTATGAATTTACCTACATGGCCAGTACAATACCACAAGGGACGTTGGCTGCAAAGTTACCGTGTTGGCTTCCGTCTCAAACTGTACAGGGAGATTTGAAATTGATACCTATTATTGTATAAAAAAATACTCATGAAATAGCTAGAGTAAGAAACCAATACAGTAACTTTCAGACACATGTATCATATACTTTATATTTAGGTAAAATCCACAGATAAGCTGTTGTGTTATGGGCAGACATGCTATTGATAGTAGCTTTGATACTCGGGGGGGGGGGGGGGTTCACTAAGAGCAGCCCAACATTAGCTACACATGACTATAGTATGCCAATAGAGTTTTAATCTTTATCGGGAGTGCAGCCAGTTGGTAAAGCAGGCAAGGGAGTATGTTAGCTACCTCATAGCTAGACAGTACGGTACACGAGCCAAACTCCACAGCCAGGGGAACTGCTGCATATGATAGTATGTCTGACTCTTCATACGCGCATACATGCAACTACATACATAGCCTCAGATCAAATACAACAAATACTTAAATCATATGAGTAATATTAGTACCATTACAGACCAAGTCCCTGTACCATGCAGCAACTCCCCTTCTTAGAACAAAAGTGGTATAGGATAGTGTTTATAGTATCCACCCATCACTTATACCATTAATAACCAAAAACTGAGAACTCCAAGACAGTGAGCAGAATTAAGCTTGGACTTTGGTGTGCTTTAATTGGTATGGCAAGCTGATAATAGTTAACTGCGTGCTTCCATAATAGCTTTTATAATAAACCATACTTGAAGGGTATATTTAACCTTGTAGTCTCACTTTGCATATTGCAATGCACTCAAGTGGGTGGATAGTACATCACATTTATGAAAACTATGTTTTATCCACCCACCCTCCACTTGATGGGGAATCACTGCTCCCCCTCTGTATAAAATCATGACTATACATACATTTTCTAATGGTCGACAAATAGTCATATGTAACTGTGAACTGTTCTATTTCGTGAGCGGATGCAGCCATGCCACAACAACTCAACTCTATACAGAAAGCACTTCTATGAAAATAAAGGCCTTACGTACATGCTACTATATATACATACATATAGCTACAGATCAGATACAACAAACACTAAGAGTAATATTAAACTCAGGAATAGTCCCAGTACCATATAGTACCGACATACACTCATGGAATAAAGGTGGGATGGGCAGGAAAAGTGAAGACTTCGTGTAATGTAAAATGAAAACGGCCGTCTTCAGTTGGGGTGTATCGAGCGACGCCTTGAACAAGACCACGTCCCCAAACACGATGGAAAATATCAAGGTTTATGATGTGAAAGCCGTCATATGGATCTATACGGATTGGAGTAACTGTATTAAACTGTATCACCAGAGGCTCTTGGGGACACACTGGAATATGGTAAAAACCATAGCTAACAGTATCTGTTGGTACGACCGGGATGCCTACTTCTCCACCATAGGTGCCATGCAAAATCTGGTCACCAGTAAACACAGCTCTAAAAGTGCCCATAAGGTTGTCGAAACACATAGACTTTGTGCTTCCAGACACTATCCAACGGTTGAATGTTGCAGTGTACTGTACTTCTGGTGATACTTTGGCAGGAAAAAAGGTTGCATTCTGATAGAATCGTTGTCCCCACTCATCTGGCTCTGACTGAGCAAAATCGAGGCCAAACCTTGCTTTGTAGAACTGCATTGCATCCTCCTCCACTTGTGCAATCTCTTCTTCAGTGAACAGCATAACATCTCTGAAGTATGAGAGACTGGTATCAAGGAATACTACTGGAGAGGAGATAACTTTATCGGCGATAGAAACAAATGTAGCAGCAAACCATTCAGGAGTAGGACAATTACTTGATCTTGCATTACTGCCAGTGAACATGCAGAAGAGTATTGCAACAATGGAGGCCTTCATATTTACGATTGTTCTTATAACTAACAAATTGAGATCCTTAAACAGACAGCATTGTACTGTTATCAAAAGCCAGTTACACTAAATATATGTACCCAGCAGCCATATAAACTCTTTATGGATATGCATACAACTGCAAAACTTCGTCCTAATGCGGTCACCTGCAATGATATCGGCAATGCTTTTGATAGTAGCTACTGTCAGAAACATTGCAGATGTACCACAACAGTAGGAAGCATTACCAGATGCCTGCCCATAGTATAGACAACAGCTGTCCAGTGAATTTTAGCTATAGCTATAGCTAGCCAGTAGTCTATACTAGCTCCCTATTAGCGGGTAGGTAGCTAGCCAGTAGTCAATACTAGCTCCCTACTTGTGGGTAGGTAGCTAGCCAGCAGTCTATACTAACTGTCTATACCTAGCTACTGGTATCACGAGTATGGTAGTACTCCATATGTAGGGATGGCACTGAAAAAATTGGCCACTGCATTAAATGTGTACAAAATGGTCTGTCCAGAAGCATGCTTTACATTGTAGCTAGTCATAAGCCTTTATGAGCCATACCTGTCATTCTCGAGTGTTTTCATCAGTAGCTAACAAGACTCTTAGCGCTGCTAGAGAGCACCACTGAAGCACCACATCAGCAAGTTGCCAAACAGGCAAGTTGTCCTTTTCTGATTCTTCTTTCAGCTGGGCTACCACAATTTTCACTGAAGCAATTAGCTACAATGATTTAAATGCGAAAAAGCGGCATGTCTAATGGGACATTGCACTCATACCAGAGCGCTTTCAAAGAACTTGAAGTTTCGGCAGTGATTTACTAGTGTTCTCAAGTGAACGCTTACTATTTCACGCTATTTTCTAGTCTCCTGTACAGACATTCACCCCCCCCCCCCCCCCCAGCGAAAGAATGTCTGGTGTTCTAATCAAACTTTCTCATCACAGACACCTTTCATAATTCCCCTTTGAAATTTCAAAGGGTCCAATCAGATTCCAGCTTTCAGTCCTTCCCTAAAGTTGCTATGACATTAGTTCGATAAATCTTCATGACATACTATTGGTCAGTTTGATGAATTAGAATGAAAATTTGAAATATACCGTATAGCTATACAGTGACCATTGCAATCACATATGAGATTTATTATCAGGAAACATGGAGTCTGTGACAAGAAAGTTCGTTTACAACACCAGACATTCTTTCGCCTGGGGGGGGGACGTGAACGTCTGGGTACAAGACTAGCCATTTTTGTTCATAACAATTATTAATGGAAGCTCAACTGAGCATGCATTTGATAGTTTGAAGCCTATGTTACTTTTGACATCTGAGGTGTGCACCAGCTTCTGTCAGGACTTGGAGTGTGCTTCATGCCTTCTCGAATCTGCCTCCCCAGAAGCCATATACAGCGATGTCTAGTCGAACACCAGGATCAGTGATGGCTGAACGGTGGGACATGGTCTCTCCGACAAAGGCTGTAAGTGAGGTTCCCTTATGACACCATGGAACACCACCGACAGCATTGAAGCAGTGATGTCCCTCATGCACCTCATTGTGTCTGATTGGTGGGAAAAGAAGTAGCAGTTTCACCAAAATGTCTTCACTTGACCCGAGAGTCTCAGGTAAAACGTGATCCTCACATGACTACGTTAGCAACTACTAATTAATAATTACATCCGACTCCGCCCCTAGCTGATTAAACGACGTGTAGCTACTGTAGTAGCATCCTTAGACATCCTTCTTTCCGACCTAAGCCTTGAACGTCATCGCTTTTGAGCATCAAATTCGACGGCAGGCTGCGTACAGTGAAACGGATGAAGTTAAGTAACTATTAATAATTACATTTTTCTCTAAAATTTCTCGTTGCTATGTGTACCTGACATTCGGATATTTTGGTAATAATAATAATATACTCATGTTGCTGCCGTAGCGCTTACGCCATTGACCACGCACCCACAGACGCAGGCGGAGCTTGTAAGACCTCCAGTCAGAGGACAAGAGCAAGAACAACCAGAGACCACACAATCCTGATCACCATACAATTCCTTCTTCCTAGTCTCCCATATCAGTAATACAAAGCTCTTAACTAGCTTTAATAATGCTTTAAAATCATCCCTGTTCCAATTCTCAAACCCTAAAATAAAACTTGCCTTATTAAAATTATCAAATGTACTAAACTCCCCAAACCTCCCCCCAATAGATTTTCTAATTCAACCATGAAATTATTTCTAATGCTGTCATATGCTGGACACTCCCAGAGAACATGTACCACACTCTCACATTCACCCCTGCATAATTTACACTGCCTATCATCATTTTTACCCCTATGTCTTCCTAACTCTTCATTCAGACCGTTCGTACCTGACCGAAACTTAAACAATAATCTTGTACCCGGATCACCTACCCCCTGCAAATAATTCTTGAATTCTATTTCCTTACAGAAAGACTTGTACAGATTCAACTTAACTTTAGTATTCAAGCTGTCATTAAAGTCCTTGTATTCTCTATCCCTCAACGCTTCGTCTACCGTATCTAAAAACAAATTAATATTATCTGCAGCTAATACCTCTTGGCTATCTAAATCTAACTGCAGCAGCAATTCATTAATTACTTTCATCCAAGTTTTCCTCTGCCTACCTCTACATGGTTTCACTTCCCACTCAGCATCTAATAGTACTCTAGGATACCGCTCATTATCAAACTTATTGACTTTATACCACCACTTAAGTTTGCTTCTATCCCTCCTCCCTTTCAAGGACTCTAACCCCATATCTCCCCTTACCGCTTCATTACACGTTTTGGAAGAGCAGCCAAGTATCTTCTTAGCTGCTCCTAGCTGAATGGATTCTAAGGAAGCTGCCTGCCGTTTATTACAAGCCCACACTTCACTACCGTATTCTAAAGTAGGACGAAGTACTGAAACTAACAATAATCTCCTTGCAACGGTACTGATATTCCTATTACTTACAAACCGGTGCAAACGATTAAGCTTTTTCTTCCCATTATCAATTACCTTCTGTACATGACTATCCCATGACCCATTCTCAGCAAATTCAATCCCCAAGTAACAGTAACTTACAACCCTTGGAATTACGTTATCTCCCCACTTCCACGCACACATATCTGTAATAGCCACCTTAGAAAATACCACAACAGCACTCTTTTTGATGTTAGATTTCAACCTCCATTTGTTACAAAACCCTTGTACTACATTAATCAACTTTTGTAAATCCTCCGCATTAGTAGTTAAACCAACAAAATCATCTGCAAACATTAGTCCCCCAACCTTAACATCATTCTTAATGATTATACCAAGCCCAGCTTTCTCAATCCTCATCTAGTAACTGATTAATAAAAATGGAAAATAGGATAGGCGATAGACTACAACCCTGTGCTACCCCCTGGCTTATATCAAATGGTTTGGATTTTTCCCCCTCCAGTAAAACAGCACTCTCTGTAATGTCAAACATCTTCTTAATAACTCTCCACATCCTACCCCTAACACCCAATTCCCACAACCTAAACCATAAACCATCGTGCCAAACCGTATCAAAAGCCTTCTGGATGTCTAAGAAAAAAGCATAAGTGTGTTTTCCTTCTCTTATTCTGCCTTGTATGATCTCGTTCAAAGTATAGACATTATCAACACAACTTCTTTTCGCTCTAAAACCTGCCTGCCCCTCATGAAGAGCCTTTTCCGATTCTAATCTTATTACCAAGCGATTATTTAAAATCTTACAAAACAGTTTACCAACAACGTTCAATAGAGTAATGCCTCTGTAATTACCTGGATCCTCAGCATCACCTTTCTTATACAAACTAACAATTAATCCTTGCCTCCATTGTGTAGGAATACCCTCTTCTGTCCAGACTACTTCATATAAAGCTTTCAACAGATTCGCCATTCCAGAGCCACCATACTTAAAAAGCTCCCCAACTAAGCCATCATTACCTCCAGTTTTGTTATTCTTTAGACTTTTTAAACACTTTTTAATTTCGGCATAACTTATATCCCTGTCTAAAACCTTAACCTTCCGTGCACTAGACATCTCGCTGTACTCTGTCACCTTACTCTCTACATGCTCTCTCCAGCTATCATCAAACTGATCATCTACTGATGCTGTACCCAGCTTACCGTAATGTTCATGTAGAACTTCAAGCTTCCCCTTTGTACTGGTTACGCATGAACCTGAACTACTCCTTAATGAAGCAATGCTCTTACGACTACCCTTTGAAGTCCTGCCAACAAATGCCCAAAATTCCTTCTTGTTTATATCAAAATCTTTATTAGCCTTTTCTATCACCTCATTCCAACTATCTAACTTCTTCTTACGTACCAATTCCTTGATTTCTGTCGGATATTTTGGTAAAATTGTATTATTCACTACCTTTCCTCAGTGTTGGAGAACTACAACTGTTCTTGCCTACACACAATTAAATCCTTTGTACAAGTTCGTTCATATAAAAATCGCTCATATAAGTAACGATACTAGGCTTTCTCCCATTTTAGGGAGGGCCTTGGGATGAGGCTGCAACAAGTCTGCTACACAAAATCACAATTGAATACTTCCTGTTCCTGTGCACTCTGTACAGCTGTAATTGATTATGCAATTGTGGTTTTGCATAGTCGGCTTCCCTGTTGCAATGCTTTTGTAATGTATGCATACTCATTATTCAGGACTGGGTTTATACTTCTAAGTTTTCCTTTAATTTATATGGCTGCTGGGGTACAAAAGTGTGTGTCACATACTATCACTACATTCAGTGTAACATTTTACAGCAGTGTATCGCTGTCTGTTTGAATTTGATTTTGTCAGCTGAGAGCAATCGTAAATATGAAGGCCTCCATTGTTGCAATACTCTTCTGTGTGTTTACTGGCAGTAATGCAAGATCCAGTAATTGTCCTACTCCTCAATGGTTTGCTGCTGAATTTGTTGCTGTTATCGACCAAGTTATCTCCTCTGCAGGAGCAGTTCCAGATAGCAGTCTCTCGTTCTTCAGAGATGTTATGCTGTTCACTGAAGAAGAGATTGCGCAAGTGACCGATGATGCAATTCAGTTCTACAACACAAGGTTTGGCCTCGATTTCTCTCAGTCAGAGCCAGATGAGTGGGGACAACGATTCTATCAGAATGCAACCATGTGGCCAGCCAGAGTACCACCAGAAATACATTATGCTGTAACATTCAACCGTTGGATAGTATCTGGAAACACGAGGTCTGTGTGTTTTGAAAACCGTGTCGGCAGTTTTAGGGTTGACTTCAGCGATCAACAAATCTTACATGGTACCTATGGCGGAGAAGAAGGCATCCCAGTTTCACCACCAGATACTCTTGCCTATGGTTTTTACAATATGCTAGTTTGTCCTCAGGAACCTCTGGTGATACAATTTAATTCAACTATTCCAGCCCGTACAACACGTGATGGCTTTCAAAACCTATACATGGAACTTTTCCATCGTGTTTGGGGACATGGTCTTGCTCAAGGCATCTATGGATACACCCCAACTGAAGACGGCCGTGTTCATTTTGTACTTCGCAATGTTCTTACTTTTCCTGTCCATCCCACTTTTGTTCCATGAATGTATGTCAGTACTGCATGGTGACTATTCTTGGTTTAAATGGTCCTAGTATAACTTTCAGTGTTTGTTGTATCTGATCCGTAGCTATGTATGTACATTATCATGTACATAAGGTGATCATGACCCATTCGTTTTCGGTGAAGTGCTTTTCGTATACAGTTGAGTTACCATAAATAGCCAGGATAGTATGCATGGCTTTTTAGTACTGATTCTCAGAGTCTGTACATGGCTACACCCACTTACATGAGACAAAACAGATTACAGTTGTACGTATGTGATATGTTACTATTTGCATTACATTATGAAATACATCTAGAGTTAGGGTTTCATACATTGGGCAAGGGAGAGGAGGGGAAGGGCTAGGATTCACCTCCCCCCCCCCAAGTAAAAGTTTCCTCCACAGAATGTTGAAATTGATATTTTTTATCATCAACAGTTTATTAGTAACTAATTTTCAGCCTTTTTAGCGCCTCAGAAGTGGCCAAAAGCAACCTCAGAGCATGTAAAGTTTCTGGAAAAGAATATCCCCAGATCCCCCAGGGGGATGTATCTCTGAGTGCAACATTTAACCCCCACCTCCACTAAAAAAATTTGATGGCACTTACAAGATTGAAGGTACACACTTGTTTCTACAAAATCCTTCGTAAGTCCGGCAGTTCTAGTTACCTGCCTTGTGAAAAGGATGCCAGTGGAAGTGTATTATATAGTACTACCATGCCTCCATGTGACCATTATTTCTGGTTTCATTATATTCTCAGTATTCTGACGAGTGGCCTGATACTGCAACAGTGGAGCTTGCATCACTATTGAATACTTCCTGTACAATGTCATTAGCACTCTGTACAGCTATAACCAATTATGCTAATTATTCAATTGTGGCTTGGCAAAGTTAGCTTCCTTGTTGCAATTGTATGCAAGTAGAATGAGTTTATATGGTTGCTTTGGTATAACATTTAATCAGTGTAACTGGCTTGTTGTAACAGTATAATGCTGTTTCATTAAGCAATTGTAAGTATGAAGGCCTTCATCGTTGTAATAGTCTTCTTCATGTTCACTGGCAGTAATGCAAGATTAAATAATTGTCCTACCCCTCAATGGTTTGTTGCTGAATTTGTTGGTATCGCCGATCGAGTTGTATCCCCTCCAGTAGTACTTCATGATAGCAGCCTCTCGTTCTTCAGAGATGTTATGCTGTTCACCGAAGAAGAGATTGCGCAAGTGACCAAGGATGCAATTCAGTTCTTCAACACAAGGTTTGGCCTCAATTTCTCTCAGTCAGAGCCAGATGAGTGGGGACAACGATTCTATCAGAATGCAACCTTCTTTCCAGCTAGAGTATCACCAGAACTACAGTACACTGTAACATTCAACCGTTGGATAGTGTCTGGAAACACAAGGTCTTTGTGTTTCGAAACTCCTGTTGGCAGTTTTAGAGTTGAATTCAGTGACCAGCAAATCTTGCATGGCACATATGGTGGAGAAGAAGGCATCCCGGTTACAGCAACAGATACTCTTGCCTATGGCTATTACAATATTCCAGTTTGTCCCCAGGAGCCTCTGGTGATACGGTTTAGTACAGCTACTCCATCCCATTTTGAGCTACACGACGGCATTTTGTTCATAAACTTCGATCTTTTCCATCGCGTTTGGGGGCGTGGTCTCACTCAAGGCACCGGTCTCCTCACCCCAACTGAAGACGGTCGTATTCATTATAATGTACGCGAAACTTTTACTTTTCCTGCCCATCCCACTTTTATTCCATGACTGTATATCAGTACTGCATGGGACAGGGACTATTCCTGAGAACATATATACTGGTTTTGTAATGGTACTAACATTGCTCTTGTAATGTAGTGTTTGTTGTATCTGATCTGTGGCTGTATACTATTAGAGTTGTATGTATGTAAGGTAACCATGAATCTTAAATTTCATTTAAATTGAACTAATCCTATCACAAACAATCATTACTACATTGTATGTTGTCTAGTACAGGACGCCTTCCTTCCAGCCCCTGTATCAATTCTTCTTCAAGATCTCTCACACAGCTACTAATAACAATCATATACCACTCACCAATTCCGAGCTACATATATCCGTAAATAAACCTGCTAATTTCGTATTGCATGTATGAGTTTACTAGTTATCATTTCAGTTGTACAACTTCACTGCATAACTTTGGCCTACCTTGGGCGAATATCGCTTAGGCTAATTGCTTAGGCCAATCACTTAGGTGAATTCGCTTAGGTAAATCAATCACTTTGCCGCACAAATTTTTAACCCCAATGCTACGATATTACTGGTACACGTGCACGGTAGCTGTTTGCAGAATCAGAGTCTGACAGAGAGAAGACTTCCCATTCTTTGACAGCAAAATGGAGGGCGATTGACTGCAAGAACGCAAGACTAAAGGTAAATAAGCAAGCTTAAATAAAGGTAAAATTATATACAGGCAGATAATCATGCTAGTAGGATTCATAAAAGTATGTTTGAGGCTTAGGGGGTGTTCACAAACAGGTTAATGTCACACTTAACGTCATTGCAACGATAAGGTCAAACCCCCCTCCCTCTTAACATCACAACCAAAGGCGACATTCTGCTGCAGGGTCTGTCAAGAAGGTGCCAAAACAGTCGTATTTATGTTCATTGTATTAACAGCACCCTAATATTAATGCAATTTACTGTACAAAACGAAATGTTTGTCACACAAGTATCGATCTTAACGTCGCACACCCTTACCCCCTCCCCCCTTAACGTCAGATAAACGTTAAGCGTGACTAAAACCTGTTTGTGAATGCCCCCTTACTAGTTCATGAAACAGTTGAACTTGAATAGGAATGCCTGGGGTGGAATAGTATGTCCTGCTACTGTCGTTTTAGTAATCTTTGCAACTGCGAGTGAAAAGCAAGAAGTGGGCAGGCATGAACCACACTGGGATTTATTTCTCTGTTTGCCTACGTAAACAGCTCCTGAGCTATTTTATACCCAGTTGATAAAAATTATAACATAGTAGGGTAAGTGAGCCATGCATTTGCTGTATGCTTTTGGTGTTGCAAAGATTACTAAATCGAAGGTATCACTATAGGTACTTTCACAGCAAAATGTGTGGAGGAAATTTGCTGGATATTCAAGGCGATTACGGGAAGTCATTAAAAGGAAAAAGGCATGTCTTTTTGGCATATACTTAGGATTTGGGGGCTATCTCAGGAAATCCTCTCAGACAGCCAACCTATGGTACCTTAACATGCTGTCATAAGCAGCGCCTGCATGGATGGATGCCTTCAGGGCTATATTCATACAATACATTTTAGCCTACTGGGAGGGGCGTATTAGTCTCGTGACCAGACCATGCGAAAACCAGTGGTCTGGGAACATGCGTATTTCAAATTTGTTCGGAAATGAATGTTATGTCATCACGTAATGAGTCTCATTAATTTACAAAGCAGTTGTAACCAAGACTACTCTCACCACCTTCTGCCATTCTCTTCCTCGTTGAAGTTGCAACTGAAACTGATGTGGAGGTAATTACTGTGGGTTCATTCATCTTTGTCATTGCCTATCTTTAAGCTGTGTATGCTTCTAATACTTGTCATATTCACTGAAACACTTATGGCACATTTTGCCTAGGTTAGCTACATCTTCAATAGTGTTTTCGATGGATAGGCTTTGACTCATCAGCTCACCACTCAAAATCGCTGTGCACGAGGACAGCACACGCTCTCTAGGTCTAGCAGCTGCTTTCGACTCAGCACCTAGATTTCTTCTTTCTCTTGGCATGAACGTAAGGTCACCTCCACAGCCTAAGCAGTAAATGCATTGAGTCTCCATCATCATCGATCTCTGGTACTGACTCCGGTCTCTTTAATAGTCGCGAGATTGAGTACCTTTATAGTATAGACTACACGTGGGTAAAATTATTAATGATTATTAATCTTTTTATTATGTGATAATGTAACATTCATTTCCGCCACAGCTGTATAGCTGCAGCAAGAGCTAATTTGAAATACGACCGCTCGTTTTTTGCGTGGTCTGGTCACGAGACTAGGGGCGTAACCGACTTCTGGTAATCACTTCCTGTAATCGCTTTGAATTTCTTTTGCACCTTCACCATGAAAATACCTATAGGGGCTCTTCTTTGCAGAATTTTCCCATCGAGTACATGGATTGATCACTAGCTGAGACATCACAGGAAATACATGGTCCTGGCCACTTCCTTGGCTCTATCAATATATGTAGTACATGCACTCTTTGTTGTTCGAGATCTGCCATTCTTTCAAATACTCTTCTCTCCCTCTCCAGCTATTCTCACCCTCTAAGACCATACCTGTCAGAAAAAACAACAACAAGATGTCAATATGAACAACAGTCTTATCACCGACACTCACACATGCACTGATCTGGCTGGCAGAGATCGTCTGGCAGGATGATTGGCTATTTGCAGTTTAGAATAGAACTGGCTGTCTGAAGTGCTGCTAAAACTACTCTTAAGCCTAGAATGTTGATTGTTGTTTGCATGTTCATTAGCAGACATTATTCCGTGTAGATTTTGTTATTAGCATGCACGGGGAAGCGCCAGTCGCTTTGCGCCACCGTACACGTGGGTCAGTGGACCAAAGTGGCCATTGGGTTTTTGACAAAAAATTCGTCCAAAAGGCTACCTTCTTTGCAGATACCAACTGACTATTTAAATTTCACTGTGTGCTCTGACTAGTGGGTTTTCAAATTTGCATGGTTGGACCAAAGTGGCCAACTGCATTCTGGATTTTAATAGTGGTCATTTGCAAAAAGCTCTCTTGGACCAAAGTGGCCAACTGCTTTCTGAATTTGCATAGCAGTCATTTGCAAAAAGCTATTGTTGGACCAAAGTGGCCAACTGCTTTCTGGATTTGCATAGCAGTCATTTGCAAAAAGCTCTTGTTGGACCAAAGTGGCCAACTGTTTTCAGGATTTTCATAGCGGTCATTTGCAAAAAAAAAGAAGCTCTCTTGGACCAAAGTGGCCAACTACTTTCTGGATTTTCATAGCAGTCATTTGCAAAAAGCTCTTGTTGGACCAAAGTGGCCAACTGCTTTCAGGATTTTCATAATAATGATTTTGGAAATAGCTCTCGTTGGACCAAAGTGATTTCAGAATGGCTAGTAGGTATATTCCATTCCCGTGAATGCATGTTACAAAACAGATTCCGTTCAGTACTTGGCCTGGGGGTGTTATATACACTGTAAAAACAGAGTGGTCATTTTAACCCATATAGGGTTACCTCAGTTGCAATCATGACACCAGAGAATGTACAGTTAAGTGTATAACAATAAGATCACTTACTCAGGGAAACCCAGCTATATTATGTTTCTTTGATGGGGATAGCAATAGGCTGGGAAAGGTATGTGTTGTTAATTGGCCTTTCTATCCTTTTCAAATTGGAGAAATAATTGTGTGATCCACTTGTTTACACATTATCAGTGGCGGATCTAGGATTTTGAAAAGGGGGGTTCCAGTATCACCAGCGGCGGGAGCATGAATAAAGTGGGGGGGGGGGGGGTGTTGGTGCTGAAAATTCAAAAGAGGGGTTCCATGGAACCCATGGAACCCCCCCCCTCTAGATCCGCCACTGATTATAGACAGCAAATGCAATAACCAAAACTTATATTCTCTGAATGTTCTATTCTACAATTGATTCCAGGAATCCTCTATTCCACAAAACTTGCAATTATACAAATCTCAATTCCATGAATGTTCTATTCCACAAATCTCTTATTCCACACATCTTACAATGACAATGTTTTAGGTGTGTGGAATAGAAGAGGATTCATGTAATATGGAATTGATGTGTGGAATAGGAGACCATTTCAAAATTTTCTCGTGACCACACCACTTGTTTTTTCTGCATTAGCCCTCTCCTAGCGGGCGTGGCCACTTCACACACACACACACACACACATACTGAGTCTAGTTACTATGATTTGCTAGGAGAGAGATGCAATTTGCAGTGTATATGCATTAATGGTCCCTCTATAGTTACTTCATTGATGGCCCCTCTATAACTACTTTTATGCGAAGAAAACATTTGTCTGAAAAGTGGTCAGGTTAAAACCTGACCAACTGGGCCAGTGGCGCCAGCCCTAACTCCTAAAACATTCATGGAATACATTGCAAATAAATAGGGTTTCTCTGCAACCTATAGTTTAGATGGCAGTCTACAGAACAATGTGTAAACAAGTAGATCATTTTACACACATATTTCTCCAATTTCAAAAGGCCAATTAAGAACGCATATCTGTACCAACCTGTTACTACCCCCACCAAAGAGCTGGGTTTCCCTGAGTAAAGTGATCTTATTGAACTGCATTCTCTGATACTAGAGCTGCAACTGACGTAACCCTATATGGGTTAAAATGACCACTCTGTTTTTGCAGTGTAGCAGGCCATGCTATGGGCGGATAAAACACCTTCCAATTTGTCCCACAGGAGGACCACCTAGAGTTTGCGTTAGTTTAAAAACTAACCCCTTGTATCTCAATCTACAGCTGTTCAATTCATTGAACCTGTTGGGTTCTTGTTCACTGAACATTTTGCATGAATGTTTCCACTTTTGTTTGTATTACTATGACTTTATTCTACATCTGAAACCTTAGCAACAGCTAGGGTAATTATACTTTGAAGTCCCTCTGAGGGAGTGGTCAATTCTTTAATCTACTGTCTTCCATATAAGGAAGGCTCTGAGATTGGGTTTTTGACAAAAAATTCGTCCTGTGGAACAAATTGGAAGGTGTTTTATCCGCCCATAGCATGGCCTGCTATATAACACCCCCAGGCCAAGTACTGAACGGAATCTGTTTTGTAACATGCATTCACGGGAATGGAATATACCTACTAGCCATTCTGAAATCACTTTGGTCCAACGATAGCTTTTTCCAAAATCATTATTATGAAAATCCAGAAAGCAGTTGGACTTTGGTCCAACAAGAGCTTTTTGCAAATGACTGCTATGAAAATCCAAAAACCAGTTGGCCACTTTGGTCCAAGAGAGCTTTTTTTTTTTGCAAATGGCCGCTATGAAAATCCAGAAAGCAGTTGGCCACTTTGGTCCAACAAGAGCTTTTTGCAAATGACTGCTATGCAAATCCAGAAAGCAGTTGGCCACTTTGGTCCAACAATAGCTTTTTGCAAATGACTGCTATGCAAATCCAGAAAGCAGTTGGCCACTTTGGTCCAAGAGAGCTTTTTGCAAATGACCACTATTAAAATCCAGAATGCAGTTGGCCACTTTGGTCCAACCATGCAAATTTGAAAACCCACCACACAGTGAAATTTAAATTGTCAGTTAGTATCTGCAAGGAAGGTAGCCTTTTGGACGAATTTTTGGTCAAAAACCCAATGGCCACTTTGGTCCACTGACCTTATTGTGTTGTTTGTTGTTTATACTCATGTGCGTGCGTGCAATAGCGCGCAGGATCGAGCCGTCGTAGGGCTGCTTTGGCCTGCAACTATGGATGTACAGGTATATAATGGGCTAGCTATCTGGTTGTGTAGCTATTACTATATTATTTACCATTACACTTTTAGGGACGTGTGGCGGCTGCTATCAGAAGGGAAGCAGAGGAGAGTTTTAGTAGCCAACTGTATCGCAAGTCTCTAAGGTTGTATGAGGAAGCACTGGAGCTTTGTCAGCACAGTTTAGTGAATGAAGTAGCATCAGCAAATTCCAACTGTGCTAAAGTTTATCTGAAGCTCCAGAATTATGACAAAGCTTTAACTCATGCTGAAGAGTGCATTCGACTGAACCCAAAGTCACACGAGGTAAGGGATTTGATTGTAACTTGAAGTAGAATTCATCAAACATCCAATACACTAGGCTATATAGGTAATATCTAGTATCTTGCCAACATCAATTAAGGCCAGCTCAGGGTCCACCCAATATTCTCAATATATTTACTGATACAGACTCATAATATTAACAATATAAGCTGTATTGTCTCTCCAAGAGTGGCAGTATAACTGTGTGACTGTCCCCCACTGGCTCATGCACTGCAAGCAAGTACACTTGTGTTGGGGTACTCGCATTGCTTTAGTGTAATATATGGTGCCATGGGTCAACCAGTGTAGTAAATATTTCACAGTCCCAAAGAGAAAATTTATAATGCAGCAGGAGCATTTTTAATAAAATGAATGGGTAGCACTTGATCTTTGTTGTACCTGAGTATTTTCCAGATCAATTCTTTTAAGTATCAGAAATCAGTCATTATTCCAAGCAGGCATCACAGAAACAAGATAGAGGGCATTTCTCAAGACTAGGGCCGATCTAGCTATAGAAAGATCACCTAACATGACACAGATATAGTGATATCTGAGTGAACCATAAGTTTCAAGCTACCAAGTATATAGCTCATGCAGTAATCAGTGAGCAGTATTTTGTGTTAATTGGGCTTCAAGTGTACAGTGGTGGGATGTACTGGTGATGAATTTATATAAACAGAAATGTTTACTGAACATTGTTAATTATTCACAGGCTAGTGAGAATTTCATTAATTTTTGCAAGTCTATTCATATAAAATTTGATGGTTTCCCTGGAAGCATTGAGTAGCTTCCATGGGAAAGCTATGTTATATGATCGGATTATCTGTACATGGGTGATATGCATGCAGCTATTATTATTATTACTGGTATTTCCAAGAGCAAAGGTACAAAGTGGGTGAGAATGGCAACTATTGAAGCCTAATTAAACTGTTTAATTTAAGCCTTGTTGTTCTCTGCTCCTCAGAAGGCCAATTATCATTTTTTAAACCTCTTGGCTTCATGGGTTTGTGCATATGCATAATTTCCAAAATTCCAACTTTTTGTTAAACTTAAAAGCCACACCCAGATTGTGATTCGTTACACCTGCAGCTGCTTTCCCATTTCCTGCCGTATTTACACTTAGCAGTGTGGTCATGCTTTATAATATGTAATATGTCTCTGTTAGTTTTATGTTATCCAGAAGGCAAAGCCCAAGAAGTATATGAGATAGAGGCAGGTAGGTACCTAAGAATGAGCAATGGCTCCCATGGCGAGCAAATAGACAAGATGATCACTGTCCCTAGAACTGAGAGCATCGTGGATTGATACCACGCCCGAAACAGACCCAATGTATTAAAATGCATGAAAATGATTTAGAAAGTGCACCTTCTGGTGGGCATCGAACTCAGGCTCTTCTATAGTTTGGCAGTCTTAGGTCTTTGCCACAACTGCCGCTGGGAGGGTTATGAATATCAATACCATGTTTTTGGCCTTATTTTCCTTACAGACACCGAAAGTGGAAATTGCTTCTTAGTTTTTGCTGTAGTGATAAAGCAATTAAGTACTAGCATTCCTGGGTTAGAGCAGCAGTCTTCTTCTATTGCTATCACTGTGCAAACCATAACACAATGCCCTAATTCATCAAAATCTGATTAAAAAGGTTACCATAGTAACATATACCATTAGACCATGTGGAAGGAAAACATCATTCGTTGTAATATAATATTTTGAACACAGGCGTACACTGAAATGGCTGAGGGGCTGTTTTGCCTCTGTTTTGTTACCTGGTGTTAAGGGGGTGGATAGTTTAAACCATTTGTTATTCACATTTCAGATGTTCATGTGTGGGCTATGATTATGACAAACATGCATGTGGGGGCATTGTTGGTTTATGAATGCTCATATTGGGAGAGTACCGAATCATCTTGAATTACCAAAACAATTGCTGGTATGATAATTATAGCATTACACAGAAATGTGAATAAGCTATATCCATCACCTGATGATGGTCTGAGCAGGAATTGATAATCTATTCACAGATGGTGCATGAAATAGCTACTGGCAGTAAAATTTGCAACTCTACCAAATGTTGGTAAAAGATAATCACTTATTCTTTTATAGTGATTATAAGCATGATGATTATAGCCATATGATCCTGGCAAGTAAAGTAGCATATTGCTAGCTATTGCGGTGATACACCTGATGAAGGCCCAGTTTGGTTTGAAATGTAGTGTGTGTCACTTTGAAAAGATTTTTGGTAACCACGAGACTGTCATTATTTTCAGTAGACTGTTCTTCAGTTAGAGTTTAGTAATTAGCTTTCCACGTTACATACTGCCCCAGAAGATAATGTTCGAAGGAGTAGGTATTTCAAGAGGGAAGGATCAGTATGAAATGGAAGGAGTGAATGACATATTGTGAAGTGGCCTAAGGAGCCTATTTGTAACCTCTCCAGGTCTGAATGGTAATGAGGCACGCACTCGGCTGGTAGCTACTACAATTGCTTTACGTTCCCGCATCAGTCTATACTGTGTGTGTGTTTGCGCGCAATTATCACATGCACTAAAGTTACATCATTACATTACTATGTCACTGTAGCCATTAGCACAGTGGAAGCTACTGGAAGTTTGTAGGCCCAATGATGATGTGACATGAGTGTAAATAAGCCCCAGTAATGATAATCTATGATATAATTGGGCGAGTGTGAGCAAGCCCCACACTAGCGTGTTTTGTCTGTCCATCCGTCTGTCCATACGGTCCGTTGCATACCGTCCTTACCACTATTATGATACCACAGTCTGTCACAGACTGTCATACAGTGAGTTAGTGAGTAGCGAGTCTGCCCGCATGGAATAGATTGCAGCGGGAGAGGGAGAGGAGGGCCGCTGAGTTTCCCAATGCCAGGGAGATCAAGCTTCAGCGATGTAGACAGAGGAAAGCTGCTATGTCTCCAGGCCACCGACAAGCCACACTGCAGCAAGACAGGGAGCGGGCTAGAGCTCGGCTAAATCTCTAGGCTGCAAGAACGAGTGTGCCGCCCCATGTCGCCGATTAACCTGGCTCACGCTCACCCCACAATGCTCTGCATTCACATAGTTAGGTGATTTGGGACCCAAGAATCTGAGACCTGACAACCCTGGGTCCGAAAAACTGTAACATGTGGGATGTTGTCACTAAGTAACATTTGGCAAAATGGGAGCATTATATAGATATGAACATGTGGTATAAGCTAATTAGCCACAATCATGTGTACCTACATGTAAATGTACGGTATGATACTGCAGTAACCACTTTATATATAAATTAAAAAAAATTAAATTATATACACCATTTTTCTGGTAGGGTTATCTTTTTAGAGCCAAAGCCCTAGTGGAAACATCCCGATTCCCAGAGGCTATCCAAGACTACATCCATTCCCATGAAATCAAACCAAATGAGAGTGCATTGTGTGAAGCCATCCTTTTGGCTGTAAACCATGGTAAGTAGTCTAATTATTTTCTTAGCTGGATAGTGTAGCTAGCCCAGCCCCAATCTTCATGCATATATATTTTAAATGAATAACGTTGATATAAATAGGACTATATTATTATGCATGAATGGCTACATGATGCATGCAGTGATGTATCATGTGGCACTGCATGGTACTGAAGTTTTAGGCATATCTGATCAGTACCTGTTGTCTTCACAGACCACATCAATTTGATAGTTCCTGTAATGCAAGTCTTTACTACACGAGATGAAGATTCTGAATTTTGCCAAAAATTGTTTTATGAGCTGCTATCCAGAAGTCAAGCAAATGCAGTTCACTTGAAATTTGTGATTGAGTATATACCTTCATTTGATGCCTCCCAAGTTCAGTTATCTGAGCTCTTAAAGAAGCAGCTGACTGATGAGAGATCTTTTGAAACATTAATTGGAATGGGCATGGTAGTACAGAAAGCTGACATTGAAACAGCAGTTAACCTCCTACCTGAAACCTGTGTTAACGTTCTCAGACTACTGATATTAAAATTCAATTGCAGTTCTCCTGATTTTGATGAGGTCTGCAAAAAGGCCATACTTTCTGACAAGGTTAGATTTGCTGCCTGCCTTGTTTATCGTGGGGCTGTGTCTTCTCACACAGCCATTCAAATTCTCTTAAAAGCACTTGAACTCAAGCTGGGTGAGCTCGATATTCATTCGCTCACTAAATTGTGCAGACCTGATGAAATTAACTTGGGTATCCTGATCACAGATCCAGACCTTAACCTTACCGAACATCCAAATGGACTAGAATTAATTAAACTCCTGCTCGATGCTGGTATGGACCCCAATAGCAATGGCAAGGAGAACCCCCTTGCTGTAATCTGGGAACTCAAACTTGTAGCTCCAGAAAGGAAGATTGATTTCATTTGCCTCTTCCTGAGTAAAGGGGCAAAGTGTAGTCTTCTCACCAATCCCCTTCATGTTGCAACTCAACTGGCTGTGGAAACAGGTGTGAACATGTGTGTACCATATTAATACAATTTATGCATCCATGATGAATGATATACAATACAGCATGCAACTCAGGACCAGTGATATTATTCTTGATATAATACTAATATTTATCAATAGGTTTCTTATTCTTGTGGGTACCACATGCTCTAAGTATTGCTTAGTATATGTTACTATAGTAACATGGTATAGTATTTTTTTTCATACGTAGGACTGCCATTTATATAATCATGGTGGCAAGAATGAGTGTATAACTGTTACATGTATATCATTCCATAGGTGGGGATACAAGGGCCATTGATGCTGTTGTGAATGCTCCTGACTTCTTCAAGGCTGAATATAAAGATGGTAATATTATTGACAGCAAAAGACAGACCCCCATCCATCTAGCTGTGACATCTGTAAAGAAAAAAGTAAGCTGTGAAATCTTACTTGCATTAGCTAAATCCCAGATTCCCATTAACCCTTTTATAAAGGATAAACTGGGCAAGCAAGCAAAAGACTATTTAAATAAGGAAGATTCTCGACATAAAGACCTTGAAAATGCTGCAAAAACCTTTCGTTCTCTTACTGGTACTAGTGAAAAAGCAAAAAAGAAGAAAAGCAAAAGGGAATCCAATTTAATCCCTCCTGCTACTTCGCAAAAGCCAGAATTAGCTACACTCAACAAGTCACAATCTGAGGCCTTTACTAGAGTTACTGGTATTGAGAAAGAGCCAAATGTGTCTGAAAGTACAGAGGAGACAGGTATACCGGGAAGAAAGGAAGATTCAAACATGCCGGACAGTACCAGTGAAGGATTAAATATGCCTCAGTCTAAAGGTAAAGAAGGGTCCGATACTGATGGAGTGCTAAACGTGCCTGACGGAAATGAAAAATCAAATATACCTGAAGATACAATGGAGGAAAGATTATGCACTCCCAGTGGTAAGGAAGGGTCATACGTACCTCAGGAATCAAATATGCCTGAAAAAGTCCTTACAAACACTCTTGTTAGTGTTCAATCAGGATATAGTGAAGCTAAAGGTGAGAACACTGAATTCTTATTAAAATCGGATGTACCAGGTGTAACCACAGCATTTAGTGTGTCTCAGCAGAAGGAAACACATATTCACTCATTGAGACCCCAAGAACGAAAATGTGAGCACTTGAATCTGCAAGAAAGACTTAAAAAGCAGATGGAAAGGCTCCTGGCAAAAGACGAAGAATACTTCAGAGCTTCTAAACTTGAAAGCAGCAACAATTCAACTGAGCCAGTAGAAAAGCATAAAACCAAACCACAATCTCAAGAAGCTTCTTCCGGTAAGGCTGCTGCTGGGTCTCTGTCCGATGCAGATGAAATTCCTAAGCTTAAATCCCACAAACAAATACATGAAGTTGGGCTCATTGAACTTACAGATGCAATCACAGAGCTTAAGTTTGATGACCTACTTTGGGAGGTGGAAATTAGTAAGCAAGCGTTTAAGTTTTTCAAAAACAAAAGGAGTAACCCACCAGCCATGTGTTTCAGTGCAGCACAAACAATCCGCAGCATTGCAGAGGGTAAGCGAGATTTCAAACTCTATTCAAAACCTGTTCATTCACCTAAAGTTCACCTCTACGAAGCGAGATTCACGGGTGCTGGTCGCATTTTGTGGCAGAAAGCAATACAATACTCACCTCGCTTGAGTGAACTCCATGGTCGTCTTGTGTACACACAAGTAATCAGAGTATGGGATATAGTCCCTCACCATGACCAACTTCAGCGACAAATCGATAACTGTGTTCAGCAGATTGTAGCCTCATACAAGCGAGGAGAAAATGCCTCTGCTTGCCTCTACCTAGTCTGTAAAGAATCTAAGAAGACTAACTCAGAATCTGTTCGAGGAAGAGAAAAAATTGAAGTACCGATGACTTTTTTCATTAATGACTCAAACATTGACCGTCAAATTGACAGGTTTGTTCCTGCCGCTAGCCTAAAACATGATGAATATAATGTTCCGCCCTTCTACTCTTTTTCCACTGCCCTAGTTAAAAGCATCCTCACAAACACAAATTCAAGGCTTGAATTTCCATTCAAAGAGTGGCCAAAAGAACATGAAATTATAAGCCTTAAAACCGGAGAATCTATTCTGCTTCTTGGAAGAAGTGGCACTGGTAAAACCACCTGCTGCCTGTACAGACTTTGGAATGAATTCAAGAACTGGTGGGATCCTGAAATCCGTGACCCTGATGCAAAACTACCCAGAAAGGCTCTTTTATCAGCAAACTCTCTGGCTACTCCTACAATCACGGAGTGTCCAGGTTATGCAAAAGTTGATGAGGATTCTGGAGAAAGCAAGAAAGTATTTCAAAAGAGTGTCCCACCAGAAGACATCTCAACCTCAGCAGTGAGTCAAGACTCATGGAAGCTATCCTCACAAAGTATGACAGCAACAGTACCAATGGCTCAAGACAGTGCACCAGATTGTGAAGAAAAGGGGTCACCAACAGACAACTGCTCAGAGCAAAGTGAAATAGAAAATGCTTCAGAACAAAGGGAAAGTGAATCACCAGAAATGAGAGAAGAAATCTTCTACTCAGAAGACGACTTACATCAGGTCTTTGTCACAAAGAATTATATCTTGTGTGCTCAGATGAAAAAACGGTTCTATGATATGACAGCAGCACATGAGTTTCTAGCCAAACACATGGAGTATGAAGCTGCAGCCGTACCAAACAGATTAGATGCTGTAGAAGACCACCAGTACCCTCTTTTCCTCACCGCTCGAGACTTCTATATTCTTCTGGACAACTCTCTTGAAGGAGAGAGATTCTTTTCAAGAGACAAAGACGGTAATTTGGATGGCAAGATCATAAGCAATGATTATGACCATGAGGACCCGGACACACTGCTTGATCTTGAGGAAAGTGAGGATGAGGATGAAGATCTCACTAGTGAAATGTGCACAGCTCATCTACCACCACCAGTTTCAAGGCAGCACTCACGGAAATGGATAGAGGTCACTTCACTCTACTTCAAAGACACTATATGGCCTAAAGTTTCTAAAAGATGTGGTGTTGATGCAAAGGAGTTTGATCCGCTCTTAGTGTGGACAGAAATTCAGTCTTTCATTAAAGGATCAGAAGAAGCTCTCCGAAAGTGCTCTCCACTTTCCTGTGAGGAATACCGAGAAGTTGGAAACAGAAAAGCACGCACCTTTGCTGATCAGCGTGACAAAATTTATGATATGTATTTGGGGTACCAAAAGTATCGCCAAGATGAGAGGCTTCAAGCAGTTCTCTTTGATGAATGTGATCTGGTTCATAACCTCTACAGACGTTTATGCAACACTGAAGATGTTCCGTGGTCAATTCACTCTTTCTACATCGATGAAGTGCAGGATTTCACCCAAGCTGAACTGGCCATCTTTCTACACTGCTGCCAAGATCCTAATTCAATGTTCTTTACAGGTGATACTGCCCAAAGTATTATGCGAGGTGTAGCATTTCGCTTTGAAGACCTTCGCTCATCCTTTTACAGAATTCACAAGGCAGATCCTGGGGTTATAATACCCCAAAAACTGTACACCCTGACGATTAATTTCCGTTCCCACTCTGGTGTGCTATATTTAGCGAGAAGCATCATTGATCTTCTTCGAGAATTCTTCAAAGGTTCAGTTGATGACCACCTACCAAAAGATGAGGGAATGTTCCCAGGCCCAACTCCTGTCCTGATAGAATCGTGTGAGGTCACCCACCTTGCCTTACTCTTGAGCACAAACAAGCGAGAAGCATCGGCAATTGAATTCGGTGCTCATCAGGTTATTCTAGTACAGTCAAAAGAGGCAAAAGAGAATCTACCCAGTATCTTGCAAGGTGCCATTGTACTCACCATATTTGAATCTAAAGGATTGGAATTTGATGATGTTCTGCTGTACAATTTCTTTACAGACTCTTTAGTAAGTAAATAGTTATTATATTGTGTGTATGTTAGCTCACCATAGAAATTTAGATATCAAATAAGGAGTATAGTAATACCGTCACATTTAAACTTATAATCATTGTAGGTAAACTTTGCATGTGAGAGGTTTGGTTATGAGACCAGCCCACTGGATTTATTATATACACCTGTAATTTATATAATTAAAAGCGTATCATGCTTTGGATATCAGCTTTCTATTGCAAGCCTTCAATACTGTGTGTGTATACTCTGCTGCAAATCACAGATGGTTGCTTCCTTTTGTCTTAGGTTGATGAGAAAGGATGGAGAGTAATCACTTCCTACCTTGAGAAGCATCAAGAATGTATTGAAAACCCTACCAAGGTACTTGGCTGCCTCAATGTTCCACGAAGCTATGTATTTGATGAAAAACAACACAAGTCACTAAATTCTGAACTAAAGTACCTGTATACAGCTGTAACTCGTGCCAAGTGTAACCTCTGGATCTATGATTCAGATAAAAAGAAGCGATTGCCAGCATTTGACTACTGGCACAAACGAGGATTGGTGAAGGTTGTTGGAACACATGTGGAAGGAGAAAGCCAGCACAATTTAATATTTGCCTCGATTTCAACCAAAGAGCAATGGAAGGTACAAGGTGATTACTTCAAGAAAAGGCATCGATGGGAACAAGCTAAACACTGCTATGAAAGATCAGATGCAGAAAATGCACCTTTAGCCAAAGAAGCACACGCCTGGCTCCTGGTAAAACAAGCTCGATTTGCCAACACACCGCAGACTTCACAGCTCTATCTCCGTGCTGCTGTTCTCTTCCTAGAAGTTGAGCGTGTATACCGTAATTCAATATACATCTCTTATGCAGCATCCTGCCTCACCAAAACAAGGCCACCTAGGTACACTGATGCTGCAAAGCTGTTAGAAATACTTGGAGAGGATAAGCAAGCTTTCAATGCTTATTTAAAGGCGGAGGATGCTGAAAATTGTGTCAGGCTTTGCGAGAAGGCAGGGAGATATACTGAAGCTGTTGAAACTTTGGACCGTTTCAATGGAAAGATAGAAGCCTTGGCAAAGGCAGTGGAATATAAAAAACAGGGTATTCAAGTTGACTCTAAAGTAAGTAGTAAGCTCGCATACCGGTGTGCTAAAGAATATGCCAAACTCAAGGAAAAGGATTCGCTTCTTAAAGTAGTGAAATATATTACAGAAATACCAAAGCAAGTTGAAGTTCTAAAAGAAGGTGATTTACACAGGAATGCATTTGAAACACTTGTGAAGCAAAAATACCATGATGAGGCTTATCACCTGGCATCTGCTCAGAAATGGTATGAAGAAGGTATATCTTTAGCAAAGGAAATGAAGAATTCAAGTATGATGGCAGAATTTACATTTCAAAAGATAAAAGCTACTCACTTTACGAAGGCAGATAAAAACATTCATCCTGACATTTTCAGTACACTACACTCTTTCCGGGAGGATCCAGATCAACTTGTTCGAGCGCATGCCTGTTTGCTTCTAGGAAAATTTCAGAGGGATGTTAAATTATGTAGAGAAGCTAGAGAGACTTACAAATCATTACATCATAAAGTGGGTGAACTCGAAGCCTTCAATGCAATAGTAGAACTGAAACAAGAAATATCTGTACCTTCAATTGTGCATGCATATATTCTAGCACATACTACCAAGGACATGCTTCACAAAAATGACTCTGAAACAGTAGAGACAGCTCTCCAGTTTTATGGTCTCGAACGAATCGGTAAAGTGTACTGTTGCCCACCCAATCAAGATATCTGGATCGGGACTCTTAGTAATTGTGAGTGTCAAGATAAGCAGACAGATTTGGATGGTATGATCAGACTACTTGTTTCCGAGACAAAAAAAGCTCTTGTAGATCACTGTGGTCGTTTTACAACAAAATGGCAATCACACTTTCAGTTGCATCAGAAGTTAAACTCCAAGCTCAAACAATTCAAATCTCATATGGAGATATATGAGAGTAAATTCCTGTCTCGCTCATTTAGCTCTGCTGAGATTCCACGAGACACACTAAGGGATTACATTCAAACCTGTGTTTATGTGCTTGAACTTACTGACCTAAAGTTGATTCCTAAAACTGACATAAATCCAAACATTTTGCTGCTGTCAATTTTCTCCCCTCAAGTGTCTATTTACCTGCCACTTAGAGAGTCTCATATGGCAGTGGTGAGACACTCTCAAAGTGCACATAGAGCAATTAGAGAGTGGATTAAACTTATGATATATGCAAATGAAAGTGAGAAAATCAAAGTAGATTCGTGGTTGACAGCATGGAGGGCAAGTTGCATAATGAATGGTGAAATGAAACTACTGCAGACCTCATATGAAGTGCAAGCGAAAAAAGTGATTGAAGAGGCTGAAATGGTTGGAACCCAAATTATGCAGCCCCTTCCCTTAGTCTACAGGTATAAAGAAGGTGAGCAACAGTTCTACTGTCACATATTCCACTTCTGGATCCAATCTTGCCAATGTATTAAAGGTGGAAACATTTTCCGCTCATCACAATATGTGATTTCCGATTTCTTGGGAAATATCACCAGACCATCCATTTCAATAATGAATTTGGTGGATATTCTCTCCGTCCATTGCACAGCACTCCTAACCATGGTAATGTGCCTTGACATCTTCAACCACCGCGCACAAACTAATGTTATGGTGCCTCTACTATACAAACATGCAATACAGGTTTTTGATGATTTAAATAATTGCACTAAAGGTCCTAGCAGAAGGATCCTACCAGGTTGTGTAAAAGAAGTGGAAAAGAAAGAATGCAAAGAATACAAAATAGTCAGATCTGATTGCCTAAAATTGCTTTGGGCAGCTCTGGATGTTGTTCTTGGATGTGAAAGTGATCGGTTTTCACCCCTCTGCATTGAGCAGGAACAAACACTTGAATGTAGTGAGGCAAGGCATCTTTTGATCCTAGCATTAACCTTATTTGGAAATCTGACACTCATAGAAGAAGAGTTCCCCAAAGAGATTGCTGAATATCAACAAAGATTCAGTTGTTTTTTTCAAACATACCTCCACCAACGTCAGACTGTGAAATATGTTGAAGCAACACACAAATGTTTTGAATCACCCAACTTGACCAGAGAAACATTATTCCCATTAGTGCAGAACTTGTTATTGCACAGCAGTCCAAAGTCCAATGCTACACTAGGAAATCTAGTACTTAAATCTAATAATGAGATTGTATTCAAAGAAATTCCACTCAGATCTACTAAGAAACTCAGTGAGCAAGACCATGCACCCCAGGCTCCACCATCCCGATCACAAGTACCCCCTTCCATGCCACAACCTACTTCATATGCATCCGTTGCTGGTGCTGCAGTACAGACTGCTGCACAACATTTTGATGTTAGAGGTACAACCAGCAGTACACATTCTGGGCCAATTCAGAAGTTTGTATCTCCAAAAGTGGAACATCTAACTCCTTTCACAGCCCAACGAACATATGAACTATCTCCACATCCACAGCCTGGTCATGATACTATGCAAACACCTAATAGACACATGCAGCCATCCATGACAGTAGATCCAGCTATACTACATCAAGAGATTCCAACACATGAAATTCATCAGGAAACTACAGACCCTTCACTGATTGACAATGCCTTCTGTATTCCTTGTGGTATTTTGCTCAGTGATGAAACCACAAGTGATGCTGATGAACGTGAGGAACGATCTTTGACCCATAAAATTGAAATTGTTGAAACACACCAGCTACATGTACACATGAGGTCACAGAAACACAAACACAATGAAATAATTTATAAGAAGTTTCATGAAGATCTTAATTGGCTTAGTGATCTTATGCAAGATCTAGATAAAATGCTGAAACAGTGTGAGGAACTTAATTTCCCATCGCTTATTGATGACATGACAGAAGAAAAAGAGAACAATGAAAAAAAGATTGAATACTTTCAAAACAGATATGCCTGGAGAGAGGGTATACAAGAGATGGAAGAAATGGAAGACCGGATACAGACCCTCCTTCACAAAGCTCAAACAGAATGCAACAATTACAAATTGAAACAGCAAGTCGTGGAACCAGCAGAGGTAGAAGACACACTATTTGACGCCGCTATGATGGAAATGGAGTTAGCAAGCGAGGCTCCACTGAGAAGCAAAGAGAAGAAGGAACACTCCAGGGAGGCAAAGAGGAAGAGAAAGAAAGGGAGAGACAAGAAAGCTGCATAACTTACTTTTTATGATTAGTACTACAAAGCACCGGTACTGGCCTTGATAATTATATGCTTACATCACCTTTACTTTGATATTAAATACTTGGATTGGCATATTGTTGTTGATATCAATTGTCCCCTTAGTAACTTTTCATATGCGTAGTTACAGTAACCCCTTGTGTATGTATATACATTAGTACACGACTGTATTTTATGGTCAAACTATAGTCATGCAGTTATTCTATTATGACATTTCACGAAGTTCTATTCTATATTCAGATCGACTGTCATTATAACCAGGGGGTGGCACAAGGTCGTAGCCATGTCGCCTAGCTACCTTTATATAGATCAATGAGATTGAGATTGATATTACTCTTAAGAATGACTTGAAGTTCTGAGTTGAGGTATTCTGTAGCTAACTAACATTTGTGATAGATAAAAAACTACTTCATTGTAAACATTGTTGTGACAATGTGAAAAACAGTTGTTTGAATCAGGAAGTTAACCCCATTCCCAGGCTCCACTGCCCGCTTTTTTAAAACTTTTTCCAAAGTGCAAATAACGCTGGGAATTAGGCTATCAGGAGGTGTGCTTTTAGAACGAGTTAAGGTTGGGGGGATTTGTAGTGTTTTTCTGATGCTTAAGTACTAATGCACAGAACTTACAAAGTTGATTAATTCAAGTAATACTTTAGAAGGGTCCTGGAGGTCATCAAAAACATGTATATGGTTGTGGTATTTTCTAAAGAGGCAAAAGTAGATACATGAAACTGTGGAGGGGGGACTAAATTAAAGAGATTCCGAGGGCGTAAGTTAGTGTTACTTGGGCGGCAAGTTTGTGTTCTATGGGATAGAGAATACCGGAAGGATAATTATATCAGCTGCACGCAATAAAACTACCTGGCAGTAAGTGGTTACATCAAACCTAGAATATGGTAGTGAAGTCTGGGCTGGAAATAACAGGCACATAAAAACAGTTTGGAGCAGCACAGATAAGAAACTATTTGGCTGCTCTTCCAAGATGACTTGTAGCTAGTAGAGATATGGGGTTAGAGTCCTTGAAAGGAAGAAGGGACAGGAGCAACTTAAAATGGTAATATTAAAGTCAATAATGACTAGCTACTAGACAGTCACACTGAGTGAGAAGTAAAATTACACAGAAGTAGGCAGAGGGAGACCTGGATGATTAGTCGCTGCAGTTAAATATAGACAGCCAAGTGTACTATAGCTATACACTCATCTGCACGGTGGCTGCATGCATTAATACAAATAAAGCGTTGTCTGGAGTGCTAGAGAAGGGCTCAAAACCAGAATGGTCTAACCCACAAATACTAAACATGCCCCCCAACTTCAATTATATGTTTCAGGAGATTAAGGATTTTGATACGCTAATAGAGCATGCAGGTTTTCACTACATTTCTGGCTGAGACTTAGTGCTGTATGAACCAATAGTAATCACATATCTTCTTGCAATCTGATTGGTCAGGTAGATATCATATGATTAATTTTAGTGTTACGTTAATTAAACCCATAAACAAACTTATTAAGCAAATAAATAAGTTAGCATACGTATAAGGTAGGTACTGGTAATTAAATATGGGCATTATAGGTCCAGAACGAAAGACATTCTTGAAAGCTTACAAGAACTTTAATTTTAATGTATGTGTCCAGCTCAGTTAAATGAATGATGCCTGGTGGATCTAAGTATAGGATAGATACCTGGCTAGAGGGATTTAACCTACTTAAACACCCGTGGGAACCGAGGAAGTGTTAATTGAGTCGAGGGCAGAGCCCTCGACTCAATTAACACTTCCAAGGTTCCCAAGGGTGTTTAAGTAGGTTAAATCCTGAGAGCCAGGTGTCTATCCTTATATAAACAATCTAGAGGTGCGAAGACATCAAAGTGCTGGATACTGCTTAGCAACTACTGAGGGCATTAACCTACTTAAACACCCTCTACTAACCGGCATACTTCAAAGGATTTACCTCATAAATTATTCATATATGGTCTAATTCAGTTTTATGTAAACTTACGCATAAAAAATTTTCAACCTTGGGATTTTATTTTAGTACGTCAATGGTGTAAGGATAATCTTTATAGTGGAGTGAGTGAATAAATTACAAATTGTCTCGCAATACCAGCACATCACCCGTAAAACCAATAAGAGCCCACCCCACTTCTTAGTATAGCAAGTTGGAAAAGCTATGAGAATTTTTTTTTACAAGTGGGGTAACTGTTTGCCATAGGTAACTTTCGAACCCAATCTGACAATAAATGTCGCTAAGTGACTCATAACTGGAGCAGTTACCTTAATGCATGGAGCAGTTAGCTCCAGGCTGTGATGATGTGTGTTCAGGTAGAGGGTAACATGGTTTGGTTTGGAAACTACCACGTCTTGGACAGCACGGCCTACGATCCATCTGTGTTCTTCCCTTGATTGCTATGCTTGGCACACTAAACAGACTCGATGATGATCCCTGTACCATAGCGGACAGTCTCCTAAAAGGCTGAAGGCTCGGTCAGCTGGAACGACCTGCCCATTTGCCCCCTAATGTGATAGTGTCACATGCATGGCCTAGGGTTCTGTTGGGAAACGAGGGTTGCCCCCTTTTTTTTGTAATCACACACTAGCCTCATTCCCAGGCCTCCGTCCAGCTTTTGTCACTTTCAGGGGGAGAGCAAAGCTAACCACACACTATTTTAGTAGTTTTAAACAGTACAGTATGGTTGCATTAGTTTTAAGCTACACGCTATTTCAATTAAGGTTCATCGATTAGGCCCTATGAGGGGCATGACGTATAATAATAAAATAACTCAAAAGGCTAAAAAAGCTTTCTGAACTTATATAAAAGCTAAACGTCCCACTACAGTAACTGGTCTACTGACTCAAAGGGTCTCTGTCCAGGCCAATCTCTTGTTCGTGCATGCTAAGGAGATGTCCAATGGGTTGGTACTAAGGTCGCTCTCATCACACCGTCAGAGGACATGGCTTTGATCCACGACCATAATGTGCCAGCATCCTAGAAAGTGCCTGAAGCCCATCTGTATGGCGTGTTCCACGAGTGCACGAATGCGCATGCACCCCCCCCCCCGGACCAATACATGCAATAGCCACGTCCTAGCTCATTCTCTCACTACAGCAGCGTCGGACTCCGCCTCTTTGAGGATCTGTGATGGACACAAACATCAGTTATACAGGCCAACGGTCCAGCGGCACTGCGGCAGGCTGTTGACTGATCGTTCGATCGTACGCCGAGGCTCCGCCCTTTATTGAACGGGGGGTAGGGTTGGGCGGATTATGCTCGAAAATTTATCTATTATTCTATTCCCCAATTCCCATCATTATTCCCGAGCTACTGCCTATTATTCTCGCATTATTCCCGAGCTAGAATTCACTATAGGTAAGAAATATAAAATACTTTTTCATGTATTGCCCTTTTTCTGCATTTACCGTGGCGGTTATTATACTATGCAACATTAATGACAGTGGTTGTTCCAGTCGTGGTACCCTTGGTGTCTAGATCCCGGTCAGAATCACTGCTAGGCGCCATCAACACACGTAGCGTTCTTCCGTTGGGAGAGGCCTACTCCGAAAATATAATTACAGACCTATTTTTCCCGATTACAGTCCTATTATTCCCGCATTATGCTCGATGCTTATTCGTACCTAAAATTATGCCGGCATAATCCGCCCAAGCCTAACGGGGGGGCTGAAACGCATACCGCATACGCGTGTTGTGCCGTTCCGTTCTGCTTCGTTGAGCCTGGGACCGGGGCTAGCCGTAGTGTCTTATAATTATAGGAACGAGCTATGAATCTTGAATTACGTCACAACAAGCCGTTGAGGTAGGCCTACGCATAATAATACTGTGTAGGCTAGATAGCGTCAGTGGTATACCATGAAGGTTAACAGCGATCTACTGAGCTGATATATTACCGTAAGCCAGTATCTAACAGTTACTAACAGTTAATGATGGTTACTTAACCTGCTATTACTTGTAGCGGAGGTTGTTGCCTGTTAACGGTATAGGTAGCTAGTACGAAATCGTTAAAATTAGGCCACGGGGAACTCGGCTTTTCTTATTACGTTCCCTAAGAATGACAAGGCAGTAAAATAGTCTAAACTAAGAATTATGCTGTATGACGCCAGAGGGAATGCTTGTATTGCCAGTTACTGCTATAATATAGGGATAAAATATGGGAAAGAGATGAGTTTCTGCCTAGCTACAGTGCTCCAGAGCAAGATGAAGTTTTTAGATGAAGTTCTATGACTTGAAGCCAGACACATATAAGTTTCAAAACTTGGTGGAGAAATGGTCACAGAAACTCTATCTTAATTTATGGGATGCTGCATACTACTAGTGCCCTTGTTGGCTTTTTAAACATGAAACACACTTTTTAGTTGTGATCTTTTCAGCCTATATATGCTAGTTAAGAGTTGGAAATTGAATTGAAGATACCCCACCCAAAGATACACAAATGAAGTTAGTGAGAAAGCTTAAGTGTGAGCAAAATGCCTGTTTTAAGGTGTTAAAGTATTTAGTTACAAACTCACTGATGGTTATTAGTTAAGTGTATGGGCTGAAACGCATACCGCATACGGTATGCGTGATGCTGCTACAGTGCCAATTTCAAGCCTTAGTTCCAGATATTTTTGTATCAAAGCCTTATCAAAATCCACAAATCTGGCTCAGCATTTATGGTTTTGTATTGTGATATAATTATGGTGAAAAATGTCTTCCTTTAAACATTATCTGTTTACTTCAAACTGAAAGTTATGCACTGCTCTTGCTCTGGAGCACTGTAGCTACATCACAAGGGTTCAGTTTGTGTATACCTCAGGTGCGTATGTGTGTATGTGTACTGATTTGTATATACACGTGAAAGATAATTACAGGGGGAGCCTTAGCTAAACTGTAGATACAGCTCATTAAAGCATATGAATATGGTATGTGTGCCGGTAAGTGGGTAAAACTTTAATAAGGTGTATTACTCTTTGAACACCATGGGCACATTTGTATGCCCATATAAAATAGAGAAAAGTATTGTACCTTATATTAACGCCTAATATAAAAGCCCATATAAATTCACATTAAGCCTTATGAATGTATTAAAACTCAGCTAGGAAAATTTTTATATTGGTGATGATCCATCCTCATACCTATTAGTCTCACGAGCCAGTCTGTGAGAACAGTCAAATGACATTCTGTAATTGCTACAGCAGGGCTGGGAGCCAGCTATTTTAAACTGGTATGGCCATCCAATAGAAGCTGCGAAGCAGACGAGAATCCATGCAGCAGTCAGGACGTGCTGTTATTGCGTACTTCGAATAATAGTTGGGGCTGTGACATACCTTCTTTATTCGCAAGCTAATAAATTAATTTCAATCTGGTTTGCGCTAAATTAGATTCATTGAAAATTCCTGGAATAGAATTTCTTGCGTTAGATTAGATCATGCGTCGTAAAGGAGTGGTTAAGCGAATCTTTTGGAGTTGTGGCGACTTTGAGAAAAGCAAGTTTTTTCCAAGAAGTAGGCTCAAGGTAACGAACGCTAAGTAACCTTTGTACTCACGTCAGTGATGTTAAAATGTTCACGGCAGCAGCTGCAGTACAACTTGGCAGTAGTAGGATTGTAACTAAAGAAACACGGTTATATAAAGGACAGGAATGTGTGCTGATTGGATTACGTCATGTAGCCTTTGAAATTTGAAGTGTAAACTGATTTTTTGGGGGATTTTCTATAATTGCATTTGTATCTGTTTTGGAAGACTGACAAGAGTCACTAGTCTATACTTTTCTTCCACATTTCACCGTCTGAAATTAGGGTCTACTCAGAAATATAATCATGACTGGGCATTCCTTTAGTCTATATTTTGTACATGTGTGACTAGCATCATGATATTACAACCCTAAAATTACGTACTCATCCATGACTAATTTCCTCAGAACAGGGATCTTTAAATTTTACAGTGAAGTGTCATTTGCATAATCCTTATCCTGTTATTGCCAAGCAGGAAGTGAGGCTACTAATTGTGTAGCACAGAAACCCCACATTTGTTATTGATACAGGAATGCAAAGTTCCTATGGGCGTGGCACTTAAATGTGCAAGCGTTTGCATTAAATGGCTGCAGGGAGCACAATAGCTAAGCTTAGCATGGCATTAGTGTTGACGGAGATTAGCAAGACTTTACGTACAGCGTCATAAAAATAGTGATAATAAGCAAGGTGAGTAAAACTGAATCAGTTACAGGGAAGTGATGCTGGTTGCTCCACCGTTCTAATCGAGCAATTAAGCAGCGTATTCTGGAGAGGTCCCAACATAGATACGCAGATACAAAAGCCACTGCTTTAACATGTATTGCTTTTTCTTTACACATAGCATCCCATAGTAACAGCATAACTTACCATGCATTTGTGAGCATTGGACAGTTATATATTTCACTTCTGTGAGGCCCCTGTGTGATACACTATGCACTACTTATATTCATTTATTATTGCTAATGATGACTTAGGTAATTACTAAATAGGAAATGATGAATTTTGCTAACTGTAGACTTCAAGGAACCGCTTACAAAATGTAGTTTAAAAGGAATACCAACTAAAGTTTCCCTTACTGTGAATGAAGCTTGTAGCTATACAGTTCAAAATTGTTTCTCCAGGGAAGTGTAAATGGAATGGAAATACACATTTTAACATTATAATGACTATGGTATTCAATTACTGCACATCCACTACCCAAGCTGAAGACTCTATAGCTAATCTATGGTTCTCACTGAGGACACTTAGCTTTTGCCTTGTGTATGGTATATTTTAAAAGACACACGAACAGTGTTGAGTACATAAGAGGAGCTACAGCAAAGCCCTGTTTAGTCACACCAGCTAACTCACTGAGTCGGCCTGTGAGACCAGGTGCGGCAAAAGCATTTTAGGATTGGTCTGGCATTTCAGAGGCTGTGCAGTGGCTGATTGTGATCCCTGTGTGAAGTGCAGAAAATTTTTCTGCTTTTTTTCAACAGTCAAGAAGCAGCTCTCATAGGTGTCTTGTTAGGCCTACGTCATACACTAGTGTAATTATAATTATACTGTTGCTCTCAGTACAAGTATACGGGTTGAGATCGAGTACACAGCCAGCAATTTGTCTACATCGTGATTATGTAGGTGGATTGCAATTCGACCTTGAGAGGTCCTCTCTACATTTTGGAAAGCTGAATGTCTTTCTTGGTCGATGTTTTTCCTGCAAAATTGATCACGCAACCAAATGACCATTTCATTACTCAGCCGCGAGCCAGACAACGTCTTGCAGCCAGTTTTCATGAATTTGTTCTAGCTCCTAATGCAGACTGAGTAGTAACTCAATGCTCATTCTGCTAACAGTTAGGTGTTTCATTGCCTTTTGGTCAATGGTCTCCCTGGACCCAGCTCAGACCTGTGAAAAGCCAGCGGTTAGCTATAAGTCTGCAATAGGATAATTTTTGCCGGTGGCCACTCAAATATTGGTCCAGCGGCTGCCGGGTTTGCCGGACCAGTTCCACCACCCCTGGAGATTTATCAGGAATCCACTATACCCGTACTGATCTAGAGTCTTGCCTCACTTTTAGTCTTATGGGTCCAATACTATTTAATACTCAGACACTACAGCCAAACAGCAGAACCCCATCCCATGCATCGTCTTGGAGCTTATACTACATATATAAAAAGGCAGGTCTACTTTAGCTACTTTGATTCAATCCTCTACTAGGCTCTAGCTATTGACATCAGAGCAACCTCAAGAAGTTATACAATTAGCTATTATGTAAACTACAAACTTCTGTTTCTGTTCCCACATTACATTCCCATTTCTGATATTTCCTAACTGTCCACTTACCCAATTAGTTCTGACATTTAAATTGCAATCTATTAGAAAAGACCAAGAGACAACTGGTTATCAAACTAGCAGCTAGGACTAGCTATAGCTAGCTACCTATGAATCAACTGTTTCCATCACTCTGACTACTCAATATAGTTGGCTCCAACATTGACTTTGTACTGGCTGTATACATACGTAGCTATGAATTAGCTTTGTCCTACACTCTGTATCATTGTTGCCACCATCATATAGTCCTGTGCATGTAAGTTGACATTGTACCATGGTTGTTTGGATAAACCAATTGTATTGTAGGGATTTGTAGGATAGGAAGTTTGGTAAATCTCTTATTCATGAGTCTGGATTCTTATTCAACTGTCTTTGAGGCTATTTACTATAGCCTGGCTAGGGTCTTTCACTAACCAATCTGATTGGACACACATATGCACAGAAAACACCTAGTGTTTTTAAGCACAGCCTATCTAATTGGTAAATGCAGCATGCAAACACTTAGTTCTTATGTTAAAGCCAGAGGAGGTCGGCCAAGGTTGACCTTTAGTAATCAAGGCTGCTTATTAATGATTGGCTAGTCACATGAGAAGTAGAGGGCCAAAATGAAGGTTTCTCTAAAGCAATACTAATTTTTGAAGGGCTCAGCTTCCAGATTAAATATACAGCCATACCTGAATGAACAGCTTACTTCTGAGGTATAATGGAGATATGAGCGGTCTCAACTATGGAAGAGTCAGTAGCTGCCTTAGACTGCAAAATAGTATTGATTCAGTAGCTTCTTTTACGTAGTTAGCGGTAACAGCCTCCATAATAGCTAATACAAGCAACATTCATAAGTAAACTGCTAGTTACTAGCCTACACAGGGGTCGTTCCTTTCTGCCATTCGGAGCTCCACAGGGACGAAACTTTCTGCCATTAAAGCCAACAAAGAGCTGAGGGAAAAATTTAAAAAATTTATACTAGCAATAATTCTTATTTCTTGCAAGCCCATTTTGAAGTGATCAGCCAGGGGAAATTGGCTACATTTTTTATTCTTTTCCTATGGTATTTGCAATACTAAACAGCTCATTTAATATACTGTCAATCACATGCAATATTACCTCTATGTCATGTAATTTTTGAGACCTGATTATGAAAGGTCAACCGCGGCTGACCTCCTCTGTGTTGTAACTACATTGCATGCAGTCAGATACACTTCATTTTTTATGCCACTGCAGCATTTAATACAAATTCATTGGACCAAACTGCATAAAATGTCACGATGGCCTGATCACAGGGGAGGCTGGCCATGGCCTCGCCCTGGTTTAGTTGGAGGTCCTGGACCACCTTTCGGACCATATTATGATGGAAGTTGGCCTGGTCTGCCTGTCCAGCCCCAGATGTTGCAAAGTTTATCTCCTGCAGTAAGTTATATGATTTTATGGTTAAAATTGTTTAATTTTTATTCATAGCATAAGTCATCAAATGTCGACCATAAGTCATCAAATGTCGACCACCATTGTCAGTTAGCAACTGTTGGCCTAAATTACGACAGAAAATGATGTGAAGACAGTAGATTACAGAACCTGCCACGTTACCAGGCAAATTTCCATAGCTGCTTAGTATAGTTTCCAGCACTCGTAGCAAAAGTGAGCAGATGCTGAAGAGAAAGGGTGAATGAAGGAAAAGGGCGGCAAGAACCTGACCAACCGGAGCAAGAATTTGTGAAAGTGGACCAATGAGTCCATGTTTCATGGAAGCAGTTATCCGTGTCTGTATAAAAGCCTGGTAACCAACAAATGAGTCCATGTTTCATGGAAGCAGTTATTCGTGTCTGTATAAAGGCCTGGTAACCAACATCGGTACAATGCCATACGTACAGCATACCACTATGCAGATGGTGCTTCCCCGCAGGTGAGGGTGCAGTACATGATCATGATTGAAGATTACATGAAGTTATGAAGGCAGTAGCTAGCTGTTTAATGTGTATTGGTGTTGAACTGGCTTTATACGGATGCATTGCTCTCATGTTGAATGTTCTGTTTATGTGAAATTTTAGTCTTAAAGTCTATTTATGGTCTACGTGCGACACTTATATATTCTGTAGGTGTGGTCAAAAACTCTAGATGTTAGTAAAGAATAAAGTGGAGGATAGTCAGAGATAGTTCTCAACATAAACACTTCACTGCATGACACTGCACATGCAGGCACTCTCTGGATCCTTTGGGCTTCAATTTCTGTTTGTCACTAAGGTCATTTCTTTTGGTAGTATACCTGATATTTACAGTTTGGTTTTCCTGTTCTTTTTCCCCTTAGGATGTTGTATAAAAGTAATTAGTTACTAGTTTTGTAAGTATTTAAGGAGTGCATTAAGTTATTTGATGTGCAATTAAGGAGGAAGGAAATTGTAATGTTTATGTCAGGTATGGGCATTCCAGTGGGGGCTGCTACTTGGTCATATATTTCCATTGTTTATGGTCTCTTTATTCGTTATCAGTTCTTGTCAAATAAACATGACTTTGGCATGGATAGGCAAAACAGCTCTTCTGTTCTTGCAAGGTAGTTTACAGTGGAGGGGAAAAGAGCACATGCACAATCACATGTAGTATATCGGTATTATTACCCACAGATTTCTGCATACACTCTTATAGACCTTAACTTAGCTAAGTTCCTAAAGGTTTATCTCTTTAGTTATAATATACAAAGATGACCATTATGTGCAACCTACGTCCTATGAGCTATATAGGTACAAGCTAACTTTCAATAAAATTCTGTATTCTACTCTTATTAGGAAGCTCTGGAATCAGTGCAGAGATTGCGGAAAGAAGGAGCTGATTCTGATAATCTTGACAGGACTTTAGCAGCCTATCAGCGGGCTTTGGAAATCTGTGATAATTATGGTTATGAATCCAATGCTACTGAGCTAAATCGTGATATTGCTGCTGTGTACCTGAAGAAGAAGGAGTATGAGCTTGCCTTAAGACATGCAACTGAATGCATTCACCTTGATGCACAATTTGGAGAGGTAGGATCATCATTCAACATAACAGTTTATGTGCTAAGAGCTGGATATGTATTCATGGTCAGGGATGGCGGCACTGGTATGGTATTTGTATAGAACCATAGAGGGATCATCGTTGTATCATTGCTGCGAATTGCATGTCTCTCTCTCCTAGCACAGCATAGTAACTAGACTCAGTTCGCGAATGAAGCAGCCCCGCCCACTGGAAAGGGTCAGCTGAAAATGATATCATATCAGTGGTCTAGTCATGAGACGTGCTTTTTAATATGAAGAACCTCTAAACCACGATGAGCATATGCAAATAAAATAACATGGTGCTCTGCAGATTTCAATGCGATTGGTTTTGGGGCGAAAAAAAGCTACGAAAGGCTACCGCCTGCTGAAAAGAGAAGTCAAAAATTTTCCCCACACTTAGCGAGGATTATCGGCTGCTTCATAGCCTCTCATACAAAATGCTCAACCTGACCAGTCTAAATTTCGTGGCTCCGGCCCTGACATTGGTGGGTTATAATATGGACCACCTGCTAGTCATGATTATTACGCAACTGAATGGTATCGCCATGTACTAGAGGCTACAGCTAGCTGAATTGAAGTGTTAGGGCATAGATAATAGAGCATGTTACATGCTCTATTATCGACGGTTAGGGTGAACTTTACAGGATGTTTGCATGTGAGAGTAGTGCACCATGCAGCCATATGGAATTCCTTATAATCATTGAGGGTTAATTACTCTGCCAAGTGCAAAGTATGGTGGGCGAGTAGATGTAATCTGGGTGAGGTGATTGCTCGATCATGCGAAATTGCGGATGGCCCAGAAATTCAGGGCCAGGGGTCAAAGTGCTCCAATTCTGTGATAAAAGTGAGGTAAAACACTCAGAACCAAGAGCGGCGTGGATTTTAAAAGTGACTCAGGGTCTTTAAGTCTCTATCTGCAACATGTTTGCAAGAATCAGCCATGGCTACTACGGGAGAGTGGAGAGACTGCTCGAAACTTACATGTGCATTGCTCAATCGTTGCGTTCGTTAATAGCGCTCATATTTTATACAAAGACTACACCAACTCTACTACCCTGAGAGGTGTAGTAGGCCTCCTTGGTAAAACTATGTGATAGACTTGTCCAGATCTCTTACTCTTCGTGTGCCACAAGTTCGAAGACGGCATCCACATACTGCCAGAGATGCCATTTTGAACACATGTCTTGTAGGGGCCTCATAAAGAATGTATATAGTTTTGTTTTGGTCACAACTCGTCACAGAAAGTGAAAGCAGAGAAACCCTAGGTTGAAAATCTTAGTTTTCACTCAAGGTATAACCTTCGATCCTCTATGACCCCTCCTCCACTTCCTATTTGGAATAGATGCATCAGGGTAGCTTTACAGGGTATTTACAGTAAAGTTAGTGGCCATGCAGCCCAACTATAAAACATTCCTTTGCTTAATATTCCCTCTTGTAAATCAGCTCAGTTCTCTGTTTGATACTGCAGCAATGATTGTTTGGCAAGTGTTACATATGCACGTGGTGGCTATATCAAGTCATGACTTAAGTTGTGGCAGTGATTCAGAAGACGACTTCTGCTTATTACTTACCATCAGAACTCAGACTTTCAACTCTCTCCTGAGTCTCTCTGTTGCACTGGTGTTAGGTATAAACTAGTAAGATCCCGCCTGTAACCTTCGGTTTATCAGAACTCCGCTCAGCAATAATTCAGTAATTCCTTAGCTTCGCCTCAGCCTTATTGAATTATTGATTTGTGTATTTCAGATAAACTGTTGTGGGCGGGATCTAACTATAACATAATCTACTAGACAATTCATAGTAGCTAGTGGCCTCACATGTATCTACACAAGAATTAATAAGAGACAAGAACAGTGCTAATTAATTATAGCTTTATTTTCTATTATGTACACAGGGTTACTATTACAGAGCTGAGGCAAACAGAGTACTGGCATATGGTCCAAAACAAAGAGGGTACCTGAGACCAGAGTTGCTTCAGAAAGCTGTGAAGGATTATGTTCAGTGCTACGTACTAGCAAAGGACACTGACCTTAAGCTTGATACACTTTGTCTAGCTATCATGCTGGCTACTGATAACAGTAAGTATCCCCTATAGGTGCCTCTTGTAATCTGTCATCTAGAGTAATTAGTATGGGTAATCACATGGATTTAAGTGCAATTACCTTACCTATTATTTCCAAATGGCACGAGAATCCATGCGATTCCATGTTAATCACATATCATTATAGTTCCTATAGTTACAGCCTGTTTTGAACTAAAAAAGTGTGTGATTACAAAAAGTGTGTGATTATGGAAGTAATCACACTCTTATCTATAGGGGTAGATGTACTGTTACTGATAAGTCTATGATTACTCTTTTTATGAACAGCATTTCAACTACTAGCAATAACAATTAATTTTGTTGCAAACAACGCTAATGGAACCCCAGCGAACCCTGGGTTACATAACCAGAATGTAAACTTTGCAGTGTTACCGTACCGATGAACAGAGGCGGTGAGTATAAGACCGTCCGGACCATCAGGTTGTGGACACTGTCATCAAAACGCCGAATTACTGATTCTACAGAGTTATTAGCAGACCTAGCCTTGTTCCCAGGGTCAGGTCTCCACAGTATTTTTTCTCACACTACTAATAACATTCAGCAGGGACCACTCAAAAAATGGCTGCACCTTTCGGCCTTGTAATGAACAGATTGTTTAGGTGTTCTGTGACATGAATGGGCTCTGAAGAGTAACTGCGAGAGATATAGATTTGCTGCCTTCATTCGCCTCGATCAGCTGTATTGTACACACAAGTGCATTATGTAACTGGAAATGACATCATGAAGATCATTTCAATATGTTAAAGAGCAACGTGCTCACATATTCATTTGTGACAGTAACTTTGTGTAAAAGTGTCACTGAAATTTCAGAGTCTTGTTCAAAAGTTTATGTGTCTGGTAGCTAATATATTGTGTCCGAATTTGGTGAATTACTCTACTGGCTATGCCAGTGTGTGTAATATGGGTACAAGACAAAAAAGTGGTCTGGCTGGTCAGGCAATGGTTGGACCACTAGTTTGGGCACTTAATTGTGTATTGCACAGATAAATATATTGCAAAAGTCGAGCAGTAAACTGTCTTCTGTCCGGGGCTTTAGCTGAGAATAGTATTAGTAAAGTGTTCTCCAACCAGTTGGTTTTCAAAGTGACTTACTGTTTGTGCTCTAATTATCTGAATTACCTTGTTTTGGCAACTCTTCAGCATTACTTAGGTTCTGCACATATTCATTAGAATATTCAGATGATAAGAGCATGTATGATACTGCTTAGATGGTGGAACACGATTGTACTTCGAAAACGTCTGCAAGGGTGACCGTACCTCCCCCCCCCCCCCGCCCCTAAACAGTACACATGATAAAACTGCAGAAGGTGGCAATAACTTGCTCAGTAAATGCCTGCACAATTCCTAAGGGGCTGCAGCAAGTTAAAGCCAAAAATACAGATGTTTATGTACTAGTTCTACATCAGTATTGTCATAGTGAGAGTCGATGTGTGATATGATCCGTGCTATTCCAAGTGGAAGTTTAGCTTCCACCTAGCACTAGTTAGCAATCAGGCATGTGGACTCAAGCCACGCCAGAGAATGACTATTAAGTGGCCTAGCTATGCTACCTAACTTGAGATGCTCTTCAAAAATACTTGACTTTCATACTACGTGCCCGGCTCCATCGCCTATGTACTGTCAGCAAGTAAATGGACACACTATTGCAAAATAAAGCAATCCTTTTATACTGGTACCTATGTAGGACATTGAGGGATAGGCCTGAGCAAATGTGTGTGTACAACATGGGGTATGAGATGTGTAGTATGGAATGAATACCAGCAATAATATGAATGCAAATTGTTTTGAACGACTGTCCCAGCACCACTAAACTGCTCATTCCTGGCCAATAGTCTCCATGACCTTGTGGGGCTGCTACTTTCTGTTACTCTTGCTCATAACTTAGTGTTCCTATGTTCGGGAGATTCTTATGTAGGCAAATGGTGCCAGTGAGGCAGTAAAGAGTGCTCCCAAATCTTCATAATCAAGAGGTACATCCATCAGAGCAACAGGTATAGTAATCGCATTGTACAGCAATAATGAAAGGTCCACACCTCTGGCAAATGGAAAATTACTGACTCTGAAATTAATAGTGCACACATTTCTATGTCTGGTCACATTTTAGTCTCATGCCCAGACATCCACCTGTGGGTGTCTGGACATGAGACTAGCTGCATTAATACATATACTACTTTCAGTGATGGTGTACACATGCAGTTGAAATACGTATGTTATACATGTATTTATGGTACCTGTATGACTATATGCACATGTATGTGTGACAGAATTTGCCCATCCACTACACTAATTGGACTCGCTCAGGCTCACTCCAATTATTAAAACTATATGTTGCCTTTAGGCATTCAAACATGTTCTTGTTTCTCTGCAGATTGTACTAACCTGTTGAAACTGTCTGAGCTCAACATAAGCCAGCACGTTTGCACTAAACTATCTGAGGAGTTGCTTGCCAGGGAAGAGACAACTGCTTTACACTTGAAATTTTTGGTTGTAAAAGATCCTAAGATCAAAGGAAGTGGAATGGCTAGCTCCCTCAGCTGTGATCTATCAGGAATATCCTGCTCTGATATATTTAGGAAGCCTGATCTTGAATTAGATACACTTCAAAGCTTCTTAAAACTTGGGGTAACCCTGGAATTTAAAGATATTGAGAGAGTAGTTGACACTCTACCTGATAGCAAAGTTGATATAATCAGCATTTTGTTAAAGGCCTGCACTAGTACCAAAGCCCAGTTGGTATCCCTTGGTAAAACATGCCTGCTTGCTAAAAAATTCAGGTTTGCCGAACAAGTTTGTTTTAGCTATACAGCCGGTTCTAGTTCAAGCAGAGACCAAATTGAGAATTTTGATAAAGAGCTACTGCATAATATAGCTGAAATGTCTTCTGATACTGAAATAACACAACTAATCTATGATGCCATAAATGAGGATAAACCTGATATGGCCAGGGCATTACTTAGCGCTGGTCGTATACAAGCTGATCAAATTGACTTGGCATCACTGATTCAATCAGGCACCCTGGTGTCTTTTCCACAGCTACTTAGCGAGCTACTTAGTGCTGGTGTGAGCCCTAATGGTGGTGAAATCCAACCACTAGATGCTGTACTCAGTTTGCAGTGCTATACTAATGACAGAAAGGCTGTAGTGGCAACATTTATCTCCGCTCTATGCAGCAACGCAGAGCTCAATGTTAACAGCATCTGTGTCCCAAAGAAGGAAAACACTACATTAGTCCACATAGCAACACAACTGGCAATAGAAACAGGTTGGTATAATCAAGTATGCAATGCATAAAAATGGCTTTGATTTAATAGGGCAATAAGATTGCAGATAAAATAGACAGCAATGTATTTTACCTTTGTATTATGCAAGAGTGTGTGCACTTGGCTGGTACTAATTGCTTTACGTCCACACTTATCATGTGCATTAAGATTACGACAATACATTAATGCCATTGTAGCCATGAGATCAGCGGAAGTTACTGGATTACAGGCCAAGCTAGCATATCTGGTTTAGCCAAGACAGTGAATAAGTGGTAGGCAGTAATGATAACCCATATTTTGGCAAATTATGGCTGCTAACTGGGAAGCGCACTATAAAATTGCTGAATTAGCTCTATCTCTGTAAAGTGAGACTGCTTAATCTGTTCTACAGCTGCACTTAGCTTACCTCGACTCATTGCTCTAGCATACATTGGATGATTTACGTGAATTATGCACTATGCCTGGCTAATTTTACAATCTTGTTTTATCACTTTAGGGAATATTGAAATGTTAGACACCGTCTGCAGCAGGTGTACATTTCCTGAAGGTGGTGCACTAATTGATAGCAAGGGACAAACACCCTTTCATATTGCTATGAAAGTCAAGCGGCCGGAATTTGAAGCAAGTGAGAAAGTTTGCAAAGTTCTTAGCAATTATTGTGTTAACCCAGATATAATTGATAATTCAAAAAAGAAACCAGCTGACTACAGTAAATCCAAAGATGACAAGCGTGTCAAGATATTGCAAAAAGCAGCCCTGAAGTTTAAAGATGCACATGAAAAGGTAAAAAGGAAGAAAAGTAAAAAAGCTAAAGGAAAAAGAAATGAGTCAGAACCAGCTACATTAGTTGAGTCAATGCCAAGTACACAGCTCCCTACATTTTCAAATCCGGTTCCTCACAGTGAAAATCCACTTCTTGACTCAGTAAAAGCCCGCCTAATAGCAATTCTTGACAAAGATGACTCATACTTTCACAATCCTGTTGAGTATATAAAGCAACCTTGTTACTCACATAATCCCATGCCTGGCCCAAAAACTAGTAGTAAGAAGGATTCGTCCATTCCTCCTGAAGATCAGCCAGCTGAAAAACAGCAGTCAGCTGAAGATCAAACAAAAGAACATAGTGACTCAGATACTGAGACGGAAGACACGGGGCTGGATGGCCTTCCATGGGAGGTGGAGGGACCAGAAAAGGTTAAGAAATTCTTCAAAAAGACAAAGAACGATAACCATGGGCTTCACAAGCTAGCTAAGCAAAAAATTAGAATGCTTGCAACAGGAGACTGGCATGGAAAAATTTGCAAAGAAGTGGTATCAGACCCAAAAAAGCAGCTAGTTCTATATGAAACTCGCCTCACAAAGGATGCCCGAATTCTCTGGGAAGTGGCAAAACAGTTTTCTGCACGTTGTACAGGCAGTCCAGAGAATTCTTCTAATAAAGTTATTCATGTCTATTCAGAAGTTATACGAATCTGGGATATTGTTCTTGATCATGATCAGCTAGACCGTGCCATCAAGCACATTAGGAAGTCACATCAAAGGGGATGTGATGCCTCAGTGAAGCTGCTCCTTATACCTGATCATCAGCAAACTTCTCCACAAACTAAATCAAGAGGCAGACTTCCAAGAAAGTTTCGCCTTTACTCTGAGCTGGAAGAATCTGAAGCAACAAACAATGTTGTGCAGCCACTACAGTTTATTCCAGCCGGCTGCACTAAAGAGAATGAACACAATGTAATAACTTTTTATCAATTTTCAGACATCCCCTTTGAAAGCATGCTGAAGGGCAAACATGATAGAAGAGATTTTCCCATAAAGGAATGGCCTGGAGAGCATGACATCATACAAATGCCCTATGACAAGGAATCAATATTGCTCCTGGGAAGAAGTGGCACGGGTAAGACTACATGCTGTCTCTATCGTCTGTGGAACCAATTCCAGACTTATTGGAAGAGAGCTATTAATGCTGGACCGCTACTTGCCCGAAAACTACCAGCATCTGAATCTGCTTTCAATGAATCAGGCTGTTGTTCTTCTGCAGATGAAAAGCTTTATGCCTCTTCTACAGATGTACCTGAAGGAAAGTCAGAAGATGCTTCATTAGTATATGATAGTGAAGATAAAAACGCCACAAGCATTTCAGAAGATGATTCAGCCTCTGATGATGAACAAAGATCCATGTCAGAGATACCTGAACACCTACATCAGATTTTTATCAGCAAAAACTACGTCCTCAGTGCGCAAATGAAGAAGAGATTCTATGATATGGCAGCAGCAAATTTGATTTTTGAATCTCATATGCCATATGAAGACAAAGATCTTCCAACTAATCTGGTACAAATTGAAGATTTTGCCTACCCGCTCTTCCTGACAACCCGACAGTTTTTTCTTCTTCTTGATAACTCCCTTGGAAATGGAGAGACCTTCTTTCCTCGAGCTAAAGATGGGAGTCTTGAGGTAAAGATTCTCAGCTCCGATTATGACCATGAAAATCCTGACACACTCCTAGATCTCATTGAGGAGGAAAGTGATGATGAAGATGATGAAATTGAAGATCCTGATGCCCAACAGGAGCATGACAGTAAAAAGAAGCCGCTGCAAATGCAGGAATATAAAGAAGTCACTGCCTCTTTATTTGAAAAACAAATTTGGCCAGATATACTAAAAAAATCGTCTCGCAATTGCAAGGAAATTGATCCCCTCCTAGTTTGGATGGAAATTAAGTCTTTCATCAAAGGTTCAAGGCAAGCAGTTGAGTCAGAGAAGGGTTATCTATCAGAGGAAGAGTACGAGGTCCTTGGAAAGAAAATGGCTCCAAACTTCCCAGGAAATCGAAGTGAAATCTATGAACTTTTTAAATTGTACCAGAATTTTCTTCAAAGAGAGCGTCACCAACATCTTTTTGATGAATGTGACTTTATTCACAGTATTCACACCCGATTAAAAAATTCAGACTATCTTGATTGGTCTATTCACAACTTCTATGTTGATGAAGTCCAGGACTTCACCCAGGCAGAATTATCGGTACTATTACAAGTTTGCAGAAACCCTAATGGTCTCTTTCTAACAGGAGACACAGCTCAGAGCATTATGAGAGGAGTCTCCTTTCGATTTGATGATCTAAGATCACTCTTTTACGATTTGAATGAGGAGATGAAACAATCTAAGGCTAGTATTCCAATAAAGGTCCCACATGTGCGTCAACTGGGAATTAATTTTCGTTCACACACAGGAATTTTGCAGCTTGCAGCAAGTATCATTGATCTTCTAATGCATTTTTTCCCAAGCTCATTTGATCGCCTTCCTGACGATAAAGGTATGTTTCCGGGACCAATTCCAACATTGCTCCATTCTTGTAATGTCAGTGACCTTGCTGTACTCTTGAGGGGCAACAAACGAGAGGCCTCTTCCATTGAGTTTGGGGCCCACCAGGTAATCATCGTCCAGTCAGAGGATGCAAAAAAGGCTTTGCCAAATGTCCTAAAAGCAGGAATTGTGCTAACAGTATTTGAGGCCAAAGGGCTGGAATTTGATGATGTCCTGCTGTATGATTTCTTTGCAGATTCAAAGGCAAGTCAATGAACTGAGTATGTTTACTGCATGAAGTAATGCCTATTTGTGTATATAGCTATGTGTTTATGTTATCGAGGGTAATCACACTGCCAAGTGTAAAATATAGCGGGTGAGTAGAAATGTGGGCGCATTGAATTACGATCTGGGCGGGGCGAACCAATCAGTTGGAAGAATAACAACTAAGGCAGAACCATGCGAAGCATTACTGCTGAAGAAGCTATGAAAATCAACTGATCTTTGGAAGATTGTTGTCTCCATCTGAAACATATTTCCAATGATCAGCCATGGCTGACAGGAGAGTGGCTGTGCTGCTTAAAACATACATTCACACCACTCAATCGTGCTATCTATTTCTAGCACTCGTATCTCTACTTATACAGAGGCTATACTGATCTGGGAGCTGTAGTAAGTCTTCCTTGGTAAAACTGTGCTAGGTTTGTCCAATAATCTGACTCTTCATGTGTCACATGTTCAAAGACACATCCTTGTAACTACTAGAGATGCCATTTTGAACTCATCTTCCATAACGACCCACATATTTGTGTATAGTTTAGTTTGGCCATAACGCCTTACAGATACTGAAAGTAGAGAAGCGTTTTCACCCAAGGATAACATGGTATAACTTTGATCCTCTCTGACCCATCCTTCATACCAAAACATTACACCCCCCTTAAATCTTTCCATGCATTTTCCTACCTAACTTCTGCTAAATATCATGTTGTGGGCAGGATGTTATATATGCTTTATTTTGCTGGCTATAGGTTGCCAAGGAGTGGAGAGTGGTAACATCATTCATTGGCCTTGCTAGGAATGCTGCAATGATCCAAAAGCAGAGTCTCTCCTTTGAATCTCAGCCTCGCCCCCTTGATTTCAATGAAAAGCAACACAAGTCCCTGAACTCAGAATTAAAGTACCTCTACACAGCCGTGACTCGGGCCAAGTGCAACCTCTGGATCTACGACTCTAATGAAGGTAAGAGGCTTCCGGTTTTTGACTACTGGCACAAACGTGGGCTTGCGAAGGTGATTCAGATCGATGACATTAGCAAAGATGAAAGTGGGCTTTTTGTTACTTCATCGACCAAAGAAGAGTGGGAGGAACAAGGGGATTACTTTAAAAAGAAGCAGTTATGGGAACCAGCTAAAAAGTGTTATCAAAAAGCTGGGCACCCCCTCCTTGAAATGGAGGCAGAAGCTTACTCACTGGTACAACAAGCCCGGGAACACAAGGGCAAGGAAATGCAGGATTTATATCTCAAGGCTGTTCTGGCTTTCCTAAACTGTGATCAGTTTTGTCACGAAGTAAAGCGGTTAGCCAATGCAGCCACTTGTTTGAAGAATGCTAAGAGATATGGTGATGCTGCCAAACTTTTTGAAAAGCTTGGACAGGTACGTATGTTATATATATGGGGTGAATTAGGAAGCCCATTCAACAGTGTATTTTCTGGTGGAAGTGGATATGTAGTACACATAGCTAATGGAGTCTTGTGCCCAGACCTCTGCTATAGATCTCTGTTGAAGGATTAGAGTAATTTACATGCACTAACACACTAAGGAGTCATGTGAGTGCTTATTCATAGCAAATACAAGCTAATAGAAACCCAGGATTTTGAAAATCACCTCACCACTTGACAGAGGTGAAGTATATAGCTATTATTATAATATAGGACTCAGAATGATGTCAAGTACCATAATGCTTCTGGTCTTGTCATGATATGGTATATTACATTTCCTGTAGTACAATGCATGTCTCTTTACAATTATACCTCATTTGTAATACTTTCTTTATAGCATATCACTACCATAATGATGCTTTTAATCACATGCATTGTATTTTCAATTTAATACAGCACGAAAAAGCCCGAAGAGGGTTTCTGAAGAGTAAGAACTTGGATGGTTTGGCAAATCTTAAAGAGAAAGAAGGTGACCATTCAGGTGCAGTACAAGTGTTTTTAAACCATAATCGTAAAATTGATGCCCTAAAGCGTGCAGCTGCCTATGAGAGTAAAGGAATATCCCTAAATGAGAGCTTATGTGTGGACCGATTAGCCATTAAGGTTGCAAAAGTGTACACCATACAAAAAGATTCTAAACGGCTTGAGGATGTCTTGGAATTTGTACAGGATGTTTCACAGAAAATAAAATTTCTTAAAGATGCTTGTATGTACAGTAAGGCCTGTGACCTCCACATTCATGAACGTCAATTTACTGAAGCATACAGAATTTTTAGTGCCCAAGCTATGTATAGTAGAGGTATCAAACTTGCTGAAGAACAGAGGAATTCAGAAATGCAAGCCAATTTTATCTTCCAAGCTGCAGTGGCTCATATGGATAGTACTGTAGACCCACAACTATTGAACAAGTTAAAAGAATTGAGTACTTGTAAATTGGTTGCGTTCAAAGCACATGCTTTCCTTCTACTTGGGAAATTGACAGGCAATGCTGCTTTTTGTCGACAGGCCCTTTCAACCTATAAGGCAGCAAATAATGTAATTGGTGAAGTAGAATCTTTCAATGCCCTGATTGTAGTAAGTAACCCTAAACCAGAAGATCGTGCATTCATTAGCATGGCTGTGAGTGCTTGTAAAGCAGCTAAAACCGTAATAGATGCCACTGAAAACCAACAAAACCCAACACCATCCAGCGAGTATTGTATGAATCAGGTTAATGATTTCTATTGCCTACAGAGGCATCGACATCACGATGTGTACTTATACACTATTCCCAGTAACCAGGACATTTGGGTCAAAAGTCTTATCACTAAAAGCTGTGATCTCGACCCAGATGGTATGATTAAAATTGACATTTCAGTAGCTCTGAATGCAATCAGAAGCCACATAGAACAATACATTTCAAAGTGGACAGAAAAGGACCTCAAAGTTGAAATTGTTCTCCGAAATAGAATGCACTCTTTTCCATTTCACAAGCAGCTGCAGATGTTAGAAAAGGGAGGTCATCTCCAAGAGTCATTTCTTACATACCCACCAGAAAGACTAACTGAATATCTCAGAACCTGCCTTGAAGCACTAGCTCTGTTTAATATTGCAACTAGCAAGTACTTCTCAAAAGCAGAATTTCAAGCAACCTTTTCAAATTTCTTTTCACCTCAAGCAACAGTGTATTTGCCAGTGAATAAATCACACTGTAGCACTGTTAGAACATCAAAAGCTGCCTCTAAGCTGTTGTCACACATGGCTGCTGATAGAATTGCAAGGAAGGACTTCAAGCTGGATAACTGGCTGGATATATGGAGGATCCATTGCATTCTTGGCAGAGGCTCTCAAAAATTAGGACCAATACTGGCAGAACAGGCCAGACACGTAAATATCATGGCTGGAAAAATCACACAGAGTGACTCAAAGCAAATGTCAAAGGATAGGGTGTCTGCAGGCGCAATTGTAACAAAACAAGTTTCTAAGGCAGATGATGGTAAATATCAAATACCACACACATTTGTATACAATTCTGCCGATAAAAAATATGCCCATGTGTTTTCAATGTGGCTTAAAGCTTACTCTCTTATCCATAAGCAAAGAAAGGTTATTATTTCATCTAAGATAATAGTGGAGCATTTTATACAGATCATTGCCAAGAGGCGCAGCCTTCGACCCACCATTTCTGTGATAAACCTGGTCAATATTGCTTGCATTTTCTCTACTGCTCTTCTGGCAGTTACTTCACAATGCTGCCAGCTACGTAATCAAAATTCGGCTATAGTAGTTCCAAATACTTACCCACACATTGTAAATTTTTTTGACTGTCTCACTTGTCAGGAGTCTAGTGACACCTGGCTGCTGAATGCCTGTGTTGAAGAAGTTAAGCGGAGTGAAAGGGCTAATTCTCTTCCTAAACTACACCAAAATGCCTTGGAATTGTTGAAAAAGATTTTGGATGTATTGGTGGGAAGGTATAATGAACATTGCAATGTTCTCCGATATGCAGTACGTGGATATGCAGAAAATGGTGAGGCACAACACTGCCTGATCTTAACCTTAACCTTGTTTGGTAACCTGATATGTACAGGGTTTTTAAGTGATCAAGTCGCCGAATATCAAAAAACTATACTTGATTCTCTGCAGTCACTTTCATCTTCACATGCTAACACTGCTATTCATCACTTAAACAATGCCCGTACAATATTTGCTACTGCTAATAGTGCAGCAGGAGCTTTTCTTGCAGTAAACCACCTTATTTTAGTGTCTGGCAGGGATGCACACTTTGTGAGGATTAAATTAAGTCGAAGGGATGGTCAGCCACCTAAACTTGAAACCCCCAGTTTTCCAATACAACAAATTGTCCAATATTCACGTCAAACCCCTTTGCCACAACTTTCACAGTTTGTAGCAGTAGCTCCACCCCAACCATTACAAATATCTCCAACAGTTATGCTTCAACCAGCTATAGGACAAGATCCAAATTACATACAGCAATTAGCTCAACAACAGCAGCACACAGTGTCCTCATATGCCTCGGTAGCAAGCCCACACCTTCAACCAACATTATGGAATCCTACAGGATTATCAGTGAATGTTACACCATCCTATCCAGCAGGTGCCACTCCTGTAGGCAATGTCTTACCCTCCAGTAACACTACACCTGATTTCCATGAACCTCAAACAGTCACAGATTTCAAGCAATTATCCACGCCTGCAGGTATAACTGATAGCCAAATTCTGACTGAAAACATTCACAATCAAAGTGGAGATAAAACCCTAGCTAAACACCAATTGTTGACTTCTCAGACTGGTGATTTGGAAAAGTTTGAAGCATCTACCATACCCCTTAGAAGGGAATCTAGTTACACTGAGACAGATGAAACCGAACTTGAGGATCCTGAAGCTGATGCTCCAGCAATGAATGAAGAACTTCGAGAGGCACTTGCTAGCACAGTTGACGTTGATAAGATAGAAATACAAGATTCTACAAAAGATGATCAAATGTGGTCAAATGTTGATGATGGTGTCTGTAGAATTTGTGGTGTTCCTTTAAGTACCTCAGTGTTTGCTGAAATAGAGTCTGATATTAATGATGAATCTTCTGAAGGACGCAGAAGAGAAGAGGTAGTAGCCACTTCGGAAACTCGTCAGTCACATATAAGAAGCCAACAACACAAGGAAAAGGAAAGACAGTATGAAGTTTTCTGTCAAAAACTCAAAATGCTGTATGATGAATACAAAGAAATACTCTCCAAGGAACTGGAGGAGTGTCAAAGAATAGAGGACCCCCCTTCCTATTTGGAAACACTCACCATCAAGATACAACAAGAAATAAGTTCTAATGACCAAAAGGTAGAAAATTACAAACGAAGCTGTGAATGGAGGGAGGGAGCATCTGAAATTGAAAATTACATGGTGGATGCTATGAATTCATTAATACAACAGGCAAAAAAAGAATGCCAGAGAGCAATTACAGACAAAAGTAAAGAACAGTCCATGAAACAACAGCAATCAGAGCAGTTGTCAGCTGATGATGAATTCGCAGGAGCTGAATTTGAAAAAGAAGAGCCTATTGAGTATAGTGGCTCAGTGGTTGAAGAAGAGAAGCAGAAAGAAAGGAAGAAAAAACAGTCACGAAAGAGGAAACATAAAAATTAATCTTTGTGACAGCATGCAAGATATAGTCGTGTGAATGATAATGTTGGCCAATTAATGTATATAGGTACTATAGAGACTGTTATAGCTAAAATATTTTATCGATCTGTATTAAATTTTATTAAACTTCAATCAGTTAGTTGTGCACATCAATACATAGAGTACATGTATGTGTATGTATGGTTGCACATTGTACAATATTGCGAATGTATTATAGAAGGTTCAGAAGGGAAATGGATTGCATGCATGCATACATGTACCACATGCAAGAAATCAATCATCACTGTCATCAGTGAAGTTGAAAGGCTGAAAGTTTTGTCTCATGGTCTCAGCTGCTGAAGTCTCCTCCTCTTTAGTGGCACTGCAAGCCTTCCAGTCCACACGAGAAGGCATGTTCAGTATCAGTGGGGAGGCTAGCACCTCTCTGGAATTGGGAATGGACAGCTGGCAGTGATAACCTCATTCCCAAGCTGCATAGTCCCATTCTCCGACAGCTAAGATTAATTCCTAGACTGCTTTATAATTATTAAGACTATACTTTAGAATACAGCCACACAAAATTCTGCAGTTCCATTGGTCAGAGTGTGCATAATAAATCCCTTATACATCTGCTAATCTAAGCATGGAATATAAGTGCTAGAAGGGTGGATAATAAGTGCTAGAGGAACTATATCTGTGGACTCTAAGTGCCAGGGGGCATGGCTTATATTGCTGCAGCTTCAGGCAACATGGTAACCATTGCAGTATTCTAAATAACCTAGACGACGAGTGTGCGGGATCTATGGGATTTAGAAGCCCTCGGGGCCCTTAGTAGCGTCCTCGCTTCGCTCAGACGCTACAGCCTCAGGCCCCTCGTGGCTTTTAAATCCCATAGATCCCTTGCACTCACCGTCTAACTATTATATCTCAAGAATCAAACCCTCAATTTCTTGTTTGTCGTTTGCCCATACATGCTGCTATTTTAACTCATTTGTGCCTCGTACTATCCATTCTTGGAATTCCTTACCTTCTTCTATAACTAGTATTAATTCTGATACATCATTTACATTAAGTCTCTGGGCACATCTTTATCAGCAGTCTGCTATTATTGTGTCCATTGTATTATATATATGTGCAAAAACATTTGTAGGAAAAAAGAACTCTTGCCATATCCAATTTTTGCCACTATAGTACATTAGCCACTAGGCATAGAGTGATCAGTCTGGCGATGTGACCACTAGCCAGAGCCATCTAGTAATACAGTATTTAAGGCATTGGCCATGGGTAGACTCTTAACCAATTATGAGTGCATAGGTTTATTGGCACTATACATACCACAAATTACTGATACCAAAATGTAAGCAACAAATATATATATATGTCATTACTGCAGTATTAAGGATCTGATCCACTTCATCATTACATTACATACACGGACATAGCCACATAGACAGGTAGCTACATTTCTCTAACTTCTCCTGGAGACATTGCTTTAGCACTTGGTCTATGGTACCAGCTACACAAATTTAGCCATTCCATCTCTTACCGCCCAAACTGGAGAGGAAATCTACCCTTGATTCTGAAGAACAGGCTTGGGCCATCATCAAACTCAACAGTAAAGTAGGGGGCACCAGGGCGTACCAGCTGTACAGGAGGAGAGAGAGTGGAATAGCCACTGTGCCAAGACCTCCATTACCACCATACACGAACTTGAAGGCAATGTGCCACTGCATACTGTTGGTATAACCTTTCAGGGGAGAGGAGGGAGTCGAAAGGTAGGGGCATTCACTCCCCCTCAGAAATTTTATGTCCCACTCCTTCACCCTTAGAAATCTTAATCCTTCAAACTAAATAGTAACTGCTGCCATCCTCCAATCTGTTTTTTGCCTTTGAGTACACTGTTAAATGAAATACTGTCTTGCTTGATGTGATAACTTCAGCTTGACTGATGTGATAACTTCATGCCTTGAAGTTGGTACTAAAACATGCAATTGCTGCCTAACATGCTCTTAACCAATGCTGCACATGCACGTACGTACGTAACTCATGCAATGTTAGTTCCGGAATAATAGGCAATTACAGCCTTTTCATTGTCTTAAAGGAGAGTCAAAGGACAGCTGCATACCTCAGAGAGAGCAGTCTCCTCCGGTACGTCAGTAAACTCTACCCCCTGAGATTTCCCGTGGTCAATGAATGCCTGCTTCAGAGCCTCAGATGGTGTCTTGGGTATGGGAATCACCTGAATAATGAAGACAGAAGGCTAACTACAAGATTCAAAAGCCACCACCAATATAATGCAGCAGAAACACATATTTCAGTCGGTTATCCAACATACCTGCAACTGCAAGTGCTGTGATCTAAAATTCCTCTCAAAAATTACACAGGACTGTTTCTTGCTGTGAAAGTACTTCCTAACAGAGTTTCTAAACTTGCCCAATTCTTCAAGTACTTCCTACAGGAGAGATCACGTACGTCATACACAATGGTCTCTACAGTGAGTCATCACATGATGTCATGTGAGAGTCAGGTGACATGCCTGTGGTGCCTCAGTAGAAGCTGCATAATGTCCAATGGGCAGTATCAATACATGTTCTCGAACCAAGCCTCCTTTAGGAAGAGCCAAGTATGACTGAAAAAGAAGAAAAATTACAGTCCTAACAATATTATGGTTATTGCTGATGCAATATACTTCAGATTCCAATCCCAGTATTTGAAGGTTACATCCTTCAATGCCGATATTATGTCGAAATCCTTTTGTTACCGATCTTTCAAATCACTTTAGAGTTATCATCACCACAGATGCCGAAATGCACCCATATCGAACCTCGTGAGCCATCAGTAGCAGGTTCTAGCAACCCAAAGACTAACTCTCAACTTCTGACTAATTTCTCGCTTCTTAAGCCACTAAGAAGCGAGAATATCGAAATCCTTTTGTTACAGATCTTTCAAATCACTTTAGAGTTATCATCATCACAGATGCCGAAATGCACCCATATTGAACCTCGTGAGCCATCAGTAGCAGGTTCTAGCAACCCAAAGACTAACTCTCAACTTCTGACTAATTTCTCGCTTCTTAAGCCACTTGCTACAAGTCATGTGAGTATTGGCTATGCATACGGCTGATTAATTTGATACCAACATTGCCGATATTGGCGCCGATACTAATAAAGGATCAGTATCAGTAAGGCCTTAGTAGCCGGTAAATTGCATAGAAACAGCTGCACTATGATACAGCAGACATATGACAGACTGATAACAGGCTCTTGACAGACGGACAGACAGACAAGATCGTAAGATGTAGACAAATAGATACACAGACATACATGGTCTCCAATGGCAACAATTAGGTGTTTCTCAACCTCTGGACTACCAAGACAAACCAATAAGGTCCTCTAGGTGCAGGGGGACGGGTGGGAGGGTGCTGATGTGGATGAGGGGAGACTGGGAAAGAAGGGGTGTACGTTTGGCCTGCGGTGTGCCACTTTCTGAGGAAGAGAATTGAAAAAAAAATGATGAAGGTATTTGAGTAATAAGAATATCCAGACAATACTCTAAACCAAGTCAGTCACTAAAGGACATTGAGCCAGAAACATGAACAAGATTCCTTGAATAGTAGGGATATTCAGTTACCTGTGGACCTGGTATATTTTCTCAAGTGTGTAAGACACATGGTAGAAGATGATTTTTTGTGGGGGCGAGGACAGCTGCAGTTCTCAGACAATGAAGGAAGGCAGCAAATATACACTTCTTGTAGCTAGCTACACTTCAGAGCCCGTTTGTACCGCAGACTGAGCACTGAATAACTGTTATTAGCAAAAGTATAAAAGTGTAGCCGGTCTTTAGAGCAGTCCCTGCCTACACATCATTAAATCACACAAGAATATGTACCAAGCTCTTAAGTTACAACGTACGCTGAAATCCTAGCTACTGGAACCAACGAGCAGAAGAGCAGTAAGCAAGCTACTCTTCAGAGCCCGTTTGTACGATAGACTGAACACTGAATCAATGTTATTAGCAAAAGGAGCTGTCAAAGTAAAAAAAGGAACAGTCTGCACCGCAAGAACCTGCTAAAGATCAAGATGGTGAAAGTGACGATGAATTAATTTCAATTGAGGAGGATCATGTGATGGATTTTGAGCTGACACAGAAGGCAAGAAGCAAAGAAGACAAGGAGCATTCCAGGGAAGTGAAGAAGAGGAAGAAAAGAAAGAAAGGGAAATGATGAATAATGCATAACTATTGCTTAGTTGTTTAGAGCACAAATTTTTGCATGCATGCATGTATAGGAACAGTAACCCCCTCCCTTATTAACAATTACTGCTATCATCATTCTAACGTTTATGCTATTATTACAAAGCTATAAACATTGTGGTTATGTATGTACCTCTACTTACAACAGTGCACCAACATTGCTGTGAGAACTTCAGAATGATTTTTCCGTTCACTAAATTTATGCTTACAGTGATGATTGAATAGACATACTTTTCCTCCCCACAGAGCCCATGTCCTAGGGTGTTTCCTCCCCTACAGCCCCTGTCCTAGGGTGTTTCCTCCCCTACAGCCCCTGTCCTAGGGTGTTTCCTCCCCACAGAGCCCATGTCCTAGGGCCCTACAGCCCCTGTCCTAGGGTGTTTCCTCCCCACAGAGCCCATGTCCTAGGGTGTTTCCTCCCCTGGAGCCCCTATTCTAGGAAATTTCCTCCCCCTGGAGCCTCTGACTTGGGAAATTTCCTCCCCCGGAGCCCCTGTCCTAGGAAATTTCCTCCCCCTGGAGCCCCTGTCTTAGGAAATTTCCTCCCCCTGGAGCCTCTGTCTTAGGAAGTTTCCTCCCCTGGAGCCCCTGTCTTAGGAAGTTTCCTCCCCTGGAGCCCCTGTCTTAGGAAATTTCCTCCCCCTGGAGCCTCTGTCTTAGGAAATTTCCTCCCCCTGGAGCCTTTGTCTTGGGGAATTTTCTCCCCCTGGAGCCTCTGTCTTGGGAAATTTTCTCCCCCTGGAGTCCCTGTCCTAAGAGCCCCTGTTCTATGATACTTCCTTCCCCCGGAGCCCCTGTCCTAGAATATTTCCTCCCCCGGAGCATTTATCCTAACGTTTGTCCTGGGATATTTCCTCCCCCCAGAGCCCCTGTCCTATAATATTTCCTCCCCCAGGAGCCCTTGTCCTAGGATATTTCCTCTCCCATGCAGGAGCCCCTGTCTAGTATTAGGGGTAGGGTGTGGAGAGCTATTATACAACATTACACAAAATGCTGTTCTGAATCCAGATGGATGATTTGAAATAGTACAACCAGGGTGGGACACAAGGTCGCAATTTGTCACCTATACGTTTAGGTTGGGATGAGTTGAGGCGTTCTGTAGCTAACACTTTTGAAAGATAAAAACTAGTTCATTGTGAACACTGTTGTGACTGTAGAAACAGTGGTTTGAGTCAGCAGGTTTACTCTTAGAATGTGTTGGGGTACTAAATTAATGAGATTCCAAGGGTTGTATGTTATTTGGGCAGTAAATTTGTGTTCATGGGATAGAGAACACTGGAAGGATAACTAATTAAAATCACTTCCCTCAATAGGAATACCAGTAAGTTAGTTTTTGCAAACTTAGAGTTACAGTAGCTAGTAGCTAATTAAAAGTCTGGGCTTGTAGCTACTTACTTGTTTGCAGTTACCAGAAGTTTATTCCACCTGTAATCCTCCTGTTAACTGTCTTAATCAGATATTACATCTCGTAAATGATAGAATTTTTAGGGTTGCTAAACCTTAGGAATCCGGTAACACCCGGTCTCCACTTCCAAGGGCAGACACCCAGCCCGGAGCGAAGCCATCACCCACCTTGGCCCAGGATCAAGCGGGGACAAGACACAACTGGCAGGAGTGGGTGCAGCCTTAAAAAGTTTGTAAAGCTTTAGCTTACCACCTGATTCTGAGTCTTTAGTGACTGGTTTGTGTAACATTTCAATCCGATATAGTAATTTATTCCTTTCTTGGTTAAGCGTATTACAAACCATAACAAAATGAAATTCATCATTATATTAATGAATGAAACATGTTCCCAGAACTTAATTGCTAAATGTTTATATAAAATGTTTAAAATACGTTCTTCGGTTTTGTATCACTCATAAGGCATAATATTATTCATTTATACAGTGACTTATAAGTCATGTCATGGTTGGGCACCATATCATTATATGTTTTTATATATATGGGCATGTCACTCTAATAAAAATTTTGTTTGATTGATTGATTGTGATAGCATGCCCTAATAGAATCAGTTTGGTCAAGGGCGCATTGAGCCGCCAAAGGCGGCAAGAGAGCATGCAATTTCCTGTAGTGCACGTACAGACGGCCGTAATGCTGAATGTTACTAAAAATAGCTTCCGGGTAAACCGCGTGGTAGTGAATATACGGTATGTTTGCAAGCTACATTACTGTATTGGGTTGTAATTGGTTACCGGGTATTACTGTGTTCACTGTGTATACTGTGTTAACGGTATTCACAGAACATTTTCTGTGGCACGGGTCGTATATTAGTGCACATATGCGAGATGGCATCGACACTAATGCCACACTTTGTTAAACACTTACCGATGGCTTCGATTCACTCTCCCAACCAGAACAAGCCTTCAACTATGCTTCAACTGCCTGTCTATCACGTTATTGCTATAGTGCGGTGTACGGCAAGATCAGAGCATCCCCCAAAACATGCATGCACTTCCGGTGATAATTTAAATTCTATGTTTAGTAACATTCAGCAGTCTATACGCGATGCATGCGCCCTAGCTGCTTAAGCTTAGTCTCGTGCCCAGACGCCCGCCTCCATCCGCAGGCGTGGTCTGGGCACGAGACTACTGCTCACTGCATGCACTATAGCCGCATGCATGCACATGACGGCTGACGTCACAAAACTGCAGATTGGCACGTTCCTGGTAATAAGATTCATCAGTGTGTCACGAACAAAGGCGCATAGCGATTCGAAGAATTCCTGGGATACGTTGACATAGTAGACAGCATTTTTCTAGTCAGTATAGTAGCTAGCTATACCCGTACCAGTTAGTTTTGTAAGTGGTAGCGATGTTCTATACTTCTTCCATTCTACGATCCACGGCGAAGTTAGCTAACGACTGAGGAACTGGGTAAGCTAACCTTAATAGAACAGTTTGAGTAGACTCTTCCCAAGGCGTTTGAATCCTATATTCGACTCCGTGACAGGGGAAGTCGCCTTGGGTTGAGTTCATTAGCTAGCTAGTTAGCTAACTGTGGAATGATAACCCCCCCAAAACTGCCTTACTATTAAGCTGAAAAGAACAAACCAGGGATGGCTTGAGGTAACAGATCTATCGAGAAACTCACAGCAGAGTGCAAGACATGCGCTGTCTCTGCTGCACATAGTTTCCAGAGCTAACTAGTACAAATTGTGCTAATCCTTTAATACAGTTTGTTCCGCCTTTTATTTTCTGTTTGCGGTACGGCGCCAGCAGAGAAGCCAGCTACCTCAAACCTTAACAGCAGTGAACATAGTAGTATACTTTATAGTCTCGTTCCCAGACCCCTCAGCAGCAGCCCCCCCCCCCTTCATCTTTTCAGTGGGGCGTGTTTGCAATTCATAATGTGATTAAAAACCCTCAGTTCTAAATTGAATATGCAGGAGAACTACATGTATCACTTGTCGACAACCCACAGTAATAGATAACTACATATTGATAGGGCCCTGCATGTGTCTGCAGTAGCTACCAAACAGTATGTGGTGAGAATTAATGGAACTCGTACTATGTTAAGCATACTAGAGACATGCAACCCTCTCGAGCTCCTAGCTACTTTATGCTAATTAAGTTGGGTCTTTTGCACTAAAAAACACAGGAAGGGCGTGGTGAATGCTTAAATCTCACAAGAGTGCTACAAAAATCATGCACCAAAATGTTTGTGCACTTAATGACACTGAGAACGGCTGCTTCACATCCTCTGCAGCGACGCACAACACTTATAGCTAACTGCTATGTAACACCACTTTTGAACTGAAAAGAACAAACCTGAATCCTGGCTACGGGTCTAAAGAGGTATATACCACTGTTAGGAAATTACACTGCATGGTTCGAATAGTATTCATTCACTAAATACCACTGGGACTAAGACTGGATTTGCCGCATAGTACATAGCCAGACATATGACAAGTGACAGTAACAGTTTGTGATAATGCTGTAATATTGGATGTCAATTTTTTTAAACATTTAACAGTGTACATGCATGCACGGTTGCACAAGATGTTTATCAACACAGGTACTGAAAGTATACTTAGTGCACCTAGGATAATATTTATACTTGTCTTTGGTTTTATCAACACTGCACGACATAATATGCATGCAAAGGCTATACAGCTTACTGTTTCTTTAATCCCTCAGGTAAACCACTAAGCTAAGTGGCCAAATGTCACAGTGGCCTGATTCCAGGCAAGGCTGGCAAAGCCCCAGTCTTTTTCCTGGAGAAGGCTTTATTCCAGTCCCGCCTGGATGTTCTCCTGGGCAGCCTTCACAGTCCCCTCTTTGGGTTCCATCTCCTCAGATGCAGGTAATGTGAAGAATATAGATATATTATCTTAAAAGTGGGTGAACGTTATAATCAGCCATATCTTAATGGTCTTGTGTATCTTGTCCAGTATGATACAGTGGCGGATCCAGGGGGACGGTGCCCCCCCCCCTCAGCCTAGCGTAGTATTTTTTTAGTACTATTATATCAGCGCTAGAGCTTATAAGCATAGTATACTTACTGTCAGTGTGACTGTACTGCAGTTTAAAATCGGCTCCAGTTGTCTCCTACAGTCGTGGAGTGATTACCGCACTGCGGCACAAGTATATATATATATATATCACTGTAAAAATAGAGTGGTCGTTATAACCCATATGAGGTTAACTCAGTTGCATTGCACCACGTCACAGAATGTACAGTTAAGTGCATATCAGTAAGATCACTTTACTCAGGGAAACCCATGCAGCTACATCGTGTTTCTGTGGTGGGGATAGCAACAGGCTGCAAGGGAAAGGTATGCGTTGTTAATTGGCCTTTCTATCCTTTTGAAATTGAAGAAACATTCATGTAAAGTGATCCACTTGTTTACACATTGTTTTGTACCTAGACAGCAACTTTGTAAAGTTGCGTATATATATGTAATAATATATAAAGCATAGGAGTTAGGTTGGTATGCTAAATATACGACCGAGGTCAATATGGGAAATGCCCGCGGACCGAGGATGTATATTTAGTATACCAACCGTATACTCCTATGCTTCATATAATATATCCCATAGCGATGACATCATCCACGACTGCACATGCTCAGATATCATACCTGTGACCTTTGCAAGGGCTGTGGACGTCGAGAGTGAGCTAGCTAGCTGTCTAGGTTGAGTGGTTGCATGGCTGAGAATAGCAAGGAATTGTCTCTTCAGGGCTACGGAAGCGATGCAGATTTTGAGAATATTGAGCTGAATCGAAAAAAGAAGTGCCTGAGTTTGAAGAGAAGTAAAAAGAGTGTTGAAGGCCGTTTCAAGATGTCATCTCCCGAGATAGCTAAAGCCAGAAAGGATTCATTCCCAATATTGTAGTTCGCAATCATGACATAATGATATGAATTTAAACCTGAGTACAGGTTGATATGCCGAATATCATACTTGACCACTGTACTTAAGCTTCTATGATGATGTCATCACTATGATATATATATATATGTAATAGTTATATCACGGGCGCGAGGTCTGTATCAGATTTATTGCACTGGAGCCCAAGGGCCGAAGGCCCGAGGGCTTCGTGCAATAAATCTGATGCAGACCGAGTGGCCGTGATATAACTAGTTTATATCCTGAGGCCGTCGATACTGATTGGTTGGTTATAGCATTACTAGGGAGCCTTGGTAACTGTCGTGAAATGCCGAGTTAAGATAATGGCACAGTATTATAGTGAGCCCCAATACTGCAGCACTCTTGTGTATATTATATATGTACCTTCACGCAGTCTCTCTATAATATGTAGCTATTCATGCAATTTTGCTCCAGGCTGAAATAAAATGCACTAGCTGGCATGCTTGAGGCAAAAAGATATTGCACTGATACTTGGTAACAGTGCATTAGATGATTTATTGCACCTAGTAACAACATAGCAACAGGATATAAATAATGTGCGCAACTTCTGTCACGCTTAGGAATGCAATTAAATCTCAGGTTACGTTCCTTATACGTGTTATTACTATGTCTGTACGTTCCGTATACGTATTATTACTACATCTGTAACGGAATGCTTCCGGCCCCGGGGTGGCAAGCACGTGTTCAAGATGGCATCCTGACCAGTTACATGGATGCTGCCTTTGTACTTCTGGCACACAAAGGATCAGAGATCTGGACAAATTGATCACCCAGGTAGGCTTACTACAGCTCCAACGCGATTAGAGTTTGTGTAGTCTCTGTTTCAGCATGGATCTGACCGCTGGAGACAGACGGTAAGCAGATCGATTGCCAGCGATACGAACGTGAGTTTCAAGTGACTCTGCTCTCGTGTAGCAGCCATAACTGGTCCTTGGAACTGTGTTGTATACAGAGACATTTGTCTCCTGAAGGCCCATTCGTGTAGTAGTAGCTTCTCCGGCAATTGTGTGGGCGATGCAGCTCCCAAACGTTCTAGTGGGTGTGGTTTTGTGCTAACTAACGTACGTCATACCTCTGCGCAAGGCCATCTGCGCAATGCATATACCTAGTACTAAGTACAAGTATAGTCTCAGGCACAATTTGCAACCTCGTAGTCATAGTCCTCCATAGACAAGACAGCAACTGTAGTGACTTAAATAAAAATTCTGTCATCAAGTACATGCATGTAGGCCTATTAGCCTCTAGTAGGCCTATACATTTGACTCTAGTATTACGAAATGATGACTATAGTCGTCATTGGTCAGTAAAGGGTTAAATTGTATTAAAGTGTGACGTATGGTGTTCTCATAACGACATCGACACCGAGCAGAAGTGTATCTTCCGCTGCTGAGTCTGATGCAACTGGCTTATTTATTTGCTGCCTGTTCCATACCAGAATGAGATGCTATGAGAGCACTTCCTGACCGCTTGAAAAAGGGTAAAAAAAAAGTTTCCGCGCTTTGCATGGATATTTATCATCTGCTGCTTTGCAGCCGCTTCCCTACACTAAACAAAATCCTGATTGAAACTAACAACTACAACCACCACTGAATCTGTGTTACAATTTTATGTACTAGTGGTGATTTGCAGCTGAAATGCAGAGACAGCGCTTCCTGGTTACTATAAAAGTCTTTTGCACTTTGCGCGAAGAAATTCTTGGCTGCTTCGCAGCCTCTATGGCCTTGTGCTCCCTCCCTTCCACGATCCTGGATCCGCCCCTGTGATATTTTTACCAGCTGGGCTGTGACTGTAAAGATGGTATGTAGAGAATTGGGTATGTCATAAGACGTAAAAGAACACCTAGATTGCTTGCAAGGGGTTGAGGTGTTGCTACAATAACAGTCCTGACACAAGAGATGCAACTGAGCTCCACAGTGGTACTACAGATTCAGATAAATCCTGTGAATACCTTCATGGTACACTTACTCCAAACATGGACCCTTATGATGGTGTTGCAGACAAATTAATACTCAACGTAGGTGAATATGTGATTCCCAGGAATCTACGCTGTTTAGGAGGGCATTAACTGATTTAGACCATAGCACTTGCGGTGACGTCAAAGAAGCTTATAAATGCTGATTATAACGTGCCATTTTTAGTTGGCGAGGGTGGCATATTATGAATGATGTTATGCAAAAAAAAAAAATAGCCACAGTCACAAAACTCGCATGAGCCGTGGCAGCTCATGTGCTCCTGGTATCCTGATCTGGGTTAATAGTTTCTGGGCAGGCAGGCCAGGTGAGTTTGATAGCAGTGGAAATCCTTTAACATGCTCCTGATAGTGATAGATTTCAGCTAAGATTTGTGGAAAAGTGAGCTAGACTTTACTGTAGTTCCTCTTTCTCGACACCGATTGCTCTGAGGCTCGAAGAGTCATTAACAGCCCAATAGCTAGAGCCTAGTAGAGGACCAAGCCAAAACTAAGCTAAAGCTTGTGATGGTGCTAGATGATGGCATGGGGTTCTACTGTTGGGCTGTACTGAGCCTCTGAGCAGAAGCTTGTAGTCGCACCAGATAAAGGATACTAATGTTAAGTTTCCTGGGCGAAACTTCAGCAAACTCTCTCAGTTGACCTAATAAGGTAGCAGGAAGTGTAAACTGTATTATAAATTGTGTATTTTCATGTATAAATTGTGTATTTTCATTCCCATTTCTGCTTTATATTCCTATTTCTATTTCCTCATTGCCCACTTGCTCTTTTCTTGCTATGGGAATACTTTTTGGAGATACATTACAGCAGTTATATTCTTCTCCCCTGTAGACAGCTGCACAGCTGTCAAAAGAACTGAAAACAGATGGAAATTTTCATTTCAAGAGAGGAGCATATTATAGCGCTTTGAAATGCTATACACAAGCATTGCAAATCTGCACTGCTAATGGCTTTCAGACCACAGCTACTGAACTGAATAGCAATATTGCTGCTGTGTACTTGAAAAAACAAAATTACCAGCTTGCATTCACCCATGCAAATGAATGTATTCGACTTGATCAACAATTTGGAAAGGTAATACCCTCACTAAAATTATGTACCCTACTTTTATCTTGCTCATGAGCTGCCAAAGGCTCTGAAGGAGGCATTAGAGCATATCACATTTGATATAGCATATAGTCCACACAGTACAGTATGCTATAGCTAGCTAGCTAAACAAGAATGGACAGAGCATCTCAAACAAAATTTGAAAGTCAGTTCTTGAGCATCCAAGAATATTGGACTTTAGATTTCTCCTGTCTATTGGTATATACATGAAATGGCAAGATGGAACTTCAAATTAAAACTAAAGATAGCCATTGTGCATCTTCTGGGACTTTTGTCTTCCACTACTGGTTCATTAGTTTTATGATTTTAACATAACTTGAAGCCTGGCTGTGATTATAATCAACAACACGGGTACGATAACTGCTGACCTACAGTACAGAGCCATCTGCATGTGGCCCAACTTAGTACCTTTCTTTATTAGGAAACTTGTGATTTGAATACAGTAGCACTGTTTATATTTTAACATTAGCGTCTACTACATATAACATGGGAAGCTAAACACTTCTTTGCCTCCTTTGGTAGCTCATATGCTGCTAAATAACGAATATACCACATACTGCCAAATAAGTATGCCAGCAAAGCATATCAGAAAACAAGAATGGACAGTAAGTAGCAGAAAAGTATTACCTTTTATATGTAAGCTTTGGACCTATAGGAATCTTTCCTAGGTAAAGTAGAGGTGCGTAGATAATATACTTGTCCGAGTTTTCCTGCAATACTAGAAGACAACAGCCCTGTAAACTGTTATAACATGGGTAATGTTTGCTGGTGAGGTCAGTTGCATCTTATTTCTAAATGGATAAATGACACCATATTCCCAAGAGATCCCAATGACTATAATGATGATGACAACGACATGTATAGCTCACGATAATAGCTGACTAGTATATTTTAATGGTGTTTATTTGGGCTAGGGTACATGTGCTATGTGCATGCATATTTAGGAATGAAAATAGTAACTGTCTGCAAGTACATTTGGGACATACAGCACATGTAATTCCTCAAGAATTACTTGATACTATTTATATCACTCAGGGGTACTATCGCAGAGCTGAGACGTACAGACTGCTAGTGTTTAGCCAAACATTGAGCACAGTAATCGACTTCAGTGTAATGTTCAGTATCTCTTGGAAGTATATACTAAAGTGCCAGTGTTGGAAACAAAGTAACACAAATTGTTTCTTAGATGCACACTTTGCCAAGCTGACCAATGCTTCATGTTAAGATTTAGTGATTACCAAGCACGAGGAGTTATCGTGTACCCCCATACTTGTTCAAGCAATTTTCCTGCGTAAATACTGGGACAAGAGAATGAGCCCTGTAAACTGTTAGGAACATGGGTAATGTTTGCTGGTGAGGTCAGTTCCACTCCATTCATTAACCATATACTGTGGGACGAAGTTTGAGGTATCATTTTATGTATTAATACATGTATATATAGCTCACAATATAGATACAGTGGTGCTGTGTGTAAATTTGTACGTATAGCGTTGTCTATATATATGGGTGAGGGTGCATGTGCATGTGCATGTATATTTGTTACAGTATATATGCATGTACATTCTGCACCATTTTTAGATACTGTATTTATATCACTCAGGGATACTATCGCAGAGCTGAGGCGTACAGACTGCTAGTGAGTAGCCAAACAGTGAGCACAGAATTGACCTCATCAATGTTGCGTCAAGCCGTGCAGGATTATGTTCAGTGTTACAAATTAACTCAAGATCTTGACACACTTTGCCAAGCTGCAATGCTTGCTGTTCATAAGAGTAAGTGTTACCAAGCACGAGGAGTTATTGTTACTCCCATTTTCAAGCAATATTTTCTCAGACAACGAGGAAATAGGAACGTGTAATAAAAGGATATGTAGTTAGTTAAACTGTGCCTAAACTATGCATTGTGCAATTGGACATTTATTTGTACATAACATCATATATATGCATGTAGCAACAGTGGTGCTGTGTATAAATTTATATAGCATTGCCTATATATGAGCATTCTTTCTGGAACAGCAAGCCTTGCTTTGCGGTCATGGTCATGGAGAAGTACAAGCCTCATTCCCAGGCCTTCCCACTCTTGCTTCATTGCAACTGCATGACTCCTAGCTCCCCTGACTTGATATATAGGAATCAGGTCATCTCCTGAAGGTGGAATGCTCCTAAAGTATAGGACGTCTACGGTGGTGGGATAGAGATGGAAGTCTGAAATGGAAGTGCAACTAGGATGAAACTATTGTAGAAAATGGAAATGGTTGACCCTGTCCAGCCACTCTAGAAACCCTAGTATAATATAGTTTGTCATAAGCTCGTGTGTCCCAACAGAGGTGAGCTGCTTGAGCAGCAAAATTTCTGATATTTCAGAAGTACTATCATAATCCATGTGTTGCAAGATATTGTAATAACAGCTTATTAAAATCACTATCTTTCATTTCAGATTACACCTGGTCGAGTCAATTACAACTGTCTAAGTTGCAGCTGACAGCTTCAAATTGCGTCAAATTAATCAAGAAATTACTCACTAAAGAAGAGTCTACAGCTTTACAGCTGAAATTTTTGCTAGTAAAAATTCCAGGCTGTGAAGAAAGTGGATTAGCTAGCTCACTTTCAGGTTGTAATCTATCATCAATCTCTTGTTCCCTTGTACTTAAAAAGGCTGGCCTCGACGCAGCTACTCTCCAAAGCTTTCTAAACCTGGGGGCATCCTTGACATTCGAAGATATCAGGGAAGCAATTGTGAATGTTCCTGATAGTGAAGTTGAATTAATTACAGTCTTAATTGACACCAGTACTGCTAGAAGCTTGCATGTGCAGTTAGATGTTCTGTATATGATATCACTGCATATCAAAAAATATATGTTTGCCAAGCAATTAATTCTAAAAGGAGCTATTGCAGGTAGCAATGAAGCAAGAAAAGCTATTGACTGGGAAAGCATTAGTGAAGAGCTACTGTTGCTTATAGCTTCTAGATCTTCTGCAAGTGAAAGGGCAGAGCTTCTTTGTGAAACTATCAACAATGATCATCCAAACATAGCTGAAAAAATTCTTAGCATCAGTCCTATAAAATTTGACCATATTGACCTGGCATCGTTAATTCAATCGCCATCTGCAACCTTAGTTTCATCTCCACAGCTACTTAAAGAGCTGATTGATGCTGGCATTAGCCCTAATGGTAGAGAGATCCAACCGTTGGATGCTGTACTCAGGTTGCCGCGTCTCTCTAGGGACGGGAAAGTTACAGTGGCTACCCTCATCTCCATTCTCTGCAGCAGTGAAGAAATTAATCTGGAGTGTATCTGTGTTCCCCTGGAGAATGGCACTACATTAGTGCACATAGCAACTGAACTGGCTATAGAAACAGGTTAGTAGCTAGATAATAATCATTAAATGTGAATTCATGTTTCTGCATTATTAAATTTTGAGCGCTAGATTTTTATCACTATAGGGAACACTGAAATGCTGGAGAATGTCTGTAATAGGTTTCCTTTCCCCAAAGATGGCAAGTTGCATGATGAAAGTCAACAGACACCATATGATATTGCCATGAAATTCAAGGGAAAAGATTTGAAAAGAAGTGAAAATGTATGCAAAGTTCTCAGTAATTATCATATCAAGCCAAATCTTACTAACCAGCCTGGAAGGAAACGAAAAGATGGTAAGTCTAAAGATGACAACCGACTCAAGATATTGCAAAAGGCAGCAGAAAAGTTCAAAACACCATCTAAAAGTGAGGAAAAAGGAAAAAGCAAAAAAAGGAAAGGCAAACCTAAACCCACAGAACAAACTACTTCAACCAGTGCAGAGAATAAGGTAATCCAAGATGAAAACACCCTTGTACCTTCTATAAATGTCACTGACGATCAAACTCTTGAGTCAGTACTTACAACTATTCTAAAAAAGGATGATTCATACTTTATGAGTCCTCCAGAATATCAGAAACAAACTAGCCACTTATGCATACCAAAACTATCAAAAACTCCAAACTCCAAAATTGAAACCAATTATGATGAAGACCAGCCAGCTGAAGACTCTGAAACAGATGATGATGAAAGACAAGATGGCTCAGTTGATTCTGATACGGTGACCGAGTTATCAACATTACAGGACCTTGCATGGGAGGTTGAAGCAACTGAAAAGGTTGTAAAGTTCTTTAAAAACAAAAAGAACCCAAATTGGCTCCATAAATTAGCTATACAGAAAATTAAAATGCTTGCCATAGGAGACTGGCATAGCCTAAAAATTTGTAAACAACTATTAACTGAACCAGTTTTATATGAAACTCGCCTCACTAAAAATGCACGAATTATTTGGGAGGTAACAAAGCAGTTTTCTTCTCGTCGTACAGATAAGCCAACAAGCTCTTCTGACGAAGTGATTCATGTTTACTCTGATGTAATACGAATCTGGGATATTGTTCTTCATCATGATCAATTAAACAATTGCATCAAGCATATTAAGAAGTCACATGAGAGAGGATACAGTGCCTCCTTAAAATTACTGCTTGTACCTGATGAAAAAGATGTTTCATCTGCTAATTTAGGAGTTAGGCTTCCGCGACAGTATCGTCTTTGTTCTGATTTAAAGAAAACAAATGCAGACAGCATGCAGCAACTACCATTCATCCCAGCAGGCTGCACTAAGGAGCATGAACACAATGTAATAACATTCTACTCCATTTCAGATCCCCTTCTTGAAAGCATGCTGAAAGGCGAAGATGCTCGAAGGGACTTCCCCATAAAGGAATGGCCTGGAGAGTTTGATATTATAGAAATGCCCTATGACAAGGAATCAATATTGCTCCTTGGAAGAAGTGGCACGGGTAAGACTACATGCTGCCTCTATCGTCTGTGGAACCAATTTCAGACTTACTGGAGCAAAGCCGTTACTACCGGACCTCTACTTGCCCGAAAGCCGCCAGCATATTATTCTGCTTCCAGTGAACTAGCCTGTGGTTCTTCTGCAGATGATACTTCTATGGATGCACTTGAAGAAGATAAGTCAAACGGTGCAACGTTGGTATTTGATACTGAGCATCAAAACACTGCATGCATTTCAGAAGGTGATTCAGCTTCAAGTGACGAACAAAGTTCCATCTCAGAGATACCTGAACACCTGCATCTGGTATTTGTTAGCAAAAATTATGTCCTTAGTGCACAAATGAAGACACGATTCTATGATATGGCAGCAGCAAATCCAGTTTTTGAATCCCACAGGCTATATGAAGGTAAAGATCTTCCAAATAGAATATCGGAGATTGAAGATTTTGCCTATCCACTCTTCCTGACAACCCGACAGTTCTTTCTTCTTCTTGATAACTCCCTTGGAAATGGAAAGACCTTTTTTCCCAGAGCTAAAGATGGGAGTCTTGAGGTGAAAATTCTCAGTTCTGATTATGACCATGAAAATCCTGACACACTCCTAGATCTCATTGAGGAGGAAAGTGATGATGAAGATGATGAAATTGAGGATGATGACACCCAACAGGAGAATGACACTTCAAAGAAGCAGGAATGTAAAGAGGTCACTGCCTCTGTCTTTGAAAAACAAATTTGGCCAGTTATACTTAAAAAAACTGCTCACAATTGCAAGGAAATTGACCCCCTTTTAGTTTGGATGGAAATTAAGTCTTTCATCAAAGGTTCAAGGCAAGCAGTTGAGTCAGAGAAGGGTTACCTATCAGAGGAAGAGTATAAAGTCCTCGGAAAGAAAATGGCTCCAAACTTTCCCGGAAACCGAAGTGAAATCTATGAACTGTTTAACCTGTACCAGAATTTTCTTCAAAGAGAGCGTCACCAATATCTTTTCGATGAATGTGACTTTATTCACAGTATTCACACCCGACTAAAAAACCCAGGATACTTGGATTGGTCTATTCACAACTTCTATGTTGATGAAGTCCAGGACTTCACCCAGGCAGAATTATCGGTACTTCTCCAGGTGTGTAGACACCCCAATGGTCTCTTTCTAACAGGAGACACAGCTCAGAGCATTATGAGAGGGGTCTCTTTCCGATTTGATGACTTAAGATCACTGTTTTTCGATTTGAATGAGAAGACAAAACAATCAAAGGCTAGGGTTCCAATAAAAGTCCCATTTGTGCGCCAACTAGGAATTAACTTTCGTTCACATGCACAAATTTTGCAGCTCGCAGCAAGTATCATTGATCTCCTAGTGAATTTTTTCCCAAGTTCATTTGATCACCTTCCTGAGGATAAAGGTATGTTTCATGGACCAATCCCAACATTACTCCATTCTTGTAATATCAGTGACCTTGCTGTTCTTTTGAGGGGCAATAAACGAGAGGCTTCTTCCATCGAATTTGGGGCCCACCAGGTCATCATTGTGCAGTCAGAGGATGCAAAGAAGGCTTTGCCAGATGTCCTAACAGCTGGAAATGTCCTAACCGTCTTTGAGGCCAAGGGACTGGAGTTTGATGATGTTTTGCTGTACGATTTCTTCGCTGATTCAAAGGCAAGTGAACTGAGAATGCTTTTTGTGGTGCAGCATCACTTAAGGTGGCACCCTTATTTTGATAATTAGAAATATCGTACATACAGCATGAATAGGGAAATGCACCAGCCTCAAACTCACAATGACTTCTATTGCAGGTGCAAGAGATTTGATAGTTCTGTTGTTTTTTTAAAAGGAAATTAATTGGTCTACAGCACCACAACTCCTATTTTTACTATTCTAGCCATCTTAGTAAGTTTAAACTGCCTTCATTCAGTTGTACTATAACACGGCAGCGTTGCAACTAGACTGCATGTCAGTATAGATAAGAGTCTTACATGCTTTAAGAGTTACAGGAAAAGGAATTTTCTTTTCACTAAGGTGCTGCTTTTTTGGTACATGATAGTACTTGTTTGGAACCTTCAGTGTTATGAGTTTCAATTGAATGTGATAGCTATTTACAACTGAAAATTGTACCTCAAATTCTTGACTTTTCCTACATTTTCACCTTGCACCGTTGTAAGCTGTTTGTCTGTAACTGTGCATACCACAAAGAGGCAAAGGAGAGTTGGGCTTCCTTTCAGTGTGATTACTTTGTCTAAACTCTTTTCCATTCAAAATTTAGTACAAATGCCCCAATTTTGAAAAGGCTACTCTCTTGCTCAGTAGCACTGTATATGTTCACGTCATATTTCCACCTAACTGCTACATTATAGATAGTATGTTACTGTATATGGATTATCATGTTATTGCTTATTCTGCTGGCTATAGGTTTCCAAGGAGTGGAGAGTGGTAACATCATTCATTGGCCTTACTAAGAATGCTGCAATGATCAAGAACCAGAACCTTCCCTTTGAAACTCAGCCTCGCCCCCTTGAATTCAGTGAAACACAACATATGTCTCTGAACTCAGAGCTAAAATATCTCTACACAGCAGTGACTCGGGCCAAGTGCAACCTCTGGATCTATGACTCTGACAAAGATAAACGGCTTCCGATTTTTGACTACTGGCACAAGCGTGGGCTTGTAAAGGTGATTCAGATCGATGACATTAGCAAAGATGAAAGTGGGCTCTTTGTTACCTCATCGACCAAACAAGAGTGGAAGGAACAAGGGGATTACTTTAAAAAGAAACGGCTATGGGAACCAGCAAAGAAGTGCTACCAAAAAGCTGGGCACCCCCTTCTTGAAATGGAGGCAGAAGCTTACTCACTGGTACAGCAAGCCCGGGAACATAAGGGCAAGGAAATGCAAGATTTGTATCTGAAGGCTGCTCTGGCATTTCTTAATTGTGATCAATTTCATCATGAAGTAAAATTATTAGCCATTGCAGCCACATGCTTGAAGAATGCTAAGAAATACAGTGATGCAGCCAAACTTTTTGAGAAGCTTGGACAGGTATGTATCTTATACATAATTCTGATAAGAACCCATTATCACAGTGTTATAGTTTCTGAATGTGCAATTAAGAAAGTGGAGATTGTAGCACTCTGTATAGCTATCTAGTGAATCTTGTGCTCATGCAGGCCTCTATAGAGGACAATAGTCAAAACATTTTATGCAATTACTTACTATGCTATTATATCCTGTTGCTATGTTGTTACTAGGTGCAATAAATCATCTAATGCACTGCTACCAAGTATCAGTGCAATATCTTTTTGCCTCAAGCATGCCAGCTAGTGCATTATATTTCAGCCTGGAGCAAAATTGCATGAATAGCTACATATTATAGAGAGACTGCATGAAGGTACATATATAATATACACAAGAGTGCTGCAGTATTGGGGCTCACTATAATACTGTGCCATTATCTTAACTCGGCATTTCACGACAGTTACCAAGGCTCCCTAGTAACGCTATAACCGACCAATCAGTATCGACGGCCTCAGGATATAAACTAGTTATATCACGGCCACTCGGTCTGCATCAGATTTATTGCACGAAGCCCTCGGGCCTTCGGCCCTTGGGCTCCAGTGCAATAAATCTGATACAGACCTCGCGCCCGTGATATAACTATTACTTATACTCATCAGTCTTGTGAATACCCCTTACTCTCTTACTTATTTACATATATTGCACTTACATAATAAACACTTAATATTAATAATTATAAAAGCAACCAAAAACTGTCTATTAGTCTTAGACAATGCTTTCTTTATTGCATATCACTACCATCTTTTATAAGCTAATCACATACATTAGGTATATTTTTTATTGTTTTTAATACAGAATGAAAAAGCTCGAAGAGGATTTCTAAAGAGTAAGAACTTGGATGGTTTGGCAAATCTCAAGGAGAAAGAAGGTGACTATTCAGGTGCCGTACAAGTTTTTATTGACAATAATCGGATAATCGATGCCCTAAAGCGTGCAGCTGCCTATGAAAGTGAGGGAATATCCCTACATGAGAGCGTACATGTGGACAGAATGGCCATTAGCTTTGCAAAAGTGTATATCAAACAAAAAAAAGATAAAAGGCTAACAAGTGTCTTGGAATTTGTACGGGAAATTTCATTAAGAATAGAGTTTCTCAAAGATGCCTACATGTACAGTAAAGCCTGTGAGCTCCATATTCAAGAGCGTCAGTTTTGGAAAGCATACAGAATATTTAGTGCCCAAGCTATGTACAGTGAAGGTATCAAACTTGCTGAAAAACAGAAAGATTTAAAGATGCAGACTAAGTTTGTCTTCCAAGCAGCAGTGGCTTGTATAGGTAGTAGTGCAGGCAGTATGACTGACCAACACGTGTTGAACAAGCTTAAAGAATTGAGAAATTGCAAACGTGTCAATTCAAAAGCACAGGCTTGCCTTCTTCTTGGAAAATTGACAAGTAATGCTGAATTCTGTCGGCAGGCCCTCAAAACTTACAAGGAAACAAAAAATGCAATTGGTGAAACGGAATCGTTCAATGCTCTGGTTGAGCTGAGTAAAATTAACCCGGAAAATCGTGAGTTCATTAGCATGGCTGTAAGTGCTTGTAAAGCGGCTAAAACTGTTATCAATGCGACTGAAGACCAACAAAGACCAACACCAACAAATCATTTTTGTATGAATCACGTCATTGACTTCTATTGCCTAGAAAAGCATCACAATGTATACACAATACCCAGTAATCAGGACATTTGGGTCAGAAGTCTTATCACAAAGGACAGTAGTGACCTTGACCCAGATGGCATGATTAAAATTGATATTCCAATAGCTCTGAATAAAGTCAAATGTCACATGGAACAATACATTTTAAAGTGGACAGAAAGGGACCTAAAAGTTGAACTTGTTCTGCAGACAAGAATGCATTCTTTCCCATTTCATAAGCAGATGTTAGAAAAGGGAGGTCACCTCCAAGAGTCATTTCTTACATACACACCTGGAAGACTAACTGAATATCTCAGAGTCTGCCTTGAAGCGCTTGAGTTTCATACTGCAACTAGCAAGTACTTCTCAAAAGTAGAATTTCAAACAGTGTTTTTGAATTTCTTTTCACCTCAAGCAACAGTGTACTTGCCAGTGAATGAAACACATTGTACTACTGTTAGAGATTTGAAAGCTGCCTCTAATTTATTGTCTTGCATGGCTGCTGATAGAATTGCAAGGAAGGAATTCAAGCTGGATAACTGGCTGGATATATGGAGGATCCATTGCATTCTTGGCAGAGGCACTCAAAAGTTAGAACAAATACTGGCAGAACAGGCCAGACAAGTAAATGTCAAGGCTGAAAAAAGCAGACAGCATGACCGAAAGCAAATACCATATACATTTGTTTACAACCGTGCAGACCAAAAATATGCTCATGTATTTTCAATGTGGCTACAAGCTTGCTCTCTCGTTCATAAGGAATGGAATCCAAAGATTATTATTTCATCCAGGATAATAGTGGAGCATTTTATACAGATCATTGCCAGGAGGCCCAGCCTTCGACCCACCATTTCTGTGATAAACCTTGTCAACGTTGCTTGCGTTTTTTCTACTGCTCTTTTGGCAATTATTTCACAATGCTACCAGCTACTTCATCAAAACTCTACTATAGCAGTTCCAAATACCTACCTGCACATTGTAAAATTCTTTGACTGTCTCACTTGTCAGACATCTAGTGACACCCGGCTACTGAATGTCTGTGTTGAAGAGGTTAAGCGGAGTGAAAGGGCCAATTCACTTTCTAGACTGAAACAAGGTGCCTTAGAATTGCTACAAAAGATATTGGATGTATTGGTGGGAAAGTTTAATGACCATTGCAATGTTCTCCAGTATGCTTTAAAACGTAGAGATACACTTGAAAATGGTGAAGCACATCACTGCCTTATCTTAACCTTAACCCTGTTTGGTAACCTGATATATGGTGCAGAGTTTTCAAGGGAACAAGTGGCAGAATACCAGAGGTTTATTTTTGTTTCTCTTCAGCCACTTTCAAGAATTCCATCTTCACAAGCTAGTCCTGCTGTACAGCATTTACAAAGAGCCAATACAGTACTTGTTTCTGCTAACAATGCAGCAGAAGTATTTCATGCAGTAAACCACCTCATGTCCGTGTCTGACAGGGGTGCACACTTTGTGAGGTTTAGATTAAGCCGAAGAGATGGAAAAACACTTGAAACCCCCCGTGTTCTAATGCAGGAAATTCCAGTATTACCACTAAGTCCTCAAATTCCTTTATCACAACATCTACAATTTCCAGCAGCAGTTGCAACTCAACCAACACAATTTTCTCCAAATGTTACACCATATGCTATGCCTGCACAAGATCAGATGATGCCTCCACAACAGCATTTCTCATATGCTTCTGCAGCAAGCCCTCAATACGAACATGCAATGTACATGTGGAATAACCCCGAGTTGCTTAATGTTACACCTTCTTTTCCAGCCAGTGCCACTCATGTAGGCAGTGACTTGTCTTCCAGTAATGGTAAACTAGAATTCCAAGAGAACCAAACAGTTGCAGTTTCTGAATCATTCTCTACCAATACAAGGCATGAAGGTACCAAACCTCTGGGTGAAAATGTTCAGAATCAAAGTGAAGGTGAACCCTTAGCTGCATACCAACTATTCTCTTCCAGTAGTGGGGTGAAAGTGAGTGAAACATCCACCACACCCCAATTCAGTAGGGAGACTGGTTACACTGAGATGGATGAGACTGAACCTGAAGACCCAGAAGCTGATGCTCCAGCAATGGATGAAGAACTGCAGGCAGCACTGGCTAGCACAGTTGATATTGATAAGGGAGGAATACAGGAGTCCGTAATACAAGAAACAGATGATCAGATGTGGTTTTTGGTTGATGATGGTGTCTGTAAGATTTGTGCCATTCCTTTAAGCAGCTCAGTTTCTGCTGAAATAGAACATGAAGCAGTAGATGAAACTTCTGAAGCAATCAGGAAAGAAGTGGTGGCAGAAACTCGTGAGACACACATCAGGAGAGAAGTGGTGGCAGAAACTCGTGAGACACACATCAGGAGAGAAGTGGTGGCAGAAACTCGTGAGACACACATCAGGAGAGAAGTAGTGGCAGAAACTCGTGAGACACACATCAGGAGAGAAGTGGTGGCAGAAACTCGTGAGACACACATCAGGAGAGAAGTGGTGGCAGAAACTCGTGAGACACACATCAGGAGAGAAGTGGTGGCAGAAACTCGTGAGACACACATCAGGAGAGAAGTAGTGGCAGAAACTCGTGAGACACACATCAGGAGAGAAGTGGTGGCAGAAACTCGTGAGACACACATCAGGAGAGAAGTGGTGGCAGAAACTCGTGAGACACACATCAGGAGAGAAGTGGTGGCAGAAACTCGTGAGACACACATCAGGAGAGAAGTGGTGGCAGAAACTCGTGAGACACACATCAGGAGAGAAGTGGTGGCAGAAACTCGTGAGACACACATCAGGAGAGAAGTGGTGGCAGAAACTCGTGAGACACACATTAAAAGCAAAGATCACAAGGAAATGTGGCAACAGTATAAAAATTTTAGTGAAAATGAACAGCTGTACAATCAATACAAAGACTCACTCTTTATGGAGCTGAAAGAGTGTCAAAGATTTAGTGATCCCCCTCCCACTTTGGAAATACTCACTAATAAGATACAACAAGAAATAAATTCCAATGACCAAAAAGTAGGAGATTACAAACGAAGCTGTGAATGGAGGGAGGGAGCATCTGAAATTGAAAGTGTAATGATAGATGTTATGCAATCATTACTACAGCAGGCAAAAAAAGAACGTCAGAAGGCAATTACAGATCAAGACAAATTAAAAGAGCCATCCATGAAGCACCAGCAAGTAGGGATGCAACAGTCTATAGCTGATAATGATTTAGCAGATGAATTTGATAAAGAAGAGGTTATTGAGTATAGTGCTTCAGTGGTTGAAGAAGAGAAGCAAAAAGAAAGAAAGAAGAAACAGTCACGCAGGAAGAAACGTACAAACAAACACATATAGTCTTTGTGACTGAAAGAGAACCAATTTCAACTCTAGCTATAGTTGTGTGAATGATAACAATATAGTACATATTTTTCCTATAGAGGTGCTATATATGAGATTATTAGTTATATATTTTATCAATCTGTATTAGACTTCGATCAGTTAGTTCTGCACATCAACACACAGAAGTAATTACGTGCATGTATAGTTATACATTGTACAAACTGTACTGTGAATGTATTATAGAGAGTTCAGGAGGGAAATGCATGCACACGTACATACATGTACCACATGCAAGAAATCAATCATCACTGTCATCAGTGAAGTTGAAAGGCTGAAAGTTTTGTCTCATGGTCTCAGCTGCTGAAGTCTCCTCCTCTTTAGTAGCACTGCAAGCCTTCCAGTCCACGCGAGAAGGAGTGTTCAGTATCAGTGGGGAGGCTAGCACCTCTCTGGAATTGGGAATGGAGAGCTAGCAGTTATAACCTCATTTCCAAGCTGCACAGGCTCATTCTCAGACCGCTAATGTTAATTTCTAGACTGCTTTATAATTATTAAGACTATACTATATCAAGACCTCTTGCCATAGATAAATACTTCCAATTTTTGCCACCATGATCAGTCTGTAATTGCCTATTATTCTGATGTGACCAGTAGCCAGAGCCATCTAGTAATACTGTATTTAAGGCATTGGCCATGGGTAGACTCTTAACCAATTATGAGTGCATGGATTTATTGGCACTATACATACCACAAATTACTGATACCGAAAGTGTAAGCAAGAAATATGTCATTACTGCAGTAGTAAGGCCTGGATCTGATCCACTTCATCATCACTTCACTTCGTCATTACATACCTGGATATAGCCACATAGACAACTAGCTACATTTCTCTAGCTTTTCCCAGAGACAATGCTGTAGCACTTGGTCTATGGTACCAGCTACACAAATTTAAACATTGCATCTCTTACCGCCCAAACTGGAGAGGAAATCTGCCCTTAATTCTGAAAAACAGGCTAGGGCCATCATCAAACTCAACAGTAAAGTAGGGGGCACCAGGGCGGACCAGCTGTACAGGAAGAGAGAGAGAGTGGAATAGCTACTACGCCAAGACCTCCATTACCACCATATATACATGAACTTGAAGGCAATGTGCCACTGCAGACTGTTAGTGTAGCCTTTCAGGGGAGAGGAGGGAGAGGTGGGGCATTCAATGTCCCACTCCTTCACCCTTGGAAATCTTAACCTTTCAAACTAAATAGTAACTGCTGTCATCCTCCAATCTGTTTCTTTTTTGCCTTTGAGTACACTGTTAAATGAAACACTGTCTCCAGAAAGCTTGACTGATGTGATAACTTCATGCCTTGAAGTTGGTACTAAAACATGCAATTGCTGCCTAACATGCTCTTAAGCAATGCTACACATGCACGTACGTAATTAACTCATGCAATGTTAGTTACAGAATAATAGGCAATTATAGCCTTTGCTAGATTCTCTTAAAGGGGAGTCAAAGGACAACAGCATACCTCAGAGAGAGCAGTCTCCTCTGGTACGTCCGTAAATTCTACCCCCTGAGATTTCCCGTGGTCAATGAATGCCTGCTTCAGAGCCTCAGATGGTGTCTTGGGTATGGGAATCACCTGAATAATGAGACAGAAGGCTAACTACAAGATTCAAAAGCCATTACGCAGGAACACACATTTCAGTCGGTTATCCAACATACCTGCAACTGCAAGTGTTGTGATCTAAAATTCCTCTCAAAAATTACACAGGACTGTTTCTTGCTGTGAAAGTACTTCCTAACAGAGTTTCTAAACTTGCCCAATTCTTCAAGTACTTCCTACAGGAGAGATCACGTACGTCATACACAATGGTCTCTACAGTGAGTCATCACATGATGTCATGTGAGAGTCAGGTGACATGCCTGTGGTGCCTCAGTAGAAGCTGCATAATGTCCAATGGGCAGTATCAATACATGTTCTCGAACCAAGCCTCCTTTAGGAAGAGCCAAGTATGACTGAAAAAGAAGAAAGATTACAGTCTATGGTCGTTATTGCTGATGCAATATACTTCAGATCCCAATCCCAGTATTTGAAGGTTACATCCTTGCCGATATTACATCAAAATCCTTTTGTTACAGATCTTTCAAATCACTTTGGAGTTAATATCATCACAGATGCTGAAATGCACCCATATCGAACCTTGTGAGCTATCAGTAGCAGGTTCTAGCAACCCAAAGACTGACTCTAATTTTTCACTTCTGAAGCCACTTGCCACAAGTCACGTGAGTATTGGCTATGCATACTGCTGATTAATGATACTGACACCGCAGATATTGGCTCCGATATCAGTAAAGAATCAGTATCAGTATGGCCTTAGTAGCCGGTAATTTGCATAGCAACAGCTGTGCTATGATACAGCATAGATATGACAAACTGGCAACAGGCTTGTGACAGACGGAGAGACAGACAGACAGACAAGATGTAATATTAATAAATAAATAGGTAGACAAATAGATACACAGACATACATGTTCTCCAATGGCAACAATCAGGTGTTTCTCAACCTCTGGACTGCCAAGACAAAACCAACAAGGTCCTCTGGGTGCAGGGGGACGGGTGGGAGGGTGGGAGGGTGCTGATGTGGATGAGGGAGACTGGGAAAGAAGGGGTGTACGTTTGGCCTGTGGTGTGCCACTTTCTGAGGAAGAGAATAGAAAAAAAAACAATCAAGGTATTCGAGTAATAAGAATATCCAGACAATACTCTAAACCAAGTCAGTCACTAAAGGATATTGAGCCCGAAACACGAACAAGATCCCTTGAATAGTAGGGATATTTAGTCACCTGTGGATCTGGTATATTTTCTCAAGTGTGTAAGACGCAGGGTAGAAGATGACTTTTTGTGGGGGCGAGGACAGCTGCAGTTCTCAGACAACGAAGGAAGGCAGCAAATATACATTTCTTGTAGCTACACTTCAGAGCCCGTTTTACCGCAGACTGAACACTGAATCAATGTTATTAGCAAAAGTATAAAGGTGTAGCTGTCTTTAGAGCAGTCCCTGCCTACACAAGAATATGTATCAGGCTCTTAAGTTCAAACGTACGCTGAAATCTTGGGGACAAGGCTAGGCATAAGATTCATGATTAAAAATGCAATAGACTAAGTGTTGTGAATTCATTTAGGCCAAAAAACAGAGGGGAAAAGTCCCCCCGTCCAAAAAAATGGGTGTCTGCTGGATTGAACCCAGGACCTTCTGATTACTAGTCAGATGCTCTTACCCACTGAGCTACTGAAGCTCTTGAGCAGAGGAGCAGTAAGCAAGCTTTATATAGCTACTAAACCCGCTAGTAGCAACTACTGGCTAGAGCCAGCAGCAACTAGTGAATCTCAACTATCCACCCCTTTGCATGTACATATGTTAAGTGAGCTCTAACCTCGTTTCTGTTTTCTCTTCTTGCCAGCTGCTAGGGCCCTCGGATCAAAGAAGAAGTTTTGCTCTGAAAGATCTTCCCTCAATGCCGCCTGAGAAACAAGATGTGCACGTGATAAAGCACACCGATATATTTATACGTGTACACGCTGCCAGCTTATGATTCAAGTGTTCATACAAGATGTTTTTGTTGATGTCGCAGGTGGAGTCGTAGCCTTGTTCCCATCTAGTACTGTAACTGCCCGGGAAACTTAACGAAACTTGTAGAGTAAAAACAGTGACAATCGGTAGGTAGTTGGGACCCCTTTCCATCTAATCTCAATGACACACAGGTGCTGCGATTGTATATTAGGACAGTAGAAACCTTCCCGTTCCAATACTGAAGTATGGAACTGAAGTTGCCAGCTTTTGGAGTAATATCCCGTATTGGGGACTTTAAGGAACCTCATAGAGTAAAAAGAGTGACAATCGGTAGGTACGTAGTTGGACCCCTTCCCATCTAATATCAAGGCCACACAGGTGCTGAGATTGTATATTAGGATGGTAGAAACATTCCTGTTCCCATACTCCAGTATAGAGCTGAGGTTGACAGCTATTGTAGTAATATCTGGTCTTGCAACTACCCGGGAAATTTAACAAGGCTCGTAGAGCTAAAACATTCACAATTAGTAGGTAGTTGGGACCACTCCCCATCTAATATCATGGACACACATGTGCTGCGGTTGTAATTAGTACGGTAGGAACCATAGTGCTAATGGAGTAATATTTGGTGTTGCAACTACCCGAGAAATTTAACAAGGCTCGTAGAGCAAAACCAGTGACAATCAGTAGATAGTTGGGACCCCTCCCCCTCTAATAACAAGAACACACAGACGCTGGGATTGTATATTACAACGGAAGAAATTTTCCCGTTCCGATACTACTCCAGTATAGTACTCAGGTTGCTGGCTATTGGATTAATATCTGGTGTTGCAACTACCCGGGAAATTTAACTAGCCTCGTAGAGCAAAAACAGTGACAATCGGTAGGTAGTTGGGACCACTCCCCATCTAATACCAAGGACACACAGGTGCTGGGATTTTGTATTAGGACAATAGGAACTTTCCTGTTCCCATATTCTAGTATAGAGCTGAGGTTGCCAGCTATTGTAGTAATATCTGGTATTTCAACTACCCGGGAAATGTAACTAGCTTCGTAGAGCAAAAATAGTGACAATCGGTAGGAAGTTGGGACCCCTTCCCAACTAATATCAAGTTTGGGAGTAGGAAATCCAACAACCTTTCTCAGTGTACATGTGGGGCTGGGAAACCTAGAATCTATTTTCAGTTATACTGAGAAAGGATCTTGGGTTTCCTACTCCCAAACTGAGAAATAGTTTATAGGTTTCCTAGTCCTATACCGAAAAAGGTTCTTGGGTTTCCAAGTCCAAAACTGAGAAAGGATTCTAGGTTTCCCAGCCCCACATATACACTGAGTAGGTTTCCATTATAGGTTTCCCAGTCCTATACTAAAAAAGGTTCTTGGGTTTCCCAAAAAGGTTTTTGGGTTTCCCAAAAAGATTATTAGGTTTCCTTTATAGGTTTCCCAGTCCTATACGTAAAAAAGTTTTTGGGTTTCCCAAAAAGGTTCTTAGGTTTCCCTTATAGGTTTCCCAATCCTATACTGAAAAAGGTTTTTGGGTTTCCCAAAAAAGTTCTTAGGTTTCCCAGTCCTATACTCAAAAAGGTACTTGGGTTTCCCAAAAAGGTTTTTGGGTTTCCCGAAAGGGTTCTTAGGTTCCCCTTATAGGTTTCCCAGTCCTATACTGAAAAAGGTTCTTGGGTTTCCCAAAAAGGTTTTTGGGTTTCCCGAAAAGGTTCTTAGGTTTCCCTTATAGGTTTCCCAGTCCTATACTGAAATAGGTTCTTGGGTTTCAGAAATTGGGTTTCCCAAAAAGGTTCTTAGGTTTCCCAGTCCTATACTCAAAAAGGTTCTTGGGTTTCCCAAAAAGGTTTTTGGGTTTCCCAAAAAGGTTCTTAGTTTTCCCTTATAGGTTTCCCAGTCCTATACTGAAAAAGGTTCTTGGGTTTCCCAAAAAGGTTCTTAGGTTTCCCTTATAGGTTTCCCAGTCCTATACTGAAAAAGGTTCTTGGGTTTCCCAAAAAGGTTTTTGGGTTTCCCAAAAAGGTTCTTAGGTTTCCCTTATAGGTTTCCCAGTCCTATACTGAAAAAGGTTTTTGGGTTTCCCAAAAAGGTTCTTAGGTTTCCCTTATAGGTTTCCCAGTCCTATACTGAAAAAGGTTTTTGGGTTTCCCAGTCCTATACTCAAAAAGGTTCTTGGGTTTGCCAAAAAGGTTTTTGGATTTCCCGAAAAGGTCCTTAGGTTTCCCTTATAGGTTTCCCAGTCCTATACTGAAAAAGGTTCTTGCAAAAAGGTTCTTAGGTTTCCCTTATGGGTTTCCCAGTCCTATACTGAAAAGGTGTTTGGGTTTCCCATGCAGTCCTATACTGAAAAAGGTTCTTAGGTTTCCCAAAAAGGGACTTAGGTTTCCACTATAGATTTCCCAGTCCTATACTAAAAAAGGTTCTTGGGTTTCCCAAAAAGTTTTTTGGATTCCCCAAAAGGTTCTTAGGTTTCCCTTATAGTTTCCCAGTCCTATATTGAAAAAGGTTCTTGGGTTTCCCATGCAGTCCTATAGTTCTTAGGTTTCCCAAAAAGGTTCTTAGGTTTCCATTATAGGTCTCCCAGTCCTATACTAAAAAAGGTTCTTGGGTTTCCCAAAAAGGGTTTTTGGGTTTCCCAAAAAGGTTCTTAGGTTTCCCAGTCCTATACTCAAAAAGGTTCTTGGGTTTCCCAAAAAGGTTCTTAGGTTTCCCTTATAGGTTTCCCAGTCCTATACTAAAAAGGTTTGTTCTAGGTTTCCCAGTCCTATACTGAAAAGGGTTCTTGGGTTTCCCAGTCCAAAACTGACGAAAAGGTTCTAGGTTTCCCAGCTGAGATAGGGAGCGAGCAGCAGAGCGTGGCGTAGTTACCATCTATCCGCTTATACTACGAGTAAAAATGACCTAACAATGAATGGGCATGGCTATCAAGAATCCTTGGTCCACGAAATTCATTCCCGCGAAATGTTGCAGACGATCAATCCATGAAAAATTTGCCCCTCGAAAATTTGGCACTATATTAAGAACTTCTGTAATAATAGCTACATGTACGCACCTTAGCCCTGACAATATCCGAATATGGAAAGTCGGTGATGGCTGGCGGTTGCTGAGCCAGCTCCTTCGGGTCCATGGAAGACAGAGGAGAGATGGAGAAGGCATAGAGGTACTGGAGAGGGGGGGAGAAACCATGCCTCTGGGGTATTCTTTACACACACTTCAGTTAGGCTCTTTTCCCTACAATAAAAAGATTGTACGTGCAACCTAGTGGTACCATGATCATTCATGCAGGAATCATTAGGGACATTATGTCAGTTAGAATGAGGCACAATGGAGGGATGAGATGCTAACTCACAGAAGCAATCAGCCATTATGCAAGGGAAGTGATCGACCTTAGGAGTTAGCCAGTCTCACACCCAGGCCTGTACCATACTGCCATTCTAGTTCCATACTGCCATCCCAGTTACCAACTGCTGTCTTAGCTTCCTACCGCCGTCTTAGTTCCAAACCCTACCGCCGTCTTAGTTCCAAACTGCTATCCTAGTTTCATACTGCTATCCTAGTTCCATGTTACCATCCTAGTTTCCTCACTTCTGGGTGGGGGGTTGGGGGGGGGGGGGGGCTGATTACACTGGTTAGGATTCACATTCCATGTCAAAAAAATCCACCAGGCACTTACTGTATTCAAAGCTACGTGCACTCAATGACAGGCCAGGCCGAACTAAATACAGTTGAATAGAGATTCATTCAGGCTACGTCTACAATAAGTGCTATACGGTGCTCGCGCAACTAGCTAAAATTGTAACGTGCCAGAGGTGTCTGCAATTCCAGTCACATGATCATTTCCCGTCGTCACACTCACTCTCTTCTTGTCGGGATTTCCAACGTGCGCCAGGGCAATGAATCTCGTCACATGCTGTGGCGTTCCCTTCAGCACCTGGTGGTTCCTGAGTGAAACAGTGGAATGAGTGGTAAGAACAGTTGTGGCAAGGTCAGTAAAATATATGTATTGTCTCAGAATCCTGCTGTTGTCCTTCTTATACGAGGAATCTTGCTATGCAAGGAATCATAGAGGACTTAATCTTCTTATACAAGGAATCCCGCTGTTGTCCTTCTTATACGAGGAATCTTGAAGATCAGAATGAGGAGGCCTACTGGGTACCAGCTACTGCGGAGTTTTGGTGGTTGGGGCGTGGGGACTCTCAGAGCACATCTCTCACCAACTTGTCCCAATATATGAAGCCATGCAGAACAATGGTCATTATAAAGGTCATTAACAATGAAAGTCGACGCAGTGCAGCACCTCAGATTACAAATCTTCAATCAAGTTTCTGGTAGATACATGTTCCTTGAGAGTGTATAATTATGTTACACCCTAGTACCTGTATGGTGTTCTCTCATAGAAAACATGGTGTTTGCCGACAAAGTGGTAGCGAGGCTTGAGACTCGCAGCAAGCTGGGAGATAGCTTCTGCCCCCACACATCTCATATCCAGGGAGTCCTGTGAGGTAGCAGGAAGCATAAAAACTCAAGAACAAGTCAATGGCCTACATGACTGCTATACATGTAAGAATGTGTGTGTGTGTGTGTGTGTGTGTATGTGCACGTGTGGTACAGGTGTGTGTGTGTGTGTGTGTGTGTGTGTTCCTCACAGGTGGAGTGGTGTGGTTCTCCACTCCTTTTGGCCACTCTGAGGTCAACAGGATGTCCACGCCCACAAACCCCTCCCTCTCTCTGTAAGACTCCATCCTCTGCACATCCTGCACCGTGAAGTGGGGACACTGCATGGGAAATGGGAACAGGCAGTACAGTTTACTGGAGAACGGGAATGTGACAGTAAACTAAAACTGCCATGTATGTACCTACAAAAATGTAGACTCACAGTACATTACTACGTTATCAGAGGAGGTCAGCCAAGGTCGACCTTTTGTGATCAAGGTCACCCAATGACTGTCTAGTCACGTGACTCGAGGCCCTCAGCTAGAGAAAAGTCAAGGTTTCTCTGTAGCGGTACTGATTTTGGAAGGGCTTGGTTTCTAGATTAATTATTCTTCCAAAGAGAAGGACAGCCAATGCCTGAATGAACGTTTTGTACCTCCGGGGCGCGATGGAGATATGAGCAGTCTCGGGTATAGAAGAGTCAGTAGCTGGCTCAGATGAGCCTCGTACCCAGGTCTCCCCTTGCAGTTATTTTCGCAGCCGTGGAAAAAAATCGCGCCCCTCGCAGCCTTTTTTTCACAGAAGTGGAAAAAATCACAATAGTCACTGATCACTATTTCTAGTTCCCATGACATCATGTAAATCACCATGACATCATCATGACATCACCATGACATCACCTACCAGTCTTCCATCCTCACCGCTCTTGCCATACTCCCTCCCATCGTAGCTCCTTCCACTGAGGTAGGCAATCTGCAGACCAGAAGACGTTGTGTACACACCACGCTGCCCTGTGTATTGTGAGCAGGAAGACAGCTGAAGGTCACTAGAAGGTCAACCATAGGTCAAAGAGTACTTCTCAACCAATATAATATTGGGAGTGCAGTATTTGTGCTACTATGGCTGGTACACAATGCATGTTGACAAACATTAACAATAGACCCTTTACCATTATGATGTAATGGGGGGTAAAAGTGAGCACTAAATGGAGAAAATACAGGAAAACATATGTAAACAAGCATGTTCGTATGTTTTCGTACAAGAAAACTACATCAAAGCACATGTTCTCATGTATTTTCTCCATTTAGTGCTCACTTTTACCCCCATTACATCATAATGGTAAAGGGTCTATTAGTATGAGTGGGTAAGAGTATGGGACGATGGGTAATCACATGGACGAGAGTATGGGACAAGGCTTATGCACACGCATAACGCTTGCAAACCCTTCAAAGTTATAACCCAGGACACAAAGTACCTGCACACAGTTGGCCATGCCCACTCTGCAATGGAGGGCTGGGTCGAGGAAGAGCCAAAGGGCAGACATATACATGTCACCTAAAAATGCACACAGGCAGGGTACTCAACACCCTTGTGTGCATTAAAAGGAACGTACCAGGACCAAAGACTCTTCTCCCATTTCAAGGCGCCTTCTTATCAGGAGTGGCTGGACCCTAGTCTCGTGCCCAGACCTACGCTTGCCCCCTCGCAGAACGGTCTGGCGCACGAAGTCGAATTTCTGGGGTTTACGGGCGGAGTAATCAGTTTGTTAATTGACTATTCGAGGTGTGAAACGCTCTATAAAGGCTTACTGAGGTCTTTACACTGACGTAAATAAGTGTTTTCTTGTATAATCGTACATGCAGAAGGCAACTCTTAGCAACAGAGTTACAAAACTGTACAGTACGAGTACAAAATACGGCAACTTGCTTAATCCGAGGAAATACCTTGTATTGATCTTCAACTAACCCTTGTATCACCAAGATTGGAGTTATTTAAACTTCTAAGCGGCACAAAGAACAATGTTAGCAGCCAGTTCGCTTAAACTGCTTCCAAATCTCGACGAACAATTCAAACATCGCCATTTTATCGCTCCGTAATGGCATTCCAGAACGTAATAATTACAAATCCTGCAATCTCATTGGACCTTACCGCATTCCGGGAATAAGCCTCAACATTTTGACTTGGTGCGCCAGACCGTTTGGCGAGGGGAGGATCTAGGAGCCACGGTCTGGTCACGAGACTAGCTGGACCCCCTCCACCCCCCTCCCCATGGGCAGGAAGAATCATTACCATAATGGCGTTAATCACTTACCTAAGCAAGTCATGTTGGGACACAGCTCCCCACCGTCAGGCCCCACCCCCTCAAAGAACGGAGCATCCTCAGCAGAGGATGGACCAAGGACAAAGGTTGCTATGGGAACTGCAGCACAGAAGTATGCATACAGTATTGAGGTCACATGACTGACAGGGTACATGACTGCGTACAAGAGTTTCACTAAAATGCCCTCACGCGGGTCGAGAGATTTGTTAGGTAACTTAATCCTCCGTTAGCAACTACAAATTAAAAATTACATACCGATCCCACCCCTAGCTGGGTTAAACAACAATTATCTGAGTAGCTACTGTAGTAGATTAGGCACCCGTTTTGTCAACCTAGGCATTGAACGCCATACAATGAAACTGCTGTAGTTAAGCAACTAGTAATAATGGCATTTTCACGTTGCTATGCACATCTTACATCTGAGATATTATGGTGAAACTAAATCTGTCATTCATGTAAATGTTGTGCTTGTACACACGTATATAAGTATATGTACATGCATTTATGTGTGCATGTCTGCATGCATGTTTACATACCTATGTGAGTAAATTACACATGCATGCATGCTTGTGCGTGCGTGTACACACACACATGCACACACACACACACACACACACACACACATGCACACACACACACACACACAAACCTGTCTCTCTGCCCTCTACATACTCTGTCCACTGCTCCCGACATTCTGGGAGGCTAGTGAAGGTGGTGCCTACACAGAGCAGCATCTGGAGAGAGAAAAATACATAGGTAGCTGTACGTTTATTGGGTGTGCTCAAGAATGATTACCCGCATGGAGTGGGGGAGTTTAGGCGTGGGTGTGTTTCAATTTTAAGGGGTTAGGATTCCAAGGAGGGTCGTAAAAGAAAATTATGTTGGGATGCCTGGGTACAACATACTATGACATCATTATGACATCATTACAAGCTCACCTCAAACTGTCCACTTTTCTTGATGACATTCTGCACTCTAGAAAACAGCTGCTTGAAGCGACCTTCAACATCACCTGCTACAAGGCTGGTAAAATGGGGGGGATGACAGATCCTCTTAACAATACTTCTAACTTGTTAGTGTATCCCTTGTAACCCTATGTAACTTTCTGTAGCCCCTCGTAACCCTATGTAACGTCCTGTAACCCTACGTAACTTTTTGTAACTCTATGTAACCTTCTGTAGCCCCTCGTAACCCTATGTAACCTTCTATAACCCCTCGTAACCCTATGTAACCCCTCGTAACCATGTAACCTTCTATAACCCCTCGTAACCCTATGTAACGTCCTGTAACCCTACGTAACTTTTTGTAACTCTATGTAACCTTCTGTAGCCCCTCGTAACCCTATGTAACCTTCTATAACCCCTCGTAACCCTATGTAACCCCTCGTAACCTTTTGTAACCCTATGTAACCTTCTATAACCCCTCGTAACCCTATGTAACGTCCTGTAACCCTACGTAACTTTTGTAACTCTATGTAACCTTCTGTAGCCCTCGTAACCCTATGTAACCTTCTATAACCCCTCGTAACCCTATGTAATCCCTCGTAACCTTTTGTAACCCTATGTAACTTTCTGTAACCCCTCGTAACCCTATGTAACTTTCTGTAACCCCTCGTAACCCTATGTCATTTTCTGTAACCCTATGTAAATTTCTGTAACCCCTCGTAACCCTATGTAATCCTTTGTAACCCTACGTAACTTTCTGTAACCCCTCGTAACTCTACGCACTTATCTGTAACCCCTCGTAACCCTGTGTAATCCTTTGTAACCCTACGTAATTTTCTGTAAACCCTCGTAACCCTGTAACCCTATGTAATTTCCTGTAATCCCCTCGTAACCCTATGTAATCATTTGTAACCATACGTAACTTTCTGTAACCCCTTGTAACGCTATGTAACCTTCTGTAATCCTACGTAACCTCTTGTAACCCTATATGTAACCCCTCGTAACCTGTAACCTCTTGTAACCTTATGTAACCCCTCAAACCTTCTGTAACCCTATGTAACCTTCTGTAATCCTATTTAACCCATCATAACCCTATGTAACCCTAATCCACTCGTAACCCTGGGTAGCCTTCTGTAAGGCACGTAACCAACTGCAATAATGCTCATAAATGGCAATACAACACATCCTATGCCTATAATACCCTTTACATAATTCACCGTCTTAAATCAAGCCTTAACTCAGTGACCTTCCCGTTTCACAATGTCACACTCTGAGTTAACTTATAATTACTAGCCTGCTAATGTATGCTGTCTCAGTAGATTTCTTCATCCTGCTGTACCTTAAGCTTAAAGTCAGAGAAAGAGATGATTGTCTAAGCAAAGTAGCGTTTTATTCAGCTAAGTAGAAGGGTCTGGTGACTCTGCACAGGATGCCCCAATGGAATGTAATTATTAAACTACATTTACACATTACGTAATGTGTGCGCAAGGAAGATCGCTGCATCAGCTGAAGTGCCAAAGAGTACTACGCAAGCAATAAAGTGACGAAATTACGTCCCACTCCTGCGTGAAGTAGAGATTTGGCATTTTTCTGCTGAATACTGCAATCTGATTGACTCTGTTCAGAGTTACCAGACCCTTCTTCCTTTCCCCCTGCCGTAGTCACTCTTCACTGTTTTTCGCGGTAAAAAAAAGAGACTGGCCACGCAAGACTAAGCGTAGCATTGTCCTCAGACCGCCACCCCAAATTTTTGTCGCTTGCAATTTGTGATTTTTAGGGGGGAGAGGTTGGGAATAAGCCTATACCAGGTGCATAGTACACTTCCAATCATACCTTCTTCTTAGGCTACTACGACAGGAAATTGTACAAGGAGGGGGGCTAGTCACGTGACTACTATCCCGTCCCCTCAAACGATAACGCTCGCTATTGCACTTTAGTAGTACCAATGATACAATAAGCGAACGATATACAAGCAATAGTCTGCAATCTTTTAGGACTTACATCTTCATCCCGTCGGTACAGCTAGCCCGGGGCAGGCGCACGTGGTCCAAGGGTTATGACGTGGAAAGGAGGCGGATCTGCACGCTGCAGGCTCGAGCGAGGGTACCCTGGTTCCCGGCGCGTTAGAGCGTCCGTAGGCGAGGCGTCGGGCTGACAGTGTGGATTTCAGGGCAAGCTGCCAGTTGCCCTAGTATCCTACTGAGATTCAGCTCAGTCAACTCTACATGGGCGGAGTCCTGCAACATCACGCGATTAATCACGCCAGTTTAGTGGGCGTTGCTGGTAGCTGGAAACGACACCTTGCGGTACGCTACGGCCTCGGTGAGTTGTAGGCACATACACAATGTGTTAATGCGCGACGTTGTTTGCTTACATATTAATAGGAGCGTATTAAAAGGCCGCCAAGGGAGCAGGTGATCACTTAGTCTGGGGTAGCCCACCCGGCCTTGCTTGAGGGGCGGGCTGAGCTACTGGAACCCCTGAGGGGAACCGGTATAGGCAAGCTTTACATAGCTACTAAACCTGCTAGGAGTACTTCTCCTTCCTCACCCTAGCCTTGAGTGGGACAAAGATGTGGTCCACCTGTATCTAATTAGCAGGTATTCGTGGGGTTCTGATAAGTTTGCATCTTGCAGTCGTGAAGAAGAACTCCCTCTATTGCTATTACAATCTGAGCATGGGTATATATAGAAAGTCAAACGCTGTATTCACTAGGCTGCAAAATAAAGTCAGTGTGTTCGCAACATTACTGTAAACAAATAAAGATCAGCGTTACTTTATACAATAGCCTTTGATTGCGGACTTCATTATAATGTATTGCTGCTCTTTTATTCAGATAATCCCAATCCCAATTCCTATGTTACCATGACTGTATGCTGACTCAAGCAAGCAACCATATGCACAGGTACATAAATGCATCGGGAACACCAAAACTTGCCTAATTGTAGTCATATCCATTTCCGTCTCGCTATTTATTGTTTGCTACGTAATGTCTGAAGATAAAGTGGTGTACAAGAGTGTAGTCAAAGGTGTACAAGAAAACAGTGATGGACTGTCAAAATGTCTGAACATGCGTCATGACATTCACCCTCAAACAGCATGTGCAATTGGGTCTATAAGGCAGGGAGAAAAGTGCCTTCGATGTCGTAGTGGTACATTTAGCCTGCCTCAGTGGACAGCTTGCAAAGAATGGCTCACTTGCAGTGATATTAGCCGTGATATCAGAACCAGTAAATTCTTGTATTCCCTTGGAGACTGGCAGTACTATTTGGCTGAGTGGAAAAGCTATGAAGTAATCTATGCCAAGACTTCGAATGAAATAAACTTTGATGCACTTCAGGAACTGGCTGCACATTCAAATTTGCTGTATCCAATTGGATTTTGCAAGGAAAAAGAAGCTGTCGTTTACAGCATAGACAGTGTCCATTTAAACCCAGCAAGCCAGTTAGATTCAGTGCTTGAGAAAGCTGATTGTGATTATTGGCCAGTCCGGTTTCAAGTATGTCTTGACTACCTCAAAGTACTGTCACATCTGCACTCCAGTACCAGCGGCCCGTACGTGCTATGCAATAGCAACAATGTGACACAGGTCATTGCACAGTTTCTGGTTGCAAACGATTTGCGGCTCATTTTTGCAAATTTTGACAATATACCACAAGTTTTATACGGCAATCAAGCGATAAAATGCAGCAGGGGGGAGCTTCAGGGGGACTTCATTGCTCCTGAACAGCACTGGCCTTTTAGTCAGCTTAAGGTGTTCAATTTTGATGAACAGCCCAGCTACAATGAAAAAGCAGATGTCTGGAAGATACCTGATATTACAAAAGCGCTGTTGTTACCCGGGCCCCACCAACCAGCTGTAGGCAGTGAACAGGCGCTAGACTACTTGGTTGCTATTCATCACAAATGCAAGAAGCGAAACCCAAAGGACAGGCCAACTGCCACAGAAGTTCTCAAAGAGTATGAACTGGTGTGGAGGCTACTTGTTCAAGACTATTGATCATCATGCAGTAAACAACACAGTGTATACTGATTACAAATTTAGTCAATCAGTGTTTAAAAGCTTTGGTGCCCTACAGTTTTTTTCCCCATTCATTTTCTTGGCAAGTTAAACTTTTAATATAGTGGGGGGCTAGGGGGTTTCAGCCTCTGTTGTTCCCCTAGCACTAGCCTGCATCCTATACCTAGGAAATGTGTGGTAAAGTTTGCATGGAAATTAACACAAATACCAGTTCACTATTAACCTTTTTTTTTCTAATATTAGTGGACAATATGGTATAGTCAGGTGAATTTTTGCTCTATGGCATTCTGTAGTACCTGGCCCTTTACCACCGATATTGACCACTGCATGAGGAAACATTAATTTTGGTTCTGGAAGTTAGTATAAGTGAACAAGCAGCTGCACAGGCCTTTATACGACCACTGTGAATTAAATCCTAAGCATGTAATTAATTAACACTTGAAGGACTATTGTCACACATATGTAACATACAACTGTCCAAACTTTATTTAAACTGACCAGTTGGACTAACTGGCCCGTCCCCTAAGGGTTAATTAATTAAGTCTCCGATAATTGCACATACATAAAATGTTTTGTTATAAGACCTGAAGCATGTGTATCTGACCCCTTGGGTATGTAATATGATGTAATCTTGCACGTTAATTAACTGTAAGTCTAGAATTTAGAATAGCTGTTCAGGTGACTGTTTTGGAGTGCACAACATTGTTTGGGTAGACGTCTTGGCCAAAAGCCCAATTATAGTGATGTCAGACGTGTGTTCTAGCCAGCTGTGTACATGCTGATAGCCATAATGAAATAGCTTGAAACAAAGAGTGTACTGGCAACTAGATACCTCCACACGTGTTTCTGGAAACGTTTTCAGAAACAATCCCGACCCTGGCCCTAACCTTACCCTAATTCCATCACAGCCATTCAATTGCAAGAATTGTACGTTCCCAGGCTCCACTCCCCAGCTTTTCTACGGTGCAAGAAAAGCTTGGGAGTGGAGTCTGGGAATGAGGCTACGCACAAGGTATGTGAAGAAACAGAGAACCCACAACCTCATATAAACATTAATCCTCTTCAGGCTCAGCATTGTAGAGTAGCACCTGGGTTGTGCCATGCACTGCAAAAACATGAGGTTGTTTTAACCCAGATTGGTTACCTCGGTTGCAATTCAAGGGTCACCTCTAAGCATGTAGTTGCAGGAACAACAAGTGATAACTTTGCCTTGTTAGTCACAGGCAGGGGAAACCACACAGTTAGCGACTACGTGATTATGTTTCCTGCATGTGCCTGCCATGGCTTCCCTAACTGGAAGTATGTGGCTATACTGGCTAGCATTCTTGGCACCATGCACTATTTCCTTAGCCTCATTCCGAGGCCTCCTCTGCTCCGTGTGTGTTGCGTATGCAAGCAACAAAAGCTGTGTGGAGGCCTGGGAATGAGGCTATATTATTTCCTAGCTGCAGGGCCAGCAGCTAAGTACCCTTAGCATGTATGTACCCAGAGTTGACCAGCAACTCCTATAGAGCTCATTACGTACCAGCTCACTGTTAAAAAATGGGGTGTTAAAAAAAACATCCTGGGGAGCTTCATGTTCCTGGTTATTGACTAAGATCCTTTAAAGTTTTAATTAGCTAACTGGGAATGTGAAGGTGCCTAGAGTATTTGTTTAACGTCTCATTTTTACAGGGTATAGCTATTGTCTTGAAATATGCTAGGCAGGCCTCCATATAGTCTAATTAGCTATGTAGGAACATTAGAAACGAATGCATGAAATGTTACTTATTACAGTATAAGCTACCATATAATACTACATACGTACAGAGTATGAATTAGCTGTTAGATTGTCTGCATGGCCACAAGCCCAATTTTGGTGATGTCAGATGTGTGTTCTAGACAGCTGCACTTATGTTGATATCAGCAATTATAATGGTATTCAGTGATTGTAAACATTCAAAGCAGCAAGGCCAGCAACACCGGTTGTTTACTGTAGAGGCTGAATGAGCCATTATTCCATTGCCTCATTTTCATCCCCACCTGCCAATTTTGTTTGTACTATAAACTTTCCCGTCTGCTGATCCTAGCTACAGTGACTTTAGGGATAAACTACTGGCAGGGTGTAGGTTTTGACTCAGACAAAACATTTCCCCCACTCGTTCATCCTAATTAAATCATAAACGAAGACCACTGCACATACAGACAGTGGCATAAAAGTGAGCGCTGTGTGCAATCACCAATCACTACCTGGCTCATTACCTGCATTGGATTTCTGAAACCCATGCAGGCAGCTCAGTGCTTTTATTATAGCTACAGAAGAATAAGGTGCTATAGTTTCGGTGCATATAGCTAGCTACAAGCAGTAGAAGGAAGCCACGTATGTACTACTGCAGGATGGCAAGCTGGATGGTCATTTACAGTTCTGCAATTTTTCTACTTCTTCCACAAATAAGGACTACAGTGAGTTTACGTGTTCATATTTACAGTCTGTGTAGTTAAAATACTTGTACAATTTGCATTAGGAAGCAGTACAGTGTTTGAACAACTGGAATTTTGTTTGTGACATAATAAGCACACAAGCTTATTGAAGTTTAACACTTTCCTTTGTGACAATGTTGCATTAGTGTTTGGCTGCATGGCCTCCATTGCTTGCATTACACTTTGACTATTTTAGTACCGCCAAGCATGATCTCATTCTCATGTTGTGTACGTTGCTTCATACCATTGCATACATGGAGTATATGGCATATTAAGAAGTAGTAAAATCCAAGGGCTGTACTACTATAGATAGTGTAATTGTAGAACACCTGCAAGCGTTAGTTAATGTGTACATGCATGTTTTGTAACAAACAAATTATGCCACCACTTTTTTTACAGAATTGGGATAATAGCTATACTGCCGTATATGTTAGCAATGCCTTTGAGGTATAGTAGCAGTACAATCTATAAGGTCCCTGGACCAAAGTAGTGCATGAGCAAGTACTCTTATATCTGCGTTACATTACTATATTTGGACAGGCATTTGTAAACGTTGTTATTTTTTCTCTCTCAATTTTAGGTAGCCCAAGGGATACCTGAGTTTGAACTGACAGAACCGCCATCCGTGTGCGATCTTAGCTGCCCACCCTTCACCACTCTCAATCCTAATATATGCAAGTGTGATCCCTGCCCAAACTCAACCTGTTCATTTGGGCAGACTCTCAATCCAGGAACATGCCAATGTGAGTGTCCTGAATTCACAGCCTGTCCCCTTCCACAAATATTTGATGATGTAATCTGCACGTGCCGATGTCGTGACATCAGGGTGTGTAAGGGCCAGCAGGAATTCGATCTGGAGACTTGTCGTTGTGTGTGTCCCCTGAGTCCCAGTGACTGTGCAAGGAATCAGGCACTGAACACCCTAGCGTGTATGTGTGTAGATGTAGCTCCACCCCCTACTGCTCCACCCCCTACTGCTCCGCCCACTACTGCTCCGCCCACTCCTCCCCTAAGACCGACCTGCCCGCCTGATGCACAGAGTCAGTGCAATAGTCGACAGATATTCAACCCGCAGACTTGCGAGTGCATTTGTTTCACAAGTCGTCGGTTTTGCAATGTCCTTCAGGAATTTAACGAGGACACTTGTGAGTGTGAATGCATCGAAGTAATTCCAGCGGATGAAGATGACACTCGCACCACAGGAACTAGAAGGACAACTGGTACACGTAGAACTCGAACCAGGACAGGCACTAGAAGAACTCATACGGGAACAAGAACAGACACCAGGAGAACTCATACTGGAACGAGAACAGACACCACTGACACAAGTGACACAACCACACATACACATCTCACTCACAGACACACGAGGGATGCATTTGACGCTCGTGACTATTTCTCTTTTGTCCCTACACTGAGAACTAAGAGACGGGGAAGGAAGAGTCGCAAGGGAACTCGCAGAACTGGGAGTCGACATACTGGAACGGGAACAAGGAGAACCAGAACTCGTACTGGGACCAGAAGAACTGGAACACGTACTGGCACAACCCGTACTGATACCGATACAGACACTCGTATCACACCAACAAAGGTCTGCCCACGTGGGCAGCTTCTTGATAAACGCACATGTAGATGTTGGCTGTAAGAGAGATTTATGCCATGTCATTTCATTTTGTAGCTACTTATTTTGAGTGATAAACCTGTATCTAGGCTAACATAGCTACTAGCTATGTTCTCAAATCAATTGCATGTGTATATTTTTACTCTTTTTATACCAAAGACAGTTGAACTGTATGCTGGAGACCTACCAATCATTTCTTGTTGCACTATGTATGCAACCTACTACTGTACCTGTTGTAATCATATTTAGTCAGCAGTGTTGAGGATTAGTAATTTGTATAACAAGATATCATATAGCTAGTCACTTTTCAATGGCTCCAGACCCTTGTAAGGGAAGAATTGACAGAGCATTTCCTATATTGCCAAGATATATTCTGTATACCCATTAATATTTCCACAGAAAATTTGGTCAGCCATTACTTATGTTTCACTGAGCATTTCCAAAGGTAGAAAATGCATACTCTTCACCCAAAAGCCACGTGGAAGATTGAGGCTATAAGTGGCTTATGTGCATTCATGATAGTCACATGGCTGGCACACACATATGGCCAGTTTATAACAGAAGCACATAATCACGCTACCACTGAAGGACATATAAGGAAACAATGAAGACAGCTTTTAGTAGTTTCTTTGTCCTCATAAGCTTATGCTCTTGCTATATATACAAGATGTATAGCTACTATACACACTAGCCGTACATATGCATTTGATGACATACTCTCCATAGATAAGACCACAGCCGTAGGTATATGTCATGGTTGTTGTACATGGTCATGCATGGGTTGTCAAATTACCTTAAACAAAGGCAATGTCATTATGGAGGGGGCTAGCTACTTAGAAGTCCCAATTTTGCTTTATAAAGACATCATTACAGCCCTGATGTCATGTGGGTGTTTGGACTACATAAAACATTAGGGGATGAATGCATTGTTTTGGCAGCTGCTGCTTTGTTGCCTTGAGACTGACAATACCCCTACTTGAGCTAACTAGTCAACATATATAGCAGTAGCTACTTTGCACTGTGTACATATATAGACAAAATATCTATACCCACTACCACTAGCCTTAATTAACAGGAATTCTGTTTTTGAATTCCTATGCATAATAATAAAAATTAGTTCCCTTTTCGGAAATATCAATGTGTGCATGTGCATATATAGCTATATGCAGCATACTGGAATGCAAGCTACAGTAAGTTTAAAGCTGAGTTTGCAAAAACAAAAATAGCTTTAGCCAGTGCTGCTGCTTACTTGTTATACATTTATTGGTTGTGATGGCAAGAGGCATTCTTCTAGTATCAATCTTGGCTGTGGCAATATGTTTTGAAGAGCAAGTAATTATTTCAGTGTAGAACGTAATGGAAATTAGCTATACAAAACAAAATACTTTATTTGGTATGGCTAAAGTAGTCAATCTAATTTGTACTAGCATGCACATGGGCATTGGGGTGGGGAAAGAGGCACCAAATGGAGAAAATTTAGGAGCTCTGGACATGATGTAGCTATGTTTTGCTTGTTTGCTTGTACTAGTAGCTAATTTCTGCACCATTACCCCTCATTACATCATAATGGATAAAGGTCTATATATATAAGTTACTTATGTGTATTCATGATAGCTAGTCGCATGGCTGGTAGCTACATGGCCAGTTTATGTGTTACGTTTTCCATACAGAAATCTGATAGGTAGTAGCCAGCTACATATAAACAGAAGCACATATAATCATGCTACCACCAAAGGAAGTATCAGGAAACAATGAAGGCAGCTTTCAGTAGCTTGTTTTGTTCTTACAGGTTTATGCTCTGCTATACAAGATATACACGTACAACATACTAGCTGTGTATATGCCTTATTATGATGACATGCTCTCCATAGATGAGACCACATGTATTGCATGGTTGTTGTACATACTCTTGGGTTGTTAAGTTCCCTTAAACAAAGACAATGCTATTGCAGAGGGGATTGCTTAGGAGGCTCAATTATGCTTTATAAAGACAACCTTGCGACCCTGATGCCATATGTACGGTGTTTGGACTGCATAAATAGTAGCTATTGCCATTAGGGAATGAATGCATTGTTTTGGTAGCTGCTGCTTTGTTGCCTTGAGACTGACAATACTCCTACTTGAGATGACTAGTCCACATATATAGCAGTAGCTACTTTGCACTGTGTACGTAAATGTAGATAACATATCTGTACTCACTACCAATAGCCTTAATAGGAAGTCTGTTTTTGAATGCCTATGCATAATAAAATTAGAAGCTTCCTTTTCTGAAATATTATTGTGTGCATGTACATCTATATATGCAGCATGCTAGAATGCAAGTTTTTAAAGCTGATCTGAGTTTGCAAAGACAAAAATAGCTTTAGCCGGTGCTATAATATAGCTATGCAGGTGGCCATTGGGGGGGACAAAATGGAGAAAATACAGGAGAATGATAGTTACATGGCCGGCACATGGCCAGTTTATGTGCTGCGTTGAATCCCATCATGTGCTCCTATACTTTTCTCCAGCTTGTGCCTCCCCCCCCATGCCCACATGTATGTATAGCCAGTACAAATTAGACTTACTACTTCAAGCACTTTGTTTTGTATACATAATAAACAAAGGCACATAATCACGCTACCACCAAAGGAAGTATCAGTAAAAGATGAAGGCAGCTTTCAGTAGCTTGTTTGTTCTCACAAGGTTATGCTCTTGCTATATATATACAAGATAGCTATGTACTTATAACATACTAGCTGTATACGTGTGTATGATGACATGCTCTCCATAGATAAGGCCACATATATTGCATGGTTGTTCTTGGGTTATCAAGTTACCTTAAACAAAGACAACATCATTTAGTCTCGTTCCCAGACCTGCACCGTGATCGCTTGCAGTATCCGACGAAGCACGTGTAGAGGGTCTGAGAACGAGACTAAACATCATTGTGGAGAGGGTTGCTTAGGAGCCTCAATTTTGCTTTATACAGACATCCTTACGACCTTGCAATTGATGCCATTTGGGTGTTTGGACTAAATAAATTTTCATTGCCATTATGGGATGAACGCATTGTTTTGGTAGCTGCTGCTTCACGTTGTTGCCTTGAGACTGACAATAGCCCTACTTGAGCTGACTAGTCCACATATATAGCTATCTAAGCTACTTTGCACTGTGTACATAGCTATATATATACATATTATATCTGTACTCATTACCAATAGCCTTAATAGGAAGTCTGAATAGTTACTCATCATCGGCATAATAAAATTAGCTTCCTTTTCTGAAATATCATTGTGTGCATGTGCATCTATATATGCAGCATGCTAAAATGCAAACAGCTATACTTTAAAGCTGGTCTAAGACAAAAATAGCTTTAGCCTGTGCTGCCGCTATAGCTAGCTAGCTACTTGATATGCATCTGTTGGTCGTGATGGCAAGAGGCATTCTTCTGGTATTGTCATTGGCAACCTTGGCTGTGGTAAGTTGTTTTGAAAAGCAAGCAATTAATTTGCAGTACGTAATAGGATTTAGCTATACAAAACATAATAAGCTAAAGTAGTAGCTAAGTCTAATTTGTAGCTACTGGCTTTATTAGCATGCAGGTGGGCATTACTGAGTCTCATTCCCAGGCTCACCCTGAACTGCAAGCAACAAAAACTGGGTAGAGGCCAGGCCTAGGCTGGGAATGAGGATAGGTGGGCATAGGCCCGTGGGAGCTGTATACTTTAATTAGTGGAACACACACTGCCAAGTTGTTGCTCGATGATGGTAACTTTAAGTGAGTGGTTTACAGTTGCTCAAGTTACTTTTGGACATGTTTGCATGTTTGTTTACAACTAGATACATATATATCGTTCATTGCCGAGCGGGAAGCGAGGCAACTAATCGCGTTGCATGGAGACTCCGAGTTCGTTATACGTACGTATGCCACAGGAATGCAAGCATAATATTGCCTGTGGGCGCGGCACTGATGGCACGTGCAGTGCGCCAGTGAAGCATGTACGCGCACTGAGAGGCCCTTCCGCTAACGTTCCCTCTCTCCTCGCTACCACTAGCCTCCCACTTTACTGCAGCTAATTAGTGAGTCATCTGACCCAGGGGAGCCTCTGCAGACATGCTTATCAAAATAATCACCTATTATTCTCACTCAAAAAAATACCTGCGCGTGTCCCTGCCTGTAGCTAACCTGTTCTGATGAACAACAAAACCTTTAATTAAGACACATGATATACACTATGTAAAGGCTTAGAGTAGTAGCATTTGACAACAGATGAATTCAAAACCAGTAGTCAGGTATTCTTAAATTTCTGGTAGCTAGCTAGCTAACCACTATAAAGCAAATAGGCATGAAGCTATAAATTTCACAGTAAGTGTCTCTTTACTCATTTAGGTACGAGCCCAAGAAACAGAAGAGTGTACTCTCACTGATGCAATCTGCACAAGCCAGGGCCTAGTTTTTGCTCCACTGATATGTCAGTGCATCTGCAATACTACTGCTAGTAACTGTCCTGGACTGCAAGTGCCAATGGGCGATACATGTGAATGCACATGCCCTGACAACGCTCAAGATCTGTGCACATCAACAGAAGTGTTCAGTGCTAGTTCTTGCCAGTGTGACTGTGCTATAACCTCTGAAACCTGTCCCTCGTCTCAGGTTTTCTTCGAGAGTGAGTGCCGGTGCGGTTGTGCCACTACCACTGACTGTGAAGACCCACAAGTCTTTAATAGCACTAGCTGTGCATGTACATGTCCCGCCCAAGAGCCCTGTTTGGGTGAATTCCAGTTAGATTCCAATACTTGCCAGTGTGTATGTCCGCTCACAAATGCCAACTGCACAGCTGAGCAGTTTGTCAACAGCAGTGCATGTAGCTGCCAGTGCAACGAAATCCTTACATGTCCCCCAATGGCTGTTTTTGTTACTGATATCTGTGACTGTCAGTGTCTGCAAATAGGTCCTTGCGTTGGTGCACTTGAATTTGACAACGAACTCTGTACGTGTGTTTGTCCAGTCGATTTGCCATGCCCAGGAAACCAGGTGAGGGACCCACTTACCTGCAATTGTAGCTGCCCAATCGATGAGTCAGATTGCAATGAGTTTCAGGTCTTTAACTCAACTTCATGCGAGTGTGAATGCCTTTTTTTGGAGGACTGCATTTGTGATGAGGAGGATACCACGATTCGTACCCGTACCAGCGGAACTCGCACTACGGGTACTCGTTCAACAGCTCGTACTACTGGTACACGTTCAACAACTGGTTCCATGACAACGGGTACAAGGTCCACTACTGCTGGAAATGAAATGGATACCGAAAACACAGGAGGCACTGAGAGTGATGATGATGATGATTCCATGGGAAGAAGTAGCAGTGCATCCACTCGAAGAAGAAGTAGCAGTGCATCCACTCGAAGAAGAAGTAGCAGTGCATCCACTCGAAGAAGTAGTAGAGGTCGCTCGCGCTCAGATTCACTGTTCTGCGATATATATTGTGAAGAAAAGGAGACATCACCTCGAAGAAGTACGGGTCGCTCACGATCGACAGGAAGTGGGACCAATGATTCTGGGTCCCGTACTAGCACTGGAACCCGTGGTACTGGGTCTCGTACTGGCACTGGAACCCGTGGTACTGGGTCTCGTACTGGCACTGGAACCCGTGGTACCGGGTCTCGCACTGGCACTGGAACCCGTAGTACCGGGTCTCGTACTGGCACTGGAACCCGTGGTACTGGGTCTCGTACTGGCACTGGAACCCGTGGTACTGGGTCCCGTACTGGCACCACAACAGGAACCCGCAGCACTACAACATCTCTTCCAAACTGCCCCCAGGGGGAAACTTTCAATTTCGATACATGTGACTGTGAAAACTAATTTTAATGAGGACATAGCTACTTTTGCCATTATGTGTGATTGTTAATATAGCTTGTGGTTTATGCATACAGTCCTCACATTTAACATACACATGTTGATTCATTAACTGTATAATGTATACCAGTATACAGTATAGGGTTTTCCTCTTGCCAGCCTAGGCCTTGAACATCTTGATTGCTTTTGATTATCAAATTTTGATGCTAGGCTGCATACAGCAAAACTGAAGTAGTTAAGTAATAATAATAATATACTCATGTTGCTGCCGTAGTGCTTACGCCATTGACCACGCACCCACAGACGCAGGCGGAGCTTAGTAACTGTTTTAAATATTTTCTTATTGCTATGCGTACTTCATATGCAGATTTTTTTTTTGGTTCTCGTGGCTATTATAGAGGCAGGTAATATGATGACGTTACTTGGTGCACATGATAACTGAGAACACACAATAGACGTATAGCTATGGCACCAATACTCCATGCCAGCTCCTTTCAAGTTTGAAGTAAACTAGCTAATAACACTTACTATGGTAGCCTGTAGCTACCAATTTTATTTCCAGGTAAGATTGCGACACAACAATTGCAACATACATCAAGTACCTTAGACCATTTCTACTGTGGCTCTAAGTTAGAGCTACAGGATCTAACTATACCTTAGATACTTAGATCTTTTCTACTGGGCTCTAACTGCCACAGGGCAGTTAGCTAGAGCCCAGTAGAAATAATCTAACTGGGTACTTGGTATATATTACAATGGTTGTAATGATCTAGTTTTCTGCTAGTAGGAAATAAAGCTGGTAGGATTACCATAGTATATACATACTAAGATATATGTATACTTGCAAACTACCCATGGCTATCCAATGATATAGAGTGTGTGCCGGTAGATGTATTGATAGTTACAGTAGCAGCGGTTAATAGGATAAGGTATTTCACACTCTGCCATTCAGTTCCACAATGAACATATTTGCATTTGCTAATGCTTTGTTTTCTTACTTTCTTGGCAAACACAATCAGTGCTAGATTAGCTGCAAGCTGAGATTCTGGCTTACTATCAACCAGCATTGCTAAAGTACAAGAGTTGTCAAAATACAGTGATCGATAATCTTCTGTATTTGGATTAACTGAGAAATTAATTTGGCTCACAACCAACTCAAAGAGTTGGTATAAAACGATAATTTTACACATTTCAGAGCATTCGAAGATCGGACTCTGTTATCTTGCCGAATTGATAGAAAATGCACAGCCAAGCATTTGTTGTAATTCTGGGGTTTCTTGCAGTCACCCAACAGGTATGTTATGCACATAATATAGTATGATACCATAATTTATAGCGTGATCAGTATTAATGATTTATTACTAAAATTCTATATGCTTGCAGGTTCAGTGAGATAAAACATTGCTATCTTGAATGCATTCATTGATAGTTTATAGCCATTCATTTTTCTATAGACTGCTTTAGCTCAAGAGTGCCCAGGGTCTTGTCCACTGGATTTCCAGGAATTTGATGAGGACTGTAATTGTCAGTGCATTATACTGGTATGTTATCATATGTAATATGTTGCACTGATGTGTATACATGTATAAGCAGTTGTGTAATATCTCTTCATAGCTATATAGTTATTGTGTCCCTGCATACTAATGGTGAAATATTATGACAAATAACATGTTTAGAATGGTTACTACTCATAAAAATAAAAGGCTGCCATCACTCAATAGTATACACATGGTAATACATGTGAAGTGGAGTTAACCAAACAACTGTGCATTAACTACTAGACATAGATAATACTCACAGGCTTATTATAAAATTATCTAATACACACTTGTGCATGTACTTGCTACAGTATCCTTGGGAGACAGGAGCATTTTGGTGGTACTATAAATGAGTTTACCTTGAATGTTATTATTTAATTTCCAGATAGGTTGCCCAAGTGGTCAAATCCAAAATCGCACCACATGTGAGTGTGAGGCCTGCCCACCATGCAGTTCCCAAGGGCAAATTCAGGATCCAAACACTTGCCAGTGCTCATGCCCACCGATCACGTGTCCTGGTGGACAGATGCAGAATCCCGATACATGCGTTTGTTCCTGCCCCAATACCTGTCCGGGTCAACTGGAACAGGATCCAACATCATGTCAATGCGCTTGTCCAAACAGTCCATGCCCAAACGGGCAACGTAGAGACCCGTCAACATGTGATTGCGTGTGTGAAAATCCATGTGAAGAGCCACAGGTACAGGACTCCAGCTCATGTGCCTGTTCATGCCCAGATACATGCCCACTTAGTTCACAAGGTCAGAATCAAACAACGTGTGCTTGTTCCTGCACAAATACATGCCCGAATGGGCAGGTTAGAGACCCGTTGACATGTGCTTGCTCATGTCCAAGTCAATGCACTCAGCCACAGATACAGGACAACACCACATGCAGCTGTTCATGTCCGAATACATGCCCAGATACACATGACCAGAATCCGACAAGCTGTACTTGTTCATGCTCAAATGCATGCCCACCTGGAAGGATCCAGAACCCCTTTACGTGTGGTTGCTCATGCCCAAATACATGCCAAAATGGACGGGTCCAGAATCCAAGAACATGTGCTTGCCAGTGCCCAAATCGATGTGGCAGAAACAGGGTTCGAGCTCCAGGTTCGTGTGCATGTGTTTGCCGATCAAATTGTCCTGCAGCAAAGTCCCCTCACCCACTTACCTGTGGGTGCGTGTGTTCTCCTACCATATGCCCGGGACTTCGGTATCAAGACCCAAATAACTGTCGGTGCCGATGCCCACCAAGACGCCGGTACTGTCCAGGGGGGCTGCTACCAAACCCTTTCACCTGCAGGTGTTGATCTTAAAGCTGTGACTTTACATACAAAGCCATTAAGAACTATGATTTGTTCACAAATTTGTTATATTTCTGTTGTAATATAATCAGTAGTACTCATAATTTTGCAGTCAGCTGTACAATACACACTTCTATATCATTAGTATGTTTTCAAGATCACGATTGTAAAGAGTATTATGAAGAAAATATACACTATACTCACTCACCTTAAAATAATGCACATAAATGAACAGACTTAGTTGCCTGAACTACAGTATAAATACTATTATAGGAAGTGTCTGGATCCCAATATTGTTTAAGAGGAACACAGTACTACATGTAGAAATACCTCCAATTTTCAGCCAACATTGAATGCACACACATGCTGAAAGAGCCTGAAAACGAGAATATAAAAATGTACGATGTTTCCATTCCTAGTAGTCAGAACGGGAACTTTGGAAAGCAGACTTAGTGAGTGAATGAAATTATAGCTAGCAATAATTAATGAACAGTTCATACAGTATAAAACATGTACACTTCTGGTATTCATCACTTCTTGCTTTAACAAGTGACCTGAGACTCTTGTGGCTAATGCAAACATGAATTGTCAAGCAAAAAACTAAACTCCTATTCAGATAGAATTATAACTTATGGAAGGTGTTACAACCAAATAAGGTCAATTATTACTGCCCACACTCTATGCAGCTAGCTATATTGTGTAGCCTAAACTGACTGCTGATCAAACAACACTGCATTCCATTCAGCCTCTATATTGGGCAAGCAACATCATAGTGAGTGCCAATTTGATTAGCTAGAGATTTGTGACACAACAACAGTAGCTACACACAGCAATTAGGGTTCTCATATTACCACCCACGAACCAGACTAACCAAGAGGTACCTTTCGTTCCGTATTTCTAATGTGGTGGAACTCATCAGATAGCAACCGCAGCTCTGCCAGGTAACAGACTACCATAGTAGTCCCTGCTAGCGAGATAGAACAACAGAGTCGTTATTGGAGTGAATTGTATGTACATGTGCATCAGAGCAGGTTGGTGACCGCCAGACCAATTTGTGATAATAAAGTTTGTGAAACTGTGAGTAGGCATGGCTAACAATCTACCATTCTTTTGGGGATGTGGACCCACCATCTACCCCCCCTCCCCCCGCCTTTTATTTACTAACTCAGTGACACGGGTGATACTAGATCAGTGTCACGGTCAAGCGGTTGCAATCAGCTCGTTTTGTCTCTTCGCTTGCACAGTAACTTGTGACACAACACTAGTTTAACTGGCTTCAGTGGTAGTTGACTAGCTCAGCCATTAGCTACATGCAATTTACTTGATTTTGAGCGTTAGCCCACTGTGCTATATAGCTAGGTAGCAACTTGGCTTGCCAAGTGCATGGGGCATCATGGAAAATTAAAGAATTCTGCTTGTGCCAATTTTACAACACAAGCTTGTTGTTGTACTGACTAGCTATGACCAGAGACTAAAAGAATGAAGTGACCAAGCCCATCTCTTTGATACTATCAGAGGTAACACTTTTGCCCTTGTATGGCTTACCACATGAGTACAGTTTTATATTGCCGTGTTGGCAATTCAGCTGACCATGACAGAGGTACATAATATGCAGCATATGTGTATACATACATAGACTATACAAAACGTACAGAAGGAGGTTGTCTGCATAGGAAAATAAATATATTACATACATACAGTCTTGTTTTTTATAAAACATGAAAAAAGCTAGTTACAGTCCCCCAAAAAATGCACACATGTATACCTTAGAGCTACAGCAAATACCTTACCTTTCAATTATAGGCCATAAATTCCTACTGTGACTGTCCAAATTAATGGGAGTTTCCCTATAATTGTACTTGTACATATTCCTGAACAGCTAGCATTAAACTATAGTCTCGTGCCCAGACTCATCCCCGCGCATTCGACGGGGGGCAAACATTGGTCTGGGCAGGAGACTACTAAGCTAGAAGTTGAGAGCTAGGTTATGGTGAGTGTTTTAATGGCTGGTGAAGTGATCTTTTAAATCAGAAAAAAAAACCTGCTGCCTCTGATTTAATATTTATTTTAGTTTAATTACCTCAATATTAAGAGCCAAGACAAACCCATAAGCTAAAACAGCTGTCTGCAGCTGCACTCTGTTCAGCTTTCATATCAGCAACCTTAAGCATAATATTGCTAACATATCTATGGAACTATATCTACACCTTTATGGGTTATACTGTTGGCACACTGTTCAATGACTCATTAGAGAAATATTTCCTCCCATTTTCCTTTTGGCTGCTACAGCAAAAACAGTTGTCATTTTTCTATCAGGTGATTTAGAAGTGTCAGCCTATATAAGCAGAAAGCCTCACAGTCCCTATATACAAAGTAAGTGTGTTAGAGCTTCATGTGTTTATCAAGATAGCTACTAATTCTACTACTCTGAAATGGCAGTGGTAATCGGAAAGTTTGAGCTAAGGATTTCAGTGATACTTGCTGTTATTTTGATGGCGTGTACAGCCGTGCAGGTAAACTACTACTGTGTATTTTGATATGTATATATGATATTCTTAATAACATCTCAAGTGTGTAAGTGTATGGTTGTTCAGAGTTATACACATTGGTACATGTCAGATCAGCAAGGGGTTATAAAATAACTATCATATGGCAAGAAAATTTTGATGCACACTTTTTACAAATTGGCCTCACACAAAAAACTACACACCCACTCTTACCATGGATAATATAACACAACATGTACTATATTTGCGTCTATCGATGTAACTGGGTGGATATGACTGGATTACCCATTCTGATTCTGTTGTTCAGCAGTGCATGCTCATTCGCATTCCTATTAAGGGAAGTCTACCACAGTCAGTTCAAAAGTCCTCTACTCAAGAGTAGAATTGACTATCCAGTGCCAGCTGTATAGTTAGTTAAATATTAGCATAGTGACTGCAGGTAAAATTGTGATTAGCTGTGAGCAAGTAGCTGTGTGACGAAACGGTGCCCCCCCCCCCCCCCCCTTCCGCAATCCTGGATCCGCCCCTGAGCACATAGTAAAGAACTTTGCAATTATATATGTAGCTAGCTACTAGTGATATCGAGTAAATGATAAGGATAATATTGTGGACTGAAACCTGTGGCTTAGTACATTTCTTCACAAGCACTAAATTTAAAGATGAAAAGTGTTGATAGCTACTGATGCATAATCACTTATGGCTTACTCTACAGGTTGTGGAAGCACAGGACAGGTGCCCTGGAGTGACTTGTGTTCCTCCATTCGGCCTGGATACCGACACCTGTACCTGCAACTGCACAATCCTATCATGTGCTGGCCAAGCCCCCCGAACAGAGCTGAACGCAGCAGCCTGTGAATGTCAGTGCCCATCAGATGTGTGTACACTAGTACAAGTACAAGACGATATGTGCAACTGCACGTGTCCACCTCCAGTGCCTACTTGCACCCTCCCACAGATATTTATCGAAAGTTTTTGTGGGTGTGGCTGTCCGGCAACAGTGGGCTGTGATTCAAATTTCCAATTCAATATGTTATCCTGCAGTTGTGCGTGTCCCACAGCTACAATTAACCGCACTTGCACTGATGCTCAGTTCCTAAACGAGACTGCATGTGAGTGTCAGTGCAGAGAAATGCCTGACTGTGGTCCGACCATGTTCTTTAACACAAGTTCGTGCCAGTGTGAGTGTAGATCTGATCTCGTTATCTGTCTAGTGGGCGAAGAGCGGAATTTGGCGACATGTCAGTGTGAATGTATCCCAAGGATGTGTCCACCTGCGATGTTACAGGATCCAGATGACTGCACCTGTAGGTGTCCTCTAGAACAGTGCCCAAATGGGCAAGTTAGAGATCCATCAACGTGTATTTGCTCATGTCAAAGTTCATGTACTGGGTTACAGATACTGGACCCCTTGACCTGCAGCTGTTTATGTCCACCACTTCCCAGCACTTGCACTGATGCTCAGTTCCTGAATGAGACTGCATGTGAGTGTCAGTGCAGAGAAATGCCAGACTGCGGTCCGACCATGTTCTTTAACACAAGTTCGTGCCAGTGTGAGTGTAGATCTGATCTCGTTATCTGTCTAGTGGACGAAGAGCGGAATTTGGCGACATGTCAGTGTGAATGTATCCCTAAGACGTGTCCACCTAGGATGGAACAGGATCCAGATGACTGCACCTGTAGATGTCCTCTTCAACAGTGCCCGAATGGGCAAGTTAGAAATCTATCAACGTGTATTTGCTCATGTCAAAGTCCATGTCCTGACCCGCAGATACAGGACTCCAACACATGCAGCTGTTCATGTCCAACTGCATGCCAAAATGGACGAGTCCAGAATTCAGAAACATGTGCTTGCCAGTGCCCAAATCAATGTCGCAATGGACGGGTCCGGAATCCAAGAACATGTGCTTGCCAGTGCCCAAATCGATGTCGCAATGGACGGGTCCGGAATCCAAGAACATGTGCTTGCCAGTGCCCAAATCGATGTGGTAGAAACAGGGTTCGAGCTCCAGGTTCGTGTGCATGTGTTTGCCGATCAAACTGTCCTGCAGCAAAGTCCCCTCACCCAGTTACCTGTGGGTGCGTGTGTCCTCCTACCATATGCCCGGGACTTCAGTATCAAGACCCAAATAACTGTCGGTGCCGATGCCCACCAAGACGCCGGTACTGTCCAGGACGCCGGCTACCAAACCCTTTCACCTGCAGGTGTTGATCTCAAAGCTGTGACTTTACATTCAAAGCCATTAAGAACTATGATTTGTTCACAAATTTATTGTATTTCTGCTTTAATATAATCAGTAGTACTCATAATTTTGCAGTAAGCTGTACAAAACACACTTCTATATCATTAGCATGTTTTCACGATCATGATTGTAGAGAGTTTTATGAAGAAAGTATACACTATATTCGCTTACCTTGAAATAAATGCACATAAAGTAACAGATTTAGTTGCCTGAAATACAGTATTACAGGAAATGTCTAAATTCCAGCATTCTTTAGGATACTACATGTAGCAATACCTCCAATTCAATTCAGCCAACTTTGAATGCACACACACGCTGACAGACTGAGAATTAGAATATAAAAATGTACGATGTTTCCATTCCTAGTAGTCAGAATTGGAGAAAGCAGCCTACAGTAACTTAGTAGGCGAATTAAATTATAGCTAGCAATAATTAATGAGTAGTTCATACAGTATAAACACTTCTTGCTTTAATTAACAAGTGACCTGAGACTCTTGCGGCTAATCCAAACACGAATTGTTATATTTAGATAGAAATAAAACTTACAGAAGTGGTTACAACCACATAAGGTCCATTGTTGTTGCCCACACTCCACGTAGCTATACTGCGTAGCCTAAACTGACTGCTGATCGAACAACATTTTATTCCATATATTGGGCAAGCGGTAATACATGTATACAGCTGCAGTTCAATACATGTTTAGCTAATTGGATTGTATATACTGTTAAAAAAAGATGATAGCACAGTCATAATGAGCATAGGTAGCTAATAATGACCGCACTGGAAGTTGTAGCCAGTGTTTGAGATCATACTAAGTAGCACTGCCTACTATGAGGCACCTACTATGGTAGCCTGTTAGCTATTGTTCCATCTCGTTAGCATGGACTACTACGGTAGCCTGTTAACTGGCTGAGTTGCAGTAACTGTTGGGATGCACATAATATAGCTAATGAAGGTAGTCTCGTTCCAATTATGGTGTCAATGAAGGAGTGTTTGGTAGTTTGATGGCATCACGCATTCCCACTAGCCGCTTGAATTCGTCAGGCCATATTGTACTTCACAGCAATTATGTAATTTTAAAATCTGCATTCCTGGGGTCAACAGGCAATCAGATCTGGGCCTACATTGATCCGGCTGGATAATATCTGACGGAATGAACCCGCTAGTAAAATTGACCCACTCTGATCAATTTTGCTAGCGGATTTGATCTTTTGTCACAAAAACAATCTGACCTTCGTATAAGTCGCTGCCCAATGTGCCCTGGAGGACAGGAGGTGATGAACAATCTTGCCTGTGAGTGTGGCTGCCTGATGTACCCAGGAGGACAGGAGGTGATGAGCAATCTCGCCTGTGAGTGTGGCTGCCCGATGTGCCCTGGAAGACAGGAAGTGATGAACAATCGCACCTGTGAGTGTGACTGCCCGATGTGCCCAGGAAGACTGAAGTGATGAACAATTGCACCTGTGAGTGTGGCTGACCAACGTGCCCTGGAAGACAGGAGATAACGAATAATCGTGGCTGCCCATTGTGTACTGAAGGACAGGAGGTGAGGAGCAATCTCACCTGCAAGTGTGACTGCCCAACATGCCCTGGAGGACAGGAGGTGATGAACAATCTCGCCTGTGAGTGAGGTTGTCCGATGTGACCAGGAGGATAGGAAGTGATGAATAATCTCACCTGCAAATGTGGCTGCCCGATGTGCCCTGGGGGACAGGAGGTGATGGACAATACTCACCTGTGAGTGTGGCTGCCCGATGTACCCTAGAGGACAGGATATAATGAGTAATCTCACCTGTGAGTGTGGCTGCCTGATGTGCCCCTGGAGGACAGGAGGTGATGAGCAATCTCACCTGTGAGTGTGGCTGCCCGATGTGCCCTAGAGGACAGGATATAATGAGTAATCTCACCTGTGAGTGTGGCTGCCTGAAGTGCCCCTGGAGGACAGGAGGTGATGAGCAATCTCACACAATCTCACCTGCAAGTGTGCCTGCCCGAAGTGCTCTGGAGGACAGGAAGTGGTGAACATGCTCACCTGTGAGTACGTGTGGCTGTCTGACATGTCCGAGCAGACAAGTGGTGGTAAATTCCGGAACTAATGAATGCGGATGTCGAGACTGACCACGACAACATGTCCTAACAAATCAAACTAGCTACTTGTCAGTGTGGCTGTCCCAGTGACGAAGGGTTGCGTCTGTCCAGCAACAAGATGTTGAGGACTCAAGTATCAACACCCACATACCTGTTCGTGTACATGTCCTCCGAGAAATAGGTACCGTGCTGGATACCAATTTTCAAATCCTAACACTTGTTTGTGCTGATTTTATTGTTTGTGTTAATTTTGTTGAGATGTTGTTGTTGTCGGTATTAAGATTAAACCTAGAAAAACTCCCATTTAATACTAATGATCAGCTTTTACAATAGTCATCATTAACCGTGATGTTATAAATTCTATGATTTTGTGTTTTTCACTGTGTGTACACCGCACAAAAAAACTGAGAAGAGCCTGAAAAGGAGCCCATGTAGCTACTTACGAATGAAACCTATGAGTCTAAAAAGGCTGGGACTAAGCTACTTATGTGTTGATCTTGCAATTATAACAACCAATATTATGGGAGGGGGGGAAGGGAATCAGTTTTTAGAGTGGGACGTATCACCCCCATATGAAACCCCGACAATGCATGCATGGTGATGAGATTTTGATAAAACAGTTACTGCTAGTCACATGACTTACATTGACAGTGGGGCCCGAGCTCAAGCGCAAATCTGTCTAAAGGAAACTCTCACTAGTCACACATGGTGCATCAACATAGTTTACGTGTACTCAGTTTACTTGTATAGTCACATGATCTCCAACTGGGGTAGCTTGTGTGTGTGTGGGGGGGGGGGCTGGAATATTCATCCCTTCCCCTTAAAGTTTGGTAACAATACTTACAAGGCCGACTCAAACCTATATGTACATCATCAGCAACAGTAACTAATTTCCCACCTTTTTTGTGGTCCCAGGAGCCACCATGCATGCAGAGGTACACATGTTGCTGTTGGAAAACAACAATATTCCCCCTTTTAATCAGACTTGGCAGTTGTACTATCCACAATAATATGAAGACATCATTTTTCTTTAAACAAGGCTATTAGGTTAAACTGTGGATCTTTAGAAAAGAATGTGTGTGGTCTGTGTTCACGTCATATAGCTACAACAACTAAACATCTGCTGGCAAACTCAAGAATGTGACTACTTCAGGCTGGCACAGCAGGTCTAGTATTACAGAACCCATGATCAAGAAACCATAGTAGGTATTATGGCAACATGCCTTGAAGATTCCATCCACACACCCAAAGCAGCTGAAGCCAATTAAAGTTCACCCAGGTGTGGGCTAGGCCTTCAGGCTACAACACAAACAACAATCAGCTTTACAGCACAATGGTAAGGAATTTACACCAGTAACTCAACCCTCCTGTGCACAAGGATTAAGTGAGATAGCTAACAAGATTATACAAATGACAGACCTATTAAGAATGGGTGTAGCTCTGTGGGTAGATTTGGCTGGATTACCCATTCAGTTGTTCAGCAACACATGCTCAGCCCACCCAAAGCATTCCTATTAAGGGAAGTCTACCACAGTCAGTTCAAAAGTCCTCTGCTCAAGAGTAGAATTTACTATCTAGTGCCAGTTAACTACTAGCACAAATACTATTGCTAGGTGACTACAGGTAAAATTGTGACTAGCTGTGAGCAAGAAGCTGTGTAAGGAGATGGGACTACAAACTCTTGCAGTTATTGCTACCCTATTGCTCTTCACGGTAAGTGGCGAGTTATAGAGTAAAATGTTTTGGCTGCACAAACACTTCTGAAGGTGTATTTCTATGGCTACCTAACTTAGGCAGCTGTAAATATTATGATGGAAGTATCCCAAACAGTGTAAATCAAGTAACAATGTCACTTGTGATGGCCGAAGCAAGAGTCACCAGGGGATATTCCTTGAATTGCCACCCACTACTATCTACTACTACATACATGTGTGGTTATTATATTTTGGAATATCTGCATAGCTATCTACTGAATAAATACAGGTAGCTATAACTAATACATAAGACCTACTTTTGAGTAAACATATACCCTTCTGTATAATTTCATGAAAGCATGCAAGCTACTTAATACAATAACTATGGGGCACATAGTAAAGAACTATGCAATTATATACGTAGCTAGCTAGCTACTAGTGATATTGAGTAAACGATAAGGATAATATTGTGGACTGAAACCTGTGGTGTACATTTCTTCACAAGCACTAAATTTAAAGATGAAAAGTGTTGATAGCTACTGATGCATAATCACTTATGGCTTACTCTACAGGTTGTGGAAGCACAGGACAGGTGCCCTGGAGTGACTTGTGTTCCTCCATTCGGTCTGGATACCGACACCTGTACCTGCAACTGCACAATCCTATCATGTGCTATCCAAGCCCCCCGAACAGAGCTGAACGAAACAGCCTGTGAATGTCAGTGCCCGTCAGATGCGTGTACACCAGCACAAGTACCAGACGACATGTGCATCTGCACATGTCCACCTCCAGTGCCTATCTGTACCCTCCCACAGGAATTTCTGGACGACATCTGTGACTGTGGGTGTAGAAATCCACCCAATATCTGCAACCTACCACAGGAATTTCTCGAAGATATTTGCCAGTGTGGCTGTCGGGTAACGGAGGTCTGTGATCCAAATTCAAATTTCAGATTCAATCAGTTTTCCTGCAGTTGTGAGTGTCCCATAGATGATGTTAACGATACCTGCACTGATGCTCAGTTCCTGAATGTGACCGCATGTGAGTGCCAGTGCAGAGAAATGCCTGACTGTAGTCCGAACATGTTCTTTAACACCAGTTCATGCCAGTGTGAGTGTAGACCTGATCTCATTATCGACTGCACACCACCAATGGAATTTGATAACGACCGCTGTGAATGTGTCTGCCCTAACAGCTGCATTCCACCCCAACAGCTCAATTTAGTGTGTGAATGTAACTGTCCAGCTGTGGTATGCGATGCAGGTAGAATGCAGGATCCCAATAGCTGTTTGTGCATCTGTATTCCAAGAAGCTGTCCACCTGGGATGATTCAGGATCCAGATCTCTGCACCTGTAGGTGTTCCTTGCAACAGTGTCCAGTGGGCCAAAGGCAGAATTTGGGAACTTGTCAGTGTGAATGCCGGCCAGTCGCATGTGGAAGAGATATGCGGCAAAATCCAAGTACCTGTCAGTGTGAATGTAGGCGTGGCTGCCGGTACGGGCAGATACAGGATCCAAATACATGCCAATGTCGATGCATCAATCGAAACTGTGAGAATGGAAAGTATCAACATCCAGTAACATGCAATTGTGCATGCAACCCAGTAAAATGCAGTCCACTTCAGTATCAAGACCCAAGGACATGTCTGTGTAGGTGTCCACCCATAGTTCCCTGTCCAGTGGGAACAGTGGTGAACCCATTGACCTGCAGATGTGCTGGGGGCAGTGTAGAAGATGGTGATAGTAGGGACGAGGAAGATTGCGACTGTGAACGCACTAGATCCCGCTCACGGAGTACTCATAAATCTAAAACAAGAAGTGATTCTACAAGATCTAGAAGTCATTCAACAGGAAGATCTGGTACCTGCCGCTGTTCCAGGACTAGATCAACCACAAGAAGGCACAGGACAAGAAGCTAGCTTACGTTCATTGATTCCAAGTGGATTAATATATGTAGCCAGTATATAGCAAACCCCATAACTTAGTATGTATCTATCACTACCCAAGCTGATATGTCTTTCACAAGCGTTATTTTATTAAAATTGTGTATTCTCATATCAAAATAACTGTGATGCCCCACTGCAATAGTATTTGTATTCCATTCCGCAGTAATCAGCTAAAAATCTACATATAATTGTACTATACAGCGTGGGTAGTTCAAAGGTGTCGTAGCAGTCTATACGTCAGAGACAGCTGTCTATGCTCTATCTGCCAATTACGTTAGTTATAACATATGTTCTAACTAACGTAATTGGCAGATAGAGCAGCATAGAAAACTTAATTTAGCTGTCTGCACACCGCAAACTAAACTAGTGTGGGAGGAATATATAGTGCAAGCCACTTAGATAATGACATTTCCGTGGTTTACAGAAAAGATAGACCACTCCCGCTTCGTGCTCTGGTCGATCAGATTAAGCCTCTGGTGTATTTCCTGTAAACCACTCAATGCCATCATCTAACTATAACTTGGTCAATGACAGGTAAATAAATGCACTATGGAGGTACAATATATATTAGGATGTGTACAATTATTGCTGCCCTCTCAAAGGTGTAAAATTTGGCCAGCATTCATGGTGTTCAGACGATACTATGTCCTTGGGTTGCATTCACGCTTGCTAATCAGGCAAAACAAACAACATTACCTACGCAAAAATTATGTCTGTTTTAGCAGTCGTGTTGGCATTAGCATATGCATGTAGTCTGCAGGGGTCATGTCCCACCCCTCTCTTTCAGAGGATATTCAAAACATGATGTTACTGACATTGAACTTGCATGTAACACCTAGCAACTGAGCCAAGAAGTCCATGTGGTATTGACTAAAACAATGGTTTATTGTTTCAATATTTCAGTGCATCATCTGTGGTGGTTGGCTGTATAGACTAGACAATGTTTCTTTTTGTCTTCTCCCACCAGAATGTCACACAATTCATTGCCTAGACATTTACAAAACATTAAGTAAACTATAAAAATGTAAAAATGCCAAACTTTTTTTCAGTGCTCAAACCCGCATGAGTATCAGCAGAATACAGGCAAGCAATCCGGGCACGAGACGCATTTGAAAACACATTGCCAATACGCTAGGAAGTTAAGGAACATAACGTTGGTGAAGGACAGGTGAACAAAAGCATGGCAGTGCTAAGGATGCTCCTGGGAGGAAGCTTGCTCTCCTTGGCACTCCTTGTAATGGTATGTTGTACTGTGAACTACTTTCGGTATTTGCTGCCAAACCAATACATGATATTTCTGGGCATGGCTAAGACTATAATGTGCATACATGTACTAATTGCTAAGTATAGGTATAATTATGCTTAGACTTGGGAATACTTAATTGGCATCCACAGACAATGAAGACAAAAGTTTATACTCATCCCATTTTATTTTCCCTTGCATACTTTAGGGAGTGGCAGGAACCTATAACAACAATTATTGCTACTACCGATACTGTCCACATGGACAAAAGTTCAACTGGCAAGCATGCGAGTGCCAGGGCTGTGAAGCTCTCGAGTGTCCTGAAGGCCAGTATTTTGATGCATCAACCTGCAAATGTCACGAGCAGAAACAGTGTACTCCTCACACTCCTCACACTCAATGCACTCCAGGTCAGTATTTTGATACGTCTATCTGCCAGTGCCGATGCCAGCAGAAGTTTACTTGTGTAGGTGCACAGCAGTTTAATCCACGTACTTGTCATTGTGAGTGTCCACAGGGATCCCATCGAGTCATCTGTGCTAAAAACCAATATTTCAGTGAATTCACATGCAAATGCGAGCTGCTGTTTCCTATTCCACCTCCAATTCCACCTCCAATTCCACCTCCAACCGCACCACCTACCCCTGCTCCACCCGTTTGTTCTATCTCCAGTTGCCCCTTTCCACTGGTACTGGACACTTCAGAATGTGAATGTATCTGCCCATCAGCCCTGTCCCGGTTCTGTACCAGGGGACAGGTCCTCAATCGAGACACATGTCAGTGTGATTGCCCTGCTGATGCAGAGGATGATTGCAATGAACTTCAGAGGCTGGATCCATTAACCTGTGAATGCGTATGCGTTGAAGTGATCTTCACTCCTGATTATGACTATGATTATGAGACCCGTGACACAGGAACTAGAACCCCTGGAACTAGACGTACCACAGGAACACGTTCCACTGGCACACGTTCCACTGGCTCACGTTCCACTGGCACACGTTCCACTGGCTCACATTCCACTGGCACACGAAGTACTCGTCGATCAAGTCGTCGAAGGGGAAGAAGAGAAGTTGAGGAAATAAACCCAGAGAAGCGTGAAATAGAGCAGCGTACTGCTAAAGACCTTGATATCGAAATGGCTACAATTACTATGGGATCGGAAGATGATAACATACTTAGTAGGCATGTGAGACGAACAAGATCAAGGAGCCGCACTGGTACACGCAGTCCTGGGACACGTACTGGTACTCGTACAACGGGAACTCGTACAACGGGAACACGAACACGTACAACTAGAAGACGTATCGCCAGGCCCAGACCACGTATCCCCAGGCCAATAAGGGGAAGGTTCTGTCCTGGTGGGACAAGGCTGAACAGCCGCACATGCGTATGCTCTTGAAGTGGATTAATGACAAAGCATTGCATTGTCCAATCATTTAAATAAATGAATACTTTTGAACTTTAAAATTATTATGACGTGTACATGAAATTTGGTAGCTTTAGTTATGCTTTTGCAACTGTATTGCTCTGCATGCCTATACTGTATTTCTTTTTGAATCATGATTAAGAAGAACACCAATTTGGTTGAGGTAATTATGCACATCAGTGTAAAAGCTACAAGTGTCCTTAATGATTAAGAGCTATAGCTGTTTTTTGGTCATGTATATATTATATAAGTGTGAGAAGGATAATGCATACATGTCCTTATTACTCAAGGAAATCAACATACATTTTAGAATGAAGCGAGAATTATAAATGAATCAAGATCTAATTTATTTGAATAGAAACAATGGCTGACTTAAAAATTATTTGAATAAGGCGCATTTGTCTTAATCGTACGCTGATGGAGCTTCTAGAAGTGGGTGGGAAAGAGTAAAGAATGCAAAAAAGTACTTCCTAACCAGTTCACTTGCATGGCGTTTATCACCGCACTTGTAGCATAACCCACCTTCCTTGGGAGGATAATTCCTTGGCAGGCTGCCTATATTGTGGGCTCACTTAAAAGACACACTTACACAAGAATATGTTTGCAAGCATACTAATAACCATTTACAAAACAGCCACTCAGGAGAGCCCACATTCCTCAGCATCTGAACTGGAGTTGCCATGACATCCCATACGTTGTTTTCTAGACAGTACAAGTAAGTAGCCATAGGCAACTGCTAGACATAAGCTCAAAGTTGTCCAATTCCAGCTCTGAATGCCTGTCAAAGTTTCCATGCCAAGACTTTCATTATTATAGTCAGGTGTAGTTTCCCTTCACACCTATCTCCACCTCCTTCCCCGTCTCCTGGTAACCCTTGCGTACCAAAATGTCCTTGAGTCATCCAGTGCCTATTAAAAAATTGACTTTTACATCTGCAAGTGTGTGTCCATTTCATCTGAAATATCAATTTACACCAGTATACACATTCTCAATCTGACTACCTATCAGTGTGTGTGTGTGTAAATTCGAAAGCAGGCTGCAACGCTTCAGAAATTCAACAATAATGCATGTCAGTGTGAGTGTGCAGAGGTCATCCCACAGAGGCTGAGACTGTGACAGGAGAGTACAAAAGCATGGAGGGTGTAACAATTCAAAAATGCTGGCATCTGATGCTTTAATTTGTAGCCGAGGGGCTTCATTAAAAATGGTGTGGGTACAGCTCAATGAGGTCTGTCCCATAAGAGGTACGTAGAACCATGACTATGATTTGTCCTGTCCAGTAAACAAAGGGGTTCAACCTGTGCACATGTAATTTCTTTGTCAGCTTTCAGTCATGCATGTGGCAGGGATGGCACGGTGGCAACAGTGACAGCTCCTGATACCCTAAACAGTACCAGAGCTAATATCACAATGTCCCTTAAAATAGACAATTAAAACTATTGTGAAGCAATCATCCTATAATCAAATTCCAATGATTTAAAGCCAAAGCCTAAACAAAGTATAATAACAGACGTAATCAATTCCTCCAGTATAAAATAAAAATCCTTGGTACACACATTATAGAGACACTTAAGTACCAGAGCGCTTTCCCTCAGCAAACTGTCAGATCAGAGATGAAGAAATGAAGTCAACGGTCCTATTCAGTTGCCTCCTTCTGACTTTAATGCTGGTGGTAAGTGGTTGCCATGCCATTTGCATGTATTGTCTTCCTAATTATTGATACTTGACTAAATACATTAGCCTAGCTCGTTGCCAGGTTCTGTCGATGTAAAAGAAGGAAAGGGTCATTATACTGCAAGCAGTAAATGTTGGGGGAGGTTTGGGAACAAGAACATGCATAGTTTAGCTAGTCTGCTCAACAGGTTAGATAATACTTAAGCCGCAGTATGAAATGTACCTTACTATTATGAAGTTTCCCATTCTTTCATCCCTCAATTACAACATTGCAGGGTGCCCAGGCTTCCTACCGCAACCACTGTCGCCACCTCAAGTGCCCTTACGGAAAGACTCGTCATCCTTACACCTGCCGCTGTATTCCTCGTCCTCCTTACGCCTGCCGTTGTATTCCTCTTAAGAAACCAGTCACCCCTTCCCCCTCTCCTGCTCCATCCCCTTCCCCCACCCCGCCCCCTCCCCCCACACCTGACTCCCCCACTCCACCCCCTCCCCCCTCACCTGACTCCCCCACTCCACCCCCTCCCTCCTCACCTGACTCCCCCACTCCGCCTACTCCCCCCACACCTGACTCCCCCACCCCGTCTCCTGCTCCCGTACTCCTCACCCCTGCCAAGAGGTCGTTATATCCTTCCCTTTTCATTCCCACAATTTTTCACACTTCCACATGTACATGCGTCTGCCCATCCAAGCAGTCGTCATTATGTGGCAGGAGACAATACTTCAATCCGAACACCTGTCAGTGTGAATGCCAAATTGGTGCATGGCGGGCTTGCAATCGACTTCAGAGGTTCAACCCATCAACCTGTGAATGCGAGTGCATTGAAGTGATCATCACTCCGGATTATGACGATACTGACACCCGCACTACTCGCAAGAGTACTGGAACTAGTCGAACGAGGACTCGCTATCGAACAGGAACCCGCCGTCGAAAGGGACATCGTCGACGAACTCGTCGGAGGACTGGTACACGTACGTCACACACTCGTACAAGAACATTCACTCGGACCAGGCCCAGGCCGATAAGGGGAAGGTACTGTCCACGTGGACAAAGGCTCAACAGCTTCACTTGCGAGTGCTTTTGAACAATAATGAGTAAAGACATTGTAGCATGTAATTGGAATGAACCAATGTAGGACTTTTGTAAACAATTTTGAAGCCTGATAACGGTTATGTTAGGCATGTACAATACAAGTTTACAGCTCTGTTGCATTCAACTACAGCCATATTGTACCTGCTGTTTAATTAAGGATATCAATTACTTCACATTAAATAAGATACTTGACTGTAATACACAATAGTAAGTACAGGGGAGAGTGACACATTAATGTAGTGAATAATATACACATATTAATTATTATGACAGTGTTACATTTAAGCAGTAAGTCAATATACTTATGAGTCCTAAAAGGAAACAGTTAACTTCGCAAGCACTGTAAGTGGTCTAAAACGCAACATATTTTACACTCCTGCTGATCAAGGGCATGTTTAAACACAGGCTCAGCGTTTCCACTGGGTACTACCATAGCATCCTTAGGCGCTTCCTAGAATACACAACAGGTGTCAGCAGATGCTATCAGTTGGACAAATGCCCAGAGCAATTTATTGTTGTCTATAACACATAAGACATTATATCATATGGCTAATACGTGATGGTGCCACAATGACTGGCTCTACATGCATGAAGTGGTAGTCAAAAAGACGGCATATGCATCCATGCTGTTATAGTGAAACGCTCACAATGCAACATAGACATACATATCATAAGACAAATTATACCATATTATGGCTACTACCTGATGGTGCCATAATGACTGGCTTTTATATGCAGTGGTAGTCAAGAAGATGCGTCAATGTTGTTATAGCAAAAACAAACAAACAAACAAACAAAAGAAGACGCTCAGAGTGCCACAGAGACCTAATATGGCCTCTGTAGCCTCGTCCTTTGCGCCCCTGCTTTTCTCTCACAACTGTGGAGAAAAAGCAGGGGGGACGTCTGTGAGATACAAACTGGGGCGGGAAGGACTTGGAACGAGGCTAAGGCCTCTGTAGATACTACTAATCTTGTAATGTTGATGGTAAATTGCATTCACACTCCCTACATACCCTAAACAAGGCTAGAATGTTAAGTTATTCCCATAAGATAAACACAAAGACTCAGGGCCGGCGCAAGCGGGCTGGTACGGTTTTGGCCGGATCAATATTTTGCCGACTGAGGGGCGTATCCAGACACACCCCTAGTTTCTACAATATTGCAATGCAGACTCGTGCGCACGCGTAGGTCTGGGCACGCGGTAAAAATACCGACTATTGCGATCGAACAGAAGAAGGAATGGCCGCAGTTCAGCCAGAGAAAGCAAAAAAAATGAAGAAGTGGCTCGTTGAAAGTTCCAGAATATTGATTCTCCACCTTTAGGCACACTTTATTAGACCTGAGAAGGTATGGGAAAGCCTGTGAATTATATTATACATTACCAAAAGGCTTTTTCCTCTCACTTTGCACTGTAATAACAAAATCTCATTAAAAACGTGTTTTAAAGGGTGTACATTTTGAAAATTTCCTAGGGGGGGCATGCCCCCAGACCCCCCTAGATCGTGTGCGTGCACACACACACCAATGAATGATATAGTATGGCCTGACCAAAAGAAGTTTGCTTGCTCCAGGCCTGAAGACAAGTATCATTTAAGCAAATGTGAACATTCCTCTGGTATAAAAACTAACAAAAGATACACTAAAAGCAACAAATCACTTCTTTGCAGTAAACTGCAGCTGCCCATACTGAAAGAAGAGGATGAAGCTTAAGCTATCTGTGATGTCCAGCTGCCTATTTGTTAGTGCTTGTGGTAAGCTTTACATATTCCTTGTATGGTAGACTAATTTATAAAATGCAGCCATTATTAACTAACTTCTTGTAGTGTAGACAAAACATATAGCAGTATACATCATGTACATGTATAAGGCTGCCTCTGCTGTTCTTGCATACATAGCACTCTGATTAAAGGTATTCTACCAATTCAGTACTGTAAATAGCAAATTTTCAATATTACAGGGTGCCCAGTAATAACATACTCAGTCCTAAAATATGCACGTTAGCTACTATTATATGCAATCAGAAATCTAATTCCCAGATGTTTATATATAACTATTCCACACAAACAGGTTTTAGTTATAATACTCCAGCATGTACCCTCAAATATAAGTAAAATGGCATAATAATGCTATCTGTCATGCAAGGGAACTCTTACACATACAGCCTAAAATAGGATATTAGACTCTACAAGTTGAATTCAGTAAGGTCAGACCCACATGAATGTCCCTGGTTAGTTTTCTGGGTGTCAAATATCGATTTGGTTTTGCTATTCAAGGCTTGACACCAATAAAATGTGGGACTTTCAAATTGGCTGCAAGTAGCTACAACTGGCTACAGTAGCTGCTGTTCCAATACCTCAAAATTTACATGAGAAAATTTGCATACTTATGAAGAAGCCATTCAAAAGAACTGACACTGCACACATGAGGGCAAGCTTAGCATTGAACTGACGTAACCTGTAGTTACCACGAGAGATCTAAAATATGGAGGACCAAACCGCAGGTAGCTAGTTTTGGCCTATTTTAGCCTCTCCAAGTGTACCTATATAGCAACTCCTAGCTACACAGCCTTCATTTGACTCACACCAGGAAGGCCCCAGGAACTTATGCTTATTTGCTTTATCCTTAGTCTCCATATCATGACATAACATAGGCATGAATTTAAAGCAGGGTTCAAATTGTACCAGACATAATTATTGAAGACAATATTGTGCGCTGACAGGGCTGTCTGTGGTCCCTGCCATGCATTTGGCCAAAAGCTGACAAAGAAACACCTGCATGTGCGCCAGTTGAGCCTTTGTCCTCTGGGGCAATCACTAGTCGTGGTTCTGTCCCTTTTGGGACAGCCCCACCCATTAGACAAATCAGAGCTGTCTCTGGAATGGGAACCAGTAGAATCACAACCAGAATCAAATGCTAATCTTTTTGAACCACTGCTACCTCCATTTGAGGTGTCAGACCCATCATGAGTCCTCCCTCTGCACCTTCCAGCTCTACGCACTCACACCAGCATTCCTAGAGAGAGTTGTATCGCACTCCACCAGGGCATTTTGGTGGTGGAGGAGCAGGTGGGCGAGGACGAGGAGGGGAAGGACAGCAACAGGTATAAGGGTTTTGATTTCCATATAGGCACCTGATATACTGGCAGTAGTAGCAATTTCGGTATCCTTGGACACCCTGTAGTGTTGTAAATTTAGAAGGCTGAAATTGTATAATGAAGTATAGTACCTCTGTATATATAAAGCATTACCCTGCTAACGTGTTATATGATTTCTTAATGTAAAAATAACTTTCTCACAGACACTCTTCCTCCCCTTTGAGGGGTCTACTTATACAACTTTGACTCATGAGAGGTTGAGGTATGAGGGGAGATCCCAACGATGCAGTAATGGCTACACTTTATAAATTAGTCTGCCATACGAGGAATAAATTAAATCACTCTTACCAATAATGCTACGGCGAGAAAAACTAGGCAACGGAGAATCACTGACGATGGCCTCATCCTCTTATCTCGGCTTTCTGCAAGGAAGTGATCTTCACTCCAAGTGTGCCTTTTGTTGGTTCTGAGTAATTTGTAACCGGAGAAAACTACTTGATTGCTTACACAATCACAATATAATTTGTCTTTGTGTTAATGCTTTTCACCCTAGTCCTGTTTAGGGCACTGCAAGTTTAGAGTACTGTTCCCGCCACATTATTGTCTGTCGGCATTTCCCTACATTTCTATGGTATTGTATGTAGCCGCATGATGTACTTTATTTCATGCTGTCGACAATTTCAAGTTTTGTCTAACTCATCATGTTTGCCAAAACCTACTTGAGAAGAACCACAAGACTGAGAGATTGTTCTGGCTGTGGAGACTGTCTTCTCTCCTGTTTGGGGGGTTAATTCAACCATTGGTCTAGTTTTCGGTGACTTAACATTGGCTTGGTTTTAAATGCGCTTCCCCCCCCGTTTTTCTTGTCAATGCACAGGAAAAATTTACATTAGTGTGGAGGCAACTAGCCAGAGGCTAATGCAAAGGTGACCCTAACAAAAAAATAATATGCAAGGCAAAGTGCAAGACAATGGGACTAGTAAACGAATTCGTAGGTGAAAAAGGAAAATCATTACTATAAGACAAAGCATACTTGAATGATACAGAAATAGAAACAGAAATGACAGATGGGGGGAGGGAATTCCACAAAGGAATAACACTGACAGAAAAGAAGATAAATGGGCAGTCGTTCTAATCTTGGGATGAAAATGAAACAGAGGCACGTGGTGGTTGTGGTGTACGTGAGGAGAGAGATGAGGGGTACAGAAGTAGGGATGGATAATCGAGTGACTGGAGATTATCCGGTGGCAGAGGGAAACTTTATGCTTTCTACGCCTGGTGGACAGACGGGGCCAGGACAAGAGTCGTGTTAAATGTCAATGGTGCCATTTGTATCAACAGACGGATGATTCTTCCAATAGGGGTAGCGACAGCTTCTAATGAGCTTCTAATGGGCACTTGACATTCAGTGATCTGAAATATTAACTCTTATGCTAACTCGTAAGTTGTGAACTTTTGAACATCAAGGAAATTGCATAATATTATACTCGCTTATTGACAATACTGCATCTTAAGCATGCAGAAGGATTGCCATCACCATGGAGACTGTGTCCATCACATCCATTTCATTATGTGTATTGTGAAATACTTGAACTACCTCAATTAATGGCTAATCACATCAAATGGAAGTATCCACCCATACTAATATTACTGCAGGGGTTACCATATATAGTATATCAAGAAGTCACCACTCACATAAATCAAATTCCATAGCATTGTAACTGTGATGTCATACTGGACAGAATCTGTCCAGTAAGCATAATATCTCAACTAAATGCCTGGAAACAAAGAAATTTCAGTCATGTGGCAGGGATGGCACATTGGCAGCAGCGACTGTACCCTAAACACTACTAGAGCTAATCTCATTCCATTAAAACAAAGACAAACTATTGTGCAAGCACTCACTCTAAAACACTCCTATACCCTAAACAATAATTACGTCAGCAATTCCCCAGAAAATACTTAATTGATACACACAATAGCTAGGAACACTTGAAAGGGGTAAAACAAAGACATGCTATTGTGCAAGCACTCACTCTGAAACACTCCTATACCCTAAACAATTGTCAGCAATTCTTCCAGTTGGTACCCACAATAGGCGCACTTAAAAGTGCCAGAGCACTTCCCTTCAGCTGCGAAACTGTCAGAAAACAGAAGAAATGAAGTCAACGGTCCTCTTCAGTTGCCTCCTTTTGACTTTAATGCTGGTCGTAAGTGGTCGTTATGCATTGTACATGTATTATTTTACATATTTATTATTCCTAAATATGTTAGCCTCATTCCCGGGCAGGTTCCACCAGTGTGAAAGAAGGAAGGATAGTTGTACTGTAAGCAATAAACAGTCCAGGAATAAGGCTATAAATATATGATTGTATCTACAACATATGTTTAGTTAGTCTGCCTTTATAAGCTCAATAGGTTCAATCATGTAATGTCACAGTGACATAGTATGAAATGTACCTTACTATTATGAAGTTCCCCATTCTTTCATCCCTCAATTACAACACTGCAGGGTGCCCAGGCTACCTACTACAATTACTACTGTCGCTACCTCAGGTGCCCATACGGAAAGACTCGGCATCCTTACAGCTGCCGTTGTATTCCTCGTTCTCCTCCAGGACGTCCCCCCTTTCCTCCTCTCCCACCCCGTCCCCTTCCCCCACCTCCCCCTCCCCCTCCCCCTCCCTCTCCTCCACCACCAAGATGTCCTCAAGTCCTTAATTGCCCATTCCCACAAGCTTTTGATACTTCCGTATGTAGGTGTGTCTGCCCATTGACACAGTCACGATCCTGTTCCAGGAGGCAATTCTTCAATCCGAACACCTGTCAATGTGAATGCCGAGCCAGTGCACGGCGGGCTTGCAATGAACTTCAGAGGCTGGACCCTTCAACCTGTGAATGTGAGTGTGTTGAAGTGATTCCAGATTATGAGTATACCTTCCGAATACGTACTAGAACTGGAACTCGTCGAACGACGGGGACTCGTACTGGAACAGGAACAGGAAGTCATAGTCGAACAGGAACTCGTACTGGAACAGGAACAGGAAGTCGTAGTCGAACAGGAACTCGGACTGGTACACGTACGACAGGCACTCGTACTCGAACATTCACTCGGACACTCACCAGGCCCAGCCCAACAAGGTTCTGTCCACGTGGACAAAGACTGAACAGCTTCACTTGCGAGTGCTTTTGAACAATAATGAATAAAGACATTGTAGCATGTAACCGGAATGAACTAATGTGGGACTTTTGTAAACACTACTTTTGGAGCATGATAACGGATACGTTAGGCATGTAAAATGCAATTTTTACAGTTCTGTAGTATTCAGCTATTGCCATAACCTTGCACTTCATTTCATTGAGTATATACTAAATTGGTACTCTTACAAATAATATACTTGACTGTATTATGCAATAGTAAGTACAAGGGAGAGTGAAACTTTATTGTAGTGAATATACACATAGTAATCAATTATTATAACAGTATTACAGTCCATATACTTATGAGGTCTTAAAAAAAGTATATTGACAGTTAAGGTAGGAAGGGAAGTTGAGTAGGGTTGAAGCCGAATCTCCGAACCAAGTTGATGGCTATGTTGGCAACATCCTAGCCTACACCCACATGACAATAGGTAAGCACCTAATTACCCCCTCCACGCCTGCTACAGTAGATTCACCCCAGGGTTATGACAGTCAGCCTACTCACAAGAAAACTACGCATGCTTTTCTCCCCTAACCCCTCCCTTGCTACGTTACACACGCACACAGCCCACCACTGTTTTTGCCAGGACCCCACAAACGGCAGCTAGCCGCAAAAATGGGCGGAGTCTACGAGATAGAAAGGTCACTTTCCTAAAGACAGCTGACTAGAGAAGACTGGATGACCATCTGTCTGGCAAGCTGCCTGCCAGCCTTTCAGCTACACTCACAAACACTACTACAGACTTCAGGCTGGATTTTACACACAAACAGCCTACTCAGCACTACACACGGCCTAAACGGCATCTTATAAAAATAAAAAAAAAGAGTGTTGAAAGTGAACATCAAAGTACCGCTTGGCCACATCAAAGTGCCGAATTTGCCCTTGAAAGTGCCGCTTTCCACATCAAAGTGACACACCCCCGCTGTTGATTCCGGTAGCCGCCATGGGAAAATGTAAATAGTGCAATGAATCTCATTAACTTTACGTAGCTCACGTGACCTTGCTGATTGCTCATTAATTATTCGTGAGCAGTTTTACGGGGATTTTTTCAATTTCCCTTGTTACCTTAACTTTGCAAGCACAGCAAGTGGTCTAAAATGCAACATAAATTACACTCCTGCTGATCAAGGGCATGTTTAAACATAGGCTCAGCTTTTCCAAAGGATGCTACCTTGGTATCCTTAGGTGCATGCTTCCTAGACTGCACAACAGGTGTCAGCAGCTGGACAAATGCCCAGAGCAATTCATTGTTGTCTAACACACAAGACAAATTATATCATATGGCTACTACGCGATGGTGCCACAATGACTGGCTCTACAGGCAGCTGTAGTCAAAGATGCTATCCATGCTGTTATAGTGGAAAAAAACACCAATTAGCTACAGTGCCACAGCGACAATACATATCATAAGACAAACTACCATATTACGGCTACTACTTGATGGTGACATAATGAATGGCTTTTAGCGGTAGTCGAGAAGACGCCATCGATGCTGTTATTGCAAAAGCAAAAAAACAACAGCAAAAAAACGCTCAGAGTGCCACAGAGACATATGGCCTCTGTAGATACACTGCCCGGCAAGTGTAAAGATTTTTGCTCATGAATCTATTCAAAAACTCAGTTTTGCAGCACTAATTTCTAATTAATTAGCTATATACAGCAACTAAACCTTTTATGCTTGCACACCAGCATGCTCTTGGAGTAAAAAAACGTGTATATATGCATAAATGCGTGCTGCCTTTAACTTCAGTATAGGCGTTATTACGCATGCGCGACCACGCCTTATCAACACGTGGGCATAGTCAGTATACGGCCCACAAACAAGACTAAGGATCGCGATGCTGGGGACGATACTATACAGCCATACTACGAAAAGACACTTCCTACAGGTCCAAGGTTTGAAACGCGTGTGCTATATACAAAAGCCAAGCAGTTCAGCAGTCGTTCCGCAAGTGAGAAACAACAGGAAGTAAAAAAAATACAACACTTAGCTACGGTAATTAGCGGCACAATGGAAAGTCTATATCCAAGAAGGCTAATTTGCTAACGGTTTTATAGACCTATTAACTAAGGGAGGCCTACTATAGCCCTAAGGTTAGTAGAGTTTGTGTAGCCTATTGGAGAAGCTACGAAAAAGCGACTGGTTTTTGTCAGATTGCTTCTCTGTCTAGTCACGCGTACTCTGCATGACCATTCGCATGGTCAGGCTACGCGTGACTAGTCTCTGTCCGCAAATTATTTTCAAGGATCAATCATGGCTGCTACGGGAGAGTGGTGAGGCGAGCTATGCTGCTCGAAACTCATATGCGCATCGCTCGATCGTGCCGTTAGGCATGGTTCCGGGGTAATGCTTATTTTCCCGACAGCTAGGCCCTGCCCAAGTCGTGATTCGCTCCTACTCGCTGCTATGCGCAGTGCGATTACCCTCGATCTAATAATCTTCTTATGCGGAACCTAAAGCATGGTAAATTGCATTGAATGTAAAGCCATTCCCATAAGTTAAATACAAAGACAAAGTATCATTTTAAGCAAAAGTAATGTGAACATTTCTCTGGTATAATTATAAGAACTAACAAAGATACACTAAAAGCGGAAAATCACTTCTTTGCACTCATCATGAAAGAAGAGGATGAAGCTTAAGTTATCTGCAATGTCCAGCTGCTGCCTATTTGTTCAGCTGGTTTTAGTTGTTGTGGTAAGCTTTAAATATTCCTTGTATGGTAGACTAATTTATACAGTGTATAGCTATTATTGACTAACTACTTGTTTTGTTGACAAAACATAGTAGTATATATCATGTAAGGCTGCCTCTGGTGTTCTTGCATACATACTCTGATTAAAGGTATTCTACCAATTCAGTCCTCTAAAATAACAAATTTTTAATACTAGCTACAGGGTGTCCAGGGAACATACATGTATACGTACTACTATAACTACTGCCGCTACTGTAATTGTCCGTTGGGATAGATCTGGACATGAGATCCTTACACCTGTCACTGTAAATGTATCCAACAGCTTGTGTGCCTTCCGCAAAAATTCTTTATTTTTGGATCCTACCCAGCAACTCCTAACTAGCTACACAGCCTTCATTTGACCATAGATTATAGCTACTCTATAATCTATGATTTGACTCGTACCAGAAAGGCCTCAGGCACTTAATGCTTATGTGCTAATTCTCTTAATCATGATATGCAAGATTACTTACTGAATAAACTATTGTGTGCTGACAGGGCTGTCCTGTTGATACAAATGGCACCGGATTTAAAAACCAGGCCTACATCAAGTCTCCTAAAAAGACTAATTGAATTAACCCCCCAAAAGGAGAGAATATGGTTTCCCACGGTCAGAACAAGTCTAATCTCATATCCTAGAGTTATTCTCAAGTAGGTGGTGACAAGACAGAATTTGAAATTGTCAACTACATGAAAGAGAAAAAGCATATCACACGGCTACAATTAATTTTGATGGTACTACTACACTAGTTTTGTAGTAACGATCAAAAAGACACTATACACCCACAGTATCATAGAAACATAGGAAAATGCTGACATCTACAGACACACAACCCAATAATGTGGCGGGAGCAGCACTCTGAGCTTGCTAAACAGGACTAGGGTGAGAAGCATTAACACAAAGACAAACAAGAGATCATGCAGTTTTCTCTGGATATAAATTACCCACAACCAACAAAAAGCACACTTGGAGTGGAAGATCACTTCTTGCAGAAAGCCGAGATAAGAGGATGAGGCCATCGTCAGTGATTCTCAGTTGCCTAGTTCTTCTTGCCATAGCATTAGTGGTAAGTGTGATTTAATTTATTCCTTGTATGGTAGACTAATTCATAAAGTATTACTGCATCGTTGGGATCTCCCCTCATACCTCAGCCTCCCATGAGTCAAAGTTGTATAAGTGAACCCCTCAAAATGGAGGAGGAGTGTCTGTGCGAAAGTTACTTTTACGTTAAGAAATCATATAACATGTTAGTAGAGTAATTCTAGCTGCATGAATATACCGATATTATACTTCATTTCAAAATTTCAGCCTTATAATGTAACAAATTTACAACACTACAGGGTGTCCAAGGATACCCAAATCACTACTACAGCTACTACTGCCGGTACATCAGGTGCCCATACGGACAACGAAACCCTTACACCTGTCGCTGTCCTTCCCCTCCTCGTCCTCGTCCTCGCCCACCTGCTCCTCCACCACCAAAATGCCCTAGCGGAGTGCGATGCAACTCCCTCCAGGAATTCAACGAAGACACGTGTCGGTGTGAGTGTGTAGAGGTCATCCCGGCTGGAAGGCGCAGAGGGAAGACTCGTGATGGGACGGACACCTCAAATGGAGGTAGCAGCGATTCAAAACGATCAGCATCCGATTCTGGTTCTGATAGCTGCCGAGGTGGTTCCCGTTCCAAGCGGTCTGGAGACAGCTCTGATTCATCCAGTGGGCGGGGCTGTCCCAAAAGGGACAGAACCACGACTAGTGTTTGCCCCAGGAGACAAAGGCTCAACCGGCGCACATGCAAGTGTTTCTTTGTCAGCTTTCGGCCACGTGGCAGGGATCGCACGGATGATTCTTCTAATGGTGGCAGTGACAGCTCCTAATGAGCTTATCATGAGCACTTGACATTCAGTGATCTGAAATATTAACTCATACGTAAACTTGTAAATTGTGAACTTGAATACCTGAACTTCAGTAATTTAAACATTGAGGAAATTGTATAATGAATTGCATCTTAGAAGGATTACCATCACAATGGAGACTGTGTCCATCATATCCACTTCATTAAGTGTATTGTGAAATATGTACTTGAACTATTCAATTACTCAATTAACTGCTAATCACATCAAATGGAAGTATCCACCCATACTAATATTACTGCAGGGGTTACCATATATAGTATATCAAGAAGTAACACTCACATAAATTAAATTCCATAGTGTTTCTATAGCAGCAAGCCAGCAACTGCTATGTCATAGATATGGCTTCCATCAATTGATGTGATGCCTTAGGCATAGCAATTGATGTTACATAAAGCATATATATGGCAGAAGGCATTTGTCTAGCAGTTTTGAATAGGGCGTGGCCTCCACATACAGCTTCAGCAGCCTGAGTAGTGGGTGCTAGGACTACACCCCAAGGTGTGGGCAGTGCCAGCAACTGTGATATCATAGATATGGCTTCCATCAATTGCCTTAGGCAAAGTAGCATATGGCAGATGGCATTTGTCTAGCAGTTTTGAATAGGGCGTGGCCTCCACATACAGCTTCAGCAGCCTGAGTAGTGGGTGCTAGGACCACACCCCAAGGTGTGGGCACTTATTGAAGAATCTCTAACGTCAGAACACTGCATGGTGATTGAAGTAGCCTCGTTCCCAGGCTTCCACACCGGTTTTTCACTTGCAGTACAGGGGCAGCCTGGGAGCGACGCTAGATTGAAGTATATAGTACAGAAACAAGATGTCGGACACCAGGAGTGCATAATCCCAAAATATGAGCGCCACTGTGCGGCACTCATAAGCTTCTGTTGACCCCACAATGGATGTAGGCGTTGGCTAGAGGGCGCTTCGGTACAAGAATGGATACCCTGTATCTCAGACAGTCACAGTAATTGATAAAAAAAATGCATGATAAGGAGTAATAATTCTGACTACCTGTACTTAATAGCAATGTTGCCGATGGCAACTAGTCACATGACCAGTAGTAACCAATATATATAGGGCCTTGGAGCTGTCCAGCAACCAGACAGTGTGCTAGCATTTATACATACATTGTGTGTTATGGTTTTTGGGCTGTGTTTTTGTGGGTGAGAGTTATAGTAACAGTGCCCATAGACATCCTTCCCCTCCCCTCTAAAATGAAACCATGGTGCAGTTCTGCTTTTCACGCAATCTGTCCAGTAAGCATAATATCTCAATTGAATGACTGGAAATATGATGCATAGGATGGTCGGAACACAAAAGTTATAGTATTCAATTTTGAAGGGTTGAAATCCCCAAGGGGGGGGGGGGGGGCACAAAGTTTCTAAGGGGGGCGAATGCACCCCCCGCCCCCCCTAAATGAAACCCTGACTTAGAACTGCCCAGAATTACATGTAATTATTTAATTACCCCAGCCGCTGACTGTATATATATGTACATTCGCCACTTTGTCCTCTAATTCATAGCAAACACATCATTACAATAGACAGATGTGATAGTCTGATACAAATTTTAACTGCCAACATAATTTTTACTGCCGGTTGCAAGAACACTGTATAATAAACCTGAACATCAATACCCACTAAAACTGGACACAGACTTACTAATAGCACGGGTGAGAATGATGACAGAGTTTGACCAAAGCTAGAGGTACAGCAATGAAAGAACTGTATAACATAAGTATGTACGATATACGTACCTCCTGGTGTTAACTCTTCAGTCTAGCTACGATTTTCTCCCCGGAATTGGCTGCTCCAGCCTGTGGGCTATCATCTGCTTTTCTATATCGTAGTAGGAGTGCGCATTATACTGGAAGTATTCCCACACTTTAAATATACTGGGGTCTTTATCACCAGTTTTGGGAGTCTTCACTGCACTGGGATCTGTCAGTGTGCATTAGCGTGTGAGTGTGTGTGTGTGTGTGTGTGTGTGTGTGTGTGCAAAAAGGACAATGCTATCTGTAAAATTTTAATTAAGTGTGGTCACTCCATAATTATTATAGCTATGTTCAGGACACAAAGTACACATATACATTAATTTCTCCAAGTGTGCTTGAAAATCGTGCCATGGCTCTTTTCACGGCTGCAAAAAAAAAAAACCTGCGAGGGGAGGCCTGGGTAGAAGGTCACTAGTCAAAACTAATTAGAATATGCTGATACAGAAAAAAGACCCATTTTCTGCTAACAGGACAGTTGAGTCAACTGCATTAAGAGTAATGGAACGAGAAAAGGCCATTCAGAAAATGGAGTAATGTTTAGTATTACTGGTGAGACGCGTGGCTACCTGCCTCTATTGAGCAAACTGAGCAAACAGTGGTGTGACATTGGCAGTTCAGAGGGCAAATAGAGCACTTAGACAAAGTAACACACAGTCCAAACATCCTTTTGATAATTGCGTCTCTGAGTTGTGTTCAGCTGTAAACAAACCCGCCCTGCCCACTGGCAGTTTGCCCGTTGCTATCGGCAAGGGCTGCTAGATGGGATTGTTACCCAAACAAAGGGCACTAGCTGTGGGAAACTCCACAACACACTAACAGTATCAATCAAGGTGTATTAATAAGGTGAAGATGTCCAGTAAGTAGAACTTGTATTTCTTCATGCATTAGTCACTTCAGCTAATGCTTTGGGAATCTTGTGAATCCATTTGCTATAGACCTTTATACTTTGTGATGCAATGGGGTAGCCTCGTCCCCAGGCTGTCTTGCACGCTGCTGAAGACTGAGAGAGCCTGGTACATTTTCTCATGTGGATTTGATTTACTTGATTGCGTGTGGGCAGGGACCACTCGAAAGACGGTTGCACTTCTCTACCTTCTGCTCATGACATTGTTTCAGCGCTTGGTCTGTGGTACAAATGGGCTCCGAAGAGTAGCTGCAAGAAGTATAGATTCGCTGCCTTCCATCGTTGTGCAGACGTGGAGAAAAATCGGGGAGTAAAGCCCCGATTTCTCTCCACGGCTGCGAGATAAAATCTGGCCAAGGAAGGCCTGGATTTGAGGCTAGAGTCTCCTAGCATTCCTCGTGAGCCTGGATACATGCACTGAGAGAAATGCGAAATATGAGACACCCTATTCATACCTAGTTCATATTTAGGCTTGGTTGCGTGACTTGCAGGCGACAACCTGATTGGAGCAAAGCCAGCACTGTGCTAAGACAAACATGACCTTCTGTGTGTGAAACAGGCCCACTAAGTGAAGAGGAATGGGATGGAGTGCAAAATGCATCTATCTGGGAATGCCAACGACATACGTAGTTGTATCCTAATGGAAATAGTACGCTCTCTTCCTTCTTTCATGTAGCTACATGTAATTATATACAGGGTTTCATACAGCTGGGGTGGGAAAGACATGCAATATGCAGATGCGTGGAGAGCCACACCCCCTAGGCTGCCTGAGATTTTCATTGCTTCCCCCACCCCTCAAATATTGCAGTTTAAGCAGCCAGAGGTTGCTTGTAGTGACTTCTGAGGCCCAAAAGGGCTGCTAATGAATAATTTGGTTACAAAAAAACCTAATAATTCTAATAATAATTTGTTTGTGGAGGGGTTGGGAGGGGAGGGGAAGGGGGAGAGGGGAGAAAGAATCCCCCCCCCCATATATGAACCACTACTGACATGTACGTGATAGAGAAAGATATTTATTTTCCAAATCAGCCTTCAATTGCATGCAACAACAATGTTGTTGTGCCATCAAAGATTGACTTTCCTAGGTATAGTGTTCTCACTATGCGGTAACGAAACACTAATAAAAACAATCCAGCTGCAAAAGGGCTTCACTCAAATCAAACAGTGTTGGTATGGCAACCACAGAACAGTATTCAAAAATGTCACAGATTTTCCGTGACAACATTGCATGATCACTTTCTAATCATCCTTGGCAAGCGAGCTTGCTACAACCTAATGTAGTTAAGTAATTGGCTGCATCAGAAGCCAGACTAACAAACTATTTAGCCTACAGCATCCTTCACAGAGGCACCAGGGGACACTAGTAACTGCAAGTGCAAATTAGCCACATGCAATCAGATTTATTAATGAGAGAACAGGTGATGTGACTTTACCAAGTTAACATCATTGTCAACAATTCACAGAATATATCATAAAATGACCTCAGGTATTTCTGTTGCTATGGCAACAATAATTACTTGTATCTACTGTTCAACGCACAGAAAGATTGGTTTCAAAGTTTGATGGATATTAGATTGAGTAGCTATATGGGCCCAATGAGAGATTTGGTTTGGAGGTGCAAATCTATTATATGAGCTCATATAAAATGTGTATAGGTTTGTGAGGTCATATCTACTCAGATTTCAAAGATAGCCTTTCGTGTGAAAAAAAATCATAGCAACAAAAATGCCCAAAGTCATATATTATTAATTGTAAGACTATGGGTGTCAGGAGCCCACGAGCGCCACGTGTGTCAACCCCTGCTAAGGTGGCCCTAATTGAACCCTTTTTTGTAACCCCCGCCTCATTCCTGTACGTGAATTTGGGATCTGGGAATGAGACAAAGAGGTTTGCACATCCTGCTTTGGCCTGCTGTAGAGACCAAGAACAGGTGGTGGACACAACATGGAACTACAATGACCAAAACAGGAACTAACAGCTCACAGCTAGACGGCCCTACAGAGTGTGCGGGGTGGGAACCAGCCCTTGTTACATGATAGATATCTATGGTTACATACACAGAGGCTGGCCAAATAGAACTTGTGTAAGCGCAAGTACACTGCTGTACTAAGAAATCTGTCAATATGATAGGATGCATATCATGTTGGTGGTGGGACGTCCTTGCTACAGTATTACTGCAGTTATGATGTAATGGGGGGTAAAAGTACCTGGAGCGGCCATGGCAGATAAAATTATAAGCATGTTCTTATGAGTTTCGCCAAATATCCGAACGTGAAATATGCATAGAAATAAAAATTTTGACAAATACAATTATTAATAGTTACATGACATCAGTCTCCCTAGTCCCTGCATGCACGCAACCTGCTGATATTCAAAAGTGATTACGTTGAAGGCCTAGGTCGACAAGAAGGATGCCTACTACAGTAGCTACAGGGATACTCGCTGTTTAATCAGTTTAGGGCAAGGTCGATATGTAATCATTTAGTAGTTGCTAACATAGTCATATGACATCATGTTTACTACCGAGCCTCTCACGAAAAAAGTTTGTCATGTTTTCATACAGGAACTCTACATCAAAGCACAGGTTCTCATGTATTTTCTCTATTTAGTGCCATCCACCTGAATGATAAAGCAAACGCCCAAGAAGAAGTGCTTTGATGTGGTTTTCTTGTATGAAAACATAACAACATAACAACATGCCCATTGGTCGAGGCGTCTAACTGATTTAGACCATAGCAACAGGCTCTACGTAGCAACATTAATAGTTCACTTATTACCTGAGTAGTCGATAGGAAATGGAGCTAGAGCTTAGTGACTTCTTGAGCGAAGAGCTACTGCAGTTTTGCCAGAGCGACGATGGTGAGGAGAGCGACGGCGACTTTAACTCCTTACTACTGCAGGCTAGCGAGCTGTTTGAGGCGGAGTTTGGGGTGGAGTCTAAGGTGGAAGTGAATATGACGAATTCAGCGGGTGGGGCTCGTACGGCTCGAGCATTTGCAGCTCCCAAGACTGACGAGGAAGTCGCGGAAGCACGGAGCAAGGGGGTCCTTAGCTTCTTGTTACATTAATACATTGTGTATCCAACACCATTACATCATAATGAATAAAGGCTATCGGGCCTGTAATTGGTGCCATCTGCTGATATCATGTCATCACTATAGCCTCAGGTGCTCAGAGAGCAATCAACATTTACACCTGTGCAAATTTTCTGGCCAGGTGCAACTGAGGGGCGCCCTGGTTTGAATTAAATAATGTATATACTATCAATATACAGTGAATATTGAACACGTTAGCCTTGAATGCACAAAGCTGACTGTTATTGCAGGGCGAAGGTTTTGGACATGCTAATGCAAGAGATTTAGCTACCAACTCTGCAGTTGTTTCAAAGAAAATTTATTAGCCTACAGCTTAATTAACAAAGCTCGTTTTTGCCATTTTGATTGTATTTCTGCTGCCTTCATTCAGTAGTACTAACATAGTGTCAGTATTGCAACTAGGTATAGACTATCTAGCTTACTTTACTGAATGTGTTACTTTGTCTCTTTTCTGAACATTCCAGCAATTTTTGTCCTATCATCTTAAATACTTTGGGCTTCTGCAAAAGATCTATCTTCTGGCGAAGACCAACCTTGTTTGCCACTAAGCCAAGGCTAGTAATGAAATCCATCCACGCACAATTAGAAATTTAAAGCCTTAGTAGCTATGCCTCTAGTTAGCAAGACCCCACCCATCTGTAGGGGTAAAGACCCAGTGGCTCTGTGTCTAGCTAGCAAAACCCCATCCATCTGTAGACCGTCTGGTAAAGACCCAGTGGCTCTGTGTCTAGCTAGCAAGACCCCACCCATCTGTAGGGGTAAAGACCCAGTGGCTCTGTGTCTGGTGGGTCTTTGCCAGATGGCCTATAGTTCAATAATTAGAGATTTAGGCAAAACAGCTCTTTTATAGGCCTTCTGGTAAACACCCACCTCAGATACAGTCTCGTCCCCAGGCTAGCTCTCATATGCATATTTCACTTGCTACTGTAGAGTGGAGAGCCGGGTACATTTTCTCACGTGATTTAACTTACTTAATAGTGTGTGGGTAGGGGCCACTCGAAAGACGGTTGCACTTCTCTCTATCTTTGCTGGTGATATTGCTTCAGCGCTTAGTATATATGTGGTACAAACAGGCTCCGAAAAGTAGCTACAAAATGTATAGATCAGCTGCCTTCCTTTGTTGTCAGAGAACTGCAGCTGTCCTCGCCCATGCAAAAATTCACCCTTCTACCCTACACGTCATTCATGTGAGAAAATGTACCACGCCCACAGCTACGATAAAGTGAAATGCGCATGAGGGGCTGGGAACGGGGCTGCCCTTGGACATAGGGGCTCACTATGTACAATGTAGATGCATAGTCACTGGGTTTTTGGAAGACGGCCTACAGATGAACACATTCGGTAATGAAATCCACCCACAAATTTAAAGCCTTACCTCAGACATACTAGCTATATGCATAGCCGCTAAGTGGGTTTTCTGTTACGGTCTCACCCAGCAAAATATAAAGTTCCTGTTTGTATTTTACGATTCCCTGTTGTGCCTACGGACACTTCTTACCTCCCACAGAAGCTCAGAGCACACCAAAGCAGGGTCACAAGCTCCATGGTCTCATTCCCAGATTCCGAGTTTACATGCACATATGTATGTATGGTATAACTCTTGTGCTAGAACGAACAGAATATAGGAATCGTTCTGGCCTTTCAGTTAGGCTAAGTTTGAACCAACCAAACCACACGTAGTGGTATGTACGTATCAACTCCGTGGTTGATGGACTTTTACTGGAGTGAGCTCTTACCAACACTGTAACAGATTAGGTATACAGAGGAAGTCTATTAACTGTCAATTAGGGAGGGGCTTCCCCAAGGACCTACCTTACTGCCAGCAAATCTGCCTGAATACAAATTGGAATTACTAGGTGAATGCAGAGCATTGTGGGGCGGGCGTAAGCAAGGTAACTGGCGGTGGTAGCTACGTGGCAACTCTCATAGCTCTATATAATAGCCTTTTTCCCTCTCCCAACAGTGGGGCTTGTCGCAGTGTTGCTTGATGGTGACCTGGAGACATGGTGGCTCTCCTTTGTCGGCATCACTGAAGCCTCATTCACATTGCAACTTTGAAGACAGCGAAAGAGACTGATGCCATTGGAAAGGATTGCAGTAAGCTTACGTTAAATTAGGTGAGCATACAAATTTTACGAAACAACAATGAGAGAAATTGGATTGCAATACGTTAAATTAGGTAGGCACAGAATATGCAGAATGATGTACGTTTTCCATGTACACACAGAGAAAATGTTGCTTTCACATCACTAGTGTGGGGCTCACTCACGCTCTACACACCCAATTCCAAACACAGCTTTAGTTGAATAAAATGCCTACCAGTATGTAGCATACCAGAGCAGGCAAATAAGGTAATGGGTAGCTTCTAGGCGAACATCCTGGAATTACATACCGCACACCCAATTCCCCTGATTGCGCCAGATGCTTACCAGCTGAGCAGTCAGGTAAGGAATTATAATGGGCACCCCGAAAATACTGCACACCCAACAGGGTTTCATACAGCGGAGGGGAAAGCCCCCCCTAAATTTCAGAAAAGACTATCATTAGTTTTGTGTTAAAACAACTGCAAATATTGTTAATACAACAAATATTGTTTCCAGCAGCATACGTAAATTTGACTCAAAACTGGCTTCAGAATCAATCTTAGGGAATGTAAAAATCAGAAATTGTCTGGGGTGGGGCATGCCCCCCGACCCCCCTAGCAATTCGTACTTCAAAGAAGCACAGGTCACTGCCCCCCCCCCCCTGAAATCCTGCCCAATGTAGCCAGGAATAACATGCTTACCAGCTGAGCAGCCAATTTAGGGTTATACGTAATGGGCACTCTCTATGTCAACATCCTGGAATTACTGCACATCTAATTTTTCTGCTTTAAAGTCAGCAGAGCGGTCAATCAAGAGTTATGCACCCTGAGGTCAACATCCTGAAACTATATACCACACACCTAATTCCACTGTAATACAGCCCGGAACAACATGCTTACCTGAGCGGTCAAATAAGCTGGGTATTCAGGTTAACATCCTGAAAATACCACACACCCAATTCCACCGTCATACAGCCAGGATCAACATGCTTACCAGCTGAGCAGTCAATTAAGGGATAATTATACGTAAACAGGAGCTCATGGGCTCCTGGTAAGGAGGAGCCTCTTTGCCATGTAAGTAAGGGGACCCTTCCCACCAACATACTGGAATTACTGCACTCCTAATTCTCCTGCTTTAAACACAACCTGCTTACCAGCTGAGCAGTCAAATAAGGATAGCACATACGTAATAGGCTATTCCAGCTAATACCCATACACCACCCACAGATGAGTAAAACTTAAAAAAATTAAGCCCCTGGACAACATTTAAAATTTGGCCCTGGATACCAAAAAGATCATTTGCCTCTGGATGGAGGCTTAAACTACTCTTGGACAAGGCTGCAAAATGCCATTTACCCCCCGGACAGCAGCTCACATTTCCCCCTGGACAGAAATCTGAAGTAATTTTACCACTCGCACAAATTTGCTCACCAGAGGGGGGGTGTACGGACATTAACTGGAGCAGCCCAACGAGCACCCCCCCCAAGTCAACATCCTGGAATTATTGCACACCCAACTCTAAACAACATACTTACCAGCTGAGAGCAGGATAATTATAAGTAATGGCACCCTGAGGTTAACATCCTGGAAAATTTAATACCACACACCCACATCCCATGTAATACAGCCTGGAACAACATGCTTACCAGCTAACCAGTCAAAAGTACAATAGGTATACTTTTTTTCATGGCACAGATTTTTTTTCAAAATCTTGTCCCAGACATGCAGCTGAATTTTTTTTGCGGAATTTTAAATTCACGGTTCAGGGCCACATGCTACATAGCGTACATACATAATGCTGTAATTCACGAGTGCTAATTTTCACGGCCAAAAATTCAATCACAAAACTTTGTCTCGCACGAAAAACGTATGACCACGGTAATACATGCATGTATGGCCACTAATCACATAGATTCAAATGTGATTTAAGAATAATTGCAAAAGCGATAATTGCATGAACAAGGTGAGTGGAATGCTACCTATTGCAAGTGTGTTTTTGGTAATCTTGCCTGGCGCCTCCCGCTGTCCTTCTGCATGATATATTCTTAGCTAGTGATTAGGGCTTACAGATACCCAGCCACATGGTCCTCTGTAAAGCTTCTGCAAGAATAAAAATAAACTGGGGAGATATCTGGCGCGTAGAAGAGAACTCGTCAAAGCCTGCCCCACCCTACACACGATCCAAATAGACTTAAAGAGCATTACATCATTAGCAGTCATAAAACTAGGTATACCTATGTAGGTATGTCTATTAATTTGTCAAAACACCTTAATTACGCTTTGAAGAATAAACAAGCATCTACTAATTAATGCATTACTCGATAACATACGTTGGAGATGGTATGAAAATAAGGAAAGCCAAGACTCCATAACGCCTGTACCATGGAGTCTTGGGAAGGGCCAATGGCATACACTGTACAGTAATGCTTCACCATTACCAGCAATTCTATTACAGCTGTTTATAAGCACAACAAGGTGGGACCATATGCACACACAAACCGACAGACAATGCAGTCTTTATTGTGATGGATGGGAGACAAAAGGCAGCCCTACTCACAGGTGGCAGTCAGGATTTTAGATTTGAAAAGTGGGCGGGTGTGAAGTCCTGAAATTGGCAGCACTTGCTTAATTGTGTGTGGGCTGGAAAGGAGATACAAGGTTATGCTCACCCACACACACACAGAGAGAGGCAGACACAGCACAGACAACAGTAGGTATAAAGGGAGCTATAGTCAATGCAAGGGCATACGTGTGTGGATACTTGGTTGTTCTGCAGGCTTAGATGCAGTAGGCCATAGCAACTCACCTGAAAGTCCAGGTTAATTCTACTGTTGTTATTGTTGTTCATCACAAGACTTGTGCAGTGTGTTGAGAAATATGACCATCCCAAAGAAAGTAGTTGGTGGCATTTTAATAGTACTTGCGGCTATTGTCCTGGTAAGTGGATTTTTTGGTTCGTATATACCTATTTAAACATTTTTGACGAAGGTCCCCGCTGATTGTGGCAAGACCCTACGGTTGAACCAGGACAAAGGAACTTTCCTCCTGGTAGTGCTTTTAATAGAGGGAAGACCTCTTTGAAACCTTTTCATACCTTTTTATCTCAACTTTTAAATGTCCCTTCAATTTGTTTAAATTTGTGCATTTGCGAACTGAGTGGTCTCTGGTTCTTTCCTGGTCCTGGGTTCTTTTAGCCTCGTACCCAGGCCTTCCCTCGTAGCTTTTTTCACAGTCGTGGAAAAACGCCTGCACCTTTTACCACGTTCCATGGCTGCAAAAAAAAAGCTGTAAGGGGAGGCCTGGGTACGAGGCTAGGGTTCTCTTGGTCGCGTTTAATTATTTTCTATTTCACGCTGACTTCAATTTTACTTCTCCTCGTTTCTTACTGTGACGTACCTCACACCCCAGCTTCGTGCCTAGGAAATAGTGTGGGTAATGACAAGTACTAGGTTTAGGTTGGGTTTGTAGGTGGTGTGAGTTTAGAATAGGATAGGGGGTGGAGTGGGCTTACTAGGAATTAGACTGATAGCTGGTTATGGGTTTTCATACCGTGAAAATGCTTGAAGTGATTTTTAAAACTTAGCCGCACAGACATGTGATATTAATGTGCAAGTTGCCAGTACTTGACGAGTGTATAAAGTTACCCTTTAGACTAAGTGTAGTTTAAGGCCTACTTAGATTAAAGATACTTTTGCATATGTACATGTATGAACTTACATACAATACACACACACATGCATGCATGCGTGCACACACACACACACACACACACACACACACATGCACGCACGCAAACACACGCACTGCACACACACACACACTGCACACATACACACATGCACACACGCACAAATGCACACACACACATACACACACACACACACATACATAGGCCACAGAAGCCACAGGTAGCAGTACGAGTAGCGTATACTGCCGATATCGTCGCTGCTCAAGTGGATACTTCTTCAACTGGCGCACATGCCGCTGTGAGCGAAGATGCTCCATTTCTTACTGCCCTACCAGGAAGCAACTAAACGTCCCGGCCTGCCGATGCGAGTGCCCTCGCACGCTGTGCCTGAGAGGCAAAGTACTGGATCCCAACAGCTGCAAATGTGTCTGTGTCAATGACCAGGACTGTGATTCACCCTTTGTCTTCAGCAACAACCTATGCAGGTGACACCGCAGATAAAATGGTGTTCCCATGGTAACACCACGAGTAGGCCATGGCAAAACAAATAGCTGAGAGTAAATGTACATGTATTGTAGGGGAGGGGAGGTTTCTGTGTCTTCGTTTTTTGTGATCTCTATAATGAAGCATCTGCTACACTAAAAGATTCTGATGGGTGGAAGTGATGAAACTGCCATCCATAACTAAAATTTAGTGGCACACAATATCAGAAATTTTATCCTTCAAACTAAACCTACTGACATTCACATGTACGCTACAGTGTTTTTGATAAATCTTCATGATATTGTTGCATGGATGACAAATCTGAACTCAACAGTTTACTAAAAAAATCCAGCTAATTACTGGAGACTTGCTACGTACATAAATACATGTCATTCCGTCTACAGTTTACAGTTTTTCAATACTCTCCACAGATGCGTTTGTCCCCGCAGGACATACTGCTCAGCCGGTAAGACCTTCAGCTTCAAAGTGTGTGGCTGCGTGTGCCTCACTCGTCGATACTGCCCCTCGCCACAAATCTTCGACGAAAACGCCTGCAAATGTAAGTGCCCAGCTATCAAACTCTGCAAGTCTCCGCAGGAGTTCAACCCCAGTACCTGCCAGTGCGAGTGTCCGCATGTGCCCGACGAGTGCCCCTACCCCGCCCAGGTCTTCAACACGAACACCTGCCAATGTCAGTGTCCGAAGGTTCTCAAATGCTCGAGACCCCAGAGGTTCAACCCACGGACCTGCCAGTGCGAGTGTCCGACGCCCCGCCCAAAATGCACTTCAGATCAAGTCTTTAACGATGACACTTGCGAATGTGAGTGTCCCAACAGACCCGATCGGTGTCCCTATCCTGCACAGTTTTTTGACGACCGACTATGCCGTTGCAGATGCCCGAAAGTCCGAAAATGTCCTGGGAATCAGCGGTTTAATAGTCAGACGTGCCAGTGCGAGTGCCCCCGCCCAACACAGACGTGCACAAAGGCGCAAGTCTTCAACGAGATCTCGTGTGAGTGTGAGTGTCCAAATCGACCCCCCTATTGTCCCCAAGGACAGATATTTGATGACCAAATCTGCGAATGCCGATGTCCCAAGGTGCTCAAATGTCCAGGCAACCAGCAATTCAACCCGGACACATGCAAGTGTGAATGTCCCCCTCCTAAATCAGACTGCACAGACGCTCAAGAATTCAACGACGTCCTATGTCGATGTGAGTGTCCAAACCGACCTCCATATTGTCCTCGTGGGCAGGTGTTCGATGACCAAATCTGCGAATGCCGATGTCCCAAGGTTCTAAAGTGCCCGGGGAATCAGCAATTCAATCCAGACACATGCATGTGTGAATGTCCCCCGCGTAAATCAGACTGCACAGACGCACAAGAATTCAATGACATACTGTGCCAATGTGAGTGTCCAAATCGACCCCCCTATTGTCCCCAGGGACAGATATTTGACGACCAAATCTGCGAATGCCGATGTCCCAAGGTGCTCAAATGTCCAGGAAACCAGCAATTCAACCCAGACACATGCCAATGTGAATGTCCCCCACGTAAATCAGACTGCACAGACGCACAGGAATTCAATGACGTCCTATGTCAGTGTGAGTGTCCAAATCGACCTCCATATTGTCCTCGTGGACAGGTGTTCGATGACCAAATCTGCCAATGTGTATGCCCCAAGGTGCTCAAATGTCCAGGTAACCAAGAGTTCAACCCAGACACTTGCCAATGTGAGTGTCCAAATCGACCCCCCTATTGTCCCCAAGGACAGATATTTGATGACCAAATCTGCGAATGCCGATGTCCCAAGGTGCTCAAATGTCAAGGAAACCAGCAATTCAACCCGGACACATGCAAGTGTGAATGTCCCCCACGTAAATCAGCCTGCACAGACGCTCAAGAATTCAATGACGTCCTATGTCGATGTGAGTGTCCAAACCGACCTCCATATTGTCCTCGTGGACAGGTGTTCGATGACCAAATCTGCCAATGTGTATGCCCCAAGGTGCTCAAATGTCCAGGTAACCAAGAGTTCAACCCAGACACTTGCCAATGTGAGTGTCCAAATCGACCCCCCTATTGTCCCCAAGGACAGATATTTGATGACCAAATCTGCGAATGCCGATGTCCCAAGGTGCTCAAATGTCCAGGGAATCAGCAATTCAACCCAGACACATGCAAGTGTGAATGTCCCCCTCCTAAATCAGACTGCACAGATGCTCAAGAATTCAATGACGTCCTATGTCGATGTGAGTGTCCAAACCGACCTCCATACTGTCCTCGTGGGCAGGTGTTCGATGAAGAAATCTGCCAATGTGTATGTCCCAAAGTGCTCAAATGCCCAGGGAGCCAAGAGTTCAACCCAGACACGTGCCAATGTGAGTGCCCATATCGGCCTCCATGTCCGAAATTCCAAGTTCTGGATCCAATCCAATGTCAGTGTATCTGTCCAAACCGCCCTCCCTATTGCCCTGATGGACAAATATTTGATGAGCAAACCTGCAAATGTCGCTGCCCTAAGGTGATCCCATGTCCTGGGAACCAGCGTTTTGACAACCAAATCTGCGACTGTGTATGTCCCTCCAGACCAGAATGCCCCAAATTTCAGGTATTTAACGAGATTTCCTGCAAGTGTGAGTGTCCCGCGACACCAACATGTCCTAAGGCACAAATCTTCGATTACGATATCTGCCAGTGTCGCTGTCCTCGGCTACTAAAATGTCCACCACCGCAGTACTTCGACCCAGATACTTGTCAGTGCGTGTGTCGAACACAGAAGTGTCCGCCGAACCAGGATTTTGATCCACAGTCGTGTAGCTGTGTCTGCAGGGAGACACAGTCGTGCCCGAAGCTGAAAAGATTCAATACGACCTCCTGCCAGTGTGAGTGCGCCTGGGTCGAGAAGTGCACGCCACCACAATATTTCAGTTTCGACTCTTGCACCTGCGAATGCCCACCCTATCAATCCTGCCCGGGAAACCAAGTGTTCAATTCCAGGTCGTGTCGATGCGAATGCCCCAGTTATATCTCGTGTCCCAAGAACTTTGTCTTCGATCAGAATCTATGCAAATGCGTATGTACCCGTACATGTAGCCCGCCCTACGAGCTTGACTCAAGCACCTGCTCATGTGTTTGTAATCGTCAGTGTTCTCCGGGCTACAAGCTCACTTCCGGATGCGAGTGTGTCCCCCTGACGTGCAGAAACGCAGAGACTGCACAAGAGTGTTACACCGCCAGATGTACACAGTATCCCAACAAATACTGCTCGTAAGTCTGTTTAATGCTTACCCTATTTTTGCACACATATGTACGTATATACAGTAGGATCCCTCTTCAGTGGACACCAATGGGGCCTAGCTCGTAGTCCACTATAGGGCGGTGCCCTTGTCTCGGTTTTTTTTCTAGTACTGAAACAAATCAAACCTGGGTCCTTTGACAGGGATTCCACTGTAAACACACTGCGTAGATGCATGCATGCACACACACACACACACACACACACACATACACATACACACACACATGCACACACACACACACACGTACCCACCCCCATACCTCTCAGTATATACATTGTCTGTCATCTTGTTTACACCTTCACAACAGCCTACACTACACTAATACCCATAGCAATATGCGTGGACCCTGCCACACAATGGCCAGTGGCATTCACTCTAGCCCCACCCTATTGACTATTATGACTATAGAAACCATTTGCGAAATAGCCCCTACCTATTTCAGCATCTCTTGAAAGACAAAGGAGATTATTACAATAAAGCAGACGGTATCTTTAAACACACAGTGTAACGAATGACGTGTGTATTACTTCTCTGGTTGAAAGAAGCATGCTTTGACTAGTCTACAGTCACACATCAGTGATGGTGGAATTATAATCTAGCCACATCCCCATTCTTTAACTGAAATATCGTGCCTAGTAATAGCTACATGCCTAGTAAATACAAACATATGATGGTGACATCTAGCCTCGTACCCAGGTTTCCCCTAGCAGCTTTTTTCGAAGCCGTGGGAAGGAGTATTTTTCCATGGCTGCGAAAAAAGCTGCGAGGGGAGGCCTTGGTATGAGGCTAGGTGACATCTAACACTTATCCCCAGGTATGTCAGTGCTTCTTAATAAGAGTGGTCAGTTTAAATAAACCTTGGCCAGTTCTAATGCTGCATTAAACACATGTTGTCACAGATACGTAACATACAACTGCCCAAACTTTCTTTAGTTGGACTAACTGGCCTGTTCCCTAAGGGTTAATTAAACCACATCTCTTTCCCCATTCCACACACACATGCACTCACACACACACACACACACACACACACACACACACACACACACACACACCAGCTACAACTCTAAGAATCGTATCTGCCTATGTCCCTGTTGCGTGACCCGTGAGGACCCTCGTCACCAGCAGTGGTGCCTCGACTGGTCCCGCTATGGACACGGGCAATGTTTGGGCGGAAACAATTCCAACTTTTGCAAGTGGGTTTGCTGAAACTCCTCTAAAAGAGATCACCTTTCGACTCCAAACACATGAACTTTGACACTATTAAATTAAACTTTGAACTTTTTAACAGATCTTTGAGTTTTAATAATTATAAACCTGTCTACCTTTGACCTTTAACATTTTAAGTACTGTTGTTGACACTGTGCTGTAAACACTGGTCTAATACCATCATGAGTAACTTGTCAGCCCATGCGTATGTGTTTGAGTACAACTGTGTGTGTGTGTGTGTGTGTGTGTGTGTATGTGTGTGTGTGTTTGAGCACTCGGTGTATGAGCGTAAGAGTTCATGCCCAGTGCTGTTTCAGCTCGGCTCTGGCTTATTCCTTCCTTCAGTCCTGGTCGTTTTGTAGCATGTACGTTAGTGTTGTGAGTGTGAGTGGAGCACTGGTGTGTGCATGTGGATATTCAAATACTCAGGTGCGCATTCAAGGTACTCATGAGCAGTGCTGTAGGCATTGTCTTCGCTGTAGGTATATAAACACACCACTCCCTGGTACATAGTCTCGTTCCCAGTCTCTCTTACCCCAAGTTAGTTTCACCAAAATATCTGAACGCATAGCAACGAGAAACTTTTGAAAATGCAAATATTAATAGTTACTTATCTTCATCTGTATCGCTGCACGCAGCCTGCCGTCGAATTTTGATACACAAAAGCGATGACGTTCAATACCTAGGTCGACAAGAGGATGCCTAACGATGCTACTACAGTAGCTACACGGATAAGTGTCGTTTGACCAGCCATGGACCAGCTAGGGGCGGGGTCAGTATGTAATTGTTAATAGTGGTTGCTAACGTAGTCATGTGAGGATCACGTTTCGACTCGAGTCTCTTGTGTCACGTGCGGACATTTTGGTGAAACTGAAGTTAAATCCCGCAGGCATAAAAAAAAGCTCAATGGCTATGGATTAAACAGCTGGCCAGGGCTGGGAGAGATGGGAAACAATATTAATGCTACAGTGTATACTCTGTTTTGCAAATCATCAAACGCAACAGCTAGCTAGCTAGCTCTACGGAGCCATATGGTGATGGTTTCAGGCACCACGGCCTCATCATCACTCATACGCCCGGAACATGGACACCCCATTCCATGCTCGCAGTAAAATGCGCCAACAATCAATATTAGCAAGAGCGGATTCGTGAAGGCGAAAACGGTGGTGTGGACCCGCGTCGTGCTGCTGCGCTATTTGATCAAAAATGCGGCTAAGAAAGAGTCGGCCCGGGGGAGCTACCCTGGAGGCATACTGAAGTGAGCCGGCTAGGGATTGGAGCTCCCTCTTGGTGCACGGTACCACTGTTGGAGCTCCTGCTGCAGTCTCTGCAGCTTGTCAGCTGGCAGTCTCAGTTGCATTGCGATTGTGTCCATCTCAATACCAAGAATGATGATGCAAGTCGCCGGACCTTTGGTTTTTTCTTCCGCAATCGGGACGCCCAATTCGATGAACGTCTGTTGCAAAGTTTGAAGGCTGCGTTCGCAGGCGTCACTTTGCGGAGCACCTGCAATTATGTAATCATCGAAATAGTGCTGGACATTCTGTGCTCCCTTTCTGACCGGGATACCGTCAGCGATAGCCGTAAATATCTTCGATGCAGATTTGAGGCCGAATGGCAGGGTAGTCCATACCTCTCCAGCGAAGTCCAAGCAAGTGCCGATCGTCAGGGTGGACGGGAACTATGCAATATGCACTTTTGATGTCCATCTTGGCGAGAATCGCCTCCCGCCCCAGTTCCAGGATTGTTGCCACCACCTGATCAACTGATATGCAAGACATCCAGCAAAGTGTCCGGTCAATGCCATGATTGACACTTGCTGCCTTCGGGGATGATAAATCAAAGATGAAACACCACCTCCCCGGTTGATGCTTCCTTTTTATGAGAAAAAAACGGTTAATCTGCAGGTTCGGAATTGCTCCCGCGGGAAGCGGACCCAGAACTCTGCCCAACTGGTACTCCTTTGCCAAGTACTCGTCTACGACTTCTTGCTTACGTTTCTCAATCCGTATCTTGTGCTCAACTGGATGGTAGTTACAATCGGTGTATTTATAGCCAATGTGGAATCCTTCCTCGATGCCAGATAAGACGTATCGGGCATACTGCTGAAGGCCACGCGGGCGCCTGCAGTGGGGTGACCACCCGTGGGTCAATTGTAGCCTCGTTCCCAGGCTCTCCCGACTCAATGATGCAAACGGAACGGGAGAGCCTGGTATATTTTGTGACGTAATTACATGAAAACATGGACGCGATATCACATGAATGGACACGATGGCCTGAAGTTCCGGAAATATAAACAACTTGCCCACGCATCTCGTACTCGATCGATCCAACTGAGATAGCTCCCTCGTGGCTGCCTAGTTTGCTGGCAGCGCTGCGTGTCAGACGAGCTAGAATTGAGGCAAGAAGCCAAAGAGGAGGATGCTCACTACTAGGGACACGTGAGTTGTCACAGCAGCTGTATAATTTTAGTACAATGTATGCTGTTGGGAAAGAAGGCGTCCAATGAACTTACGGTCTCTCCGCAAGAGTATCTCTGGTAGTGAGCATCCACCTCTTCGGCTTCTTGCTTCAATTGCAGCCCATCTGATACGCAGCGCTGCCAGCAAACTAGACAGCCACGAGGGAGCTATCTCAGTTGGATCGATCGAGTACGAGATGCGTGGGCGAGTTGTTTATATTTCCGGAACTTCAGGCCATCGCGTCCATTCACGTGATATCGCGTCCATGTTTTCATGTAAATACGTCACAAAATATACCAGGCTATCCCGTTCCGTTTGCATCATTGAGTCGGGAGAGCCTGGGAGGTCAATTGTAGCCTCATACCCAGGCCACGACCATGGGTATGAGGCTAGGTCTATTGCTGCTTTCGTTGGAGAGCTGGCGACCGGAGTACATCCTTCGAGTGCCAGTAAATGCCGAGTATACGGATATGCGTCCCCTCCCCCGTTGCTACCTGCGTGAAATCAGGGATGGTAAGGGGCGGGGTGGGAAATGCAATTGGAATGAAGTGAATACAAGTGTGCCAACACCATTATACATAAATAAGCAAACAAGAGTGTTTTTATTGTTTGCATATTACACTTGTTCTCGTGTATTTTCTCCATTTAGTGCTCACTTCTCTCACTATAATAGACTTACTGTCCTTCTTATTCAAGACACACAACTCACTGTCCTTCTTATTCAAGACACACAACTCACTGTCCTTATTCAAGACACACAACTCACTGTCCTTCTTATTCAAGACACACAACTCACTGTCTTATTCAAGACACACAACTCACTGTCCTTCTTATTCAAGACACACAACTCACTGTCTTATTCAAGACACACAACTCACTGTCCTTCTTATTCAAGACACACAACTCACTGTCTTATTCAAGACACACAACTTGCTGTCCTTCTTATTCAAGACACACAACTTGCTGTCCTTCTTATTCAAGACACACAACTCTGTCTTATTCAAGACACACACCTTGCTGTCCTTCTTATTCAAGACACACAACTCACTGTCCTTATTCAAGACACACAACTCACTGACTGTCCTTCATATTCTATACTATTCAAGACATACAGGTCACTGACAGCCATTAACTCTAGAATTCAGCCAAGGAAATGTTCTCATTCTAACTTAGGTACAGTACATGTACACTTACAAGGATGCATACCAAAATGGCCTCAGAAGCCACCTCAAAGAATGCAAATGGTCCTGAGCCCCCCCCCCCCCCCCCCCCCCCCCCCCCCCCCCCCCCCCCCCCCCCCCCCCCCCCCCCCCCCCCCCCCCCCCCCCCCCCCCTCCAACCCCATGAAATTCCTTGTAATGGTTATGCAAGATACACACTCTAAATTAATTTCCCTACGTGTAGAGACATCTGGGTACAGTGGGGTGGACCGTGTGGGAATATACACCATTGCAGTCGGGTTGACAGTTACATGTACACCAGCAATAGCTGCTCTAGCTATGCCTATTTTTTTCAAAGGTTAACAGTAAATCGCGCCAACATAGTCCTTAATATTCCACTTTTGCCCCCCCCCCCCCCCTTGATATTTGTTTTCTAAATGAAGGCCTGCTAAACATTTTGCTACGATGATACACATTAGTCCCTGTAGTTTCAGAAAACTTTGTGTAGCACATGTGTTGCAAAGCCTTCTGCGTACATGTATAGGTGGGAACTGGTAAACATCTAACTGTAGCCCTTGTCTATGAAACATACGCTAGTATCCCAGCCCCCACTTTATTCGGTTGCACAAAGGTAAAACTTCGCATAGTCAAAAAAATTGGTGACTGGGGTCGAGGTTACATGAAATATAGGTCTCCACTACGTGTACAGTTGCTTGTGGCTGTACAAGAGTCTTTGTGGCTGTATCTTGTTACTGAAACTGTAACTAACAGTTTTTATTGTTGACGTTAGTAACATTTGCACTAGTCACAAGAATCAAGAGTCTTAGTTATTGACCCTTTACGTAACTAAGTGAGCACTAAATGGAGAAAGTACAGGAAAACATGTGTAAACAGGCATGCTAGGCGGATATGTCTTTAGCCTTGGTACGAAACAGTACCTTTGCTAAAGGGTTAAATTTATTCACGTGAGAGTGTAGCATTGTCAATCGTTGCTGGGGTGAGAAAGCACATGACTTCAAGGCCATGCCTACTCGACATACATGTACATTTATCCGCCAAACTGTTATATTTTCGTACAAGAAAATCACATTAAAGCACACGTTTGCTTGTATTTTTTCAATTTAGTGCTCATTTTTACCCCCCATTACATCATAATGACAAAGGGTCCGTTAAGCAAGGACAGTGCTTGGTAGTAGCCTTGTTTTCAGACTAATTAGCCCTCCCAGTTCTTACCGTAAAGAAAGGTTTATATAATTATTCCTGCTTTCTTTACTGCAAGCGACGGAGAGCCTGGAACAAGGCTGCTATGTACAGGTATATGTGTATGCAGTAGAGTAAGAGTCACAGAAGTACACGTACAGAATACCTTTGTCAAACTGAGTCTTTGGTGGCTCCGCTTTGCTGCTAAGTGCTCTGACGCATGCCAGCATCTGAAATTAAATACAGGATACCTGTCCTCATTTAAGTGCTCATTGGCTAATATACGGTTATATCAAATACACATCAAAGTATATACACTGCTGTTTCAGAGTGTGTAGTGCTACATGCCTACATTGGATGATTGAATCAAGATACTGGGGTAGTATTGCTGGATCAGCAATCCATTCTAGCTGGCATCAGAATGTGCTACAACATGCCGTTACAGAATGTTGACCTAAAATGTGCCATACATTTTTTCATTAATTAACCCCCATTGGACTACCCCAGTATTCTGCTACATGGATGGTAAACATGCTATTTCAGGTTGTGCTACAGGGAATTCCAGAGTGTAGAAATTGGGTGTGTATATGGAGTTTATATGTTACACAGAGTTTCATACAGGGGGTGGAAAAGGGGGGATATCCCATAACCTAATTAAGTTCTCCCCCCCCCCCCTAGATTTTAGACCAGATTTCATTCCAGATATTAGAGTATTTATAATTATAGAATAAAGCGTAATGCAAGTATATGTACAGTATATGTCTATTTTTGCAATGCCGAATCATTCAAATTAGCTAATTATTACACACCCAATTCCTACACCCTGGAATTCCCTGTAATACAACCTGAAACAGCATGTTTACCATCCATGTAGCAGAATACTGGGGTAGTCCAATGGGGGTTAATGAAAAAATGTATGGCACATTTTAGGTCAACATTCTGTAACAGCACGTTGTAGCACATTCTGATGCCAGCTGGAATGGATTGTTGATCCAGCAATACTACCCCAGTATCGAGTTTCAATCATTCAGAATATAGCACTACACACTCTGAAACAGCAGTGTATATTATTATTTTGGTGTGTACTTTCACCAAAAATGGACGCTCAGTTTTAAAGCCAAAGCTCAAAACTTCCGCTGACAAAGCAAAAGTACAACTCATTTGTGGCAGCTGCACTGTAAGTGGGATCCTGGGGCCAAGTGCTTTGGCTTCTAGCTGCAAATTTGACTCAAAAAATGGCTTATAACAACCTCAGAGAATGTAACAGTCAAACGTTTTTGAGGGGGGCCAAGTTACTGTCCCCCACTAACCCCCCCCCCCCCCCCCCTCCACTACCTTATACATTGCCAGCCACCATACACATGTAGCAGTAAATGTATGCATGAGCTGGACATTCCTGGTCTCACTTGCAAGGTAGGCACATTGCAGTACCATTTAGCCAGCCATACAACAGTACTTAACAGCGACAGTTCTAAAAGCATCATTACAGAGATTGTGCATTGAGGGCAAGAGGTTCTACAGTGAATACATTGATAGAAATTGGAACTTACAGGTTTCAGTGTATCAACAGTCGCTATAAAGTAATTATCACGTAAGATAGATTCAATGCATATGCCACCTACAGCGCTATAAAGTAATTATCATGTAAGATAGATTCAATGCATATGCCACCTACAGAGAGGGCAGCAAACTTCGAGCTTTGAGCACATTGCTGAATGTGATGATTTCCCTCCAACATGGCACCCTAGCAACTGTTGCAAGATGCAGATGACGCCAGACTCCTGTCAGTGCATGGCCTCTTTTAGGTTCTAAGCTGCTTGTCAAAGATCACCCTATCACTCTTTTCGTCATACATAAAATGGAAATAAACGAGTCTTGACGTCAATTAGTATGGGTACTGACATGGATTTGAGTGTGATTTGGGAATAGTTGCAGGAGCAATAGGTAAGGTAATTGCACGAGCGAAGCGAGTACAATTTGCCTATTGCAAATGCAATTATTCCCAAATTGTACAAGAATCCATGTGATTCCATGTTAATCACATATCATTGTTGAATTTTAAAAAATATGCAATTTAAACCATTAAGGCACGAATATTATTTCCGCTATGTTTTTATAGATCCCTAGATTTACTTACTGAAGCGGTAACCCCCACCAATTTCCTACAAAATAATTGCAAAAGAATTTAGGCGGCATAATATCTGCAGTTTAATTCACCTGGACATTTCCTCGCTGTCTCAAAGCCACCGAAAGTGCGGAAAGCCTCCGAGCCGCCATATTCTTGTATTACTAAAGCGCTACAGGGTTAATTAAGTAACGCAAACGTAAAGGTTAGAGTTTAAAGTTTAAAGTGTATCCATTATTTCTGAGCATGCGCAATAGACCGATTTTCCACGTGGTTCTTCCTTTGATGAAAAGATGGCGGAGCAGGTACGTTGAGATTATAAATGCGGGAGATTTGGGGTACTTGTATTGCACTAACCACCATTGTGCATGGCTCAACTAGCCGTAGATACGTTAATGAGTACCAAACTCGAGCGACAATGTAACTGTAAATCATTTTTTTCTAGACTGAAAGGGCTTACCAGAAGCAGAGGGCGACCTTTCAGAATCGAAAGAGCGTTCTGCTCGGGGGCGGGAAGAAGAAGAAGAAGGAGCAGCGGTTTGTGAGGAATGTTGGCCTAGGTTTCAAGACCCCACGAGAGGTAAGTTCTGATCTGGAGTGGGTATTTAAATAATGTATGTGGGGGGGGGGGGGGGGGTCTGGCCTCGTTCCCAGTCTCCCTGCTCCAGTTGTTACATCACTTGCAGTAGTATCAGTACTAGCAAACAACATAAACAATGGAGTGGAGAGACTGGGAACAAGGCAACGGGTGTCACTCTCATATAGTTAAACTGCAATCGCAGTCCGTCAGCAGTCACATGCGTCAAAGGCCGAAAAATTAGCGTAGTCAGAAGAGAAAGAGCTGCAAGGTGTTGACCCACAGACACAGTTGTAACTAGAGATGGGAGTGCCCCCCCTCCCCCTTGATATTGGAATAGGGGGTCAAGTGGGCCGACCCTTAGTGACCCGACCTCTGCTCATCCACTCGTCCCTTGCCAAATGATCTAGTGAATTTCTTCATCTAGATGAAACAAACTCACTGTTGATTGCTTACTAAAATCTGTACATTCCTCCAAGCCTAAAAAAAATATGTATCTGTTATCTGTTCATGTTGAGGGTACTGTGTTAGTCTCATTCCCAGTCCACAAAAGAGTGGCCCGTTACTCACTGTAAACAGTCTGTAAATGTATCTATAAACAAGCTTAGTCACATGGCAAAGAGTAGTATGAAGGCAGCATATGAGTGTACTTGGCATACAGTAGCGGTCAAAAAACGTTCCTGTTTCGTTTATGTAGAACGGCGGTATGGAAGTAGCACGCATGAGGCACGCACTGGCAAGGTACGCTATCTGCCAGGACTATAGTAGCTAACGTACCTTAAAGACTTAGAAGCGCCTCTCTCCTGGCAGTGGCCGTGCATTGCTCATCTAGGCCCTTCAGAGGCGAGTGCATCAAGCTAACAATTACTTTCTTGGTATCTGTCTTGCAAAAACCATCAGTGCCGGGCTCATTGCTTTCTATCTTCTCTTTCCACTTTTGTGAAACGGCTAGTGCATGATTTGTGTAATAACTAATGTATGATAAATATTTTATATTTTACGAATCCCCTAATACATACACAAACGGTGAGTACCAGGCCACTCTTTCACAGACTGGTAGCGAGGCTGGCTGTTATTAGTATCCATCTATGATGACTGTAGTAGCTGTAAGTATCTATGTGTCACAACATATCATTTGCTGTACTTGTAGGCAAGTGAAGGAACATACATCGACAAGAAGTGCCCGTTCACTGGCAATGTGAGCATCAGGGGGCGAATCTTGACTGGCATAGTTAAGAGCAAGAAGATGAAGCGGACGGTCGTCATCCGCAGAGACTACCTCCATTACATCAGGAAGTACAACCGCTTCGAGAAGAGACACAACAACCTTTCAGCACACTTGTCTCCGTGCTTCAGGTGCGTTGGTTATGTTGGTCCTCTGGTAAGGGCAGGCTAGCCTCATTCCCATGCTGGTAGTAACCTCATTCCCATGCTGGTAGTAGCCTCGTTCCCAGTCTGCACTCCCAGTTTTTTCCCCCGCATGTTGTAAAACAAATTTGGAGGGTGCCTGGACGATTTATTCACGTGAATGGAAGTGTGCGTGAATTGTTATGTGGAATGCTGTGATCTTTCTGCATAACACAGAAGCATAGCCGAAGTTCCATTCAAGGTCTCTAAACTAAAAGGACTAGCCCGCTAGATATTGTATAAGGTAGTAGATTGCCTGGACTGGGTAGCTAAACTAGCTAGTTTATTGTATGAGTTCAAAGACTGTCCTGGCCTCATGATTTTAAACACTTCTAGAATAGTACAATCATGCATGTATCACTAATGTTTGCATGTACACATTCCCTTTCTTTCACACACACATACACACACACTCACACACACACACACACAGGGACGTGGAGTTAGGTGACTTGGTTGTAGTAGGTCAGTGCAGGCCTCTCAGCAAAACCGTCCGCTTCAACGTGCTCAAAGTGCAAAAGACAAAAGGAGGAAAGAAACAGTTCCAGAAGTTTTGAACATGCATTTCTGTTGTGATTGATAATGTACATTCACCTTGGTCTGTAGCTATGCAATCGGCGTAGTGTGAGTGTTAAGTTGGGGGTGGGGATATGCGCATACCGCCCACATGCACACCGGAGGGGGTTATACATGTACATGTACCGCCCACACCGGAGGGTTAAGTTTGGGGGTGGGATTATGCACGTACCGCGCCCAGCCCCCCCCCACACGTAGTCCTCGTGGTTAGGACTGATCTTGCGTCGGTGAACACCGAAGATGGCGGGCACGTTTGCAGGTGAATTCAGTACTGGAATTTTTGGCAATTTTTAAGCCTGCTTGAATGCAATAAACCTACATGTAGTGTAGCGTGGGATGCGAGCAAAACTTCAGCTAGTTTATTTTAGTTAGTTAGTTAGCGTGTCTACCCCCCACATAGTTGTAGGCCCACAAGACTTAAACTTGGTTGGCAGCAATACGTAGTTCCATTCCATACACTGTGACATAAAGGCTAGGTCAAGAAGCAATAGCCTGAATTACGTGACGCTATTAAAGTTAATGGCTGTATTGAAATTTATCTTAATGCCATATAGCTAGCTAGTAGATTCCACAAAAGTATCTTGTATCATTGGAGGCATAACTTGGGCCACGCCTACTGTCACTCGAGCTAGCTTAATCACAAAATTGACCCGGCTGGCAGGCAAAGAAATACGTACATGAAAAAAAAGAAGAAAATCGCTGATTGTCCTTGATATTCGCTTTCTTTACTGTTTTTTTAGAAATCTATGCAAGTGGATGACAAACACAAGCTATAAAACACAGTAAAAGCAAGTTGTTTTTATGCACAGGAAAGTTCCCACGTTTTCTCAGCCTGTGTTTTTCAAGGCTCTTCAACTGTATTTAGTGCGAAAATGGCTAGCTCCATGTATTATTGTACTGTGTGTTTGAGTGGGACAATTACAGGGAGTTTATGTATAAGGATATGTCTCTACTGCGACCGTATTTTAAGGCAACTAAAGTATTATACCACTCTAGGGCTACTTGCTTAGTTATTCAGTAATAAAAGGAATTCAGATGGGGGGAGGAATTTTGGACATTGGGTAAAAAGTTATTCTTCTGCTTTCGATCACCGGACCACTCAAAACAATCAAAACATTACGTTATTATCTAACCATTCTTCCTGTTGCAGTTGAATACTTATCCGGAAATGCCATCTAATCAAAATTTCCTGTGCTGGTAATTGTGTGGAATGTATATTGCAAGAGTGGTCCGAGTTTAGGGCAAACAAACTACATAATATTTTTGAAGAGAGAATTTTTACAGGTCCAAGGTTGAAGCACGTGTGTACCATGTATAGCTAACACTGTGATCTAGGCATAATGTTTACCATATTCCATGCACACTGCAGGATTTGAGCCCTATCGACTTAATGGAGTTCAAGTGACTGAAGAAGAATTTGGCAGAGGATCCTACGCTGCCGTGCTCAGGCTCGAATATAGAGGGCTTAAGTGTGCGGGGAAAAAGCTTCATCGTGTTCTCCATGAAGAAGAGAGGGACATTGTTTATCGCTTCGAAGGTGAGTGTCGACTGCTCTCCCAAATCAAACATCCCAACATTGTACAATTCATTGGTGTCTACTTTGAGGAAGGCTCAGAGATACCGATACTCGTCATGGAGTTCCTCCCAACCACCCTCACTAGGTGTATTGATACATATGGTGTTCTCCCTGAGGAGATAAGCTACTCCATTCTTCATGATGTGGCCCTGGGCTTGTGTCATCTTCATTGTCAAACCCCACCCATTGTTCATCGAGATCTGTCGGCAAACAACGTTCTTCTTGCTTCCAACATGAAAGCTAAGATTTCAGATCTGGGGGTGGCTAGGATATTGAATCTTGTCCCCTCTCAAATGACTCGCATGACACGTGCTCCAGGTACTATTGCCTATATGCCACCTGAGGCCTTGTCGGAAGAACCTAGATATGACACCAGAATTGATGAATTCTCATATGGTGTTTTAATGATTCATATCCTCTCTGGCCGGTGGCCATTGCCATGTGAAGCAACTCGTTTCAATCCTGAAAATGGCCGGCTTATCCCACTATCAGAAGCTGAACGTCGAGATCAATACATTCAAGACATTGGTAATGAGCACCCCTTGATGGACCTCATCCTCAGTTGTGTCAGCAATGACCCAGAGCAGAGGGCCAGAGCTGTGGAAATTGTTCAGCAAATGGAACCCATGACACGCCAATTCCCACCCGCTTTTCTCAACCGGGTTGAAATGCTCCAACAGATTAGAGCTGATGCAACTGAGAAGCAGAGCTTGAGAGAAGAAAATGAGAGGATTGCTACACAAGCTGAGCAGAGTAGAGAAGAAGTGGAGAGAGTGACACAGCAATACCAGACTGAAATGGATGATCTCAATGCAGCCATACAGACAGAAAGACGAAGGCTGGCTTCTTCCCTTGAGATTAGTAGACAAGAAGCTGAGACAGCAGAACAGGAACACCAGGCACAAATTCGGCAACTTCGTACTGAGATGTCACAAGTGAATACCCGAAGAGAAGCAGCAGAGCAAAGACGACAGAGGCTAACTACAGAACTTGAACAGAGTAGACAAGAAGCACAGCAATATCTGGATCAAGTTGAGGAACTTCGCACTGAATTAACACGAGTGAGTAGCCGAAACACTACCATACGTGCAGCATTACGAACACAACTCCAAAGGCGGCGGAGTCTAGCTGCACAGCTTGATCAGAGCAGGCAAGAAGCAGAGGCGGCTGTACAGCAGCACCAGGCTCAAATTCAGGAACTTCATACTGAGATGGCATACGTAAATACCCGAAGAGAAGCAGCAGAGCGAAGACGACAGAGGCTAACTACAGAACTTGAACAGAGTAGACAAGAAGCACAGCAATATCTGGATCAAGTTGAGGAACTTCGCACTGAATTAACACGAGTGAGTAGCCGAAACACTACCATACGTGCAGCATTACGAACACAACTCCAAAGGCGGCGGAGTCTAGCTGCACAGCTTGATCAGAGCAGGCAAGAAGCAGAGGCGGCTGTACAGCAGCACCAGGCTCAAATTCAGGAACTTCGCACTGAGATGGCACAAATTCGTGACCAAAATGCAGCCACACAGGTGCAGTTGCAAGAAGAAAACCAGAGGCTAGCTGCAGAACTTGAACAGGGCAGGCAAGAAGTAGGGATGGCAGCACGGCAACATCAGAGTCAAGTTCAGGAACTTCAAACTGAGTTAACACGAGTGAATGATCGAAATGTAACTATGGAGGTACAGCTAAGAGAGTGTCATAGACTCGAGGAATTAGCACAACATCACCAGGAAGAGATCGAAAGATCTGAACTGGCGCATTCGATTGAGATGGAGCAGACACGCCTTCGACTAGCTGAGTTACAGACTGTGAACGAAGCCCTCCAAACCCAAATGAGAGCTACAATTGAGACACATCAAGCTACATACATCACCAGGAAGAGATCGAAAGATCTGAACTGGCGCATTCGATTGAGATGGAGCAGACACGCCTTCGACTAGCTGAGTTACAGACTGTGAACGAAGCCCTCCAAACCCAAATGAGAGCTACAATTGAGACACATCAAGCTGAAATGAGAGCTCAAAATGAGACCCATCAAGCAGCCCTGAGTGAAGCCAGAGAGGAGGAAAGAATGGCTCTTAGGAATCGTCAGGATACACTAGAGGCTGAAATAGCCAGACTGAGGAGTGAGAATGAAGCACTGCAAGCTACTGTGGCCTCGAAAGATGAAGAACTTAATGTAAAAAGTGAAGTCATTGCATCAAAGCGTTTAGAAACTTTAGCTATGCAAGAAGCCTTAAATACCAAGAATGTGACCCTCGACCTAAAAGAGTTTGAGTTAGCTTCCAAGAATGCTATCCTCGGGCGCCAGTGTGCCAGCATCAGAGGTCTCAACGAGCAGCTACTTAGAGCAAGAGAATTCCTATCAGGACAAAAGCCACAGGTAATGAATATTGTGTATACTAAACAAACTTTTTGATAAGGGGAAAAGATTAGGTTACTCAGATGACAGGTGCATTATGGGAATATGTACCCATTGAAATGCTGGAAACTATAATTTTATAGGCGTTTTTACAATACGTTGGCAGCAGTACAAGTTTGATAATATGAAATTATTATTATAACCACCTTTACTATTTCTTTACTGTATAGTAAACCTCAAACCTTAGTTACTGCACCCTGACTATTTTTAAGCAGATTCATCACTGTTTTTAGCCATGGTGATTTATGTTTGTTTTCCCAAAAGAGTGGACTTATTATTGTGCATTCCCTTATACCCTTGCACACATGCAGCCTCATGCTCTACACCCACAAGCCAAGATCACCTGGGAGCCATGCAGTCACGTCCCGGTGGGAATGTCAGATGCACAAACTGTTGTCATTAGAGGTAGGGTATACTTTGGCGGTGGTGGTGGTGCAGTCGATGACTGCCAAGTCTTCTGCTATAATCCATCACAAGACACCTGGAACACCCTACCAGCTTGTCCTGTGCGATATTTTGGATTAGGTCAGCTTGGAGAGAAACTCATCACAGTCGGTGGTGAAAAGAAATCGGATAATGAGATTACCAATGAAGTGTATGAATTTGATGATGTGACTCAGAGTTGGAAGCAGTCAATTCGACCCATGCCCACTGCACGACATTCACCAGCCGTTATAAGCCATCATTCTTCCTTGATTGTTGCAGGGGGCTATGCTCTACACGGTATGACGAAAACCGTTGAAGTGTTCAAAGAGGAGTCCTCTCAGTGGTATACAACCGAATCCCTCCCATACTACTGGTATGATGCATCTTCGGTAGTCATTAATGATAGGTGGTACCTCTTGGGTGGAACGGCAGATGGAGATGAATATTCCAACCGATCGGTCTGCGCTGACATTGACATACTTCTCCAGAAGGTCCTCCCTTGTGACCAAGCGTCCGCCGACAGGGGCAATATCACCAACTCTGCATGGAAGATTCTTCCAAACACACCGTACTATGGACCAGCTGCTGCCACCCTTGGCGCATCTCTTCTGGCGATGGGGGGAACTGCTACTTTTGAAGGTGCACTTAACCCTCAAACTGCAGTCTACATATACTCCCCCTGCACCAACGAATGGATTCATATCAGTGATCTACCAGCTCCTCGAGTGGAGGCTGCTATAGCAATGCTGTCACCAACAGAACTCCTAGTTATCAGTGGTGAGGACTCAAGTGTTACTACAGTATTTAAAGGATGTCTTCAAATTCAGAAGTAGTTTTACTTGGCATTTGCGACTTTTGTACAAATGTAAGCACCATTTTTTTTGTACTGAGCATTGTTATATGCATGCTTAAATGTGAACTAGTGCTTTAGTATGGCTTCACAAACCATAATTGGTAGATTATGAAGATTGGTAGATAAACAGCGGAGTGCAGTTCATGTTCGAAAATTGTATGTTCTGTAAGTGATTATGCAGGTACAACAACAAGCTACTGTTCATTGCAATGTGCTGATGTATGATCTGAGTGAAGATTAGCGACACGCTTTGTTTCTGAAAGATTTGGCAAACCTTGTTAGCTCAAACAATTAAAACGGACTGCCTGTGAGTTGTTTGCGTAAACACTTACAGAATACGTGATGTTCAAACGGAACGGAAATCCGCTGTATCAAGGCCTATATAATGGAGTTCCCACTCGAGGGGTATACATAAATGGGGCGAGCCTAATTAAGTGAGTCCCACACTAGCACGTTTGGTGGACATGTACAATTTCTCTACTTCTGTACATATGCACATTCCCCATATACGCTTGTATGCTCCAAATATCCAACAATTGCCCGCACGTTATATGCTCACGTGCATTCCAGTTACATTACATTACTGGGAGGGGTCTATGCAGAGAAATGGGTGGGCTATGGACCATTCTGTAGCTAGGTGCCTGGTATTAAGGACATATTTAATTAAATAATGAAGTAGATTTGTCATGAACCCATAGTACCAAAGCTTTCCTTTCATATATTGCATGCCAATTAATTCCTAGAGGGTCATGAATAATTATCTCCATATCTCACCATTGAAACTGAAACTGGAAAATCGCATCCTATGTATCATGATCATTTACCTCCATGGTCCAAGGACAACAATGGCATAACCAACTCCTATGTGGAGCCCTCTACATATTTAGCTACATTCCATTATACTTGGGAGTATACATTTCTTGACACTTAGAATGCATTATATAGCTAGACCCCCTTTTCCCTAGTCTCATTCCCAGTCGACTTTTCACCCTCCATCGGGAAAAGTACGTCTGGTTACCCCCCTATTCTGTTTCGGCTCACGGTATTTCGATCATTGCTCACGTCACGTACACTGCACGTTGACAGCAATGCAATCCTACGTGACGTCACACAATAATATAATGCGGCAACATTCTGGCGCACTTGAACCGAAATGGAATAGGGGGGTTACCAGACGTACTTTTCCCGACCGAGGGTGAAAAGTCGGCTGGGAACGAGACTACCTTTTCCCTTACACTTGGTAGTGCATATAGGCAGACAATTAAAGTAGGCATGCATGCACATTCATTTGTAACGCCATACAAAAGATACATGTTAATTGGAATCACTCAATACAAAATTTAAACATTAAGCTAATTTAAAAAGATGGACACGTACATGTACTACTAAGCTTAAACACACAGATATTCATGATATCTAGCTACACTAGTCCTCAAAGCTAATAGTCCAGTTTTATTTTATTAAGGGTTTGTTTTTATATTTATTCTAATTGGATCAATCTGTTGCCGTGCATGGTTCATGAATATCAACCACCGTCTTAGTTGGGGCAGCACCTGGCACAAATACAGAGTCTGGTGGGTCATCAAGCCCCGAGTCCACATCAGTCAGGGGGACTCTTGTGTAATCATGCCTCAGGCACACTCTCCTCCACAGCCAGGTGCCTTTGAGTTGCTGAGCAGAGTGGTAGATGACAATTCCAGTGAATGTTGCAAAGGCTACGCCAACTGAGATAAATGTAGCTGCATTTTGGTTGCCTCCGGTGAGGCGAATGTACAAAGTAGCCACAGCAAGGATGGTCAAATTAATCATGAACGATGTTTCAAGGAAGCCAAGGCTCCATGTCTTGTAGATTCTAGAACCAAGTATGATAGGAGGTATGAGTGTAGTAGTGGAAGCAATAGACAGTAGGTTGATATTGGGATCTCCAGAAGCATTGACTGCAGAGATGAGAAACAAAACAAGGCGTAGCAGAAGCATCAGCCCAGTCCAGTAGCGGTGTTTGTTGGAGTAAGGTGCATGGTATGCATCCAGGAAGGGTTTGACGTAGCGACTGTTGATACAGGAGAAGATCTTCAACTCTGACTTGGCCTGGAGGCACTGGCTGAAGATCAGCAGCATTGTGTAGGGGAGAAACAGGAAAATCAGACAAACCATTGCAGCGGTAAACAGTAGAGTGTGCTTACCACCAAGGTATCTAATGTTCCCATCGTAGAGCCACACAACAATCTGTGAATTATTAGGGTATTCCAGGAATGTGTACGAAAGTGCAGCAATAACTGTGCGAAGCAATTTGGCATAGGACAGCAGGAAGAGTGTGGCTAGGACTGCAACGGGGTTACTTCCAAACATTCTTGTTACTCTTCCTGAGTAGTGGCTGCCGAAAATGATCATGCCTACCAAAGCCCACACATATATGGGGAATGTAAACTGCAGCTATGTTTTGATGTAAGCATCCATTCCATTGTAGAAACAAGTTTCAATTCCCAGGTCTAAGTTCAGCCAGGCTACAAACACCGTCAGGACATTAGTGACTTGAGGTTGAAAGAATATTGCTGAATTCACCGTTATGACATTAGCATAGAAAATTAGTCCATTGATGGTTCCAGCTGCAACTGTCAGCCTCAGGACCAGAAGTAAGACCACTAGTGCAATGCCAGCAAAAATAAATGCAACTAAGATTGTGAGATAAGAGTTGGAGCACTGCAAGCAGCGGGAGCTACCCAGTGAAAGGCTTAGGTTCTCACTACATTTTCCACACAATAGACCACTTCTATTGTAGTTACACTGTTTGTCGCTGTCATTAGCTGCCAAGTATACTTCCCCTGAGGTACAGTAATCAAGGGGGCAGTGAGGATGGAGGATCAAACCATGAGTTCTACTGTCATAACCTACCCAGAATTCAGCATCTTGTCTTCGCAACACTGTTTTATTGTTGATTAGGCATGTGTCTGTGAAATGTTGGAGTCTTTCAGCACAAGTGCAAGCTGTTTGGTTGCTTAATAACTGAAATCCAGGAGGACAGTACAGGATATCTACAGTAATTGTAAGAGTGTTAGTTTGAGAGGGTGTGCAAGGGCCTTTAGCGTACAGAGTCATGTTTTGGGTTATATTTTCTGCAGATGATTGTATGGTATACTTTAGAGTAGTGCAGCTGTTGTTTGCATTTTGAATGTTTTCATTCTGTGGAATCGTAATACTGCTTTTAGATGTGTTTATTACTTGCACGATGGCAGGAGTTGTCCCCTTTCGTTGCCCATGAGCAATGACTGGAACCTCCAGTGTTGCCCCTGGATACACAGGATCTGGGTGGTGGTAAGGACCAGTGCAGTCTACTAGGTTATTTCTGCATGCACAGATGTGCAATGGGTCAGAAGATATACCAGGTGTGATTTTACTGATGGTTATGGCTACATCATCAAACACATTTCCACTGGTAGGGCAGTGATTGCATTCAAGGGATAGGGTTTGAATGTTGCTAAGTGTACAGTTATGAACTGAACCACCATGCAAGTCAGCACCAGCTCTTATCGCACTGTTGTTGTCAAAGTGGATTCTGACATTGAGATTATCAATGATTTTCTTAATTTTTAAAACATCATTCCAATTCTCTGATTGATTTTTTATTTGGAAGAAACAGTGACTATCACTATAAGACGAAAGGGTGCAGTAGGTTAAAGGGTTGCGTTCTGCAACCTTAATTGCACCTCCAGTACTCTTTGCACTGTTGCTGATAAAGTGCACGTGTGTATTTGCTTGCAGGTAGAACTGGGACTGGCCTGAAAGCAGCAGTCCACCACCATCAACAGCTGAATTGTGTACAATAGTTGTATTTCCTGTAAAATAGAATGTGCTATTTGATGCATAAACTCCTCCTCCCCCTTCAGTAGCTAAATTGTTAGCGAGTGTCATCTTTCCAGTAATGATTGTATTGTGTACATATAACCCACCACCATAGCTGGCAGTGTTATTCTCAAAGGCGGTGTTTCCTGTAAGGTTTAGTTGGCTATCCAATGCTGCAATAGCTGCACCATACTGAGCTCTGCTATTTCTAATCCCATTTGTTTCATACATTCTCACACAGCTGTTGGTAGCTGCAATTATACCACCAACTTCTGCAGAACCCCGAGTGAAATTATTGTTAGTAATAATCATACTGCTCCCAACAATATATATATTACCTCCTAGTTCAGTAGCGAAATTGTTCTGGAATGTGTTCCCTGTGAGATTGAGAGTACATGATTCAGTTACAAAGAGTGCTCCTCCCTGTACTTTGCCATGGTTGTACTCGAATGTGCTCCCTGTGATAGTGGATTTACTTTCTTGCATGATGTAGACTGCTCCTCCATATTCAGCAGAATCGCGTTGGAATGTAGTCCCTATGAGGATGAGGGTGCTATAGGACCGTATACTAAGTGCTCCCCCACCATATCCAGCAGTGTTTTGTTGGAATGTTGCCCCTATCAAGGTGAGGAAACTACTTTCCTGTATTTTAATTGCTCCTCCCATGGCTGCAGCAGAATTATTCTGGAATGTGTTCCTTGTGAGATTGAGACGGCTTTGCACTACATTGAGTGCTCCTCCGTGTTGTGCTGAGTTGTTTTGGAATGTGTTCATTGACAGTATGAGATTGCTTGAATCTTTCACATAAAGTGCTCCTCCTGTGAGTGCAGAGTTTTTCAGGAATGTGTTCCTTGTGAGATTGAGAGTGCTTGTCTCTACACAAAGTGCTCCTCCGTTTCCAAAACAATAATCATGTTCATAACCATCGTGATCGTACTCATTCTCATTCCTGCTATTGTGAAAGCTACAACTTGAAATGTTGGACTGCTGAACAGATTTTATAATTACTGCTGCACTGTACCTGTGCCCGCATGAGATGAATGCTAGTGCAGTGATATGCAGTTCAGTGATGTCTGTAAAGACAAACCCAGCTGGCCAGGTGCATACAATCCTACTGGCATCCTCAGGGAGGAAGGACGAATCTCCATGAAGGGTAAGCTGTGTCAACTTTTGCATGGAGATGGTCTTCTCTTGAGTGTGATTGCCGGGAAGGAACTCTATTTTTGCCTTCACAGGGAGGTTCTTGAAGCCATTGTCAGCTACATACTGGGAGAGGGTGTGGCAGGGCTCTCCAGGACATGGTGTATCGGGTGTGGGTGCGACAAAGTAGATATGCTGAGCAGAGCATGAGGTGAGCAGCACAAGAAGCAGTAGTGATCCTTGACAACTCATTGCTGCTAGTACATTATCCTATATGTGTAGAAAATGTAAGGTGTATCTATACATATAGCATAAACTACATATGCTGCTCCAGTAGGTACTTGTATGCTTAAGCACTTAATTGATTCACAACTTATTTCTCATCATATTACAAATGTTTGAGCAAGGGTAGCTTCGTGCTACTGCATTTGTGTGAACATAATAATTGCGGCACTTGTAAGACCTCCAGTCAGAGGTCAAGAGCAAGAGCAAGCAGCGATTACACCATCCTGTTTGCCATATACTCTATTCTTCCTAGTATCCCAGATTGATAAAACAAAGGTCTTGATAAGGCTCTAATATCATACCTGTCCTCTCACATCCAAACATAAAGCCTGCTCTATTAAACGTATCAAGTGTGCTAAACTCCTCAAACCCTCCCCCCCCCCCCCCAATATAATTCCTTCCATGAAAGTAGCTACATACTTTTAATGCTGCCATATACAGGACACTCCCAAAGCACATGCTCCACACTCTCACATTCATCTAAGGCTATCTCAGTTGCAGCCTTCACTACCATGCAATGTGCCTACAAGCCAAATCAATCAGACACATTCTGAAGTATGCTAGGTCATGTATACACTTATTAGCTACCGGTAGCTATAATTAAGTCATAGGAATGCTAGAAGTGCAGCTGGATTCTTTTTTGAAATAGTTATATGGCTCCATCAGCTATCCCAAGAAAATGTGACGTAGCTAATCATACATTTCTTCATTTTTTCATGTAATTGAAGAGGTATAAGTGATGGCCATAAAAATGTTACAAATGCAGCTTCAATTTCAGACAGAACGGTAAACAATTAAGCTAAGTTACAGGTAACTACGAAGTTTAAAACGTTAGAAGTGTAGATTTATACTATAGTGTTATGTTTAATGAACCTGCAACTGAGATAACCCTAGCTGGGTTCAATCCTTTCATTTTGCAGTAATATAATTATATATTTATACGTTGCACACAACCAATACCGATTCTGACAAACATGTACCACAATAAGCCGGTTTGAAGCTCTAGCAGTCGTATTCATCCACAATTATGGAGCTGTGAGGTCTCAAAATAGGTCATTTGTTCCTTGAATATGACCAAAAAATGCAAACTTCCAGAGCAAATTACTGGTAATTACATAACACTTTGAGCCTAACTTGTATACAAATGATCGCTGTACATGCATAAAAATCAAAAATTTGATTGATTAGTAGTACCTCATGTAGCTAGTATAGATCTAGTTACTAACAAGTGGAACAATATACCAGTTTTAACCTTTCAAATACTTAGCTAGATCTACCTACCAGCCTGTATAGATGTAAGTCGTAATTTTCAAAGTAGCTACTAATATGCAATATCACTTGATCAGGCAGCTATTTGTATAACAAAATGGTAGCTAATGCTAGCTAGCTACATCAAACTTAGTGAGTCTGTATGTGTACGTGTAGGTTCCCTACATATAGTCTACACCAGGATACGATGCTTACTTACATCAACAGAGAAGGTGCCAAACACTCAACAGTCCATTGCACTCTTGGCTAGGAATTGCTTCGCAAATATCTGATGCAAAGTTCGTACATCTATAGCTATATAGTTGCATCCCAGTACACAGGCAAATCAAAAAAAGTGCATGCGTGCACACGTTACCTGGGATAACCCTAAAACCAATCATGATACATTTCATAGTGCTGAAAATAAAACTCAAGCCATACAGGTCAAGCATGTGTCTGGACTCTGTGGATGTATTGAGGATCAAACTAAACTGAGGCTCTCAGCTTACCAGATCAGGGTCTCTGCCACTTTGAGGGCTTGCAGAATATCTTCAACACATATTCTTTGGCCATAATTATCTCTTTACACAAACTAAAAGTGGAGAAGCTTTAGGTTGATTTTCTTAATTTCAAAATTACCTAAGAATCGCTCTATGTGTTCTACTTCATTGTGATCATGACCACTCCTTTATACCACAGTATGTAATTTATAGTACACTACACTCCTTATATCTTTCAGTGTACAGTGTTAGACATGATGCTTTAGATGCTCAATTTGCATGTGGTTCAAATTCAGGACTTCAGCCTCATAATATAGTACATAGGCTCAGTAGTAGTTCATTCTGCAAGATACTGTTGAGATAGCGACGAGGTCAGCAAAAATCCTGATCATGCCCAACAAGGAGCCCACACCTGTAATGCGCATTGCCCTATGTGGAGACTCATGGAAAGGGAACTAGACAGCTGGTAACGCCGTACTTCCATGAACTCAGGCTACTAGTGAGCCTGGGACCGAGGCTAACTAGCTCTATCACGGTAGTATAATTACAGTGAGTGTAAAAGGGGTGGAGGAGTTCTACAACCTATTGGGGTTCAACTCTATCTTCCGGTAAAGTGCTGCATATTTTTATGTTCTGTAGTATTTCTTCCATGTAGTGCCTTCTATAAAGGTCCGTCGATGAGCTGAGGTGATGCTAACTGAATAGTGCGTGCCATTCCTTAGATCTTAAGGCTCTTTCATTTGTTACGATCATACTGTAGAATCGGGAATGAAATGACTCATCAATTACAGCAATCCCATATATAGAAGAACCCATTGTGATTTCGCCTCCCGCTTCCTGAATAGTACAACCTCTCTAGTACAATGACCACATGAATAAGTTTACCTACCATAATTGTTATAGCATATGCACGGTTTTGCTGGCCTTGTTTGCTCTGAAAAGAAGCAGTGCAAGAGCAGTAGGTATTATATACTATCGATGTTTGCTTGTTTATCATTCATTGTATACGTGCTTATCAAGGCTCCTGTGTATATTGAGCCTCCCAGTATTGCTGTATGTGTTTTACATTCCTTTACACGTAGGAGTATATTATATATGCCCCCTTTCCCTTAAATCTTTGCACTTAGCAGCGTACGTATGTATTAAAGTATGCATGCACATTTATTTGTAATGTGTAGACACACTCCACAAAAGATATAGCATTGGAATCATACAATACAAAATTTAAACCGATTGTTATTGTGGTTGTCCAGGACCACAATGAGATAGTTGAAGTGCTTCACAAGAACGTTCTAGATCTGGAATGAAATTATTTCAATTATTGCTCATCAAATGTGTTTTTGTTTTAACAACAGGTGCGGAGGATACTTGTTCGCATACAGCAGTAACTATTATCCCCCAAAGTATTATGCCTATTAGCAAGCCTTATAGATGCTACCTAATGCATGTCTTTCTACGTATAGCTATACTCTACTATGTTTTTCTAAACCGCATCTGCAGAGCTTACGTATAGTACACTTGCTATCAGAGCCGCTTGATCGTCTAAAGTGGAAGTTGGCTAGAGCCTTCTTCAGGGCAGAATACAAAACTGGGGAAATACTTCCACTGCATAGTAGCTGAAATGTTGGCTTTTGATGAAGATTTGGACAAGAATTTCGGGTTGGAATTGAAGAACTTTGGAATGAGCTGTTGTCTATATATTAAGGGTAGACATCTGGTAATGTTTTGTAGCTTTGTACTGATGTGCTATATTATGGCCAAACATCTGTAATATATGCTTTTGACAATAGCTTCCTATACAATTAGTAGTAAGCTACAGCATTCGGTGTCATCCACCATTTTATTACGGCAATGAGGTACACCTATAACTTGGATACGGCTGAAATTGAGGTATACGTGGGTCCGGATATGCGATATCACACATTCATATACTCACCTACATGTAAGTCATGATGGATCTTAGAAGATGTGTGCGGGGTAAGAGGGTCATAAGACGGAATGACCCCCCCTCCCCCCAATATATGAACCCCGATATGGTATCAATATCAAAAAACTCTCCAGCATATTAGAAAGGAGCCAACATCTGGTAATGTTTTATACAGAGAGTTCATGCAGAATTTTGCTAGCAGAGGGATGTAGTACATTTCACCAATGGTTGATTAGCATTCTGTCATGTGACTCCTTTCAACCTCCCCTGTAGCAGCTGCAAGGCCCTTCAGCTTTGCATAGGAGTGCAGCGCTGTTAGTTAGTATTCTTGTATTTTCTGCAGCAGCTTCCTACTGTTGTTGTGATAGCTATGTATATGGGGAGACATTTGGTAATGCTTCCTATTGTTAGGTATATGGGCAGACATTTGGTAATGCTTCCTATTGTTGGGGTAGGTAGCTGGTAATGCTTCATACTGTTGGGGTAGGTAGATATATTATGGGGTAGACATCTGGTAATGCTTTCAATTGTTGGGGTAGGTAGTAGCTATAGTATGGGCAGACATCTGGTAATGCTTCATACTGTTGTGAAAGGTAGCTATATTATGGAGCAGACATCTGGCAATGCTTCATACTGTTGTGGAAGGTAGCTATATTATGGGGCAGACATTTGTTGTGATATCATCTGAGAGTGCTAATGACATTTACAGGAATCATTCATTTGTGTAGCGACATCTGCAGTAGCTTCCTACTAGAAAGCTACTGTCGAGAAGAAACAAGCACATATCATTCAGGAGGGAACTAGAGGTATTCATAGAATACTTACCCCGCACACATCTTCTAAGATCCATCATGACTTACATGTAGGCGAGTATATGAACGTGTGATATCGCATATCCGGACCCACGTATACCTGAATTTCAGCCGTATCCAAGTTATCGGTGTGCCTCATTGCCGTAATAAAATGGTGGATAACACTGACAATACGAAAGAGAAGGCACTAAGCCCCTAAATTGCCTGTATTTAATTTTTTATGACGGACAGATGGATAGACTTACAGACAAAACCAATTCCTTAAACCCACCTCTGCGGGGTAAAAATAGGTAGTTCACTTGGGTGAGAGTAATAGGTGATTGTTTTGATAATTATGTCTGTAGGCCTCCCCTGGGTCACAGGACTCACTAGACATAATTTGGATACTGGGAATAATGTGGGAATAATAGGAGCTAAAAACAAAATTAGTTGGATCCATATGGCCTGACAAACTGGAATATTGTAATAACCACAGACAAGACAATCTCCTGGTATAGCTGGGATGCCTTCTTCTCCACCGTAGGTGCCATGCAGCATTTGCTGATGATTGAAATTAACTCTAAAACTGCCGACACAAAAGTCAAAACACACAGACCTTGTGTTTCCAGACACTATCCAACGGTTGAATGTTACACCATAATATATTTCTGGTGGCACTCCAGCTGGAAGTAAGGTTGCATTCTGATGGAATCGTTGTCCCCACTCATCTGGGACTGACTTGGGGCGGAACCTGGCACAACTGTAGTCCATATCAGTCAGTTATGTTGTTAGGAATGTGTGTACATAATTTGGAAATGATAAGTCAACATTTGCTATACTTACAGGCTGCTTTTGAAATCAAGCCAAAATTTAATGACCACGGACCTGCTATACATGTACAGTATAGTATGTAGGAACTATTTATAGAGTATTGTTCCTTGTCCTCCAGTTTTAGTGAAAGCATCCCCCTCTGCTGAAAGACCTACTGCTCTGCCTCAAAGAGCTCATGAACATGTATATACATGCTTCTATTTGCTGCATGTGGAAGCTATACTGCGGTCCAATGGGCCAAGGTACATCGAGCTAAGCTATAGTTTTGTGTTCAGTGAATTCAAAGATCTGATAACCAATACGTAGTTTTTTATTAATATGTTCACAACTGTCTTCACCTTGAACGATGCACAAATGTAGCTATCTTGTGACTCTGAGCTACTTCAGTATCGAGCCACAAGCTACTTCAAAAGTGTGCATGCACATAGCTACATCGACGAGAGCTTCTGACGGTTGCAAAATAAGACTTGAGGTGCTCAACAGGTATTGGGCAGACTGTGCCTGTATCAAGGCTAAAGGGAAAAGAGTTCGACTCTCCAGAAATCCCTGGTACAGGGGGCTTCAGGATGCTCGACTCTTCTGACAATGGAGGTACACAATGCAGCTAACCTGACGGTTGGCCTCTAGGCCCTACCCCAACGTTAACCCTAGACCTACCCTAACCCTTCCTCTAAACTCAATTGTTGGATTACTGGCTTCTTCAAATATTTCTACAGAGCCGAGGTCAATTTATTGTCTGACTTCAGCTACTATGGAAGCCCGCAGGTGCACTATACAGTGAAGGAACTGAGGTGAACTGTACCTGTTACTTAGGGAAGCCAATCACAGCAGACATAACTATTTGTAGAGTTTCCAGAAATAGTATATAAAAGGTATTCTGCAGGCTAGTACATTGTTCAATCACCATGTCACTCAGTGTGTTTGCAAAGCTTCCCGTCCCTGCATTGGAGCTTGAGCATCCACTGCATTATGCAGACTCTGCTGTTAGAGAGACTAAACTTCGAGAACCTTCAGTGAGTGAGGAACTAAAAAGTAAATTGCATCGCCTCCTATTGGATTTGAAACTACATCCTCAGTATATGGACCACCTGAACATTTATGACATTGTTGCTAAAGTCTTCAATCTTGGCATTAGCAATCGTCCGACTCTTAACCAGAATCAGCTGTGGCTTCTCACCGCAGTTTTAATAAATTTTTTATTTGAGTTTGACGATCACTTTGACAAGCCACCGCAACTCAAGCACGAGAATAGTGCACGGCTTTCCAAGGAGATGAGGGATGTATTGAGGAGCCTAAGCCGACATAACCTTAGTGGCCTGCAGGGAAGTCTAGAGGATTGGCCTGCTGAAGTTCCAGGCAAGGAGGCTTACCTTTGGCTTTTAAGGGAAGCTGAAGATCTGAGGGAGGGCACGGCAGAGCTGATTCATGATACGTTTGTTGACTATTGTTTTGGTGTTGAAGTGGAGGTTACGGAGTGGCAACCAGATATGTGTCGGGGTGATCTTACAGCCTGGAATCTTGACCGATACAAGGAAGTTCGTAAACGTTCATCAGGCTTTGTTTTTTTAGTCGTAGGACCGCTCTTCATCATCCATAAGTGTGTACAGAAGGATCACATCATCACCTGCACTGATCTTCTGTATGAGGCTTCGATCGTGGTTGCTCTCGCGAACGACATACTAGGAATGAATAGGGATCGTGGAAAAAGCGGAGCTATTGATATCACATCACTCAAGATAGTAGCAAGCAGCAGTGTGGTTGTCCAGGACCACAATGAGATAGTTGAAGTGCTTCACAAGAACGTTTTAGAGCTGGAATGCAACACAAGGCACTACATGGAAGCAGTAGAGGCTAGTGTAGTGGGGCTTTTCCTGTGGCAGTGCTATTCAAACCGTTATACTTTGTGAATTTTAATTTTTCACTCTATAGCTATAATCTGTGTGATCCCCTCATGCTATTTCAGGACATTCAAGTTATAGTAATATTGCCTTTTATATCATGCTCATACGTTATTGATGAATTAATGAATATAATTCACATATTTTATTCAATCAGTGGCAGGAGACATTTACAAAAACTTAAAAGATATGCAGACTTATTAATAAGGTAATTATTGTTCATCAAATGGGTTTTGTTTTAACAACAGGTGCGGAGGATACTTGTTCGTATACAGATATATTATCCCCAAAAGTATTATGCCTATTAGCAAGCCTTATAGATGCTACCTAATGCATGTCTTTCTACGTATAGCTATACTCTACTGTCTTTTTCTATAACTGCATCTGCAGAGCTTACGTACAGTACACTTGCTATCAGAGCCACTTGATCATCTAAAGTGGAAGTCGGCTATAGCCTTGTTCAGGGCAGAATACAAAACTGGGAAAATACAAAGCCTTATATATATATATGGTGGCCGATAGGAGTCATCCACTGCAGACTTTCACTGCATAGTAGCTGTTGGCTTTTGATGAAGATTTGGACAAGAATTTCGGGTTGGAATTGAAGAACTTCGGAATGAGCTGTTGTCTATATTAAGGGTAGACATCTGGTAATGTTTTGTAGCTTTGTACTGATGTGCTATATTATGGCCAAACATCTGCGCATGCAATGCTTTTGACAATAGCTTCCTAAGATAGCCTGCCACATAACACCACAATTGAATACTTCCTGTACGGTGTATATCAATAGCGCTCTGTACGTTTAGTTAATTATTCAATTGTGGTATAGCATAATTAGTTCCTTGTTGCAGGACTTTATGAAGTATAATGAGCTGCTGGGGAACAGTGTAACTGACAGTACAACGCTGTCTGTTTAAGGATCTGAATTTGTTAGTTATGAGCAATTGTAAATATGAAGGCCTCCATTGTTGTAATACTCTTCTGCATGTTCACTGGCAGTAGTGCAAGATCAAGTAATTGTCCTACTCCTCAATGGTATGTTGCTGAATTCGTTGGTATCGCCGATAAAGTTGTCTCCACTCCAGTAATTTTTGATAGCAGTCTCTCGTTCTTCAGAGATGTTATGCTGTTCACCGAAGAAGAGATTATGCAACTGGAAGAAGATGCAATTCAGTTCTTCAACACACGGTTTGGCCTCGATTTCTCTCAGTCAGAGCCAGATGAGTGGGGACAACGATTCTATCAGAATGCAACCTTCTTTCCAGCCAGACTATCACCAGAAGTACAGTATGCTGTAACATTCAACCGTTGGATAGTGTCTGGAAACACAAAGTCTGTGTGTTTTGAAACCTCTATTGGCAGTTTTAGAGTTGAATTCAGTGATGAGCAAATCTTGCATGGCACGTATGGCGGAGAAGAAGGCATCCCAGTTACATCAACAGATGCTCTTGCCTTCGGTTATTACTATATTCCAGTCTGTCCCCAGGAACCTCTGGTGATACAATTTAGTACAACTACTCCATTCCGTGCAGAGCCACATGACGGCTTTCTGTACATAAACCTTGAACTTTTCCATCATGTTTGGGGGCGTGGTGTCATTCGAGGCACTGGTCTCCTCACCCCAACTGAAGACGGCCATGTTCATTATACAGTACGCGAAATTTTTACTTTTCCTGCCCATCCCACTTTTGTTCCATGAATGTATGTCGTACTGCATGATATGGTACAGGGACTATTATTCCTAAGAATACATTGTACTGGTTTTGTAATGGTACTAACGTTACTCTTATAATTTAAGTGTTTAAATTTCATTTATGCAAGGTAACCATGAACTGTAATTTTCACTGAAGTGATTTTTGTGTACTGGCAACCTTATGTGTGCATTAATGATGTCACTGAATGGCTATTTTGTTGTACAAATGGGAATGAATGATCACCAGAGAAAGAGCATATCCTTGGAGTCTTCGTCCGGAATCATTTAAAAACAACAACTGGGAAGATGCAAAAATTCACCTGTAGACATAGGCTATCTCTACACATGAAATTACTAAAAGTATTATATAGGTGACTCTTCAACTAATTACTTCCCTTTGGTAGTTGCTACAAGGACAGGCATAGCCACAGCCATACTATCATATTCAGCGGTTACCCTGGCTGTGGAGTTTTAAAATTAGCTTGTGCCTAATACTGTCTAAAGTAGTCACACGCTCCCTCACCCGCTTCACCAACTGGATGCAGTCCTGATTAAGATCAAAGTTGCATACCATAATCATGGGAAGCCAGTGTTGAGCTATTCTATTATAATTTTAGTATGCGTGACCCTCCCCCCTCCCTTTAGAATGAACATGGAGTGGTCACTCCCATAGGCACTGTAGTCACAGCTAAGACCGGGGTCAAAAAGTGGTCAACAGGTCAAGGGGTATTTTTGCCTTTGGTCAAGCAATCAAGGACAATTTTTATCAGCCGGGCGCGCGGTGTTTTATATAGGGTGGATTGGGATCCCGAGACAGGTCTACTAGGGAATTCAATGACTAGCTATCATTTTTAGGTCTACTAGATATAATTATTATTCACCAGAACGGTGTTTATATAAACGCACAGGGTTGGATTGGGATTCCGAAACATCAGAATGTAAATAATGCAGGCTACGGTTTCTCGTGGTGCCCAGACTGGCTGGCAATTTTCTGGCGGGCTTACATTCACTTTTCATTGGTCAGAACTGCAGATTTGAACAGCGTTTTACGCGCGAATTTCGCGCGTACAAAACCAGGGATCAGTACTGAGTTTCTTGGCTCTGTGAAATGTGAGTATTTTGCTGATGCAGTTTCGAATTGTAACTTTGCATTGCGCGTGGCAACCAAGCAATCATAGGTTGGAGCATGTATTCCGCTTGGTCTGCAGAACTAGCCTCGCCGACTGCGTGGCCTGGGAACGAGGAGGCTGTGCAGAAACTAGAGCTGTAGCTAACATCGTGTTACTAGTTTTTATTGCCTGGTTCTCTCACCCCCGTCAGTCATTGCAAGACTGCAAGAATTCCCACGGTCGCCGCCCTACCGCCGGAGCACAGCTTATCCCAGCCACAAGCACAGCTCATCCCACATTTCAGCCACAACCACAGCCACCATTCTACCAAGCACAGGTCAACACACAGGAAAATGTGAGAGAATGTGCATGCATGTGTGATTAAGTACAGGTGCATGGTGCCATGCGTGGCACGTGAGCAAACGAAAATTGCACGTGCTGGATAATATCATGTACACTATTGTGCATGATGTGCACATGTTTGACATTGTGCACGAGCGATGCGCAAAATTTAATACGCGACGTATGGCTAGAATGGGTATACTATACTATACTTTACTATATGATACTATACTAACAGCTAGTATTACTGGAAACTATACTGTTTATAAAACAAAACAAAAACAAATAAAATACAAAGAAAAGCAAAAAAACGGACAGTTAATATTATGCAGGGACGTCCCACAAGGTGGGCATGGTATAATGATATTGTGTTATTATAATATTAAATGTTTGACATTGTGCATGAGCGATCCACACATAATTAGAAGGTGACGCGCGGGACGTGGCTGACCAGTGCAGTATGTGGTAAGATGAGTACTCATCAAATTGGGTGGTATTGTTAGTATGATGTATAATGGTATTAAAATTGCAGTAGTAATATACAGTGTACATGTATATAATATGATCTTGGTGAGTGGTCATGAACTGCTATATATGGTGTATGTTTTTGGTTGTGTTTCTATTGTCTGTGCACATGTTTGTGTGTGTGTGTGTGTACATGTTCGTGCAAGCCTCAACACTCACTAGCTGAGCATAACACACATTGCATGCATGTACAAGCCTCAATTAAGAGCCTCAGTTGATCGATTTCTTTGGAGACTGCTCTTGCCAGGACACCTCAGTATATAGCTAATGGTGAGTTGTTGCAAATGTATTTGTTTGATCTCTCTTCAAGGTGTTGTAACAAGGTGGCTTTGCTTTGGTCTCAAAACTTACTGCCTTAATTAGGTTTAATTCAAGCCTGAATTAAAGCTTGGTGTTAGCTGAACCTTAGGTTTGATTCAAGTCTGCAACTTTTTGGTACGGTTAAACGATCAAGAGCCTTTTTGCAGTGTGGTCAAGCGGTCAAGCAGCAAAAATGACAGTTAAAATTTCCCTGGTGACCTGCCATTTTTGTTTGTACGTTTTCAATGACATCACATTAATGCGGCATGGTTGCTCACATTAATGCGGCATGGTTGCTAATATACAAAAAGTTTTTCAATGAAATAAGCGCTACGGCAGCAACATGAGTATATTATTTCAATGAAATGATAGCTATAAGGCTCATGGTTACCTTACGTACATGTACATGCAACTTTACTAGTGATGTATAATATAGCTACATAGCTAGATGCAACAGACACTTAACTTATAGCTATATAACAGTATAATGCTGGCTAGTACCATTACAAAACCATCATATTGTCAGGAGTAATCATTGTACAATTCAATACAGATGATATATATACACTCATGGAATAAAAGTGGGGTGGGCAGGAAAAGTAAAAAGTTCGTGTGTTGTAAAATGAAAACGGCCGTCTTCAGTTGGGACGAGTCGAGCAATGCCTCGATTGAGACCATGTCCCCAAACATGATGGAAAAGATCAACGTTTACGACATGAAAGCCATCAATTGGATTAATACGGATTGGAGTAGCTGTACTAAACTGTATCACCAGAGGCTCCTGGGGACAAACTGGAATATTGAAAAAACCATAGACAACAGAATCTGTTGATGCAACTGGGATGCCTTCTTCTCCACCATAGGTGCCATGCAAAATTTGCTGATCACTGAAGCGAACTGAAAAACTGCCGGCACGGTTTTCAAAACACACAGACCTTGTGTTTCCAGACACTATCCAACGGTTGAATGTTGCAACATATTGTACTTCTGGTGCGAATCTGGTTGGTAAGAAGGTTGCATTCTGATAGAATCGTTGTCCATGCTCATCTGGTTTTGACTGAGAGAAATTGAGGCCAAACCTTGTGTCGAAGAACTGAATTGCATCCTCCTCCACTTGTGCAATCTCTTCTTCGGTGAACAGCATGACATCTCTGAAGAATGAGAGACTGCTATCATGAATTGATATTTGAGAGGAGGAGATAATTTTATCGGCGATACAAACGAATTCAGCAACAAACCATTGAGGAGTAGGACAATTGCTTGATCTTGCATTACTGCCAGTGAACATGCAGAAGAGTATTACAACAATGCAGGCCTTCATATTTATGATTGCTCTTAACTAACAAATTCAAAACAGACAGTGCTACACTGTTGTAAAAGGTGAATATATTATACCTCAGCAGCCGTATAAACTCATTATACTTCTTAAATATGCAAAAGTCAGGAAGCTGACTATGCCAATCCACAATTGAATAATTAAGATAATATAGCTGTAAAGAGTGGTAATGACATTGTACAGGAAGTTTTTAATTGTGGTTTTGTGTATCAGGTAAGGCTAGCGTGCATGTGTACGTACTACATTTACTCATTGAGTATAGCTACCAGGAGCTTATGAGCACTGTGAAGCTGGCTACAGTAGTAGTTCTAGCCTCGTCAGTCTGTATTAGATATCTTGAAAAATGACGGCAGTCTGTTCCTCAGATCCTCCGTTGACAAATGACTACGAAGTGAAAAGTGATGTATGGTATCAATATTAAAAAAATTTCCTGCATATTTAGAGAAAGAAGCCAACGTTGTAACTTGCAGTAGATGTCCCATATGGCATATACTGGTCATGTAGTTAAAATTCACAGAACAGCTATTAATTGTCTGTATTATGGACAGACATCTGGCAATGTTTTATACAGAGAGTTCATGCAGAATTTCCGTTAGCAGAGGGATGTAGTATATGCCACCAATGGCTGATTAGCATTCAGATCTTCTGTCATGTGACTCCTTCCAACCTCCCCTGTAGCAGCTGCAAGGCCCTTCAGCTTTGCATAGGAGTGCAGCGCTGTTAATTAATATTCTTGTATTTTCTGCAGCAGCTTCCTACTGTTGTGATAGGTATATGGGGAGACACCTGGTAATGCTTCCTACTGTTGTGGTAGGTAGCTATATTATGGGGCAGACATCTGGTAATGCTTGGTATTGTTGGGGTAGGTAGCTGGTAATGCTTCATACTGTTGTGGTAGGTAGCTATATTATGGGGCAGACATCTGGTAATGCTTGGTATTGTTGGGGTAGGTAGCTGGTAATGCTTCATACTGTTGTGGTAGGTAGCTATATTATGGGGCAGACATCTGTTGTGATATCATCTGAGAGTGCTAATGACATTATACAGGAATTATTCATTTGTGTAGTGACATCTGTCACATAATAATGGCTTGTGATAATTGGAAGAAATAATAAGATTAACAGGAAAGCAAGAACTGAGGGTGTCTGTATAGCTGTAAGTAATAATTATTCAATTGTGGTTTGGCATAGTCAGCATAAGTACTCATGAAGTATAATGAGTTTATATGGCTGCTGGGGTACAATATATTCAGTGTAGTTTTTTTATAACGGTATAACGCTGTCTGTTTAAGGATCTGAATTTGTTAATTAAGCGCAATCGTAAATATGAAGGCCTCCATCGTTGTATTACTCTTCTGTGTATTTACTGGCAGTATGGCAAGATCAAGTAATTGTCCTACTCCTCAATGGTTTGTTGCTGAATTTGTTGCTATCATGGATGAAGTTATCTCCCCCTCCGCTCCAATATCAATTCTTGACAGCAGTCTCTCATATTTTAGAGATGTTATGCGGTTCACCGAAGAAGAGATTGCGCAAGTGGAGGAGGATGCAATGCAGTTCTTCAACACAAGGTTTGGCCTCGATTTCTCTCAGTCAGAGCCAGATGAGTGGGGACAACGATTCTATCAGAATGCAACCTTACTTCCAGCTAGAGTTCCACCAGAAATATATTATGTTGTAACATTTAACCGTTGGATAGTGTCTGGAAACACAAAGTCTATGTGTTTTGACTTTCGTGTCGGCAGTTATAGAGTTAACTTCAATCACCAGCAAATCTTGCACGGCACCTACGGTGGAGAAGAAGGCATCCCAGCTGTACCCGGAGATTGTCTTGCCTATGGTTTTTACAACATTCCAGTTTGTCCCCAGGAGCCTCTGGTGTTCCAGTTTAGTTCAATTTCTCCATTCCGTGTAGATCCATATGACGGCTTTGTACTCATAAACGTTGATGTTGTCCATCGTGTTTGGGGACATGGTCTCGCTCAAGGTGTCACTCGACTCACCCCAACTGAAGATGGCCGTGTTCGTGTTTTAACCCGCAATCTTATTACTTTTCCTGCCCATCCCACTTTTGTTCCATGAGTGTATGTCAATACTGTATGGAACAGGGACTATCCTGAGAATGTACAGTTGGTTAATGATCCTAATGATCTGTAGTTACACATGTATAGTAGTATGTACATAGACCCTTTTAAAGTGTTTTTTTGTGTACAATTGATAGCCAGGAAAGTATGCATTGCTTTTAGTGCGGATTTTGTACATGTTGTGGCATGGCTGTATCCACTCAGGAGACAGCAGTTAGCTATACATGTGACATGTTACTACTTGTGCCCCAAACTTTCATACAGAATGAGCTGAATTAACTGCCAGGAAAATATGTTTAGAGGTGTTGCTAGGCTTGTTCCTAGGCTTCACTCCCATTTTTTTTGCGTGTAGTAAACAAAGTGGTATGTGAAAGAAAGGTGGGAGTGGAGACCGGGACTGAAGCTAAGGTGCTGCTATAATTGGACTGAGCCTGAGTGAGCCCCAACCTAGCAATTTTACTGGCCCCTGTGTCTGTATACACTGCCAAGTGTAAAGATAAGAAGGGGGTGTAATGTTTGGTACAAAGGAGGGGTCACAGAGGATCGAAACCTATGGCATTAACTGGACTTTGGACTTTACACAGATTCCTGTGCATGTATATACATAGTCATGAAGTTTGATAAATAGTGTGTGGCAAAGGCTAAAACAGTACTGATCCACAGCTTATAGTCTGTACAAAAAAATCTCCAATGTATACGTCTAATCTAATACAAAAGGAAACAAAAAGAGGGAAAGAAAGCGAATGCTAGGTAATGGAGTCATTTAACGGTTATCTTCCACTTTGCCAGTCTTCTGGGCCTAAGAAGGGAAAATAAGGTATAGTAGGGTTTCATACGGGAGGGGGGACTGAGTTTCTCCCCTCCAGCAAGAATCCTTCCCACCCCCCCCCCCTAAATTTTGAAGTTGATATTCAATAGTTCATTCATAGCTAATTTTCGGGACAACAGAAGCAAACTCAGAACATGTAAATTAGAAAAACATTTTGGTGAAGTATACCCCCATACCCCCCCTAGGGGGGCACAGCTGCATATGCACCATTATTTCCCACCCCTACCAAAAAAATCCTGTATCCTGTATCGTGCCATCCCTACATATGGAGTCCTACCGTACTCCATGATATACTTACTCAGCATCAGGTGATACCATCATGATGTCAGCCCCTGACTGTTTCCTTTCATCTCCCTTCCCAGCTCTCTCCAACTCTCTTACCACTTCTTTCTTCTTCTTTCGAGCCTAATAGAATAATATACTCTTGGTAACTGAAGCAGACATTCACTAGCTTTGTTCCCAAGCTTCACTCTCCATATTCGACTTTGGGCATTCTTGCTACCATGGCAACACTTTCAAATTTGAAGTAAACTGAACATTAAATGGAGTAGATATGACCTCACAAACTTACCGTATTTCCTCGTATAAAAGCCTCCCTCAAATAAACGCCGGCCTCGTTTACACGCCAGGTGGAAGTTCGGCATTATTGTTAATAAACGCTGGGCTGCGATTAAACGCCGGGTTGAGCTGAGGGCGTGGCACCTTGCGCACGTGGACCGTTAATATTCACCATGACATATCGTTGGAAAATCGATGTAGGAAAGTACGGTAAGCAACTACTCTCCTGTTTGTGTCTGGTTTATTGCGTCTGTGTGTGTGCATGTGCCCATACCGCCAGCCAGCTTACTGTTTTAGTGTCACAATAGTGCTAGGCTCAGGCCTAGACGGGTAGCTGTAGTAGCTAGTAGCAATTCTTCATGCTTGCTACAGTTGTTGGGAGTGTTTCGTCGCTAGGAAGTCTTAGTTAGCATTAATTTTTGTACGCACGCCGGCCTCGTTTTAACGCCGGGTCAAAAGTGGCGGGAAGGAAGTAAACGCCCAGGCATTTATATAAGGAAATACAGTATATAGCAGTAATATGAGGAATTTGGTCTGGAGGTGCCTCTGAAAAGTACGTCTATTCTTGTCTGTCACACATCCCTATATATATAGCCCACCTGAGAGCGAGTCCTGCTATGGGTGGAGTAGCAATCCACGGTGGTGTTGGCAGGAATGGGGGAGGGAGGCACCAGGGAGCCCACATTGAATGAGATGGACTCTGCCAGGCCTGGGAGGGAGGAAAGGAGGAAGGGAGGGAGGGAGGGAGGGAGGGAGGGAGGGAGTCCATAATACAAAACCAACTTGATATAACTACCAGGGTTTCATAAGGATTTTTCAGTTGGGGTGTGTGATAAATAGAAGTGTGGACACCGCTTAGGCTGGCTGGGACTTTGCCCCCCCCCCTCCCCCCTCACCCACCCACACACATTTTGTAGTTTAAGCAATCAGAGGTCAAGATCAAGATCAAGGGGGGAACTTGGGTTAGGTGGGGTATATCTCCCTTCCCCGTATGAAACTCTGACTACTGTGTGGAGAGCCTCCTGCGAGGACTAACCTAACCAAGCTTAAGGAAAACCAGAAACTGCTTGATTCAGAAGATAGTCATTTGGGTTGCTAGAACTTGCTGCTGATAGCTGCTCCTAAGGTTCAATTTTGGGCGCATTTCAGCATCTGTGACGATGACAATTCCGAAATGATTTGCAAGGAAAAAATTCCAGTAGGTACAGCAACCTGTGCCCCATATTTATAGCGGTTTTATCACCTTAAAATATAGTATTGGTACAGCCTTAATATCGGCAGGATGTAGCCTTCAAATATTGGGATTAGTACAGCCTTATATAGAGCCATACAGTGACCAATCACATACGAGATTTATTATCACCAAACATGGAGTCTGTGACAAGAAAGTTTGTGTAGAACACCATACGTTCTTTCGCCGGGGAGGGGGGGTGAGGGGGTGGGGGGGGGGGTGAATGTCTGGGCACGAGAATAGACTTGGATTGCCTATAGTTGATATGGCTTTCTAACCTAAGAATATAATAATTCTCAGGGGTTGGCATTTACTCAATCACTGACGCAACAGGCCTACCTTCTGGGGTGCTTGCAGCCCTCCCTGGGATGTGGAGGATTGTCTCGTCTTCAGGAGGAGGACGCCTACTGGGGGGGCGGCAAGGGGAAAGATGGAGAGGATGAATGGTAAGAGTAAGATGACGTGATCACTTCAACTCATGTACCTTGCCGGTGTTCTAGGGGGCGGTGGTGGGTGTGGTTTCTGTGGTAGCCCCGCCCTTCTGGCCGTGGAGAGCAGTACTGCCCTCTGGAGGGGGATGTGAGGGGTCTTCAGGGGAACAACGGGGGTCGTGATCTGGAGAGGTGGGAGGGGCCAAAACATTACAGTATTTGAGCTAATTATAGAGTCCCCCCCGAAAATTGCAAGTGAGGCTGGCATGTTTTGTGCTTTCGAATACTTTTTTATGTTTTATACATAAAACACCTAAACATATGTTTTCATCCTATTTAATGCCTACTTTTTGCCCTCCCCCCCCCCAGTACATTCTCAATGGAAATGGGGAAATTTCAATGATGCAGATCTCAGAAATGGACAAAGTTACTGTATGCAAGTCTTAAACATGGTTCAAACTAAGGTTTGGAGGCCAATCCAACAAATGATGACATCACATGGAAAATTACAGAATAAATACAAATATGCCGGGAGAGACTTACGTTGGCAGCATACTCCGAATTGATCATGTCAGCCCTGGTTCTAGCTGCTTCCGGTGAACTCACACCCTCTGCTGGCTGGGAGGGAGTAGGCGGGGCAAGGGAAGGGGTCTTCTTTGGTGGACGGACTCTCCGCACCACCACCAGGGGAGAGATGCCAAGGGGAAGGGGGGCTATAGGAAGGGAACATGTACTACACTGTACCTATGGCATTCCTTAAGATTGCTTATTACACATTATTTAATAAGCTGGTTTCATTTAATCAGGAGCTTATGAGCGCCATGGAGCAATGTATGGGCTTCTGATTTAACCCTTAGGCTACGTTATGCATATATAGGTTACATATTAGGCAACCCTCTACTACATAAGACGTTTAGCCCAATTAGCGCAGTGAACTTTTGCATACTTCTGTGCAATATCCAGTCACGGTAGCTTTTTTCTTTCTCTTTTTGTTTGCTCATTAATTATTCATGATGTCACAGCCTCTGTGACACATGCAGCCTAAGGGTTAATAATATTGCAAGTCTGATACATACTGAGTTTGGGTGTAGCACGTTAATTGTGTTTAAAGGGTGATGAATAACATGCCGAGAGAATAGTTACAGTTGGAATTGCCTGGGTCCTACTGGCAATTAAGTGCTACTAGTGGATGAGAGCATCTGACTAGTAATCAGAAGGTCCTGGGTTGAATCCCAAACTGGGCTCTTTATATTTTTGGAAGTTTCTTTACTCTAGTTGATGATTTGCATATGTACAACCAGTATAATGTTTACCAGCCGGAGGTGTGCTTTATGCGGCCTGGTTGTACATTTACTGTGTGTATGTATGCATGTATGTATGTATGTATGTATGTATGTATATATGTATGTATGTATGTCCACGAGTATCACGTGCGCTATAATTGCATCATAACCCTTACCATGCAGCAAGTCTACCAGTCCAACAAAGGTACTAACTTAGTTCATTACCTGACGGCGAAAGAGCTGCAGATAATGACAAATATACTGTTGTTTGATATCGTGACTGCTAACTGAAGGTGATACAAAATTGCTGTGTCAGCACTATTGCAGGGTGATCCAGGAAGCGAGGCTAGCAGCTGCTATAGATGTAGCCCTAGTAGTGCTAAGCTGCTCCACAGCTGAGCTGTATTTAACAAGGTCAGGTATTAACTAAAACAACACTGGTAGGAACTAGAGGCGTTCCAACAACACATACTCCACACTCCCGATGGCACAGCTACCTGCAGAGGAAGCTAGAGCTGCATGTGACGTACACACACTTCCATTGTTTCAGTGACGCCATGCAGAGCCAATGGTGATGCATCTCGCCATCAAAGTTTTGAAGCAGAGCCAAACAGAAATCGCCTTAATTTATTCAGTATACATACTGTCTGTAAACTCCCCGACTAAGACCGTTTTCGGATGCATTAAATTTAATGATCTTGTTCCATAAATTCTCGCGCATGCACGAACAGTGCATACCAGGCCACTCATCTTTCAACGGTGTGGCCTGCATACGAGGCTAACCCCACTAACAAGGACAGATCCCAACCCAACCGAATATTACCAAGAGTCCATAATACGAAATTATGGACTGGATATTTGTACTTGATCCCTGAAATTAGGACGTTGCAGGGGTATCTGCAATAGAGGGGGTCCTGCTGTACACAATCAACCCAGAACCCAGTAGCACAGCATTTGAGCAACACTTACCTTTGGTTTTCAGGGCTGGTGTAGCCTTTGGGACGATTGTGGTATTTCGAGTGGGTGTGGTTGCCCCGCCCCCTTCCTTCCGCAGCCTGGGCGGAGTGAAGACAGACCCTCCCGCGGCAGGACTGCCCAAGACACCCGGCGAGAGCAGAGGGGAAATCTGAATAGGAGAACGGAAGAAAGTGGCGCTAGGTTTGGTAACCAGGCTAGCTCTCCTGGAACAGTGGAGAGCCGGGTTATCTTTTCTTATATGAGTCAACTTTCTTAATTATGCGTAGGTAGAGACCAATCAAAAGACAGCTGCATTTGTATATCTTCCATCGGCGACACTACTTCAGTGTTCATTCTGTGGCACCAACGGGCGCCAAAAGATTAGCTATAAGTATAATTCACTCCCTTTCCTTGCTGTCTGAGGAGCTCGCCTAAGCTCCTTTCTACTCTGAAACATCACTCACGTGAGAAAACAAGGTTGATAAAACCAGCTGGGTGTTTTTTTTACATAAATCATTCAACTGAAGGTCAGTCTAAGTTAAATGCAGCTATAGAATGGATCAGCTCAGCTTAGTTGGCTTCCAGCGAAAGTGCTAACACAGCAATTTCGTAGTGCGCTTCCAATTAGCAATCAGAACGTGCCAAAACAGAATTATCATCGTTACCTACCACTCTTTCGCCGTCTAGGCAACACAAAACTAATCTAGCTTGATGTACCTTGGCCTATTCAGCCTGCAAACTTCCAGTAGCTTTCACTGCGCTCGTGGCTATAGTGGCATAGTAACGGAATGACGTAAACTTAGCGCACGTGATAATTGTGGACGAACACACACACAGACGCGGGAACGTAAAGCAATCTTAGTAACAGCTGGGCGCGCGCTTCGCGCGTGCCCGGCTGGTAAAAAAAAATAGCAGGCTCTCTTCCATTTTTGGGAGGGCCTGGGGACGGGCTACCTATAGCCATGTTCCCAGCCTTTAGTGTACATGCAAAACACTCAACAGGTGTGAACATCATCTCCTCTGATTCGTGTTCTGAATCCCCTTCACCTACCATCTGAGCATGAGGGGTGGTAGTGAGGGGCGTCTGCTGCCCTCGGGCCGTCCTCTTCTGCTCCTCCGCAAATCTCTTCAGGTCGAACTCGATCTCTTCGGCTAGCTGGGGGTCGGCAGCCAGGATCTCTGTGAGGGAGAAGGGGGGTGGGGCTTGAGTAGGACTAGTTCTATGCCGACTGTGGTTTCTGATTAGCTTTGGCTAGCCTATGCTTGAGAGTAGACATGGGCAATATTTCAGTAATATTGTCATACCATGATACTTGAAAGTCATGGTAATCAATATTGCAAGCATTTGCAACCATCAAAATATCGTGAAGGCAATAATATTGTCAATATCGCCAACTTCCACCTACCATTTGCATGAACTTGATGTACACAGGTAATTCATTGTGATGTTAAAATTCTAAAAGTTTGCCCGAATGCAGTGTAGCAATATTTATATCAGCTACAAACTAAGATTATTTGTGTGTTTAATTAATTAATATGCCACGGTTGCCCTGCTGACCACTGAGACACAAGCACCGAGGCTTGTGGACATGGCCAGCTGTTTTTGTTGTCAGATGGTAGGTTCACAGGTAGATAGTTGCAGCAATTAGAGAGTTTTTGTGCTGTCAGATGGTAGGAAGCAATGCTTCCTGCTGTTGTGGTAGGTAGCTATATTATGGAGCAGACATCTGGTAATGCTTTCCATTGTTGGGGGTAGGTAGCTATATTATGGGGCAGACATCTGGTAATGCTTTCCATTGTTGGGGTAGGTAGCTATATTATGGAGCAGACATCTGGTAATGCTTTCCATTGTTGGGGTAGGTAGCTATATTATGGGGTAGACATCTGGTAATGCTTTCCATTGTTGGGGTAGGTAGCTATATTATGGAGCAGACATCTGGTAATGCTTTCCATTGTTGGGGGTAGGTAGCTATATTATGGGGTAGACATCTGGTAATGCTTGCTATTGTTGGGGTAGGTAGCTATATTATGGGGTAGACATCTGGTAATGCTTGCTATTGTTGGGGTAGGTAGCTATATTATGGGGTAGACATCTGGTAATGCTTGCTATTGTTGGGGTAGGTAGCTATATTATGGGGTAGACATCTGGTAATGCTTGCTATTGTTGGGGTAGGTAGCTATATTATGGGGTAGACATCTGGTAATGCTTGCTATTGTTGGGGTAGGTAGCTATATTATGGGGTAGACATCTGGTAATGCTATTGTTGGGGGTAGGTAGCTAGAGTATGGGGCAGACATCTGGTAATGCTTGCTATTGTTGGGGTAGGTAGCTAGAGTATGGGGCAGACATCTGGTAATGCTTGCTATTGTTGGGGGTAGGTAGCTAGAGTATGGGGTAGACATCTGGTAATGCTTGCTATTGTTGGGGTAGGTAGCTGGAGTATGGGGCAGACATCTGGTAATGCTTGCTATTGTTGGGGTAGGTAGCTTTATTATGGGGCAGACATCTGGTAATGCTTCCTACTGTTGGGGTAGGTAGCTAGAGTATGGGGCAGACATCTGGTAATGCTTCCTACTGTTGGGGGTAGGTAGCTAGAGTATGGGGCAGACATCTGGTAATGCTTCCTATTGTTGGGGGTAGGTAGCTAGAGTATGGGGTAGACATCTGGTAATGCTTGCTATTGTTGGGGGTAGGTAGCTATATTATGGGGTAGACATCTGGTAATGCTTGCTATTGTTGGGGTAGGTAGCTATATTATGGGGTAGACATCTGGTAATGCTTGCTATTGTTGGGGTAGGTAGCTATATTATGGGGTAGACATCTGGTAATGCTTGCTATTGTTGGGGTAGGTAGCTATATTATGGGGTAGACATCTGGTAATGCTTGCTATTGTTGGGGTAGGTAGCTATATTATGGGGCAGACATCTGGTAATGCTTGCTATTGTTGGGGTAGGTAGCTAGAGTATGGGGTAGACATCTGGTAATGCTTGCTATTGTTGGGGTAGGTAGCTATATTATGGGGTAGACATCTGGTAATGCTTGCTATTGTTGGGGTAGGTAGCTATATTATGGGGTAGACATCTGGTAATGCTTGCTATTGTTGGGGTAGGTAGCTATATTATGGGGTAGACATCTGGTAATGCTTGCTATTGTTGGGGTAGGTAGCTATATTATGGGGTAGACATCTGGTAATGCTTGCTATTGTTGGGGGTAGGTAGCTATATTATGGGGTAGACATCTGGTAATGCTTGCTATTGTTGGGGGTAGGTAGCTATATTATGGGGTAGACATCTGGTAATGCTTGCTATTGTTGGGGTAGGTAGCTAGAGTATGGGGTAGACATCTGGTAATGCTTTCTATTGTTGGGGTAGGTAGCTATATTATGGGGTAGACATCTGGTAATGCTTGCTATTGTTGGGGGTAGGTAGCTATATTATGGGGTAGACATCTGGTAATGCTTGCTATCTGGTAATGCTTTCCATTGTTGGGGTAGGTAGCTATATTATGGGGTAGACATCTGGTAATGCTTGCTATTGTTGGGGGTAGGTAGCTATATTATGGGGTAGACATCTGGTAATGCTTGCTATTGTTGGGGGTAGGTAGCTATATTATGAGGTAGACATCTGGTAATACTTGCTATTGTTGGGGTAGGTAGCTATATTATGGGGTAGACATCTGGTAATGCTTGCTATTGTTGGGGGTAGGTAGCTATATTATGGGGTAGACATCTGGTAATGCTTGCTATTGTTGGGGTAGGTAGCTATATTATGGGGTAGACATCTGGTAATGCTTGCTATTGTTGTGGTAGGTAGCTAGAGTATGGGGTAGACATCTGGTAATGCTTTATTGTTGGGGTAGGTAGCTATATTATGGGGTAGACATCTGGTAATGCTTGAAGTACAGTATGGTGTAACATTCAACCGTTGGATAGTGTCTGGAAACACCAGGTCTGTGTGTTTCGACAACCATTCCGGCACTTTTAAAGTTGACCTCCGTGGTCAGCAAATCCTGCACGGTACCTATGGTGGAGAAGAAGGCCTCCCGGTTACACCGCCAGATTCCATGGCCTATGGTTTTTTCAAAATTCCGGTTTGCCCTCAGCAACCTCTGGTGTTTCAGTGGGATACAGCTACTCCAATGCGAACAGATCCACATGACGGCTTTATAAACATAAACATTGATGTTTTCCACCGTGTTTGGGGACGTGGTCTCCTTCAAGGTGTCGGTCAACTCACCCCAACTGAAGACGGCCGTGTTCATTTTACATTACGCGAAATTGTTACTTTTCCTGCCCATCCCACTTTTGTTCCATGAGTGTACGTCAGTACTTCATGGTACAGGGACTATTCCTGAGACTGTCCTAATACTATTTAGTTGTATCTGATCTGTAGCTATGTATATATAGCACCATGTATGTAAGGTGATCACGACCCTTTCATTTTCATTGAGTGTGTTTTGTATGTAGTTGAGTTACTGTGAATAGCCAGGAAAGTATGCATGTTTTTTTTGTGTGCTGATTCTCATAATTTGTACAAGTTGTGGCATGGCTATAACCACTCAGGAGACAAAACAGCTCACAGTTACATTGTGACATGTTACTACTTGCGCACCATTAGGAAATGTATGTATAGTCAGGGTTTCATACAGAATTTTGACCCTGATAGTGTAAGTGTACGGATGGTTAGGGGATTGGAAGGGGTGTATGTAGTTGCCAAGTGGTAGCGAGGTAATTAATTGTGATGTACATATAGTCAGCCCACGTTTGTATATATATATATACGTCTGTCACACTTTGGGGCCCCCCGGGATTCGAATGGCGTCTCATACTGTTACATGGATGCCATTTTCAAACATGTTGGGCCTACAAACTTCCAGTAGCTTCCACTGTGTTCATGTGGCTAAGTGGCATAGTGATGGTTTGGCCTCGATTTCTCTCAGTCAGAGCCAGATGAGTGGGGACAACGATTCTATCAGAATGCAACCTTACTTCCAGCTAGAGTTCCACCAGAAATATATTATGTTGTAACATTTAACCGTTGGATAGTGTCTGGAAACACAAAGTCTATGTGTTTTGACTTTCGTGTCGGCAGTTATAGAGTTAACTTCAATCACCAGCAAATCTTGCACGGCACCTACGGTGGAGAAGAAGGCATCCCAGCTGTACGGAGATTGTCTTGCCTATGGTTTTTACAACATTCCAGGCAGCCTCTGGTGTTCCAGTTTAGTTCAATTTCTCCATTCCGTGTAGATCCATATGACGGCTTTGTACTCATAAACGTTGATGTTGTCCATCGTGTTTGGGGACATGGTCTCGCTCAAGGTGTCACTCGACTCACCCCAACTGAAGATGGCCGTGTTCGTGTTTTAACCCGCAATCTTATTACTTTTCCTGCCCATCCCACTTTTGTTCCATGAGTGTATGTCAATACTGTATGGTACAGGGACTATCCTGAGAATGTACAGTTGGTTAATGATCCTAATACCACTCTTAGTTATTGTATCCGACTGATCTGTAGCTACACATGTATAGTAGTATGTACATAGACCCTTTTAAAGTGTTTTTTGTGTACAATTGATAGCCAGGAAAGTATGCATTGCTTTTAGTGCGGATTTTGTACATGTTGTGGCATGGCTGTATCCACTCAGGAGACAGCAGTTAGCTATACATGTGACATGTTACTACTTGTGCCCCAAACTTTCATACAGAATGAGCTGAATTAACTGCCAGGAAAATATGTTTAGAGGTGTTGCTAGGCTTGTTCCTAGGCTTCACTCCCATGTTTTTTCGCACGTAGTAAAAAAAAAGCGGTATGTGAAAGAAAGGTGAGAGTGGAGACTGGGAACGAGGCTAAGGTGCTGCTATAATTGGGCTGAGCCTGAGTGAGCCCCAACCTAGCAATTTTACTGGCCCCTGTGTCTGTATACACTGCCAAGTGTAAAGATAAGAAGGGGGTGTAATGTTTGGTACAAAGGAGGGGTCACAGAGGATCGAAACCTATGGCATTAACTGGACTTTGGACTTTACACAGATTCCTGTGCATGTATATACATAGTCATGAAGTTTGATAAATAGTGTGTGGCAAAGGCTAAAACAGTACTGATCCACAGCTTATAGTCTGTACAAAAAAATCTCCAATGTATACGTCTAATCTAATACAAAAGGAAACAAAAAGAGGGAAAGAAAGCGAATGCTAGGTAATGGAGTCATTTAACGGTTATCTTCCACTTTGCCAGTCTTCTGGGCCTAAGAAAGGAGAATAAGGTATAATAGGGTTTCATATGGGGGAGGGAGGGGGGGGGGGCTGAGTTTCTTTCCTCCAGCAAGAATCCTTCCCACCACCCCCCCCCCCCCTAAATTTTGAAGTTGATATTCAATAGTTCATTCATAGCTAATTTTTGGGGCAACAGAAGCAAACTCAGAACATGTAAATTAGAAAAAAAATTGGTAAAGCACACCCCCATACCCCCACAAGGGGGGCACAGCTGCACATGCAGCATTATTTCCCACCCCTACCAAAAAATCCTGTATCCTGTATCGTGCCATCCCTACAAATGGAGTCCTACCGTACACCATGATATACTTACTCAGCATCAGGTGATACCATCATGATGTCAGCCCCTGGCTGTTTCCTTTCATCTCCCTTCCCATCTCTCTCCAGCTCTCTTACCACTTCTTTTTTCTTCTTTCGAGCCTAATAGAATAATATGCTCTTGGTAACTGAAGTAGACCACTAGGTTTGTTCCCAGGCTTCACTCTCCATATTCGACTTTGGGCAGTTTTGCTGCCATGGCAACAATAGTTCCTTGCAGGTAGTGTTTATCAAGCAAAAAGGTCATCTTTCAAATTTGAAGTAAATTGGACATTAAATGGAGTAGATAATGACCTCACAAATGTATATAGCATGCAGTCATATGAGGAATTTGGTCTGGAAAGGTACGTCTATTTTTGTCTGTCACACATCCCTATATATAGCCCACCTGAGAGCGAGTCCTGCTATGGGTGGAGTAGCAATCCACGGTGGTGTTGGCAGGAATGGGGGAGGGAGGCACCAGGGAGCCCACATTGAATGAGATGGACTCTGCCAGGCCTGGGAGGGAGGGAGGGAGTCCATAATACAAAATAAACTTGATATAACTACCAGGGTTTCATACCGGATTTTTCAGTTGGGGTGTGCGATAAATAGAAGTGTGGAGTGCCAAAGTACCACACCCCTAGGCTGCCTGGACTTTGACCCCCCCCCCCCCCCCCCACATTTTGTAGTTTAAGCAGTCAGTATGGGGCCTATAAGAGCTGCTAATGAGTTATTGAGTATACTGTAATTGTTACCAAAATTATGGGGGGTGGGGGGGGGGGAACTTGGGTTAGGTGGGGTATATCCCCCTTCCCTGTATGAAACTCTGACTACTGTGTGGAGAGCCTCCTGCGAGGACTAACCTAATCAACCTTAAGGAAAACCAGAAACTGCTGGATTCAGAAGACAGTCCTTTGGGTTGCTAGAACTTGCTGCTGATAGCTCCTAAGGTTCAATTTTGGGCGCATTTCAGCATCTGTAACGATGACAATTCCGAAGTGATTTGCAAGGTAAAGATTCCAGTAGGTGCACTGATCTGTGCCCCATATTTATAGCGGTTTTATCACCTTCGAAAATATAATAGTATCGGTACAGCCTTAATATCGGCAGGATGTAGCCTTCAAATATTGGGATTGGTACAGCCTTATAGAGCCATACAGTGACCAATCACGTACGAGATTTATTATCACCAAACATGGAGTCTGTGACAAGAAAGTTCGTTTAGAACACCATACAGTCTTTCAGCGGGGAGGGGGGGGGTGAACATCTGGGCATGAGACTAGACTTGGATTGCCTATAGTTGATATGGCTTCCTAACCTAGAACATAATAATTCTCAGGGGTCGGCATTTACTCAATCATTGACTCAACAGGCCTACCTTCCGGGGTGCTTGCAGCCCTCCCTGGGATGTGGAGGATTGTCTCGTCTTCAGGAGGAGGACGCCTACTGGGGGGGCGGCAAGGGGAAAGATGGAGAGGATGAATGGTAAGAGTAAGATGACGTGATCACTTCAACTCATGTACCTTGCCGGTGTTCTAGGGGGCGGTGGTGGGTGTGGTTTCTGTGGTAGCCCCGCCCTTCTGGCCGTGGAGAGCAGTACTGCCCTCTGGAGGGGGATGTGAGGGGTCTTCAGGGGAACAACGGGGGTCGTGATCTGGAGAGGTGGGAGGGGCCAAAACATTACAGTATTTGAGCTAATTATAGAGTCCACCCCGAAAATTGCAAGTGAGGCTGGCATGTTTTGTGCTTTCGAATACTTTTTTATGTTTTATACATAAAACACCTAAACATATGTTTTCATCCTATTTAATGCCTACTTTTTGCCCCCCCCCCCAGTACATTCTCAATGGAAATGGGGAAATTTCAATGATGCAGATCTCAGAAATGGACAAAGTTACTGTATGCAAGTCTTAAACATGGTTCAAACTAAGGTTTGGAGGCCAATCCAACAAATGATGACATCACATGGAAAATTACAGAATAAATACAAATATGCCGGGAGAGACTTACGTTGGCAGCATACTCCGAATTGATCATGTCAGCCCTGGTTCTAGCTGCTTCTGGTGAACTCACACCCTCAGCTGGCTGGGAGGGAGTAGGCGGGGCAAGGGGAGGGGTCTTCTTTGGTGGACGGACTCTCCGCACCACCACCAGGGGAGAGATGCCAAGAGGAAGGGGGGCTATAGGAAGGGAACATGTACTACACTGTACGATATCCAGTCACGGTAGCTTTTTTCTTTCTCTTTTTGTTTGCTCATTAATTATTCATGATGTCACAGCCTCTGTGACACACGCAGCCTAAGGGTTAATAATATTGCAAGTCTGATACATACTGAGTTTGGGTGTAGCACGTTAATTGTGTTTAAAGGGTGATGAATAACATGTCGAGAGAATAATTACAGTTGGAATTGCCTGGGTCCTACTGGCAATTAAGTGCTACTAGTGGATGAGAGCATCTGACTAGTAATCAGAAGGTCCTGGGTTGAATCCCAAACTGGGCTCTTTATATTTTTGGAAGTTTCTTTACTCTAGTTGATGATTTGCATATGTACAACCAGTATAATGTTTACCAGCCGGAGGTGTGCTTTATGCGGCCTGGTTGTACATTTACTGTGTGTATGTATGCATGTATGTATGTATGTATGTATGTCCACGAGTATCACGTGCGCCATAATTGCATCATAACCCTTACCATGCAGCAAGTCTACCAGTCCAACAAAGGTACTAACTTAGTTCATTACCTGACGGCGAAAGAGCTGCAGATAATGACAAATATACTGTTGTTTGATATCGTGACTGCTAACTGAAGGTGATACAAAATTGCTGTGTCAGCACTATTGCAGGGTGATCCAGGAAGCGAGGCTAGCAGCTGCTATAGATGCAGCCCTAGTAGTGCTAAGCTGCTCCACAGCTGAGCTGTATTTAACAAGGTCAGGTATTAACTAAAACAACACTGGTAGGAACTAGAGGCGTTCCAACAACACATACCCCACACTCCCGATGGCACAGCTACCTGCAGAGGAAGCTAGAGCTGCATGTGACGTACACACACTTCCATTGTTTCAGTGACGCCATGCAGAGCCAATGGTGATGCATCTCGCCATCAAGGTTTTGAAGCAGAGCCAAACAGAAATCGCCTTAATTTATTCAGTATACATACCGTCTGTAAACTCCCCGACTAAGACCGTTTTCGGATGCATTAAATTTAATGATCTTGTTCCATAAATTCTCGCGCATGCACGAACAGTGCATACCAGGCCACTCATCTTTCAACGGTGTGGCCTGCATACGAGGCTAACCCCACTAACAAGGACAGATCCCAACCCAACCGAATATTACCAAGAGTCCATAATACGAAATTATGGACTGGATATTTGTACTTGATCCCTGAAATTAGGACGTTGCAGGGGTATCTGCAATAGAGGGGGTCCTGCTGTACACAATCAACCCAGAACCCAGTAGCACAGCATTTGAGCAACACTTACCTTTGGTTTTCAGGGCTGGTGTAGCCTTTGGGACGATTGTGGTATTTCGAGTGGGTGTGGTTGCCCCACCCCCTTCCTTCCGCAGCCTGGGCGGAGTGAAGACAGACCCTCCCGCGGCAGGACTGCCCAAGACACCCGGCGAGAGCAGAGGGGAAATCTGAATAGGAGAACGGAAGAAAGTGGCGCTAGGTTTGGTAACCAGGCTAGCTCTCCTGGAACAGTGGAGAGCCGGGTTATCTTTTCTTATATGAGTCAACTTTCTTAATTATGCGTAGGTAGAGACCAATCAAAAGACAGCTGCATTTGTATATCTTCCATCGGCGACACTACTTCAGTGTTCATTCTGTGGCACCAACGGGCGCCAAAAGATTAGCTATAAGTATAATTCACTCCCTTTCCTTGCTGTCTGAGGAGCTCGCCTAAGCTCCTTTCTACTCTGAAACATCACTCACGTGAGAAAACAAGGTTGATAAAACCAGCTGGATGTTTTTTTTACATAAATCATTCAACTGAAGGTTGTGCTCAGCAACAGGTCAGTCTAAGTTAAATGCAGCTATAGAATGGATCAGCTCAGCTTAGTTGGCTTCCAGCGAAAGTGCTGACACAGCAATTTCGTAGTGCGCTTCCAATTAGCAATCAGAACGTGCCAAAACAGAATTATCATCGTTACCTACCACTCTTTCGCCGTCTAGGCAACACAAAACTAATCTAGCTTGATGTACCTTGGCCTATTCAGCCTGCAAACTTCCAGTAGCTTTCACTGCGCTCGTGGCTATAGTGGCATAGTAACGGAATGACGTAAACTTAGCGCACGTGATAATTGTGGACGAACACACACACAGACGCGGGAACGTAAAGCAATCTTAGTAACAGCTGGGCGCGCGCTTCGCGCGTGCCCGGCTGGTAAAAAAAAATAGCAGGCTCTCTTCCATTTTTGGGAGGGCCTGGGGACGGGCTACCTATAGCCATGTTCCCAGCCTTTAGTGTACATGCAAAACACTCAACAGGTGTGAACATCATCTCCTCTGATTCGTGTTCTGAATCCCCTTCACCTACCATCTGAGCATGAGGGGTGGTAGTGAGGGGCGTCTGCTGCCCTCGGGCCGTCCTCTTCTGCTCCTCCGCAAATCTCTTCAGGTCGAACTCGATCTCTTCGGCTAGCTGGGGGTCGGCAGCCAGGATCTCTGTGAGGGAGAAGGGGGGTGGGGCTTGAGTAGGACTAGTTCTATGCCGACTGTGGTTTCTGATTAGCTTTGGCTAGCCTATGCTTGAGAGTAGACATGGGCAATATTTCAGTAATATTGTCATACCATGATACTTGAAAGTCATGGTAATCAATATTGCAAGCATTTGCAACCATCAAAATATCGTGAAGGCAATAATATTGTCAATATCGCCAACTTCCACCTACCATTTGCATGAACTTGATGTACACAGGTAATTCATTGTGATGTTAAAATTCTAAAAGTTTGCCCGAATGCAGTGTAGCAATATTTATATCAGCTACAAACAAAGATTATTTGTGTGTTTAATTAATTAATATGCCACGGTTGCCCTGCTGACCACTGAGACACAAGCACCGAGGCTTGTGGACATGGCCAGCTGTTTTTGTGCTGTCAGATGGTAGGAAGCAATGCTTCCTGCTGTTGTGGTAGGTAGCTATATTATGGAGCAGACATCTGGTAATGCTTTCCATTGTTGGGGGTAGGTAGCTATATTATGGGGCAGACATCTGGTAATGCTTTCCATTGTTGGGGTAGGTAGCTATATTATGGAGCAGACATCTGGTAATGCTTTCCATTGTTGGGGTAGGTAGCTATATTATGGGGTAGACATCTGGTAATGCTTTCCATTGTTGGGGTAGGTAGCTATATTATGGAGCAGACATCTGGTAATGCTTTCCATTGTTGGGGTAGGTAGCTATATTATGGAGCAGACATCTGGTAATGCTTTCCATTGTTGGGGTAGGTAGCTATATTATGGGGTAGACATCTGGTAATGCTTGCTATTGTTGGGGTAGGTAGCTATATTATGGGGTAGACATCTGGTAATGCTTGCTATTGTTGTGGTAGGTAGCTAGAGTATGGGGTAGACATCTGGTAATGCTTTCCATTGTTGGGGTAGGTAGCTATATTATGGGGTAGACATCTGGTAATGCTTTCTAACTGGTTTTTTTATAATAGTATAACACTGTCTAAGGATCTGAGTTTGTTAGTTAAAAGCAATCATAAATATGAAGTACAGTATGGTGTAACATTCAACCGTTGGATAGTGTCTGGAAACACCAGGTCTGTGTGTTTCGACAACCATTCCAGCACTTTTAAAGCTGACCTCCGTGGTCAGCAAATCCAGCACGGTACCTAAGAAGGCCTCCCGGTTACACCGCCAGATTCCATGGCCTATGGTTTTTTCAAAATTCCGGTTTGCCCCCAGCAGCCTCTGGTGGTATACAGCTACTCCAATGAGAACAGATCCACATGACGGCTTTATAAACATAAACATCGATGTTTTCCACCGTGTTTGGGGACGTGGTCTCCTTCAAGGTGTCGGTCAACTCACCCCAACTGAAGACGGCCGTGTTCATTTTACATTACGCTAAATTGTTACTTTTCCTGCCCATCCCACTTTTGTTCCATGAGTGTACGTCAGTATTTCATGGTACAGGGACTATTCCTGAGACTGTCCTAATACTATTTAGTTGTATCTGATCTGTAGCTATGTATATATAGCACCATGTATGTAAGGTGATCACGACCCTTTCATTTTCATTGAGTGTGTTTTGTATGTAGTTGAGTTACTGTGAATAGCCAGGAAAGTATGCATGTTTTTTTTGTGTGCTGATTCTCATAATTTGTACAAGTTGTGGCATGGCTATAACCACTCAGGAGACAAAACAGCTCACAGTTACATTGTGACATGTTACTACTTGCGCACCATTAGGAAATGTATGTATAGTCAGGGTTTCATACAGAATTTTGACCCTGATAGTGTAAGTGTACGGATGGTTAGGGGATTGGAAGGGGTGTATGTAGTTGCCAAGTGGTAGCGAGGTAATTAATTGTGATGTACATATAGTCAGCCCACGTTTGTATATATATATATACGTCTGTCACACTTTGGGGCCCCCCGGGATTCGAATGGCGTCTCATACTGTTACATGGATGCCATTTTCAAACATGTTGGGCCTACAAACTTCCAGTAGCTTCCACTGTGTTCATGGCTACAGTGGCATAGTGATGTAATGATGTAACTTAGTATCAGCCGAGCGGAAGCACATTCCCAGCTGGCAAAAAAGGGTCAAATGGAGTAAAGTTAGCCAGCGCACGATGATGAAATTACACGGAAAACTGTCTCTCACTTTGAGACACTGTACAAATGTAGCCTCGTCCCCAGGCTCTCTACGCGTTGCTGGAGAGCCTGGTATATTTTCTCACGTGATTCGACTTACTTAATTGCACGTGGGCAGGGACCGCTCGAAAGACGGTTGCACTTCTCTACCTTCTGTTCGTGTCATTGTTTCAGCGCTTGGTCTGTGGCAAAAACGGGCTATGACGAGTAGCTGCAAGAAGTGTAGATTCACTGCCTTCTTTCGTTGTCTGAGAACTGCAGCTGTCCTCACCCACGCAAATATTCACCCTTCTACCCTACGCATCACGCACGTGAGAAAATATACCAGGCCCACAGCTGCGCTAAAGTGAAACGTGCACGTGGGCCTGGGAACGAGACCGTCTCTCACTTTGAGACACTGTACAAATGTATAAATTATATGTTTTGTGGGTACAATTTTTGCAAAATTCATGAGTTGGCAAACATTGCAAAATTTAGTACCCACTACGTATGTGCAGCAATATGCAGTGCTCACGCTAGTGCTTTATTACTGCGCTAGTCTCGTTCCCAGGCCCACGTGCACGGTTTCACTTTAGTGCAGCTGTGGGCCTGGTATATTTTCTCACGTGCGTGACACGTAGGGTAGAAGGGTGAATTTTTGCGCGGGCGAGGACGGCTGCTTTTCTCAGACGAAGGAAGGCGGCGAATCTATACTTCTTGCAGCTACTCTTTGAAGCCCATTTGTGCCACAGACCAAGTGCTAAAAAAAATATCACCAGCAGAAGGTAGAGAAGTGAAACTGTCTTTCAAGTGGTCCCTGCCCACGCGCAATTAATTAAGTCAACTCACGTGAGAAAATATACCAGGCTCTGTAGCGACGCGCAGAGAACCTGGGGACGAGGCTATTACTGCGCATTAACTACATGTACATGTGTACATACAGTAAATAGAAGCATGTATGTTTTCGCAGCCGCCTTTTTGTGTGAATTTACGTGCTTATACGAAGTCATCGCAACAAAATCGGTTATTCACATCGCAATAATTAAATCTGGAATATTCTCCAATATTCATGTTTTTCCCCGCATTAAATTTGCATATGCACATATTTACCTATCCCTTCTTAAATTCTGGCGACCATACTGCACCACGAGCTCAGGTTTTTCGCGCATTAAAAATTTGCGTGTGCATGCATTTATCTATGATAGCTATATAGCTATATAGCCCTTCTTGACCTAAATTTCTGGCGACCACACTGCACCACAACCTCAGGGCCGGCGGAGCTGTCAGTGCTGGTCTCACCTGAGATCTCGTTCCTGTAGTCTTGCATGAGCTCTTTGAGGTAGAGCAGTAGATCTTTCAGCAGAGGGGAACGCTCCCGCTCAAACTGGAGGACAAGGGAGGACACTACATGAATATTTCCTGCATACTACTGTATACGTACGTATATATAGCTAAAATTTTTTACATTGTACAAATTCCTAGTTGCTTGCATATAAATAAGAAGTTGTGAAATTCTGAAAATGCGATCATCCGCGATGAATCAAAAGTATATTAATTGTTTCCAATTTTGTATTTCAGCTATATATTATCATGCGTAGCCTTCTTCAGGGCATGGTCAATTAAGGACCTTAGTTGATGCGAATAATGCACTTTCGTGAAATTTTGCATCTGTAAAAATATTCCCGCTACACAGCACTCAAAAATGTTGCTATAATAAGGACATGATAAACTATGCACTTCCTGTACACTACTAAAACACTCTTAGCCTACCCTTGTACCCCGATCCCCTAAACATACATGCAGACTTTTAAAAAAGGCTGTGAGATGAAATTGGTGAGAGGCTGGCTAATTCTAGTCTTGATTCCAGCCCAGCTAGTCTTCATTCCAGTCCAGCTAGTCTTCATTCCAGTCCAGCTAATCTTCATTCCAGCCCAGCCAGTCATCATTCCAGCCCAGCCAGTCTTCATTCCAGCTTGGTTAAAGCTACTGCAATTAACGAGTACAAGTACTGCTAAAGCCTCACCAGGTGTTTGGCTGATATGACTATCGGGATGATGTTCTCAATTACGTTTCTCTTCACAATCTGCAGAAGAGTGACAGAAGAAAACAGTAAACAGTTAGTGGTATAGGTTTTACCCCTTTGTGATTAATTCGTCCTTTATCGAACGTGACCACTCTGCCAAGTGTAAGTACGGCGGGTGAGCAGACTGTTGCGGGCAAGCAAAGATGCAGATGTAATGAATCACAACCTGAGTGAGGCGAGATGCAGATAGTTTCATGAGCCAGCTGTCGTGAGAATAACAACTAACCCGGAACTACGCATAAGCACCGAAACACTGTCGCCAGCACAAAATAGAGAAGTGCCAACCATCTTTCGATTGGTTCCTTCCCACACGTACTTCAGCATGTGCGAAAATGCGCCAGGCTCTCCAGTAGCAAAGCAACACACGCACGAGAGCCTGGGGACGAGGCTAGATTGGTAGCCTGTATAACCAGGAAATTACTTCTAACTAACCTGGGATATGATCTTTGTTTGTGCGGTTGCCACGGCAGCACCCACATGATCCCCCTCGTCAGCCAGCTCCTCACCAACATTCCTAAACGGGTCACATCACATATTATTAGTCACAATAAAACAATTCAATTAACATATGTACGTGTACATGCTGCTAGCTTAGTTTTGTGTTGCATCGATGGTGAAAAAGTGGTAGGTAGCGATGATAATTCTGTTTTGATAAGTTTTAGCAGCTAATTAGAAGTGCACTATGAAATTAGTGGTAGGTAGCGATGATAATTCCTGTTTTGATAAGTTTTAGCAGATAATTAGAAGTGCACTATGAAATTACCAAGTCAACACTTTTGCTGGAAGTTGTGCCAGTGAGATGAAATGAGCTGATCCGTTGTACGTACAGCTGCATTTAATAGCTTGCACTGACCTGTTGCTGAGTTACCTTCAGTTGAATGAACCCCCTGGAATCTTGCTAACAATATCTGATTGATCTTTGGTACTCAGTAGCAGCCCCATAAGCATCCTTTAACTGCTTAAACTACAAAATTTAGGGGGGGGGGGGAAGCAAAACCTAGGGGATGTGGCTTTCCACACATCTGCATATCACACGTCCTTCTCATTCCAACTGAAAAATTCTGTATGAAGTCCTGCTAAAAGCCTGGATGCTAGTGCTGAAGCTCTTTCTCCAGTGCTAACACATATGCTCACACATAATTAAGTTCATTGCCTCGTAACTGGCTCTCTCATAAATGGAAAGTGGTTCTAATTGACCTTTACCATTATGATGTAATGGGGGGGGGGGGGGAGTGAGCACTAAATGGAGAAAATACCTGAAAACATGTGTCGACAAGCATGTTCTTATGTTTTCATACAAGAAAACAACATCAAAGCACATATTATCGTGTATTTTCTCCAATTAGTGCTCACGTTTACCCTCCAAGAGTCTATTAAGAAGGTTCAGATGTCGAAAAATAAGTAGAACTGTATGGATCTAATCCCACCTCCTCAGGGACGAGAGCTTGATCTCCTTGGACGTTAGCACGGCCAGGGTGTCTCTCACTACGGCCGACGTGTCCTCCTCCAGGGGGAGAGCCCCGTCGACCACACCCCCCAACACCTGCAGAGGGAGGAGGGGAGAGAGAGGAAATTCGATAGCTAATCAGGTGATCTTGCTGATGAAACTAGATCTTTCATTCGTTTTTCGGGAAATCAGTGCATTATACAAAATTAATTGTGATACCCGAAAGTCCTCCTGCCAGTATAACTATGAGCACATGATGATGTCATTATGCGCTCCTGGTACGGCTGGTACAATTTGTACAATGCATATTATGATGGTAAACATGAACACAAATACATGAAAATATGCTTGTTTGCTATCTAACCTCCTCTGGAGTACTGCCATCCTTTGTGTTGCTCACTACAAACTCTGCTTGTCTGCAAGCTAGCCTAAGAGAGTGTGTATAGAACACCACCACGTACCAGGGCTTCATTTAGGGGGGCGCATTCGCTCCCCCTTGAAAACTCTGTGCCCCTTGGCATTTTAACCCCTCAAAATTGAATACTGTTCACCCCCCCCCCCCCCCCAATGTCTCCTGACATGCTTTTGTCCCCCCCTTGGGGATTTTCCTAAATGAACCCCTGATAACAGTCATGCTTTGAATGAAGTTGCTAGGTGCAGATAGTCTAGAAATACCCATCAGCTACATGTACTACTGGCAAGTGCTACTAGTAACTTGCCTATAAGTTACTGCTTCTCTGCTCAGGAGCTCCAGTAGCTCAGTAGGTAAGAGTGCGTATCTGGCTAGCTAGTAATCAGAAGATCCTGGGTTCAATCCCAAACTGGGCTCTTGGAGTCTCTTTACTCTCTCAGTGTTTTCCATCTTGATGATGAATTTGCATATGTACAGGTTGCACTGGAATGTGGCTGTAGATGAGCATATTAATTCCTTTTTTCAAACTGGCTGGTCCTAAGATTGCTTTACATTTTTGCATCTGTCTGTAGGGTTTACTTACATGCAACAGCTCTGCCAAAATTATACATGCACTACATGTCCCTCCCTCCTTCCCTCCATCTTTATCCTCCTCCTCCTCCTCCCACCTCCCTCCCTCCCCCACCTCCCTCCCTCCCTTCCTTCCTTCCTCCCTCCTTTCCTTCCTCCCTCCCGCCCTTCCTCCCTCCCTCCTTTCCTCCCTCCCTCCCTCCCTCCGTCTCTCTCACCCTCCCTCCCTCCTTCCCTTTCTCTCCCTCCCTCACCTCCTGGCATAGCTTGGCCGTTAGCTGGAAGCGATGCTCATCGGCCATGTGAGAGAGAAGGAAGGTGTAGATGGCCAGTCTCTTACTGGCGTTGTTGGAACCCCTCAGGGAGAACAGCTGCTTTTCTCTCTCACTCTGCCGGAACTTGTTGTACACTGTGTGTGTGTGTGTGTATGTATGTGTGCATGTGTGTGCATGTGTGTATGTGTGTATGTATGTATGCAAAGAAAGAGAATATTTGAAGTTGCACTCGGATCAATTTCTATAATTCTATGGTATAAACCAGAAGAACTTCGCCAGGGTTCCCATGCAGGATTTTTTGATTGGGGTGGGAAAGACGTGCGGTACGCAGATGTGTTGAGAGCCGCACCCCCTAGGCTGCCTGGGACTTTGCTACCCCACAGTTTAAGCAGTCAGAGGTTGCTTGTGGTGCCTTCTGGGGCCCAAAAGGGCTGCTAATGAGTTACTGAGTAACAGAAACAATGTGATTATAATATTGCTACCAAGACTTTAGAGGGGGGGGGGGGGGGAGGGGGGGGATATCCCCCCTTTGCTCCTCCCCTGTATAAAACCCTGTTTGCCATATGTGGCAAAAGCATGTACTATAGGGAGAAGCTTCTGTAATAACAATTTTTATGGTACTTTAGATCACATAAACACAAGGTTTAGAAAGAACGTCACATGACTAGCTTCGTGTGATCTGATTGGTGGAAGGTCATGTGATCAGAGCTAAACATTATACTCACCTCTATGCTTCTCATAGCAGTTGAAGTGGAACACACATTCCACAAAGTGCTGGAAAAAGACGGCAGGCTGGCGAGAGAGAAGTAGGTGAACCAGGCAGAATTCACCTGGAGGAGGGAAGAGGGAGACACGTTACGGGAGGTGGAGGAGGGGGAGGGTTAGGAAGTGGAGGAGGGAGAGGGTTAGGAGGTGGTGGAGGAGGAAGGAGAGGATCAGGAAGTGGAGGAGGGAGAGAGTTAGGAGGTGGTGAAGGAGGAGGGTTAGGAAGTGGAGGAGGGAGAGGGTTAGGAGGTGGTGAAGGAGGAGGGTTAGGAAGTGGAGGAGGGAGAGGGTTAGGAGGTGGTGAAGGAGGAGGGTTAGGAAGTGGAGGAGGGAGAGGGTTAGGAAGTGGAGGAGGACAGAGAAGGGTTTCACATCAACACTCCTATAGAGCAGAGTACCATAATTTCATAATTGCTACAACTGTAGCTACTCTGGTGACTGCAGTACAACAGCAAAAGTTTAGTAGGCAATCAAATGCATCGAAATGATCGAACAAACAACCTGTACTCTCGTACAAACTTGCTTTGTACAATTATTTCCAAATTGCGGTATGTGACTACCTAATACTTATTACAAAACTGTGGGTGGAGCTTAAGAACGAGGCTATAAGTACATGCACACAATACTAGGTAGAAACACAAGTGGTAGCACCCACCAAATCTCCTCATCTCGTCGTCGACCAGAGTGCTAACGAATCGGAAGAAAAGAGACCCTCTCCACTTGACGTAGTCCTCCTGCAGCAGCCGGGCCAGTAGTGTGAGGGCCTGCCGTCGGACCAGAAGGGAGGGGTCTCGGAGGCAGGCGGAGATGTTTGAGATGTAGGGATCCACCTGCAATATAACAGGGACCGGTGAAATAATATTATGTGCATGCAACATTGGAGGTGGGAACACAAGAAATTACAAGCAAACAGGCATGTTCTTATGTTTTCACATAAGAAAGCTATGTGTATATCAAAGCAATAATATGGTGTACTTTTCCATTTAGTGCCTACTTTTACCCATGAATTCTTTTTTTGGGCGGGGGGAAATTGTCCCCCCTACTATGAAAAATTTCCCCTCCCCACCCATAAGACATATATAAGTACACCCATTAAGGCTAAAAGCATGTCATTACATCATATTAATGTGATGTTACAAAAATATATGTCATGAATTCTATGCCCCCCCCCCCCCCCCCGTTACAAAATTCAAGTGAGAAGACTGATCAAATTTGAGGAAGACTGGCACCGCTAATGAACGTGAAGCGATCAAAAAGACTGACAAAGATGAGGCAAGGAGGAGCAACTAGAGAAGCAGAGCAGGTGTGCCGCACAGAGAGTTGTCCCCTCAGGTGCTGATGGGTGTCTGGTACAATGGATGTCCTGTACGCATTTACTTTTGAAATGTCTGGCGCAATGCTGCGCACAGCTGGTTCCCTTTTCTCGATCGAGACCATGCTTGTCCATCACTGCAGTACTCTATACAGTTAATCTTGTGCCCAAACTGTCCCCCCCCCCCTGGCAAAAGAACGTCTGTGTGTTCTAAGCGAAATTTCTCGTCACAGACTCCATATTTGCTGAAAATATATTTCATATGTGATTGGTCACTATATATATAATTATTAAACTAATGTCATAGCAACTTTATGGAAGAACTAAAAGCTGCAATCTGATTGGTTATTGTAAGCACAAAGTAGTTGAAGACAAGTGCCCAGACAATATGACTGAGTTGCTATCACAAAAGACAGCTGGAACATCGATAAAGAACATCTGAACCATCTGCCAGGGATGTTAATGTAAGTTATGAGAGATTATATCTCAAAATTTCACCTTTTCACCTCACACTACCATTGAAGCCATACACCTGCAACTGTACTTGCCACAAACACATTAAGTCTAGTTTTGCACTCGGGAACACCATATAGTGACAAATTTTCGAGGAGTAAATTTTCGTGGTTTTCGTGGATTTTGCCCGAACCACAAAAATTACACCCTCGAAAAAAATTTTACACCCTCAAAATTTTACACACGTCACTGGCTCGTGTAAAGTTTTCATGAAGCAGATCATGGCTCTTTTTGTAGCGTGGACAAGCCAGCCAAGCTACCAGATCCTCTTGGCCCTCTATCAACGGCAGTACCATCGTCCTCACATTGGCAAACGAGGAAGTTAGAGGTGTGCTTGAAATCGAAGAGTGGACCACAATTTTGGCAGGAAAAGAGGCCCCTACACAAAGGTTTCAGCCGAACTTAAGCCGCAAATAGGAAAGTGTGTAGCAGAGCACGGAGTGGCTGCAAAGTTTCCTAGCTGAGGTGTGGTTAAATAAAATAGGCGTGGCTCCACCTTGTCCGCGATCCTCGAAAATAATTTCGCGAAAAGTTTACTGTAGGTCGATCCTCGAAAATTTGTCGCTATACGGTAATAGAAGACCAATTTTATTTTTTGTATAAACAAAGGCCCTTGACCACGCCCCTCAGCTACACATGGAAACCCCCCTAAACCCCACCCAACCCAATCCTCCAACCACTCATACACTTATGCTATACGCACCTTTTCTTACAAGTAGTAACAATGAGAATCAGCACCAAAAAAGCATACTTTCCTGGCTATTTACAGTAACTTATCTGTTTACAAAAAGCACTTCAGTGAAACAAAAGGATGATCAACTGCGTACATGCTACTATATATACGTAGCTACAGATCAGATACAACAAACGCATTAAACTTAAGAGTAAATTATTATCTCAGGAACAATCCTGTACCATGCTGTACCAACATATGCTCAAGTGGGATGAGCAGGAAAAGTAAAAATATTGCGGAGGTTAAAATGAAAACGGCCGTCTTCAGTTGGGGTGACCTGAACGGTGCCTTGACCGAGACCACGTCCCCAAACGCGATGGAAAAGATCAAAGTTGTTGGTTCCAATGCCGTCGTGTGGATCTACACGGGTCGGTGTAGCTGTGCTATACTGTATCACCAGAGGCTCCTGGGGACAAACCAGAATATTGTGAAAACCATAGACAAGAGCATCCCCTGGCGCAACTGGGATGCCTTCTTCTCCACCATAGGTGCCATGCAAGATTTGCTGATCACTGAAGTTAACTTGGTAATTGCCGGCACGGTTCTCAAAACACGCAGACCTTGTGTTTCCAGACACTATCCAACGGTTGAATGTTACAGTATACCGTAGTTCTGGTGCAAATCGAAACGGAAAGAAGGTTGCATTCTGATAGAATCGTTGTCCCAGCTCATCTGGCTCTGACTGAGAGAAATTGAGACCAAACCTTGTGTTGAAGAACTGAATTGCATCATTTGTCACTTGCACAATCTCTTCTTCGGTGAACAGCATAACTTCTCTGAAGAACGAGAGACTGCTATCAGGGGCTGGCTGAGCTGCTGAAGCAGGGACAATTTCATCGACAATAGAAACGTATTCAGCAACAAACCATTCAGGAGTAGGACAATTACTTGATCTTGCACTACTGCCAGTAAACATGCAGAAGAGTATTACAACAATGGAGACCTTCATATTTACTGAACTAGCAAATTCTGAATCAGATCCTTAAACAGACAGTGATCTACTGTTGTAGTGATAGCATGTGATAGCACACTTCTCTGATGTGTTCTAACCACAACCACCTTGTGTGATTATCAGGATAATAATCATGTGAACATCTGTGAAGAGAGTTCCAATACTTGATAATATGGCCATGGCAAATGTTAATGTGGTTACTTCATCAGTGGTCTAGCTATCTCTCATTACTTATTTGCAACTACTTTGTGCTTAATTGGTTTCTGCATGTCCTCGTCCATGCAAAATTTTACCCTTCTACCACCCTTCTACCCTCGTGAGAAAAAGTAATAAGCCCACAGCTGCACTAAAGTGAAATGTGCACGTGGGCCTGGGAATGAGACTAGGCCTCCCATAAATCATTACAGACTTGATAATCGAACCACCTGCACTAAGTGTCAAAGTTGTCATCACATATCCATGATCGAATCACCACGAAATCTATCTCCTGTCTGAGTCCAAAAGTTTCGTCATGCGGTAAATCTGTGCTCCAGCTGTTGTACCATTCCCGTAATGTGTCAAGTGGGTGTGGCCAAGGGTTACAAGAGCCTTTGCTCTGTACATGGTGGTAGCAACTTCCGACGGCTAGAGAGAAATTTTGTGTAAAGCTGAATGCGCGTTTTTCCATAGCTGCGAAAAAGCTGCGAGGGAAGGCCTGGGTACGAGGCTAGCTGAATGCTACATGCATTGGGCTATTCCATTTTATACCTGAACACCCCCTATGGATGACAAGTTTTGTCTTTATACCCCTGGACACCTTTTTATCCCCCGGACACAGAGATTTAGACCCCCGGACACAGGCTATCTTCGATGGTACCCCTTGGACAGTAGGGTTTGTGCCCCCTGGGGTTCATAATGAATCCCTGAACAAGAAGAATTTGATACTGCCTCCCCTGGATAATCCTACTTTTTTTTTTACTGCACCCCGGATATGAGCAATTTGACCCCTGGACACATGATTTTTCTTTCAAACAACCCGTGGACAAGGTTTCTTCAGTACCCTTGGACAATTAAGACACCTTTAGGAATTTTTTTGTCATCCATGGGTATAAAATGGAATAGTCCATTACATGCAGAAACAGATTTAAGCACAAAGTACTTGCAGATTAGAGATGAGACTAGCTGATATCACAAAAGACAGCTGGACCATTGATAAAGAAGCCACATTAACATCTGAACCATCTGCCAGAGCACACTAATATAATATTATACAGAAATTCTCTTACAGCTGTTCCCATGATTGTTATCCTGGTGTTAGGGTCTTCAAACTGTCTGTAACCTAGGAAACCACTGTGTGGTTAAAACAGCCAAACTATATCTCAAAAACACTTTAAAAGTGTGCATCACATGCTATTGCTACAGTGTACGCAACTGGCTTTTTACAACAGTATATCGGCCTTTGTTTATTAGTAAGGATCTGAATTTGTTCGCAAAGAGCAATTGTAAATATGAAGGCTTCCATTGTTGCAATACTCTTCTGTGTGTTTGACAGCATCTAGCAACTCCCTCTGCAATTTTTAGGTTGGGTTGTTAGATTATGGCATTTGCTCGAGACCCACATACTAATTCAGAATCATGATGTTTAACAATACTGTCATAGTGATACAATTAGTCCACATGTTAGGCATGTACCCTCCTATTGCATAATTCTGGCGAGTTAGTAATTTACCCCTCCAAAGCACTCATTTTTTTGCAATGCGAACTATGAAATAAAATGATGCCACAACCCATTTCCACTAGCTTTTCTCTACTCACCCCTTGGCTACTGAGTACCATCCCCCCAGCCTCTCCACAACTCACCAATGCTTGTGACTAGCCCACATAAAATTCCAGCCGGCCGTGAAAATGGGCAGAGCTTACAGGTCATTGTTCTAGACTACATTTGCTAGGGAAACGTCTGTCAACACGCTTGCCTGCCAGGCTTCTAGGCCTTTACGCAGCCTCACAATCATTACTATTGACTCCAGCGCTTCAGTCACAAATAGCCTACTCAGCACTAAATGGGATCTTAGCAACAAACAAACTATTAAAGGTGTGCAGCATTAAGGTACCACTCAACCACATCAAAGTACCGATATTGCACATGAAAAGTGCTACTCTCCACATCGCAGCGACACCCCCCATTGTTAATTTCGGTTGCCGCCATGGGAAAATGTAAATAAAGTGAATTAATGATATAAAGTCACGTCCGTTCCAATTACATGGATGCCGTCTTCGAACTTGTGGTGCACAAATAGTAGAAGATCTGGATAGGTCTATTATATAGTTTGAATTGTTCATGAGCAGAATTAGGCTGATTTTCAGATTTGGGAAGGATTACCTTAATAGTAACTTGACTGTGTACAAAAAGCACTTTAATGAAAGGTTTATGATTGCCTTACGTACATGTACATGCTACTATATACATGTATGCACGATCACACATCTATTACGATGCTAGCATAATGTCACAAGCATGGTGGCAGTTCCTAATTGCATTCCAAGGGATTCCCCACTTAACTAAAAGGCTGTCCACTTATCTATTGTCACTGCTTTAGCTATCACATGTAGTGTTATCACTACAGTCTTGGCCTGTAACTGGCTATAACCTTCAGCATACTGTTTTCTGTTAAAGGAACCGCAATCATAAATACGAAGGCCTTCATTGTTGTAATACTTTTCTGTGTGATTAGTGCCAGCAATATAAGGTCAAGCAATTGTCCCACTCCTGAATGGCTTGTTGCTGAGTTCATTTCTATCGTTGATAAAGTTGTTTCCGTTTCAGTAACTCAGAATCAACTAGCCCCTGATAGCAGTCTCTCGTTCTTCAGAGATGTTATGCTGTTCACCGAAGAAGAGATTGTGCAAGTGACAGAGGGTGCAATTCAGTTCTTCAACACACGGTTTGGCCTTGATTTCTCTCAGTCAGAGCCAGATGAGTGGGGACAACGACTCTATCAGAATGCAACCATGTGGCCAGCCAGAGTATCACCAGAAGTACATTATGCTGTAACATTCAACCGTTAGATAGTGTCCACTAGGCATGGAGGGTTTTCAAATAGGTAGGAACGACTCAGTTTGGCAAATATGTCAGAGTAGGCGTGACCCTGAAGTCATGTGATTTCTTGCCCCAACAATGGTTAACAATGCCACATTATCACGTGAATAAATTTAACCCTTTCGTAGTAATTCGTAGCAACGTAGCAATTTGTATGGCGACAAAAGACATATCCGACTAACTGTACTTCATCTCTATATCTCTTGACATTTGCTACATAATCATGAATTTTACGCAGAAACAAATTGGCTATTTTAAGCCCAAAGTTACTGTAGTTGCAGACAAGTGCCCAGACAACCTGACTATGAGTTGATAGATATCATAAGAGTACAGCTGGACCATTGATAAAGAACATCTGGACCTCTGCCAGAGGATGTTAATATAATTACAGAAACTCTCTCACAGCTGTTCTCATGATTATTATCTTGATATTACTCATAATCACAGTCCCTTAACTGTCTGTCACCAAGGTAACCACTGTGCGGTTAAAATAGCCAATGTGTTTTCTACATCACAAAAATAACTTCACATGCTATCACTACAGTGTAACGGACTTTTTACAACAATAGATTGCTGTCTGTTTACAGATCTGAATTTGTTGGTTAAGAGCAACTATAAAATTAATATGAAGGCCTCCATCGTTGTAATACTCCTCTGCATGTTCACTGGCAGTAATGCAAGATCAAGTAATTGTCCTACTCCTGAATGGTTTGCTGCTGAATACGTTTGTATCATTGATCAAGTTGTCTCTGCTTCAGTACTTCAGCCAGCCCCTGATAGCAGTCTCTCGTTCTTCAGAGAAGTTATGCTGTTCACCGAAGAAGAGATTGTGCAAGTGACAAATGATGCAATTCAGTTCTACAACACAAGGTTTGGCCTTGATTTCTCTCAGTCAGAGCCAAATGAGCTGGGGCAACGATTCTATCAGAATGCAACCTTTTTTCCGTTCCGATTTGCACCAGAACTACAGTACACTATAACATTCAACCGTTGGATAGTGTCTGGAAACACAAGGTCTGTGTGTTTCGAAAACCGTGCCGGTAATTTTATGGTTACCTTCAGTGATCAGCAAATCCTGCATGGCACCTATGGTGGAGAAGACGGCATCCCAGTTGCATCAACAGATAATCTGGTCTATGGTTTTCACAATATCCTGATTTGCCCTCAGGAGCCTCTGGTGATACAGTATAATACAGCTACTCCAGCACGTGTAGATCCACACGATGGCTTTCAAATCGCAAACTTTGATCTTTTCCATCGCATTTTGGGACGTGGTCTCGGTCAAGGTGTCGCTCAGTTCACCCCAACCGAAGACGGCCGTGTTCATCTTACCCTCCGCAATATCTTTACTTTTCCTGCCCATCCCAGTCCATGAGTGCATGTCAGTGCTGCATGGTACAGTGCTCATTCCTGAGAATATACTGTTGTGTTCTTTTTAAATGGTCCTAACATTACCCTTAAGTTTAAAGTGTCCATTGTACCCAATCTGTAGCTATGTATATATAGTAGCATGTATGTAAGGTATCATTAACCGTTCATTGGAGTGCTTTTGTATACAGTTGAGTTACTATAAATAGCCAGGAAAGTATGCGTGTAATGATTTCAACTTGCTTTTTAGTTTTGATTCCCAGAATTTATATAGCTGAGTACATGTACATGTACATGTACATGCATGGGACAGTCATCAAATATATTTCAATAAGGGCTCATATGCATATGGGAGATTTGGTCTGGAGGAGCCTCCAGTGCAAATCTCTCAAACTATTTGATGGAGTTGCTGTTAGCAGATATGCAGGGTGGGGGCTGGGATCTCACCCCTCCAGGGTCTCATGTTCGCATTGTTCGATCGTCTCCAGTGCTCATACCTAGAGTATACGTACATAAACTGTAGGAGCTGTAGCAAGCCTTCCTTGGTGACTCTTCGTGCGCCACAAGTTCGAAGACGGCATCCATGTAACTACTACAGACGCCATTTTGAACATGTCCCTTGCTCCTGGGTGCCCCCGAGGGTGTCTGACCCACACATAAAAATACATATATAATATATATATAAACGCTAGCTGAGATTCTGAGCACTATGGTTGCGATTAGAGGACTTGCTGCCCTTGGCAATTATGATGCTAGCATACTGTGGCAGTTCCTAATTACATCCCAAGGGATTCCCCCAATTAACTAATTAAGGGCTGTCCACTTACCTCAAGCACCTATTGTTTCTTCCTGTACATCTCCCAATGTGAATTATGTCATACCCGAGGGTCAAGCCCAAGGGGTTTACCTGTATTTTCTCCAATTAGTGCTCACTTCCCCCCCCCATTACATCATAATGGTAAAGGGTCTATTCAGAATCATGGTGGCATTTAGAATAACTTAACAATGATGTCATAATGATGTAATTAGTCCACGTGCACAAGTTAAGCCTACTGTGGCAGTTCCTAATTGCATTCCAAGGGATTCCCCCACTTAATTAAAGGGCTGTCCACTTATCTATTGTCTCCAAGACCAAAATTTTTACTTTATGAATGTCATTAAGTTTTCAGGCGAGTCTGTTTTGATAGTAGTATAGTACTAGTGGGCGGGACAGCTACGTACCAAGAACTCTATCAAGATAGTCAGACTTAAGTCTCGTGCACCCCCCCCCCCCCCCTGGCAAAAAAAAACGTCTGGTTTACTAATCGAATTTTCTCGTCACAGACTCCATGTTTACTGAAAATAAATCTCGTACGTGATTGGTCACTGTATATATGGTATATTTCAAATTTGCATTCTAATTCATCGAACTAATGTCATGGCAACTTTACGGACAGACTAAAAGCTGCAATCAGCTTGGAATTCCAAAGCAGAAAGGTGTCTGTGACAAGAAATTTCATTTAGGACACCAGATGTTCTTTCGCCGGGGGGGGGGGAACATCTGGGCACAAGACTAAGGCACTATGGTATCAAGTTCTAATGTTTAGAGAGCAATTTCATGTGAAGCTACATGAATGCTACAATCTCAAGTACATGCATAAACAGCTTTCAGACAGTGCTCATGAGTTAGTATCCCAAAAGACAGCTGGGCCATTGATGAATAAACCAAATTAACATCTGAACCATAATTCCAGTATATATGATAGTCCGTGGGGGTCAATTGCAGTAGGTGAAAAGAAAAAAATCTCTTTCACGCTGCGTAAAATTAGATACATATGGCACAGCTTACGTTCGATTGCATAACGGGCATGTAGTGTTACAAGGAGTTGAATGGTGTACTTTTTGTTGCATGTGTAGATAAAAGTTTAGAGTAGCGATGGCTAGTTCACGATTCAGCACTGACCAAGTGACAACGGTAGCTAGTAACTTGAAAATAAGCCCAGACATGAGCACTATTGAAATGGACTGGCTATGATGTCATTCTATAGGCCGTATTCTTATAAATAATATCCACTCTGCCTGCATTGCAACTGTCTGTAGGTACGTTTCAACAAAATCTTACTTTTATATTGTTCCCATGAGGTGTAAAATATGGGGTGACTCCCTGGCAGACAGATGTTCAATGATTGATTACCCTGATATAACAACTATCACTTAATTACCTGTAACCAGGGTAACCACTGTGTGGTTAAAATAGCTGATTTGTTTTCTACATCCCATTATCGCTATAGTTCGTTATAACAGTAGATCGCTGTCTGTTCAAGCATCTGAATTTGAAGAGCCATTGTAAATATGAAGGCCTCCATTGTTGTAATACTCTTCTGCGTGTTCACTGGCAGTACTAGCCTCGTTCCCAGTCTCCACTCCCAGCTTTTTTTCGCATGTTGTAAAAAAAGCGGGAGGGAGCCTGGTCAAATTCGTCACGTGAAGTGCGTCATATCCGCAGGAAGGGTGCGTGGTTTTGTGGAATGCTCTGATCTGGCCGCTCCACTCGAGATCAGTGTGATGAGGCTGATAAGCCAGTAAAAGAGAGCGAAAAGCGTCAAGCAGTCTTGAACAAACTTATCTACGAGTCCAAAGACTGCCATGACTGAAAGAATAAACTAGCACGTGAGTGTTAAACAGCATGGCTTTAGTCAAAAGCTAGTTAGCTAGCGGCTTAGTTTAGCTAGTGATACAGGCTAGCTACTAGCTTATACAGTACCTAGCGGGCTAGGCCTTTTCGTTTAGTTAGCGGTGCGGGTAACTTACATCTTTAGAGCTTGCAGCGCTTGAAAAAAAGCTGTTGGTACATAGCTAGCTTTACTAGCCAGGCTATGGCGGCGACATTCAAACTAGCAAACCTCCAAAGGGAGTCCCGCATTTTTACTCACCCTCTGGCTTTGTCTTTCATCCCGAACGGTTCTTTCACTAAGCTTGAACGAAAACTTTCAGCTGGCTCTCCACGTGTATGTGTAGCGCGGTAAGATCAGAGCATTCCACAAAACCACGCACCCTTCCTGCGGATATGACGCACTTCACGTGATAAATTTGACCAGGCTCCCTCCCGCTTTTTTTACAACATGCGAAAAAAAGCTGGGAGTGGAGACTGGGAACGAAGCTATGGCAGTACTGCAACATAAGTAATAGTCCTACTCCTGAATGGTTTGAGGCTGAATTTGTTGCTATTGCCGATAAAGTTGTCTCCCCATCAGTACGTCTACCAGGCCCTGATAGCAGTCTCTCATTCTTCAGAGAAGTTATGCTGTTCACTGAAGAAGAGATTGTGCAAGTGACCGAGGATACAATTCAGTTCTTCAACACAAAGTTGGCCTCGATTTCTCTCAGTCAGAGCCAAATGAGCTGGGACAACGATTCTATCGGAACGCAACTTTCACTCCATTCAGATTATCACCAGAAGTACAGTACACTGTAACATTCAACCGTTGGATAGTGTCTGGAAACACAAGGTCTGTGTGTTTTGAAAAACGTTATGGCGGTTTTATTGTTGGCTTCTTTGATCAGGAAATCTTGCATGAACACGGTGGAGAAGAAGGCATCCCAGCTGTAAGATCAGATCTATCTTGTCTATGGTTTTTACAATATTCCGGTGTGTACCCAGGAGCCTCTGGTGATACAGTATAGTTCAGCCTCCCCAGCTCATGTAGTGCCACATGACAGATTTGGAATCATAAACTTTGATCTTTTCCATCGTGTTTGGGGATGTGGCCTCACTCAAGGCCTCCTTCAATCGATCCCAACTGAAGACGGCCGCTTTCACATTATTGTTCGCAATGTCTTTACTTTTCCTACCAATCCCATTCCATAAATGTCGGTACTGCATGGTACAGGGACTAGAATGTAAATTATCCTCTCATTACTATTATGTTTAAAGTTGTGCTGTAACTGATCTGCATGTATATATACTAAATGTATGTAAGATGGTCACTGATTTACAATTTAGGCCTTTCAAAGGCAAACAGGATCAAAGACTTGAACTACCTGGCGAACAACCATCAGTACCGGGCTCTTGCTGTCGTCACTTTTCACAAATAATACACGGTTCATATACGTAACAATGTACAAGTAAATATTCAATATTTTAGGATTACCATGAAAACATGGCAATTATCGCGCATACGCAAATAGTGTGTACCAGGCAACGCTTTTGTGAGGGGGTGTGGCCTGGGTATGAGGCTATAGGTAGCTATATTATGGAGCAGACATCTGGTAATGCTTCCTACTGTTGTGGTAGGTAGCTATATTATGGGGCAGACATCTGGTAATGCTTCCTATTGTTGGGGTAGGTAGCTATATTATGGTGGTAATGCTTCCTGTTGTTGACTATATTATGGGCAGACATCTGCAATGGTTTGACAGTACATATGCATAACACTCTGTACAGCTATAATCAATTATGCCACAAATGTGGTTTGGCATAGTCAGCTTCCTTGTTGCAGGACTTCTGCAATGTATGCACTAGGTAGTATGCAGTACTAGTCAATGTAACTTCAACCGCATAGCACTGTCTGTTGAAGGATCGGAGTTTGGTAATCGTAAATATGAAGGTCTCCATTGTTGTAATACTCTTCTGCGTGTTTACTGGCAGTAATGCAAGATCAAGTAATTGCCCTACTCCTCAATGGTTTGTTGCTGAATTCGTTGCTATCGCCGATCAAGTTGTATCCCCTCCAGTAGTACTTCATGATTATAGTCTCTCGTTCTTCAGAGATGTTATGCTGTTCACCGAAGAAGAGATTGTGCAAGTGACAGATGATGCAATTCAGTTCTTCAACACAAGGTTTGGCCTCGATTTCTCTCAGTCAGAGCCAGATGAGTGGGGACAACGATTCTATCAGAATGCAACCATGTGGCCAGCCAGAGTATCACCAGAAGTAAAGTACACTGTAACGTTCAACCGTTGGATAGTGTCTGGAAACACAAGGTCTATGTGTTTCGATTTCCGCGTCGGCAGTTTTAGAGTTGACTTCAATAGTCAGCAAATCTTGCATGGTACCTATGGTGGCGAAGAAGGCATCCCAGTCGCATCAACAGATACCGTTTTCTATGGTTTCTACAATATTCCAGTTTGTCCCCAGGAGCCTCTGGTGATACAGTATAGTACACCTACCCCATCCCGTCTAGATCCATATGACGGATTTCAACTACTAAACGTTGATCTTTTCCATCGTGTTTGGGGACATGGTCTCGCCCAAGGCGTCACTCGAGGTGTCACTTATTTCACCCCAAATAAAGACGGCCGTGTTCATCTTGTAGTCCGCCATCTTCTTACTTTTCCTGCTCATCCCACTTTTGTTCCATGAGTCTACGACGGTACTGTATAGTACAGGGACTGGTCCCAAGAATGTACTGTTTTGTCCAAATATCTGTAGCTATGTATAGTACCATGTACGTAAGGTGATCATGACCCTTTCATTTTCATTAAAGTGGTTTTTGTGTACAGTTGAGTTACTATTACATGTATTTGCCAGGAATCAATGAATGGATTTTTCATGCTGAGTTTGTACAGGTTGTGGCATGGCTGCATCTGCTCATGAATCAGAACAGCACACAGTTACATGTACATATAATTACTTGTGCCCCATTGGGAAATGTATGTATAGAAAGTCACAAAAAAACGTTTAAAAAAATAGGGGTGGAATCCCCAAAAAACAACTCGCATCCCTATATCTTTTGACTTTTTTCCAACCAGGTCTTATGCTTGTTACATGGAATGACAGGATGTTAGATCATGATGTCTATATCCCGTGGCAGTTTTTTGAAAGCACTGAGGCTCTTGTATGATTATGGTCCACAAAAGCTTATGACTAAATATAGGGCAGAGTTTTGAACAACTCACTTTGTAGACATACAATGAGGCAGCCATTTTTTTTGGAGCCATTCCGGTTTCATACAAAAGGGGCAAGGGGGAGGGAAGGAGGGAGGTCCTGAAATTTCTCCCCTTCCCCCCCTCCCACCAAGAGTCCTCCTCAGAAATTAAAGTCTATATTTCTGATACTCAGTGATTTATTAGTAGCTAATTTCCAGCCTTTTTGCGACCCCTAAGTCAAACACTTAGAATACTACGTACACCCCCTAATCCCATCACTTACATCATCAGAATTTTATTGTGGTCCACAGAAAAGAACATTGTATTGTATTGCATAATCATGCAGTATAATGAGTTTATATGGCTGCTGGTGTAGTGTATATGTAACTGGCTTACAATAGTTTAACACTGTATGTAAGGATCTGAATTTGCTAGATAAGAGCAACTGTAAATATGAAGGTCTCCATTGTTATAATACTCTTCTGCATGTTCACTGGCAGTATGGCAAGATCAAGTAATTGTCCTACTCCTCAATGGTTTGTTGCTGAATTCGTTGCTATCGCTGATAAAATTATCTCCCCCTCCTCTCCAACAACACTTCTTGATAGCAGTCTCTCATTCTTCAGAGACCGAAGAAGAGATTGCGCAAGTGGAGGAGGATGCAATTCAGTTTTACAAAACAAGATATGGCCTTGATTTCTCTCAGTCAGAGCCAGATGAGCTGGGACGACGATTCTATCAGAATGCAACCTTTTTTCCAGCCAGATTGTCACCAGAACTACAGTACACTGTAACATTCAACCGTTGGATAGTGTCTGGAAACACAAGGTCTGTGTGTTTCGAAAACCGTGCTGGGAGTTTTAAGGTTGACTTCAGTGATCAGCAAATCCTGCATGGCACGTATGGCGGAGAAAAAGGCATCCCAGTTGCTTCAACAGATTCAGTTGTCTATGGTTTTTTCAATATTCCGGTTTGCCCTCAAGAGCCTCTGGTGATACAGTGGAGTACAGCTACTCCAATGCGTGCAGATCCACATGACGGCTTTGTAATCGTAAACCTTGATCTTTTCCATCGCGTTTGGGGACGTGGTCTCCTTCAAGGCATCGCCCAACTCGTCCCAACTGAAGACGGCCGTGCTCATTTTACATTACGTGATATTTTTACTTTTCCTGCTCATACCACTTTCATTCCATGAGTGTATGACAGTGCTGCATGGTACAGGGACCATTACTCTCACTGCTTGTCGTATCTGATCTGTACTTATGTAGTACATACATGTAGTAGCATGTACATGTACGTAAGGTGATCATGACCCTTTCTTTTTCATTGAGCGCATTTTGCGTGCAGTTGAGTTATTGTAAATAGCCAGAAAAGTTTGCATGGCTTTTTTGGTGCTGATTCTCAGAATTTGTACATGTTGCGGCATGGCTACATCTATATTCACGAGACAAAAAAGCTCCCAGTTACATGTGACATGTTACTACTAGTGCACCATAGGGTGGGCCTATTTTCGAGTGAAATACCAAAACACTCGAAAATAAGCCCACCCCCCTCTTTGAGTAGCCACTAAAGTTCATCGCCCATGGGCGTATTTTCGGGAGATTACGGTATGTAGAGTCAGGGTTGTCTGCTAATGAGGTTAGCTAAATACTTGCCTGTGCTTATAAACGTGGATAGTATGGGTTCAGTACCAGAGCTAATGTCTGTATATTCCAATAGACATTTACTCATTGGGTATACCGGGAGCAGGGGGGCTATTCCCCCCCCTCAAGAATTTGTACAACCAAATTTCAACAGAAATACATAACAGCAGCAACTAAGTAACTAGAATGGCTATAAGTACCCCCAGAAAGCCTCAAAATCAATCTCAGAGCATCAAAAATTTTCTGGGGGGGCATGCTAAAGTACACCCTCTACGTCAATGAAAAACTCCCCAAACCTCAAAATCCTGTATGAACCCCTGAGGAGCTTATGAGCACCGGGAAAGCTAGCTACAGTAGTAGTTCTAGCCTCGATCATTCCCAGACTCTCGCTTATTGTACTGCAGGTGACCAAGGCTGCAGGTGACCAAGGCTGGATGCATGCCTACACTGTAAAAATGAATGGGTAACATGAACGCTTGTGTTTGTGTTGTATTATGTGACAGACATCTGGTAATGCTTTCTATTGTTGGGGTAGGTAGCTATATTATGGGGCAGACATCTGGTAATGCTTGCTATTGTTGGGGTAGGTAGCTATATTATGGGGCAGACATCTGGTAATGCTTGCTATTGTTGGGGTAGGTAGCTATAGTATGGGGCAGACATCTGGTAATGCTTTCTATTGTTGGGGTAGGTAGCTATATTATGGGGCAGACATCTGGTAATGCTTGCTATTGTTGGGGTAGGTAGCTATATTATGGGGCAGACATCTGGTAATGCTTTCTATTGTTAGGGTAGGTAGCTATATTATGGGGCAGACATCTGGTAATGCTTGCTTGGTGTAGGTAGCTATAGTATGGGCAAACATCTGGGAATGAGGCTATAGTATAGATCGGCCTAGTTAGGATGTCTATCTTACACAATTCAACTGGGCTTATAGCAAAATTGTTGACTCGGCAAACTGGTAAAAATGTCCATTTTTGGATATGATAATTTATTGGACAAAATTGGCTGCAGAACACAGCTCAAAGACGTACATGTAGTTGCTGAAATATCTCACAGCAAACTCACAGAGGACTAGGCCTTCACGATCATATCCATTTTTTCATCTCACGATATATCATCACAAATAATATCATGATATTAATAAATATTGTACTTCAACGCGTAACTCCTGAACGCTACGTACTATCTAAATCAAACGTGGGTGGCTTGTATAGGAGGCGTCACTGCAACAGTAACCCGGAAATGAAGCCTTTCAGCCTTACCGGAAGCGGGGCCGAGTTTGCAAAATTTCGATTGCGCGGTGATTTTCCAAAAATAGCGGTGCTACCAAGGCACGTATTGAGACTTCTAACGTGGGATTTCTTTAGTTGAAGGTTGGTACTTGTACTGTAGCCAGAATCATTCATGTCTCGCTGATGGTAGTCAAGATATGACAGCTGAAAATTTAGTAAAATGCAGGTTTCGCAACATGTCTCAATATACCGTTTAAGTCGAATAATGGTATCGTCACACACGCATACCGTTGATATTGGTAAGTATCGCCATACCATGTACCACTACACAGTATTACAAAGCCCAGTTACTACCTACCTTGGTGGAACAGCCTCACAGTGAGGTCACAGAGGACCACAGTATTACAAACACCAGTTACTACCTACCTTGGTGGAACAGCCTCACAGCGAGGTAACAGAGGACCACAGTATTACAAACACCAGTTACTACCCACCTTGGTGGAACAGCCTCACAGCAAGGCCACAGAGGACCACAGTATTACAAACACCAGTTACTACCTAGCCTCATTCCCAGACCCCTGTTTTATTCGGCAGCATAAAGGTAAAGCAGCTACTCTTCCTTCACGTAGCCAAAAAAATAGGGGGCCTAGGAGACGAGGCTATTACATGTACTACCACCTACCTTGGTGGAATACCTCACAGCGAGGTCACAGAGGACGACAATGATGTTGTTCCGGACAGCAGCGTGTTGTGAGGTCTCCAGCTCCCTCACCATCTGCAAGATGGAGGTCTTGGCTAGGTCCTCGTGCTGGAGGCACAGCTTGCCTGGGGAAGGACGGCAGGAGAGAGGGAGAATAACTTCAGCAGAAGACAAATTTACGTTGTACAAGTCTAAATTGCCTATACAGAAGCCTTGTTTCCAGGTACCTCCACCACTGCTTTTATTTCCTGTAGTACAAAAGCTGAGGAGAAGAGTCCTGGGAACTACATGTCCAGGGCTTCATTTGGGGGGGGGGGGGGGGGTTATTGGCCCCCCCTTGGGAATTTCAACCCTTCAAAATTGAATACACACGCCCCCCAAAATGTCTTTCGACGTACTTTTGCTCCCCTTGGGGATTTTCCTAAATGAACCCCTGATGTCCAGAAGTGACTTAGTGTGATGTAGGCCATAAGGGCCACCATACATGCAGTAACACAGTGAGCATACCTAGTATGATGTAGGACATATGGGCCACCATATATGAAGTAACACAGTGACTATACCACCATACATGTACATGTAGTAACACAGCATATGGGCCACCATATATGAAGTAACACAGTGACTATACCACCATACATGTACATGTAGTAACACAGCATATGGGCCACCATATATGAAGTAACACAGTGAGTATACCTAGTGTGATGTAGGTGTGTGCTCTGAGGGTCGGGGTCAGGGAGAGCTCACTTAGGCCCGTCAGTCTGGAGTCCTGGGAACGGGACCGCTGGCTGTCTTCCTCTGGGGGTAAGAATGGGATTTGGGAATGAAATACATGTAGAATCTAAGATGTCAAATTGGAATGAGATCTTATAGGACTAATGTACATGCAGTGAACATAAGATTTCATCTTGAGCTAATATGTGACTTAACAATTATCACTTAGTTGAGGGTTGTTACTTGTACTGTACCAGAAATCAATTCATGCCTCACTAATGGTTGCCAAGATATGACAGCTTAAAAATTGATGAGGAAATACGGAATCAGCCAAGTGGCAATTTCACCATTGCAGCAATCAAAGGCGATTTTCGGCGACCATGTGGGTAATCATTGATGAGTTGTATATACATACCTTGTTCGGAGGTGGCGAGTAGCATGGATTGAACCATCCGACAGAGGTGGTGGGAGGTGTGGACGGGGCATAGCTGAAAGTAAGAGGAAGAACTATGAATGAGTTGCGGAGCACTTGCAAATTATACTTTGTGTTTCTCTCAAAAAGTAGCCCTGTCATTTCCTAGAACCATGTTTTCAGGTGTAATGTCCTTATTATTCAAGGATTAGTGGGATGTAATCAGTAGGTACAACGTGTAGTCTGCTAGAGTGAGGTCTTAGGGCAATGTCCTTATTATTCAAGGATTAGTGGGATGGTAATCAATTATAACATGTAGTCTGCTGGAGTGAGGTCTTAGGGCAACGTCCTTATTATTCAAGGATTAGTGGGATGGTAATCAGTAGGTAGTAATTAGTCTGTTGGAGTGAGGTCTTAGGGCAATGTCCTTATTATTCAAGGATTAGCGGGAAGGTAATCAGTAGGTAGTAATTACAACATGTAGTCTGCTGGAGTGAGGTTTTAGGGCAATGTCCTTATTATTCAAGGACTGTAAGCCATTATGAAGACAGTGAGACCTCCCTTGCATACCTGAGTGATCTCTCCGAGGGTGAAGAGGTAGCAGATGGCCTCCGTCTCGTTGAACTGGGCAGGGGTGTCTGAATCTGGGGAAGGGAGTAGTGCAGTGAACACACTAGGTGAACATGCGGACAAACATGGAAGCCAATAAGAGTGCTACATATATAGGTTATACCACGACCACAAAGAGGTTTAGTACCTATAGACTACAAGGGCGAAGCCCAAGTAACATAATGCATGTACCTTTCAACCATGTTCTACATCAAAGTTTCATACAGAATTTTTCGGTGGGGGTGGGAAAAATGATGAACGTAGAGCCATGCCAATGTCAACTTATAAATTCTGGGGTGGGGAAATACCAGTGTGCTCCGCCCCGTATGAAATTCTGTACATGTAACAGATACATATATTTTGTCAGCAATGTCCCAGGGCTGAAATGTAACTGACCAGATGCCTTCAGCAGCACAGAGGAGAGGTACTGCTCGCAGCTCCTCAGGAGGGGAACACACCAGGAGTCCAGAGAAGGCTGGCAAGGGTGAAACAACACAGGAGTCAAAACTGGTAATAAATCCAAGCATGCAAGTTAAGTATCGTATAGCCGGTTTTTCGTATTCACACAGTCGGCTGAAATATTTGTGGTCTAGACCTCACAGTTCGAAATGGAATTTCAGTAATTGCACACTGACTGGGTCGAATGGAAAGACCGTTCTGGGTAAAAGAAAGCCAGTGGGTAGTAACAACATGCTTTGTTCCAGGTTTCTTAGTCCCCTATAAAGCTTGCTTGTGCTGCTAGCTAGAGGCTAGAATCCTTATTGCCCAATCTAATTAGCTCGCTCGCTACTAAAACTTTGATATGGGCATTGACCCTCACTCGCCATTTTTTCCTTCAGCCAGAACAGTCCTTTCACTCTTAGAAAAGCATGAACAAGACTGCAGGCCACTCTTCTCTCTGGCTCTTCGTTGGTCCGTCATGGTTTGGAGGTGTTAAGGCTTCAAATTTCGCAAAAAAAAATTTACGGTTCATGGTAGTGGCTCCCTTTGAAAATAACAGGCTATACAATTTAACATTAGCAGTTTCCGTGCATATGTACTAGTATATGTTCATGTACTTCCATGTATAGTACATCGTGTGTAATACACGTATACAGTTGTATGTTTGTACCTGGTATCCCTTTGGTGGATTCACAGCGCTGCATATCTGTGAGGTGTAAGAATTCAGTTATTACTCACTCCATTAGCAACGGTTATTGCTACAATGTGATATGCCAGTAGCTGATGGGGGTAAGGACTGTACCCAGGCCTGTTGCTGCATTCAAAGTGCTAGTTGCAGCAATATCCCAGTAACTACATTGAATATATATGTCGTGTATGAGCCCGCCTTCACTGGAGGTCAGAGATACAGCATTTTGAACACAGCAACGCGATCATGATGGAAATATGCTCGCTTTTTACCCAAAACTGCCAGACGTGCTATAAACTATCCTTAGGCTCCACTCACTAGTCACACCATGCAAAGCGCCCAGAACTGCAAAGAGGTTATAGAATGGAAAATGAGGGGACATCTTCGCTGAGTCAATAGTCATCATTCACATCGTATTCTGTCTCTAACCTGGCAGAGGGTGTTGACTGCTGCCTGGATGACGGCTGGTGATAGCTTGAAAGTGCTTAGGAGAGACACAATCTGGTCTGCAGGGGGCGTGAGAGAAAAGAGGAAAGGATGGAGGGAGGGAGGGAGGGAGGGAGGGAGGGATGAAGAGAGGTACATGTACATGTAGGAAGGAAGAAGTGGCTAGATATGCAATCGTGCATATCTCGCCAAACTTTAAAATCACCGTTCACCTTTGATATCCTGCATTGCTACTTTGCTGAGGTTGCGAGCCAGGTTGCCAACGACAACCAAGATCTGGACCAATGGGCAACTCGCTGATATGGAAACAGAGGAGCTGTACTGGTTCCAGCTGTCCATGAGAAACTTGGCTTCAATGGACCCAGTAGTGAATTGTGACAACTCAGCCAGAAGCATCCAGGCAGCCTGTAAGAGACAGCATCACACAGCACTTTTGATGGATAGTATACAAATGTTTCCATATAATACACTGATGGAGATATACATATAGGGAACTCCACAGCACAAAAGTACACACAGACACACACACACACATGGAGAGACTGATACACACATGACCAGACAGACAGACAGACAGACAGACAGACTTGTAGGTATATCGTGTAGGAGTACACAGAATAAACGTACCCTCATGTATATATATACGCAGATGCACACACAGACATGCACACACACACACACACACACACACACAGACCTGGAGGTGCTCCTTGCTGGCAGTGTGGGAGCACACGGCCTTGACGAGGGAGGGGGTTAGCCTGCCCTGCTTGGCCCAGAACTCCAGAGCCCTCCACAGGTACCTCCTCAAGTCCAGCCTCTCCTCTGAGGCAATGAGGGACAGGAGGTGCCAGACAAAGACGTGGGACTCACTTGTCGACCTCCAGGGGGAGAAAGACAAGAACACATTTATTCAGGAGGCGAATGGAGGGTGTGGGCATGGCACTAATACATGTACAGTGTACTATAAACAGATAAAGCTCAACACACACACACTCACACACACACAAACACGCACACACACACACGCACACACACACGCACACACACAGACACACGCACCTGTCGAGAGGGACGATGTTGTTAAGTAAGACCTCCTCCAGCAAGCTCATGCACTTCTCCTGTGCCCCACTCTCCCGGTCCATCACCATCGGCAACACTCCCTCCAACCACAGGCTACAGGGGGATACGGTACACGTACGTACATTATAACAAAACCTTGTTTCATTAACACCGCGTATTTCCTACATATCTTGTTTTAGGCATGCTTTTGTTAACACGCTCGCTCCCTCGCATACGCACACATGCTTGAAAACGAGAAGTTCAGGTTTTCCTCGAGTGGGAACACTACTCTACATGTATGTGTGGCAGTCCTGGATAGAAAACAAATGCCCTATCTCTGAACTCCTGTTAAGAGCGGGGCTCATACGTGCTGCTTAGAAGCCTCAATATGTGAAGCTTATACGTAATCTGTATGAACCCTGCCCTTAACAAAAGTACAGACGTACGGCACTTTGAATGTAGTGATGTAATCAAAATAATATGCGATGTTTGTTTTCTACTCAGGACTGCCACGTGTATTACTGGTTTTTATATACATGTCATACATGTATGCCTTAATGTTGTATATTCTCCTAAGAGGATAGTCACGTTTAGCAATTATGTAAGTACGTACCTGTGCAACATGGAGCACTGCATTCGCTCCAGTGTGAGGGCATTGAGAGAACTCAGGGCTTGCTTTCGGACAGAGAGGGCGGGGTCGAGACATCGCTCATGGATCACTGATACATCCTGTACATGTGTGTACATGGGACATTAACAATGACAATGCTACATGCATGTATAGTGAAAGAATGGAAAGGAGCACCACATACATTCATTACTGTATGAAAACTAAAAACATCCATATTTTGCAATATCGAAATCAATAAGAGCATCAACTAATCAATTGCACTTTTGATGAAAAGCGTACAGATGCATGAAATCCTTCATGGTAAGTGGCCGATGCTACATGTACATGCACATTGTACATGTAGCTCCCACTGATATGGCATAGGTATCTACTGCATTCTTGCGCTTCCGCTGACACTCTCCAATGGTCGTCTCCTACAACTTTTGGTACTTGTAGATATATAGTACACTGTAGGTAGACTTTCCAAAATATCTCCATTTTCACAGCTAACATATGTCACTAATTAATTAACTCAATCATCTCTACCATTCCATGCACACCAAAGCTTATGCCTAGTCTTAAGCACTTAGCTATAATTATGTAGATAAACATGTGGCAGTTCCGGGTAGAAAACGAACATTATTCCGTCGCATATTTCGATCGCATACGCGTGTTCAAGCGCCGTATCTCTGAACTTCCGTTAAGGGCAGGGCTCATACGCGCTACGTAGTAGCGTCAATATGTGAGGCTTCTATGCAGCACGTATGAGCCCCGCCCTTAACGGAAGTTCTGAGATATAGCGTAGTGAACGCGCGGGTGCGATCGAAATACGCAACGGAATAATGTTCGTTTTCTACCCGGGACTGCCACATATCCCAGACATCTGTACACATATCAAATAGCTACAATGTACTTGGATTGACTGGCAAATTACCTCCTTCTTGATGTTGTCGAGGTCCATCCTAATAATCGCCTCCAGGGCCTGTAGGGCAGCCTTCCTGACTCCAACCTTCTCGTCTGTTGCTCGGCGATGTATCATTGACAAGATCACACTCTCTGGAGGAGCAGCTGCAGGCGGAGAAGGGAGTATTGACTTCCCTAACTACATAAGAACAATGCAGAGTATACAGTAGCCTTGTTCCCAGGCCCACATATGCGTTTCGCTTTAGCTAGCTGTGGGCCTGGCAATTTTTCTCACGTGCACGACGCGTAGGGTAGAAGGGAGGTAAAATGGTAAATTTTTGTGTGGGCAAGGACAGCTGCAGTTCTCAGACAACGAAGGAAGGCAGTGAATCTATACTTACGTGTATTGTAGCTACTCTTCAGAGCCCATTTGTACCACAGACTAAGTGCTGAATCCTTGTCACCAGCAAAATAGTTGAGAAGTGCAACAGCCCTTCGAGTGGTCCCTGCCCTCACGCAATATATATAGTAAGTAAAACCACGTGAGACCAGATGCAAATAATTTCGCACTATGCCCTACAGAATCACCCATCGTACCAGCATCTCCATTCACCCTAGTCTCATATCCAGGCATTCTATCAAGCTTATTAAGAATGCCAGGGTATATGAGGCTATTCTTATCCCACTTATGTACATTTGGTGCCATTTGGTATAAGAATAAAAGCAAATATCATCGATGATTTGGATAGTATAACTGCAAACTGTTTTTACCAAGGGATTGAAATCAGATCTTGGGACTTGACTTCACATATACTTTATCATAGGACCTTGTCTTTCAAAACTTAGTTGGAGCTTTATAGGTTTATTCAAAAGAATAACTGATTTAGAGATTGGTAAAAAAAAAGACCGTAAGTTGCAAACTGTTTTTACCAAGGGATAGAACATTTGGTGATTTTAGGGAAGATTACAGTTTTTGGGACTACTTCATCAGATGGCCTTGTCTTTCAAAAACAGCTACATATAAGTTGATGTGAACCAAAAACTGATTTAAAGATTGGTATAAGTAAAGACTGTAAGGTGAGTATTCCACATGCAGCGGTCCTTCAATGCATGGCAAAAAGTTATCTGTAGAACAGTGTTGATCCAAACAATTGCATTATTTTTTCTTGCACCCTGCAGGTCCTAGTTTTCATCTATTAAAATTGCAGCACTGCCTCTCCAGCAACAACAGAGACAAACAACTGAAGCAAAATGTTGGAATTACTTACTTTCATATTTGTTTTTTTGCTGTCTGTCTCAGCAGGAGAAATTGAGAAGCAACATCTTTACGTGAAGCCCACCCCCACCTCCACTGGCTGTCCACAAGATGAGGTGTGTATGACATTCTCAGACTATTTACAGAATGCGAGTGACTACTTCACTTCTAATACTGCCATTCACTTCCTACCTGGCAATCATACCATCAAGAGCAATGAGCCTAGCCACAAGTACAACTGTTTACTGGTGTCAGATGTCCACAACCTCTCACTATCTGGCTATACTGGTGTTACTACACTGCACTGCATTGAGAGGTTTGGGCTTGCCTTTGTGAATGCAACAGAGCTACGTATTTCAGACATCATTAATTGCGGTCAAACAATTACCTGTACTGCTAGTGTACTGAGGAACAATTACTTTGTAGAGATTCCTGAGAGCACCAAAGCAGCTCTTACTTTGGTTAACCTCCATTCACTTGTACTTCAGAATGTTCAAATACAGGCAAGCTATGGATATGGTCTGATTGGTGTGAATGTGTTAGGTAATTCAACAATAACCAACTGCACTTTCACCCACAACATGTGGCGGTCTGATGATGCCAACACTAGCAGTACACTACACCATTCATATGCTAGGCCAGGAGGAAATGTATTGCTATTATTTACAGATCCTGAATCACAGCAGTTTAAAGATGCCCTGTATATTTCACAGTGTGAGTTTGCTCATGGTACAAATACAAATACTTTCACTACTGCAACAAACAGTTTGGACTTTCCAAAACGGATCGATTCATGTTCTAGAGTAATCAGTTGGGGGAGTGGCCTAGGATTACTTATATACAAACCACTTGTAGTAATGAAAATCAATATTATTAACTCCGTCTTCCATCACAATAATGCATCATACGGAGCTGGAGCTAATATGTTCATTGCCTTCTGTGGAACCGAAAGAAAATCATGTTCAATAGACATTAGCAATTGCACATTCTATAGTGGCAAAGCAGTACAAGGTGGGGGCATTTATATAGGGTCTAGTTCTGGAGAGATAGCATTCAGACTATCACATTCCACTATCATTAATAACTCAGCAATGAGTGGAGGCGGTTTAAACATTGAAGTAGAACAGACGTATAGTAACTTCAGAATTGCAAATTGTGTATTCAGCGGTAATAAAGCAATGCAAGGAGCTGCCGTTTACATAGCACACTATCCTGCACTCTGGGAACTTTGGGAAGATCTTGGCCCTAACACACATATTAATGTTTCACAAACTATCTTTCTACAAAATATTGCAGATAAAAGTGGAGGTGGAATACATATTAATCCCAAAGACTGTGTTTTGCAATCTTGGACAGCCATAGTCAGAGTTATATACACAAATTGCAGTTTCATTGAGAATAGAGCAGAAAGCGGATATGCCATGAGCATTGAGAGTTGTTACAGTAAAAGCAAACCATACAAAAACCTACTTTCTATCCATCTATTCAATACTGAAGTTAGGAACAATGGAAGACACAGATATAGTAATGGGGATCACTGCACTGCAGTATTTTGCATCGATAGTACAGAAGAAGTTCTATTAAGTAATAGTACATTCGTGGGGAACAGTGGCAGTGCGGTATATGTTAATGAATCAAAGTTATTTATCTCTGGTACAGTTAAAATAATTGACAACCATGGTGTCAATGGCGGTGGCTTGTACTTTGACTGCAATCCTCTATCTAGATATCCTCAATCTCAATCTTTCCTGTACCTCACACCTCACTCACAACTTTATATGGCCAATAACACAGCATCACTTCACGGAGGAGCAATCGCTGCTAAAGACTGGAGTCCTCTGAATAGTCATAAAGAATGCTTCATTCAAATATCTGACAAAGGAAGAGAGTGTTCACCATGGTCTGCATGCAGTGATACAAAGATAGTAATGGAAAACAACACGGCTAAAGTTGCAGGAGACTCCATTTATGGCGGGTCTCTTGCAAAATGCTACATACAGCTTGGTACGGCATGGATGTATTCGAACATACTTCAAGTATTGGAAATTCATAACAAACTGTCTTTATCAGAGGTTGCATCAGATCCATTTAGGGTTTGTTTCTGTGATAAACGCTTTACTATGAGCGGATCAGAATGCATAAACGAGATGCAGGATAATGTCTTCTACGGCCAAACACTCCAAATTCCAGCAGTAGCAACAGGACAATTCAACAATGCTTCCCCAGCACTTGTTCAGACAAGAATTATCTCTGACATGGATGAAATATTCTTAGGAGAGAGACAAAATTTTCAGGAGCTAGGACGTGATTGTTCACCACTGGTATACCTATTCGATTATTCAAGAAAAAAGGTGAGCAGCTTTCAACTTCACATTTCTATTGAAGGAAGTAGTTTAAAAACCTTTCCTGCAGTTGTCAATGTGACTGTTCTCAACTGTCCACCTGGTTTTGAGCTCTCCTCTGATCTCTCCACATGTCAATGTGAACCACATCTGGAAGCATATGGAATAAGGTGCGATATAGATACCCAGAAATTTACTTGGCCAGCACCAATGTGGATCGGGTACTACAAAGAACAGCAAGTGGCAGTCCACACCAACTGTCCATTTCACTACTGCAAACCAGAAGATAATGAATTCACTCTTGACAATCAGGACAAACAGTGTGCATACAACCGCTCTGGTGTCCTCTGTGGGGCATGCCAGCAGGGACTCAGCCTGGCCCTGGGAACCTCTCAGTGTCTCAAATGCTCAAATGTTTACCTCCTCCTCCTCATCCCATTTGCTTTGGCTGGAGTTGTACTGGTGTTTCTGCTCCTGAAATGCAACCTCACTGTAGCAGTTGGAAGTATTAATGGACTCATCTTCTATGTCAACATCGTTCAGATTAATTATGCCACTTTCTTTCCACAAGGAGCTCAAAACATGACCCTCCTCACAAAATTTCTTTCAATTTTTGTAGCTTGGCTGAATTTAGATCTCGGGATCCAAATGTGCTTCTCTGCTGGATTGAATGCATACACTAAAACATGGCTACAGTTTGTGTTTCCAGTGTATGTGTGGATCATGGTTGGCTTCATGATCTATGGCAGCAGATATTATCCAACGGTCGCCAGATTAATAGGTTCCAATGCAGTTCAAGTCCTAGCCACCTTGTTCCTGCTGTCCTATGCAAAACTCTTGCGTACAGTAATTGCAGTTTTTGACTCTACTACCTTGGTAGGTAAGAATTCCTCCACCCCACTGGTATGGCTTTTGGACGGTAATGTATTGTTCTTTAGGGGAACTCACATTGCACTTCTAGTAATGACATTAGTGATCATCTTACTTTACATAGTACCTTTCACCATACTTGTTCTATTGGCTCCATGCTTGCAGGCTAAATCAAATCATACAATAGCCCGACTAGTTAACATCAAACTGAAGCCTCTGTTAGATGTCTACCAAGGACCTTACAAGGACAGCTTCAGATACTGGACTGGACTCATGCTACTTGTACGTACCATACTGTTCAGTGCATTTGCAGGAAATGTCCTCGGAAAACCAGAAATAGATTTGTTTGCAGTGATAGTAAGCATAGTGTTCGTGGTAATACTTTACTGGAATTCTGGAAGGGTATACAAGAAACGTTTATGGCACATAGCGGAGTCATTTTACCTTCTCAACCTGGTCATTCTGACAGCAGCAACCTCTCTCCTGAGAAGCTTGGAAGAGCCTTCTTCCTCAACAAGACAAGAAATTGTGACTGATGTTATGGTAGGGACAGCATTTATAGTGTTCTGTGCCATAGTACTGTACCACTTCTGTGTATACGTCTTAAAGACCTCAGTGACAAGGACAAATATCAAACAAGCTGTACAAAGTCTTTTGAGGAACAAATTTCGTAATCGAGAACAGCCCACCATTGGGGTAAATCCCAACACAAGTGGTACACCCAACAATATACATACTGTGTCTCACCTTGAGTTAAACCTGCGTGAACCTTTGCTTTCAGTTACCAATTAATTGTAATTATTATATATTGCACTTTTTCACTGACTGAGACATTACCAAGAATATTTTTACATACTCCATTTCTGTTGTGCTATGTAATCACTATACACTGTCAAGTTAGAAAATATTAAGGAAAATAAGCACTGAATGTCGGGGGGGTTTTGCTTGTAGTTTTGTGAATTAGGTATACTTGAAGATCGAGCTTACTGCTACAGCAGTAATGAAAATGTGGTACATGTACATACACATGTGCATGTAGCTGCTACGATAAGTATTTCTGCGGAATAAAAAGTACAAGCAGGGAGTAGCTTTGACTATCTGGTTCTTCAAATTTATGATGTGCTTTGGTATAGTTTTCTTGTATGAAAACATACATGTAAGTGTATACATGCCTGTTTGCTCATAATTTGTTGTGCTTCCAGCACCTTTAACCCGCATTCTATCCTCTGTTGCTACCGCATCATACACATGGTAAGACATACATGTATCAGGCCTTCTCCCCATGGCTACATGGCTAAGAGATAAAATCTCAGTGGGGGGGGGGGAGGCTTGGCATGAGTTTAATGTATCTCCTCGTGCCTGCAGAGTATACAGTGCATGCTAGTAGAGGTGTTCAACAGTATGTAACTGTCAAGTGTACATACTGTTATTAATTAAACTTGCACAGCTTTAATTATTTTATAATTAAAGTTGATAGTGAAATAATCGATCTAATGTCGTAACAAATTTCATTGCAAACACAAAAAAAATTACTCCAACCTTGAAAACAGTGCACTCATAGCAAGAAGCTTGGCAATTAAGTTGCCGCACAAACCCACTAGCTATACAAAAACTTAAACCCTACAGCCTCATTAACATACCTCGTGGTGTCTGAAGCAGGGGATCGGTGGCTGTCTGAGCTTGTATAGTCCTTTTTACGGCCTCTCTGACCTCTGAACTCTCACTGCCAGCAGCTGCTGCTAAGCAGGTTAGGGCTCGTCCTCGCACACTACATGAGGTACATGTATGTATCATGAGAAAGAAGCTGTCACCTTTGAAACCAGATACTCTTAACCCTCTGAGTGCAGCGAGCATATACATGTATATACGCTCTACATTAGTCATCCCTCATCGTGGAGAGTGTATACAGTGTATATACGCTCGTACTGGTATTCATAGCCTACTGGATGCCGACATGGCTAACAAGCTTCTGAGGAAGCCCCTACTAATCCCTACTGATGTCGGCAACCAATCAAGAGAATCTAAGTGCTTACTTTTCGTGGTACTACATGTATACTTATATACTGGCAGCTTAGGCAAGCTTTCTAGCACCAGGACTACAGTTAGTAGCGATCGAAACGCCTATCGTAGGCTTAAGGCATCAATCCAGTATTTATCAACCCCAGTAACTCACCAGGTAGAGGGCAAACATTGACAGCTAAAGAACAGGGAGAGTATGAAAGTTAGCGCTTGAGTTTAGCTTAGCCTAACGCTATAGTCAGGGCGTGATGACGCCCTTAGCACACAATTTGACGACAGCTTAACAGTTCCAAGTATATGTAAACTAGCTTGTAGCCATAGAGTTTATGTACCTGGAATTCGGCAAATTCCACATCCACGCTTTAAGGGATAATTATTAAGTATCCTATTTGTATATCTGATACAATATCTTACACATACTTGTATACTTACGTTGGAGCCTTGTCGGAGCACCTGGAGAGCATCATCTTCAGAAGGAACTTGTAAGAGAGGCGATACTCCTCCTCACCAGACAGGGCCCCTTGGGGAGTAGCTTTATATTAAGCAGATATTGTAGCAATTACACATGTATACACTATATGAGACAGCATTAATACCCTGAGTTACAGTACCGCTCACGATTAAGCCCTTGCGAGTCGCTCACACACACACAATGCACTTGCGAATGGGCTCCTGAGTAACTGAAGCAAAGAAAAAAGAGCCAGGCTGAACGAGTGAGAGAGCTTAACATTAACTTCAGCAGCTCGCACAAGTACAGCTCACATGCACATACGCATGCATGTGCGAGTTTTCGATTACGCACACGTGTGCATGTGGCTTTCGAGTCACTCACGAGTGAGTGGTACTGTACGTGTACAAAAAATGTAGACATGTATCAATGTCCTTATATCAAACAGCCAAATTCAATAGTGAGTGAACTTTCTACCTGCAGGGGGTTGCCTCAGGGTCTCGGACAGCAGTTCAGATACAATGTCCAGAGCAAATACTCTAAACCCCACCTGTGAAGAGACAAGACCATATACATGTACATGTACAGTATGTATTTACTATAATTATGCTAATGTGCTTTGGTGTAGTGTATGCGTGATATTCTGTGTATATACAAAATGTATCCATGTTGTAGCCGCCACTATGGAGCGGTAGTAGGTCTCTCTTGGTACATGTAAAACTGCATGATAGATTTGTCCAGGTGTTTGACTCTCGGTGTGCACACCTTTCAAGTTTGAAGACGGTATACACTGCAGTTAGCACAGAAGCTATTATTGCCACGTGTCTTGAATAATACGCAATATGCAAAAATTGAATTTTACATGTATACCCAGATTCAGTAAGACATATGTACATTACTACCATAAAATATACACACATAATACAGACATGGGGGCCCAGTCATGTACATTTAGCTACATATGATGACCTGTATCACATACATGTACTACAGTACATATGATATCATGTATCAATTTACTGTTCTATTATTCTTACATGTACATAAACGTTCACTTGCTAATCCATGTTTATATGCACAGTTACTCGCTCAGGCTCGCCCCACAATATCCTGCAGCTACACTAGCATAGTCGCGATGTATACAGTTTACCAGCAATTAATATATTAACCAATAAAAACAACAACTTGCATCTGGAATCTACAGTATTATAATACTTCAACAAACAGATGTAATGTAACAAGACCTTTGTGTTTCTTGAGTATTTGTAGATCCAGTCCAGCAGCTGGGAGTAGACCTGGTCAGACAAGAGACGCAGCAACTTCCGCACGACCTGGAGAGACAACGTGCAAGAGATAAGTCCTAAAAACCCACGTCTGATAAAACACTTGTAAATGGGTCACTTACTGTGGCTAGCTTATTCCGATATTCTGCCCGGTCTGGGATCTTAATACAAAGGTGCTGTACAAGTGCCTTGAGTGGGTTCACCACGGCCTCACCGTGCTGCTCCAAGAGGTAACTAGAGGTGTGGGAAAGGATCAGTGTGTTCAGTTACACATTAAATCAAAATTGTCTATAGCCAGGCATGCTGTACATAAATTATCCAACTGAAGGTTATGCTCAGCGACAGATCAGCCAATGCTAAATGCAGCTGTAGAATGGCTAGGCTTTTAGTGCTGATGATAACTACATAGATACTATACATGTAAGTCTGGTACATGTACACTTTCTCACTGGTGTGAATGAGAGGAAAGCAGGGTGTGTGTGAAGGATTATAATTCCCAAGGGGAGGGGGGAGGGGGTCATGTTTTTAAGGTGCCTCCACCCCCACCCCCCAAATGAATCTTGCCTGGTACATTGCTAATAGACCCTTTACCATTATGATGTAATGGGGGTAAAAGTGAGTAGTGGAGAAAATATAGGAAAACATGCGCTTTGATGTAGTTTTCTTGTACGAACATGCTTGTTTACGCATGATTTCCTGTATTTTCTCCATTTAGTGCTCAGTTTTACCCCCCATTACATCATAATGGTAAAGGGTCCATTAAATCACATGACAAATGAGGAATTAGGGACAAGGTTACAACTACAATGTACATGTACACTACTTACCGTATAAAGTCGAGTGTGTGCTGGCTGACGATAGTGAGGAAGTGAGGGAGCGAGGATGATGTGTGGACGCCCCCATCTGCCGTTAGCATGAGCAGAGAGGGTAGCAGCTGCCGAAACACCTCGGTGGTGGTCTCTTCCAGCCCACCGTGCAGGGGGCGACAGAGAGACTCTAGACACTGCCAGGCATACACACACAGTGAAGTGTCTGCAGCAGCAGATCTGGAGAAGGAAGTTAGCATAATATTACATGTATGCAGCAGTCCCATGTAGAAACGAAGTATTATTCCATTGCGTATTTCGATCGCGTCACTGCTTTTAAAGCGCTATAATATACATGTACATGTATATCTCGGGCGGGGCTCATACACGCTGTGTAAACGCATCAAAATCTGATGCATCTACATGTACATATATGCTACACATGCATTACAGGTTGTATGAGCCCCGCCTTTAACAGAAGTTTAGAGATTTAGCGTTTTGAACGCAGTGACGTGATTGAAAAACGCCATGAAATAATATTCAACTTCTACTTGGGACTGTCATATACATGTAATATACATGTACATATACATTTGAATACTCTATAAGCTGGATTGGGTATTTTATACCCTTAGTGGTTACAGGATTCCTAGCTACTACAATATACATGTACATGTATATTATCACATGTTCTGGTCTAAAACTGGCTCTTAAGGTGTTGCAGTTACATTGTAGATGCTCAGAAACACAGTAAGTTAGGAGGATGTTGATACACATACATGTACATGTAGGGGAGGCTGTCTCATGTCCTCCCTCCCCCCTTCTGCCTCACCTTCCCAGAGACAGAGCAGCTGGGGCACTGGTGAGCTGGCAACGAGTCATCCTCACCATCACCTGCACCACCTGGCACTTCACCACCTCCTGGTCGGCCAGCACCAGGGTTTGCAGCAGGCACAGGAGGTCCTATAGGGGAGGGGATGGACAGCATATACATGTACTGTACAAGCCAAATGAGTATCAGGTTTAGAGCAGCCTGAAGAGCCTGGTATATTGTGATGTGAGTTAATTACGTGTACTTTAATACCGATCAAAAGACAGCTGCACTTCATACTGGAAACATTGTTCCAGTGCTAGTATGTGGTATAATGGAGTCTGAACAGTACATGCAGTAAATGTCCAAAGAGCATATGTGATAACTGTTATCTCCCTTCTACTCACCAATGTAAGCTACAGCTACATGTTCAGTGCTTCTACATGTACTTCCTTCTTTGATGATTAGCACATGTACATGTATACAAGAAAATGTGGGTAAAAGTGAGCACTAAATGGAGAAATACAAGCAAACATGTGCTTCTATGTAGTTGTCTTGTACAAAAACAAAAACATGCTTGTTTATACATGTTCTCCTGTATTTTCTCCATTTAGTGCTCACTTTTACCCCTCCATTACATCTTAATGGTAAAAGTTCTACTGGACTAAACATCATGCAAGCTTTGACATAAGCTCACCTTGATGAGATTCTTGAGCAACCTCTTCACTTCTTCCTCCCCTCCCCCCTGTACTCCCTTCTCCAGCACACTCCCATCTTCCACACTCTCACCCAGCACACTGTCATCCTCCAGTTCTGATTCCTGTCGCTTCCTCTTCCCCCTCCTCCCCCGTCCCCCTCTCACACTGTCCCTCCTCCCCCTCACACCCTCACCTCTGGTACTCCGGGACGAGGAGCGTCGACGATGGATGAAGTCTGAATAGAGAAATTAATCTTGCTTACTGCATTAGGCAATACACACTACCAATACATGTAAATGGGACAAAGGATGAATGTTAATTAACACTTGAAGTACTATTGTCACAGATATGTGACGTAGAACTGCCCAGACTTTATTTAAACTGACCACTTGGACTAACTGGCCCGTCCCCCGAGGGTCAAAAAATTCGCGTGGAAGCAACATACTGTGAGCATTGATTCGTAAGTGTACCTCTTTATTAAGTGCATGAATTATTGTGGATTGAGAGAGTCAGATATTCGGTAGGGCAATCCCTCTTTGATGCCACAACGTCAAAACTGTGCTTACAGCAGTGCTGTATCAAACTTACTCCGCACTTGATCGATCCTGAAGTGCCTGCTTGGTTCCAATCTACTGTCCTTTTTGCCTTGGATGGCTGTAGCAGATGGTCTCCCAAAAAATGCAACAAAGATTCCATTGCTTCCTTGACTTACATTGTACATGTAAGTGAAAAAAAACTGCCAAGCACTACACTGATATTTATAATATGCCAGGAAAATAATGTGTGGCAATATCATGCATGTGATGTAATCATGGCGAACCCATAAGGGACTACTTTCAGTTAAGCGCAAAGTCACTGTGAAGTTCATATTTCCTTGTTGTCAGCTGCTATAGGTGCATGCACCAGCCATGATACTTGCTTTGAAAACCAACCACATGCACCTAGGGAAGTGTAGGGGTGTGCTCCTACAGAATTTCTTTTGGTACACTTCAAGTAAGATGTACAGTACATGTACATAAGATAGTACATGTACACCACAGATACAGGAATAGTATGAGGGTAATGTTTGAACTAAAAACTCGTGCATGAATTCTAAGACCCCATGTACATGTACATTGTAGCTACAATGTATAGGCACTTGTTTTGAGGGAATATGAAAGTGCACAAATCCAGGGCTCATTCCCAGTTTCTATACCATACATGTACAAATGCAGCTGTCTCAGCCATACATGTACATGTACCTTAACTGTTTCCTGGGCAACCATACATGTACCTTAACTGTCTCCTGGGCAATCAACTTCCCACAGCTAATTAACGTACATGTAGGCTAGAGCCCTTACTTAGGACAGCCTCATTCTACGTTTCACTTTCGGATAAAAAAAATCGGGAGTGAAGCCTGTGAAAGAGGCGTGGACATGCCACCATTACCTTGGTCTGGAAACAGGTAAAAGACATCCAGAGCCTTCTGGAATATCATGGGATGGAAGATCTTGAAAGCACCACTCCCTACAGGTATGAGAGTAGCAACGAAAACAGTGACCCACAAGAAATAGCAATATAAAGTACGAAGCTACATGTACATTGCTGAATGCATTACATAAAATATCATGTACATGTATATTGTATGAAAGCTGTAGCTTCGTTCCCAGGCCTAGTACAATTTTTCAGATGTGTAATGCGTAGGGTGGCTAGGAGGTAGCCTCATCCCCAGGCTCTCTGCACATTTCACACTGCAGAGCCTGGATGTGAGCATGCAGGATTGCTCGAAAGACTCGCGCTTCTCTACCTTCTGCTGGTGACACCCCTACATGTACGTATCACATACGAGAAAAAATACCAGGCCCACATTAGCTTCAGTGAAACACATACATGTACATGGGCCTTAGCCTCGTTCAGAGGCCCATATGCGCATTTCACTATAGCGCAGCTGTGAGCCTGATACATTTTCTCACTAATAGAGGCTGGGAAGTGCATGTACATGTAAGCTAATACCAGGATGAGACTGTGTGTGCTGACCTGGTATCTGTAGCAACACAAGGTAGAGTTGGGCGGCATGGATGGCACATAGCTTGTCTGTCACTCGCTGGGAAGTCAGAGAGGAATAGAAATATGAGAATCAGACTTGGGGGCAAGTTTATGGGAATGAATTTACTATAATATCATGATAAATTTTAGCAGGAGTGCATTGACAGAAATGACGTACAATGTACATGTGCATGTGCATGTAACTGCAATGGGTGTATATATATATATATGTACATGTACATGTACTTTCAGCCACAGTGATTGAGCACTGCACACACCTGTTTGTTCCTCTCCAGGAGGCAGTAGAGCAGCGCCAGGAGAGACTTGTGGGACAGTCCTCCGTCCAGGAGAGTAGTCCAAAACCCAGTCGAGGGCACTGGAGGTGGGAGGGAGACATTTTGAAAACAATATTAACCAGACTGCCACAATAATAACAATATCTTTTTTTGTTAAATCACCAAAAAGGTGTCCAGTTAGAGGTTCTGTTCATTTATATAAAATTATATGTCTGTTGACTGTGTGTCTACACTTGTGTTCTTAACTTTTCCATATGATGGAGTTGACAAATTCCCAATTCATTGCTTACCATCTTCCTCTCTCTGCTGAGTTGTTCCCGCTCCGACCCAACGCCTGCAGGTGGCCACAGCTCTGCGCCAGCCCATCTCTGACAGCACAACTTCCTCGACCTCAATTGGAAGGGTGACAGTTTCACAGAAATTTTCTTCCCAGACGACGGAGACCCAATCCCCTGGCACGTCTACCAATCCAAGATTCCGAAGAACCTCTTGGGTTTCAAGGTTAAGGCTCATGGTCGGTATCTGCTCAGACTGCGGGCAGAAGAAAGACTGCAAAAAGCTAGTTCCAAATTATTAATTTCCCGCCACAGATGACAGTCACGTGATAAATGATACCTCAGCAAGTAGGCGTGGCTGCTGCACATAGCGAGCCCCTCTAGATCTGTCGCCATGAGTAGCGTGGATGAACTTTTACGGATAACTCCTGCCTCCCCGAGTGAGTGGAAAGAGAATGAGTATGCCGTGTACCGCTACTCACCAAACAAGTAAGCAAATTCACTAATTGACAGTCATCTATTCTGTTCACTTCTATCAACCATTTGATCTCCAGGACCATGGAAAACGAGGGAAAAACTCCTGGAGCAGGGTTTAGGTCAGAGAATGACTGTCTGACAGCAATGTAGTTGTATGCATGCATATGTCATTAACAAGGGGGGGGGGGGGCAGGAGATTTGATAATTTATCAAATCTTGGTATGATACGTATTATCTACTCTTGGGGCATGCCAATTTAAGTTTAGACCCTTTCAATTTATGTATTAGTTTCTGGTCACCTGCCCGCATCAGCCACAAAGTCACCAAGCTTCTTTAATTAATGGGTGGAGCATCCGGTTCATGGACGTACATTCTTTGAAGCATATGCAGCTGTACTGTATAATCTTTGTGCTGACAACCATTGCAAATTTTGTTCGCTCTCCCTGAAGTGTAAGTTCCGAGCTCCTGCTTGTAATTGCCATTTTGGCTCCCAGGCATGTGTACAGGAAATACAATGATCCAGTATCTTTCAAAGTAGCTGCTTCCTGTCTTCCAGCTTAGTGGCCCACCCGCCCACATGGTTCCTGTGAAAGGGTACGATCATGTATATTGGAATGGCCTTATGTGTTGCTTGGGCCAGAAAACCTGAAAACCTTCCAATTAGGGCCGTGTGCGTGGTTGGGTAGGCTTAAAAGCAATAATAATGGTCACGTGATCACTTATCACTTGTGACAATTTCACTGTGTAACATACTTGGAGAGTTCTATAATGTGCCTTGAATCTTAGTTGAACTTTGAACTATTGTCTACTGGCCTGACATTATTACACGCTTAAAATAGATTCTCTAACTCAACATACACTAAACTCTACTTATGTACGTACACTGTGGTCGCAGTTGTGACTATAGAGTCTATGCCCTTTGAGCCACTCAGTTTTTGTAGAGCACTTGCATGTGATGTCACGACCATAACACTTGTTAACTTCCACCTATTCCTTACTTCCATTTAGGAAAACAGTGGAAAGTTTTGTATTGAACTCAGAAATAAGAACACCTTGGAATTTATGCTTCTACTGTTGCATACAACACACACACACACACACACACACAGCCTCTCCCTCTTGGGTTCCAGCATCCCTCCCGACAGAGAGCACCTAGTGAGAGAACAGGTGGCCATCAAGATGTCCCAAGGTTCCCTCTACCCCGGCAACGGGCAGGTCACCACCCTCGACCCAGAGTAAGACTTCAGATTCTCAGACTCTATCACCATGGCAATATCTGCCTACAAATGGTAGCTAGTTAAGGAAAATACAAGCCACAAGATGTGACTGACTGTTCATGCTCATATATACTTAATATTCACTTTCACTGTAACTAACCCCTATCTCCTCCTTCATACAGGCTCTTCCCCCCTCCCTCACAAACCTACTACTGTCTAGTGGATACTCGTCAGCCCGGTCTGACAAGGGCTACAAGTCCTGGTGAAGGAGAAGTCTCCAAGCAGTTTCTGCTTTGCTTTGTATCAATCGGAAAACAAGGACTGGATTTATATCCTCATCAGCTTTCTTTTGTCTTACTGGTATACAGAGTCCCCTAGTATGTAGGTATCCTAGCTTCTCTTTCAGAAGGGCTTTTTGGAGTACAGTTCCAGCAAAACATCTGAATGTGCAGTACGAGAAATTTTTGAAAGTAATGCTAGTATTAATAGTTACTTAACTACATCAGTTTCGCTGTGCACAGCTTGCCATCGAAAGTAGCTTCACAGATAATCGTTGTTTAAAAGCTACATTTGTATGGACAGACTTGGTATTATTGGTATTGGTATTAGTCATGTGAGGATCATGTTTACACCCCAGCCTCTTGGGCCATGAGAGGGCATTTTGGTGAAACCGAGTAGGATTCTGTATTTTTTTTCTAAGTTGTATGTATGAAGACATAATCCTGTTCTCTTACACTGTCCTCATGTACGTATGTACCTACATGTATGTTACATTACAACTATCTCTGTTACACCTTTACTTGCTATATACGTTCCGTACTGAACTGGACAACTACTGTTCAGAGCTGAAACCGTTTTTGCAAGAACTAGTAAGTGACTAGATGTTTGCATGTGATACCATTTGCACTAATTTGCTTTTTTCTTCCTCTCTAGTCCTCAGAGAGTAGCTCTCTTAGTTCTCAATTGGAAACTGAAATAAAGCAGTGGTTTTCAAAGAATGTAAGTATTGAACAGCTTGCCACAGGTCATGAACATTCATTTTATACCTACCACTAAGTTTTGGGCAATAAGAATTAATTAGTGAATTAAAACTGCATCGAAGCATTCTAATATAAAGTTCATGCTTGCATTATATAAATCACTTTTGAGCCTGTGGGTTGAAAGTTGACCTTAAGAATTATGTAAATATTTAAGAGTATAGTATCTGATCACGATCATTTATTTCTACATGTACCTAATCAGCCATCATGTCAATATGATAAGGAAATATTTTTTATTCTGTAGGTTGTCTATTTGAGTAGAGTTATCCAACTCTGTCACAACCAACTCCCTCTCTTATTACACACGGTTAGCTGAAAATTCTGAAATTCGGAGTTTTGAAATTATCATATCTGGTATACAACATGTAGGCAGTGAATTCACAGGTGGAAGTGACGGGAGAGAGCAGTGAAACAGCCAGAGACATTAGACAGTAAGTACAGTGGCGGATCTAGGATTTTGAAAAGGGGGGTTCCAGTATCACCAGCAGCGGGAGCATGAAAAAAGTGGGGAGGGGGGGGGCTGAAAAAGTCGGGCTGTAAAGTAGCCCCTCCCCCCACACGAAGTGCGAATTTTTTTTTACTGAGCATTATAAACAGGCCAGAAATAGGTCTTTGCAAATCAGTACTGGAAGTGCTCTTGGTAAAGTTGTGCATGCAGCAGGCCTATGGCCGTAGACCTCACTAACTCAATGTAAATCTGCTTGCCGCTATGTAGTTACGTTTGCGCAGACTTTTAAAAGAGGGGTTCCATGGAACCCATGGAACCCCCTCTAGATCCGCCACTGAAGTGGAGTAGCCAACTTAGTGTGTAGGGTAGATAACCCTAAAAGGTTCGCAGCAGTCTGTAGTGGATAGCACTCACCCATCTGGGAGCATATATCGATCCCCAGAAATTTGGATACTCTATAAGAGGACATCTTCTAACCTCTAGGACTCTGCTTCTTCTATTTTTTTTTGTTTTTGCACGGTTTGAAAGGGGGAAGTTTCCCTCATCTTCCCCATGCACTAACTGGGAGCAATCGCCTAAAGTGTCTCTGTTCATGTACTGGTAAACTGTGCTTTTTAATGGTTATACAACCTATGATGGTGTCCAGTGGAAAGCACCTGTTAATGGTACTTTTCACACTTGACAAAGGAAAGACAAATTATTATATGTACATGCATGTATGCATATAGGTAGGACTGCTGATATTTTCATCTTGTAGGTTCCTTGAGGCATGCAGTCTGGCTAATTTGATGCAGTTTGACAGCAGTGAGGTAAACCACTTACAGTCCCATTCCCAATTTCCATTCCACATTCAAATTTCATGCTGTTTTAGAATAAACAAACTGACAGTAATGTATGGGTCCATTAGTTTGCTAATATGAGGGTCAGTTTAGGCAACTTCCTTTCAGTTGGTTGTCGGGCACCTAATACATGTATACCTTTATCACTTTCAGGCAGGTAGCATCTCCATGGTGGAAGAGGCTGGTTGCCAAGGTGACGCTGCTCTCACCCACCCTCGTTCATCTGTTACGATCAATGTGACCGAGAGTGGCTGTACAGTCTCGTCTAGAGGTGAAGTGTGTCTTGTGTATGCCAATGCCAAATGGCAAGTGCAAACGAGCATAGCAGGCCAAATCACGCTCCCTATGTGGACCTTTTTTGGCCCCGGGGGGGGGCGGGTGGCTGAGGTTAGGGGGTTCCTACATGCCTACACCCTGTAACATTTATCCTTCTGAAATTCTTGCTTATGAGCTGCTCATTTCTCCTCTCCTTCCCTCCAGAGAGCAGCCAGTTCTGCTCCAACTGGGCCCAGGTGCTGCTGGCTCAGGGCACCTCCTCACCAGATCCTTTCTTCCTCCGGCAAGCTGTGGAGAACTACAAACTCAAGGTTGGTGGGCTGGAGAGAGGAATCAATGACAATAATTACTCTTGTGCCAGGTGTTCACCCCCCCCCCCTCCCCATCCCCGGCGAAAGAATGTCTGGTGTCCTTGTCACAGACACCTTTACACTTTGGAATTTCAAAGGATCCAATCAGATTGCAGCTTTTAGTCCTTCCATAAAGTTTCTATGATGTTACATGTACATGTAGTGTATTCAATACTATTGGTCAATTCAATGAATTAGAATACAAATTTTAAATATACTATATATACAGTGACCAATTACAGATTCATTTGCAGCAAATTTGGAGTCTGTGACGAGAAATTTCGCTTAGAACACCAGACGTTCTTTTGGCAGGGGGGCATAAACATCTGGGCACGAGACTAGACAATAATATGCATTCTCACATTGTTATGTATGTGTGTTGGTGTACAGTGTAAATACACCTGCATGTGTGATGTATGTACAATGCCACAGTCTGTAGAATAAACACAGCAGCTTTTTCAATGCGTGGGTACATTGTACTTCGTAGTCGACGGGACGTCATGCCACAAACAGAGGTTAACCACTTTTTCTGTACATAAAACAAGGTTAGGCCAGCCAGGTGTTAATACATAATCACCCAACTGAACGTTTACTCAGCAACAGGACAGTCCAAGTTAAATACAGTTGTGAAATGGATCAGCTTGTCTCATGCATCTTGCTCAGCTTCCAGTGAAAGTGGTAACTCGACAATTTTGTTGTACACTAGTCTTCCAGTTAACTACCAGAACTTGCCAAGTAGAACTATCGTCGCTACCTACCACTTTTTTTGCCGTCTAGGCAACACAAAACTAAGATAGCTTGACGTACCTTGGCCTATTGGGCCTACAATCTTTCAATAGGCTCCACTGTACTGATGAAAAGACACACAGACAGATGCCAAAATATAACACAATTTTAGTAACAGCCAAGCGCACATGCCTGGCTGGTAATAGCTTAATAACTCAGTATTTATTTTCCCTATATAGATTATTCAGGACATCAATGCCCTAAAGAGGTTGCTACGACAAGCTGAAACAGACTACCATGCTTTATACAGGTCAGTCTAATCATGTTTTAGACCTGCATGCTCTTGCTATACCTTTAGTATTAGTATTAGTATTCTAATTTTGAATCGTCCCATCTCATGTCTCAGGTGCTATGTGTTCCTGTGTGCATGTGGCAACGGGAAACTATTGCTGCAGTGTGCAGTGCAGGAGGCCAGGACCCTGCCATCCCCCGAGACCCTCTCTGTGCTGCAGGCTCTCCAGAGCTTCTCTGACAAACATGGCTTCAAGACTCTCAAGACTTGATCACGTATAGCTGGCAGTGGCAGATGTCGCAATGACCTCACAATGATACCACAGAAATCTCATGCTAGCTAGTGTCAATGCAAAAGTACTTGTACAGCTCCTGCATGTATATATTTTTTATTGGTTAATAGTCCATCTGGACCAATATTGCTGGTCTCTCCATGGCCTGTTGATACTAGGAAGTAGTCTGGTGTCTGCATGGTGAGATGAAAGCTAGTCGGGGGGGGGGGGGGGGCAATTGGAAGGGGAGGGCTGCTACATGCTTCGTTGTTGCAGAGATAGATGTACGTACAGTATGTATGTATACCATATAGCGGGTTATTTTTGTGGGTGCAAATTTTCATGAAATGAAAAGATGTTTTAGATAATGCTCCATATATAGCCGTACTATGCTAAAAGTTGACAAGCAGCACTGATAATGGTGACCATATGCATGCATGGGCCTGCAGGACAGTGAACAGCGGCATTTGGATGGTTATCCAATTCAGTTCTTTCTGTTCTCTACCCTCTAGATCTGGCTAGACAACATCACAAGTAACTCTTGCTGCAGGGCTGGGTGGGTGTCTCTTGGCGTGCTCCGCAATATTAGTCAAATAATATAATACTTCTTGCACTTGTATTATGAGTGAATATGGTTTGTATTGATCTGCTGTAGTGATTGTAACAACAATTTTCATACAACCATCAGATGTGTACATTCCAGATTTTTTTTTCTAAATCCACATGCACTTTGGCCAGGATGTGTCAGGTAACATGCAAATGCAATAGCTGCCCCAATTCAAGATGAAATTAATGAAACCATAGTACTTGAGCACACATTGTAATAGTAATGGGTTAATAATTCTAGCTTATTGCCGAGCGCGTTAGCGCGAGGCAACTAATCGTGCAGTGTGGGCTGAAATCTCAGCGTATATATATATACCTGGTATGTGTGCGCAACTTCCGTCACGCTTAGGAATGCGGTCACCGGTTACGTTCCTTATACGTGTTATTACTACGTCTGTACGTTCCGTACTACAGCTGTGACGAAACGCTTCCGGCCCCGGGAGCAAGCGCGTGTTCAAGATGGCGTCCTGACGAGTTACATGGATGCCGCCTTTGTACTTCTGACACCTAGAGATCTGGACAAATCGATCACTTCTTTTTACCCAGGTAGGCTTACTACAGCTCCAGCGCGATTAGAGTTTGTGTAGCCTCTGTTTCAGCTGAGATCTGACCGCTGGAGACACAGAGACAGACGGTACGCGGATCGATCGCCAGCGATACGAACGTGAGTTTCAAGCAACTCTGCTCTCGTGTAGCAGCCATAACTGGTCCTTGGAACTGTGTTGTATACAGAGACATTCGTCTCCTGAAAGCCCATTCGTGTAGAGTAGCTTCTCCAACAATTGCGTGCGCGATGCAGCTCCCAAACGTTCTAGTGGGTGTGGTTGTGTGCTAACTACCTTACATCATACCTCTGCGCAATGCGTATACTTAAGCCTGTGAGCGTGAGGCGTTTCCTATATTTTTGTCCCTGGCGGGAACATCTTGTCAGCAGCTATGGCCAAGAGCAGTAAGGAGAAACGAGGTTGCTTTGAATCTGCAGTGCACTTGTTTAAAGGCTATCTGAAGGGATGGGCTGTCTTCTTGGTTACTACCGCAGTCATGATCCTACTGGCTTCAGCCCTCGGAGGTATACTAGACGCGAGTATAGCTAGCTAACAATTAGAGTTTGTGTAATTAAATATAACAGTTGTAGTTATGTACGATATATAGTGGTGTAGGAAGCGTAGCTAGCTAGCGGCCAATACTCAGGCCCGTAGCCCGAGGGGTTCGGGGGGTTCGATCGAACCCCTTCTTTTCGCCGAACTTGCATACAACGCCACTAATGAACCGCAGAAGTAGCACGTTTACACGTCGTGGGTCTCGCGTAGAGGAATGGCAAGAGCGGCTTTGGTTCCATAATTTGTTTAGCTAGCTATGCCTCGCGCCTGAAAGTTGCTTATTAAATGGGCCTGTGCAAACAAGTCATCCTTAGGGCCCGGCTCACCATCAAAACTCCGCACCAGCTTCCCCAAAACCGAGAGCGCCTGAGTAGTTGGAAAGCAACGGGGAAAACATTTCCGCGTTCGCGTAGTCTCGCACCGGAAGTCTGGGCACAAGACTACGCTTCACACGGATTATCGGCTGCTTGCAGAGCCGCGCAGTGGCTCCGAGCACTGTTTTCGGCAGTTCATTATGTCGCTGCCACACCTTAGTCTTAGTACACAAATCCCCTTAAATTGGAGGCTGGCTACGGCCTGATGACCGCTACACTCTTCACTTAAAAATTAATTATTCATAAGCAGCTCTATTCTGTGTGCACTGGTTCCATGCGGAAGCTGACCGTGACACTCAGACTAATGGATCCGAGCTTATGGGTCTGGATTTATTGGGTTGGACTTCGAAAAACTGAGATTCTATTTACGCGGTAGCGCTTAAGAAATATTATCGCGCTTGCGAATTGGAAATTTGCTGCAATGCATGACTCGCTTCTTTTTCTGTCTAGTCTCTCCCTTAGACTCCTGAGACTGATGCAAAGTCCAATTTGTCTTTTTCTGGGTTGTTTGTCAATTAATGTTATGAGAAAGTCTCTGGCACTGTCTTCAGGTGCATAGCTACCTCTTCATAATTCTAAAGTTCATGATCGTCTCCTTCTCGCTGATTGTAAGCATGAAGTAGCGGTGCATGAAACTATACAACATAATAACGATTGTATGATGTAGCTACTAAGGTTAAGTTTATGTTTACAATTTGATGTGCAAGCTGACCATGTGGGCGATGTCATTGACGGAAATATACATTCACACCGTGACCCTCCGGGGCCGAGAAGTCCAGAGCACTTGTTTCGGGATTGGGACTTGAAATCTGATTGTATTTCCGCCCAAAAATGAACTTGGCAAAGAGCCTGTCAGCGGAAGGCATCAACAAGTAGCTAAACTCGCTGCTAATCCATATCTGCAATCCATATCTGCAATCCATATCTGCAATATATATCTGCAATATATATCTGCAATATAAGACGCAATTGAATGATATATGAAGTATAGTCAATAAAAAAATGTGTAACCTAAAATAGAGCGGGCAGCGGGGCAATACTGAACGCTCTAATCTTGCCGCACCACGTGTTTACTCTGCGTATTAGATTGCTAAGAAGACTGGAAGAGAGCTATAGTGATTCTCTGCCGGCGAAAAGACCTCAAGAGCCGAGAATAGCAACACGGTCTAATGGCCCTGGGAGCTGAAGTTGACCGTGCATGGGCTGTGGTAGTCTCGCAAGCCAGCCTTAATCAACCCAGCAATGTGATCGCTTACATTTTCCGACGGAGCACGTGTGGAGGGTCTGGAAACGAGACTGGGGCTATGAATAGTCTGCCAGACCGCTTGTCAGGCACAAGAAAGCTATAGCTATAGATATGCCTAGGCTTTACCAGGCCCATAATCATTCTCAATACTTACAGAACCTTATGTCTAGTTTTGTATTTGATAAACTATTGATATGTTGTATCTGCATGTTTGCCAACTTTGATCAGCGAACAGAGCTATATAGGCTTTTAATAGCTAACAACAGCAGAGATAAAACTGTGCCTTCTCCGGGTTACAGACTGTGCTTTATGCATGCAGGGCCCTAGTTTCATGGCCAACAGACTCCATCCAACTGTCCTAAGTCTGAACGGGTCAGTCTTCTGCTGCAGTTTCAAGGCTAATCCACGGATCTCTGTTAATACTCTTCTCAGGTCTTTTCGCCGCCAGAGAATCACAATCTGCTCTCTTCCAGTTTTCGTACACAGAGAAAACAACTTGAGCACGTGGTGCAGCAAGATCAGAGCGCTCAGTAATGTACTAATTACATTTTCCATATCTAGTCCCCTAACTGAAGTCAACGTCTACCCCCGCGTCACGCGTCACGCACGTGAGGAACAACCCTATTTTAACAGTGTAGTAAACTTGCAGGAACGGATAATAGATGCTGCAGGAACTGATAATACACATAGTATACTTACAGGAACTGATAATAGATGTAAGGTAAACTTGCAGGAACTGATAATAGAAGCATGAAAACATAATATGTTCTTGCCAGCCAGATAGTCTACGATACTTTGCCAAGACAATTGGGTGTATCTAGGTGACTCACACTAGGAATATATTTTTTTGGCCAGGAGCAGTAGCTAGCGAAGCATCCAACCAAAAAAAAAAAGAAGCTATTCTGGTCTTGATATAGCCACAAGAGTACACACAGTTGCCCAGTGTGTCAGACAGCAAAAATAAAATAGGGCACTCAAGAGTACATGCATGTACACAGGCTGCCTGTATGACAGAGAGCAAATAAAATAAGGTGCTGAAGAGTACACCCATTTGACAGAGAACAAACAAAAAAGTTACATAAGACGTACACTGACAAGAGTAGCTGCCGGGCTAGTGTGACAGAATGCTGAATGGTTGTGTGACAGAGAACAAACAAAAATGCTAAGATGCAGACCATATTATAGCGTGAACTTGTCTTAGCTTCAGCTGCAGCTAGTTCATCTTCGCCTAGCACAGATAGGGGAGCTCCAAATCACCTTTTTTTTTTAATTATGTGGTGAATTTAAATTATGTGGTGAAGTTTTAAATGGCGAGAACCATACAAAGTGTTATAACCACAAAAGCAATAGCAAATGGAGGTAGATTGAAGAAACGTCCATACAGCAAATCAAATAGATTCTACTTTATTTCTAGTAGCTATATAAGTGTTCAGGCCTTCCATACAGCAGCTGTACGGAGGAACACTTGCTCCGGCGCCGCGGCCGCCACTACATATACTGGTAAAATAGGTTAGTTTGCTTGCTAGTTTAATAATAACAACCCTATAGTTATAGCTTAGGATGGTACCTTAGTTATAGCTATAGGTCAGTTGTGATTCAAATTATTACATTCTTTTCACCACAGGTGAAACTTTCTTCATAGGCATCCTGGTCTACAATACATATGTGAAGAATTTTCTTGACGATACCAATATATCTGCCGCCAACGGCAATGCTACGACAGTTTCAGAATTTATCAAGCAGACTGCAAAGCCGGCTTACAAACAGATTCTCCCAGATTATCTACAGGTCTTTCCAGAGGAGTGGAATATGAAGGACTTCTTGTATTACTGGGCAGTAGGCTTAGGAACTTCACACCTTCTCTTCCAGGTAAAACCCTGTGTTTCTTCTGGATAGTACCTTCTTTATAAGAAAGTCAATAAAACATTTACACCCTACAAACGCTATAGGGTTGTTATTATTAAACTAGCAAGCAAACTAACCTATTTTACCAGGATATGTAGTGGAGCAAGTGTTCCTCCGTACAGCTGCTGTATGGAAGGCCTGAACACTTAGCTACTAGAAATGAAGTAGAATCTATTTGATTTGCTGTTTGGACGATATTACACTGAAATTAACCGGTCTATTCTGTCAGATAATCTCTCCTGTACTCTATGTTTATTTAACCTTCATGTGGAGTGGTGTAGGCTAGCTACTATTGGCCCTCTGGCATTCCCACTGCCTAAGCTAGCTACTGCCTCCTCCTGTACAGACAGCAGAGAAGCAACTAACCCTCTCATTGTCAAATGCATATAAGGCTCCACTGCTGACAGGAACACTCATTGGGCAAGCGTGAGCCGCTATTATGATACCACAGTCTTATTGCTGACTGTCAGACAGTGATCATGAGTTAGTGAGTAGCAAGTATGCCCGCACGGACTAGATTGCAGTGGGAGAGGGAGAGGACCGCTGAGTCTCCCGATGCCAGGTAGATCAGGCTTCAGCGACGCCGACAGAGGCCTGAGAGCTGCTATGTCTCCAGGCCGCCGACAAGACACACTGCAGCAGGAAAGGGAGCGGGCTAGAGCTCGGAGAGCTACATCTCCAGGTCACCGACAAGCCAGTTAACCTCACTCACGCTCGCCCCACAATGCTCTGCATTCACCTAGTTCTGGATTAGTTAAAATAACCGGAGTGTTAATAAGTGCTGCATACTATATAGCACCATCTCCTATTTAGCAAAAGCACAGTCAGGTTTTGAGGCTCTATTGCAGAGGTGTGGGAAGGTTAGGGATGTTGGAGCTACTGACGTGGTGTTTTTCCCTTCCTTATAGGGAATGTGTGGGTTTCTTCAGTGGTGGTACTATGTGAGGCAGAGGGACAAAGCTGAAGAATGGAAGTGTCAGCCTAAGAAATGGCTTTCCCACCCAAATGAAGTACATGAGATTGTTGTAGGATCATTCAGCCTGACTCTGCTCACTACCATCTCATCACTGTTACTCTGTTGGGTCAATAATGGCAACCATAATACTTTATACTATGAATTTGACAAATACGGCTATGCCTACTTTCTTGCCAGTTTCCTCATGTACTACGTGTTTATGGAGACGCTGTCCTATCACTTTCACAAGGTCATGCACAGCCCTTTCTTCTACAAATATTGTCACAAGCTACATCATAGGTGGGTTGATAGCTACAGTGGTTTCCTACTAGGAGATATATATATACTGTGACTTAATTAGTTCAAACTTTTAGCCATAGTATACTATTATTGATTCACAATAAATTTGGTGTAGCCTTGCTCCCAAGTTCTGCTTTTTACATGCTGTGTTTGTTTTCGTATATCCAATTGAAAAATTAATGCTTATGGGTTTCATATCAAGCCTGCATTAATTGAGCCGGAGAAGACTGGTAATTTATTAGCACCACCTTTAGACTTGTGGCAGTTTAAAATTAATGCATGAGAATACCATTATTTGACCAATAAAGAAACAAGTATATAGCTACGCATTTGCAGTACATATAGACATAGATCTACGCTGTAGAACTAAAACAAGGCTGCAGTTTCTGAAATAGTGCTGGTTTATTATAATTATGACTAACTGAACTCTGAACAGATAACCCCTGATTACTGCCATCTCATTGGCTACATGTTTTGTCAACGATCAAATATTTTGCCATAATCTGTTCAGCTTTTGAAAAACCTATTATTGTACTCTTTATGCCAGGCAATGCATGAGAATATTTGATTCTTGGCTTCTGCATTGGCCCTCCATTTTGGTCGGACCAATACTACCTAGCCTCAGTCCCAGGCTCACTCTAAAAAACAAGGGAGTATTTTAGCAGAGTGGGCCTATATGCGACCAAGGTTATATACTACCAGCCTTGAACTGAATATTCTCCTGTTATTAGTACTGTACTGCCCTCATACTCATGCAAATATAGCTATTATGTACTCTCCAGGCTCAACAGTTGTCTTTTGCTGCATGCAGCTGTTATATTGATCACTGTTTAAATTTACTACAACTGTACATGTAATGCTCACTCTTTGGCATTACAAATTTAATGTGTCTCCAGGTAGCTACCTAGGTCTCACTGCACATTTGAATCTCTGGCTCATTCCCTTATATTATACATAAATTACTCTAGAGATGTTTACTCACCTGCATGTGATGTCATTCTCATGATATAGTGTACCCTCTTATGATGACCCATTTTAGCTGTGACCCCATCTGAAGCTAAAGCTCCCTATATATAGGTGTACTTGCATCAGGACCACTTTTTTCAAGATGCTCTCTCTCTCCATTCACACAGGTATGATACTCCAACAGCCTACTCACTCTTTGCTTTTATGCCACTGGAAATTGCAAGCTTCCAAATTTTCGCTATTTCCCCGTGCATGTACTGGCCCACCCACACCATACCATTTTGTTCTATTCACCTCTTTTATTACTACTATACACTGCTCCAGCACTCGGGGATCATGATGGAACCCTTTATTCCCTGGGAACCTCATACAATATTGCATGATGACCATCACAAGTAAGCTGTTATGTATGTTCAGGCACACACACACACACACACACACACACACACGTGCACTGTATTCTATTTTTTAGTGAGTTCAGATTTCTGTAGTCAATGAAAAGCACTTTTAACACTTTGCGCGCCTATATATATATAAAAGCAATTGAGCAAACGTAACAAAAATATTATATAACAGAAAGAATAAATCTGAAAAAATCAGGGTTAGAACCCCGGCCTCGGCATACATGGTCGCCACACTTAGCGTACTACGCTGAAGCGTGGAACCATGATGTCGAGGCTAACAAACTTCACAAAGTTGCAGTTATATAGCTGACGCATAAATGCGTCACAGGCGTGCAAAGTGTTAAAGTGCATAACCCTCACACAGCATTGATGAGGGATAATGAGCATCAAATATAATGTTGGAGTACAGGCCTGCAATCTCAGGTAGTGTTTTGCATGACCTTGTATATAGTGGAATCTCTATAATAGGGTCCCTGTATGTAGCAGCAATTCCACTGTATAATGTATTTCTGTAATTTAGCCACCTCTTATATTGTGTGCAGCCATAAAAAATTAGTGTTGACCTGAGGTTGTGAGCACAGTATAGAGGTTGCACTGTACATGTCACAAGGTAATCTTACACACATTTTGGAGACAAGCACTTTGTGTAAGTCCCCTTACTTAAACTCACAGGACGCTGAATTGTTAATTGTACTAAAATATCAGGTAATTCTAAAGCCTGGCAACAAGGCTGGCTTCAAAGTGTGCATGGGTGAGGCTTGTTTGATTAATAATTATTCAACAGTGATACTTGTTTTGGCTTACTTTCTGACTCCTACAGATACTACCACTGCAACTTTGGTTTCGGCAGCTACTTCTGGGACTGGTTCTGGGGTACGTGGAGAGACCCAGGTCGGGCCTATGGAGAGAACATCTTTAATGGTGGGAAGGGACAGGAGAAGTGAATGATCTGAAACGGTAGTATTGAGACTGATTTATTTTCAATCAGATATCACTTAACAGTAATTTTGCTGACTATCACTGAGTGTGTTTCCGATAAACCGTCAAACTTTTATCATCACCCATATAACCACAATCATGTGTATACCAGTTTTGCTTTTATACTCTCTTACAAAATAGAAAAGCAGTTTTGGTGTGTAGTATCAATAATTTGTAATCAGACTTGTACTAATGGTATCACTGAGTGTATTTTCAGTAACCCCCTCACAGACAGTCTAACTTTTATCATGAACCATATAACCACAATCATGTGTATACCAGTTTTGTGTGGTAATCAGGCTTGTACCAATGGTTAAATGTTTATGGATGAACTGCAGTGTAACAACAGTCAGCCTACTTACAACAATATCATGCATGCTTTTCTCCCCTAACCCCCTGGCTACGGTGCTACACACGGACACAGACTATCTACAACTCACCACTGCCTGAGCCAGGACCACACAAATGCCAGCTAGCCACGAAAATGGGCGGAGCCTACCAGATAGTAAGGTCACTTTCCTAAAGACAACTGATTAGTGAAGACTGAATGACCATCTATCTGGCAAGCTGCCTTCTAGCCTTTCAGGCACACTCACAAACACTACTAAAGATTTTAGTCACAAATAGCCTACACTGGAAAAATTAAATGTTTCTTTATATAGCAGGAAACCATTAAGAAAAACATAAGAAACATTCAGTTTCTAAAGGTTTCTTACAACAGGAAACTATTAAGTTCTTTTAATCAGAAACATCGGGAAAAGGCAAGTTTCGCTACGATAGGAAATCCTTAAAAATATACTGGTCAAAGAAACTTGGATATAAATGCAAGTTTCTACATCATTGAAAACATTTAGAAATTTGAAGTTCCTATTGTAAGTTCCTATTGTAAGATAACATTAATTTCCTGTATCCTGTAAACTTGGATTAAAATGTGTATTTCAGCACTATACGTGGCCTAAATGGGATCTTAGCTAAGAAAAAAAAAGAGTGTTGAAAGCCAACATCAAAGTATCGCTCGGCCACATCAAAGTGCCGAATTTGCCCTTGAAAGTGCTGCTTTCCACATCAAAGTGACACACCCCCTCTGCTGATTCCAGTTGTCGCCATGGGAAAATGTAAATAGTACAATGAATCTAAGTAACTGTACGTAGCTCACGGGGGGGGGGGGGGGGGGGATTTTGTCAATTTCCCTTCCTACCTTAACACAGCCATTGTACTGAAATACATGAGTAGCCTATCAAATAAATTATTCTCGAAATTATCTTTATTCTTGATACCGTATTAAAATGGTGGACGACACCGACAATAAGAAAGAGCTGGGGATGCGGAGAACAGAACCGCTTATGCGCCTATCAGGTACACAAAGATACGCCGAATTTCATCGTTACAACTCCGTGTTGCAGACGCTAAAACCATCTAAATTGCCTGTTAGAATGATATTTCAAATTTTTTATGACAGACAGACAAAACCCATTGCTTTACCCCGCCTCCGCATATGCCACGTGGGGTAATTATACCATTAGTTTTAGCTTACATAGGTACGTTAACGAAGTAATCAACTCTTTGAAAACTGAATTCTGGAAAGCATGCTTCAGCCTTTCTATGCCCATCACATTAAAATTTAAATACAGATTATATGCTGTAACCGAAACGTTATATGTGTCCTACGTACTTGTTGTAAAGGGTTAACTTAAATTTATAGACCCAGCAAAGGATTAAAATACATAGTGCAAGGAGTCTGTGCAAGCTAGATGCTGCATAGGGTTAATTTCAAAGTCGTATATATATCCATTACACACAATAATTATTGTGTTATTAATTAATTAATTAAGTCTTTGCAAGCTAGATACTGTTAAGTGCACATAGTAGTCATCACTAGTGGCGATGTCATTGCTGATGATGAATCCTAGCTCCTCCTTTCTAGTTCCAGCGTTACCAAGAAGTCAAGATAAGTATAGGTTTGTTAGTTATCTACAGGATGTTTCATCAGTTGTTAGCAAGGCTACCACACCTGGTTCTCCCAAAAATATCTAAAGAATCCTAGAAGTAATTTAAAGTGATTCTGTGTATCCAATTGTGTGTAATCAGATATGAGAATATTAGCTCACATGTTTTTTACTATTTTTGTGACTGCACCATTAGGGATGCCTCATATTCCCAGGCTCTACTCCCCAGCAGTGTAGAAACACTGTGCCATAAAAGCTGGGAGTAGAGCATGGGAACAAGGCAATAAGTCTATAAAAGATACTACATAAAAGGGTATTTGCCACACACTCACAAGGTGGGGTACTCCATCTATTACATGGAGTTACTCCATTTGTATATGGAGCAGTTTTTGGTAGTTTTGGTACAAACGACACCCAATAACATGGAGGCTGAAACTGATATATGAATTCAGAAAGTAGGGAAAGAGAAAGAGAAAGTAGAGAAAAATGTGCTTTTAAAGCCACCTCAATATTCATACATGGGGCCACTTTATGTGTCCAGTAGAGGTACATATATAGAACTATTAGGGATGATGTAATGTTTCTACTCACTTGTCTATATGGATGTGAAAAAGCATTTGCCTTGAGGATAGACTCACAAAGCACGTAGAGACGCACAAACACTCAAAGTAGTTCTGCTGCCCCCATGAGAACTGTAACCGCATTTTCCTCGCCAGACTCACTTGAAAAATCACCTCAAGATTCATAAATAGGGCCACTTTGATGATGATGATGTCAGTATGGTTTATACAGCTGCTGAGCAAGTACATGTAGTTACTGTGGTAATTCATTTGTGTCCAATATATGTGATAGGTAAATGAGAATGTGCATGGCATTGTGATGCAGGAGCTAGCTGCCTACTAGTAAGTAGATGTGTGCATGTGGCTTCCTTCAAAGTTCCCCCCCCCCCCCCCCCCCCCTAACCCCATGGCTACTACGTTACACTACACACACACAGAGTGGCTACAACTCACCACTGACTAGAGAAGACTGGATGACCATCTGTAGCATGTCCAGAAGGTGACAATTATAGTATGCCAATTTTTGGAATAATTTGATTAGGATAAAATAAGGAGGATTAATTTCAAAATCAGTAATTATTACACTTTAAATGTTTTATGAAAAACTGTTAAGAGTTGACAGATACAGTCCTTCAAAGATAAACAGTTCCTAAATCCCCATAGAAATATGTATATACTATGTGTACTGAGTTAATGTATTTACTATGGCAGTATATAGCTATGTGGCACCGCAGTTTCCACAGTTGAAGACGATGGAATTTCGAAACAAAACTTGATCACAAGTTGGCAGCTAGCTTGGAATTATCATGCAAGTTTATCAAAGAATGCACTATTATACCAATTGAGCAGCCTGCCAGGTGTTTTATTATATCGTTTTTGTTTTTGTATTGAATTTACTATAGAGAGTGACGTCAACAATTTAAGTCAATTTCCACAGTTGAAGACGATAGAGTTTCGAAATGAAACTTGGTCACAAATTAGTACATTTACTTGGGATTATTATGCAAGTTGATCAAAGAATGTATACCCGACTGAGGAGGTGTTTAAATGTATCATCTTTGTAATTTGCTGTAGAGTGACATCAACACTTCAAGTCAATTTCCACAGTTGAAGATGGTAGTCTTAGAATGAAAGTTGGTCACAAGTTAGTACATTTACTTGGGATTATTATGCAAGTTGACCAAAGAATGCAGGTATAACTATATCCAATTAAACAAGTGTTTAATTGCATCGTCTTTGTTAATTAATTTTTCCTATAGTAGGAAACAAATCCCTAAAATAAATTTCCACCATTGAAGATATATTTACTTTTGGAATGAAACTTGGCCTGAAGTCACTATTTGCACTTATATACCAGTTGATCACAATCAGGTATAGATAATTTATGCACGAGATAGGCACAGGCAAAGGATTAGCATAGGCAGGGGTATCAACGTAAGGAGAATATCATTAGCAAGTAGTCACAATAATTGCATGCAGGCAGTTGACAGAAAATAATGAAGTAAGTTATGGTGGCCAAAAAAAAGATAACCGAAATAGTACTGCAGCTGGCTAAAGCCAAACTCAAATGAATAATGTTCGTTGAGCAGGAATGTCTAAAGCTGAAAAATTACTGAAAATATAACTGTCAATACTACCATTTAAGATCATTCACTTCTTTTGTCCTTTCGAACCGTTAAAGATACTCTCTCCATAGACTCGATTAGGGTCTCTCCAAGTACCCCAGAACCAGTCCCAGAAGTAGGTGTTGAAACCAATGTTGCAGTGGAAGTATCTATATAGAGGTCAGAAAGTAAGCCAAAACAATTCAAGTTTCACATTAATCAAACAAGCCCCACCCACTTTAAAACTCTGCCCTGTTGCCAGGCTTTAAAATCACCTGATATAGTACACTAACAGTGGTTAAGACCCAAAGAGCTGTTGCTGAAGGAGGCCCTCCACACCCAGATGACCCCTGCTGGAGAGCGCTTCAACTGCAAAGGAGGACTGGAGCTTCCTGATTGCTGGATAGCAGCTCTTGAGGCGACTACCGAGTGGAGCTAGGTCGGGTTGACCCCTGACCTCTCGTGACGTCGTAATGTGTCGTGACAGGCGAGCCTATAAAATAGCAGGTGTTCTCACATTAGCTTCACTTTTGCCCTGAAGAAGACTAGAGCATCTAGTTGAAATGTCGGCAACGTTTTTTACCGAATTAAAGTTTGCATTCAGAGAGCCTTTTTTTGTTACGTATCAGTCAGTTAATAAAACCTGGTAGAGCTAATAATTAGGCAAAGTTTCTTTCCAAATGTATGTTTGTATTCAGAGAGCCTTTCTTTGTTATGTAGCTATCAGTCAGTTGATAAAACCTGGTAGAGCTAATAATTCAATACATATCCTAACATCACCAACTGGCTATACGATAGTTCTACGTCCTGAATAATGTATCATTCACTCTGGTCATACCTGATAAACAAGTATATCTCCCAATACCACCTGCATGCCTCCTGAATATGTATAAATCATTTGAGTGGATGCACAATGCTTTATTAGGCTCACTCCTCATTTATTCTCAGCATCTTACTAGTATCATGGTGGTTGGCTTACACTCAAATATCACTTGTGGGTATATATATCATTGTGTAGACGTGTGTATGTGTATGTTTGTGTGTGTGTGTGTATGTTTGTGTGTGTGTGTGTGTGTGTGTGCGTGTGTGTTTGTGTGTATGAGTGTGCATTCATGTGTGTGCATTTGTGTGCATGTACTTGTGCGTACATAACAGGACTTACTTATGATGGTCATCATGAAATATGGTATGAGGTTGCCAGGGGAAAAAGGCTTCCAGCATTATCCCTGAGTGCTGGAGCAGCGCATAGTACTGAGCATAGAGGAGAAAAGATACGTACGGTATGGTATGGATGGGCCAGAGCATGCCCGCGGAAGGGACAACAATTAGGAGGCCTATGACGAATTCCAGTGGTGTAAAAGCAGTAGTTGAGTAGGCTGTTGGAGATATGTATCTGTGGATGAAGAGAGTGAGTGTTTTGAAAATAATTAAAAAAGTTGTACTGATTCAAGTAGCTACACCTATTATAGAGGACTTTGATCTCAGATGGGGCCATACTAAGTATCATAAGAGAGGACGAATTTATGTGAATGACATCACAGGTAGGCCAAGTGTGAGTAAACATCACTGGCATAGTTTATGTGTATAAGGGAATGGGGCAGAGTGAGACTACAGGGTACTTGGAGACACATTAAATTTGTAATACCAAAGAGTGAGCAGTACAGTTGTAGTAAATGTAAAGATAACAGCTGCATACAGCAAAAGACAACTGTTGAGCCTAGAGAGTATACTTATTACATTTTTGCATGAGTGGGAGGGCAGTACAGGCCTAATAACAGAGAATATTCGATTCAAGGTTGGTAGTATCGACCTGATCTAAAGAGAGGGCCAATGCAGAAGCCAAGAACCAAATTTTCTCCTGTATTGTCCGACCTAAAGAGTGTAATAAGTTCTTCAAAAGCTGAACGGATTATGGCAAAATATTCGTTTAAACATAGCTATAGCCGAGATTGCAGTGTTTATGGGTTGTCTATTTAGTGTTCAATTAGTCATATTATTATGACACACCAGCACTCTTTCAGAAACTGCAGCTTTGTTTTAGTTTTAGATCTCTGTCTATATGTACGACAAATACATACATAGCTAGCTATACCTGTTTCCTTACTGGTCAAAACAATGGTATTCTCATGCATTAATTTAAATACATACATGCATACTGCTGCAAGTCGAAAGGTAATGTTAATAAATTACTGGACTTGTACGGCTTAATGCAGGCTTGATACGGAACTCATAAGCATCAAATGTTTAATCGGATATGCTAAATGCAGCCATGAATAGATCAGATTGTCTCATCTTGCACAGCGAAAGTGCTGACTCGGCAATTTTGCCGTGCGTTTCCAGTTAGCTGCCAGGACTCACTAAAACAGCAGTATGGACGCTACCTACCACTGTAAAATTCCACTGTGCTCATGACTATAGCTAGTAACAAAATTATGTATTTTGGCGCACGTGATAAGTGCGGACGCACAAACAAACAAACAAACAAACAAACAAACAAACAAACAAACAAACAAACAAACAAACAGACAGACAGACCAATGCAGGAAAAGTAATCTTAGGAACCAGTTAGCTATATCTCCTAGTTTTACATTAGGAAACCATTAGCTAGCTACCTGTGATGTATCTTGTGAGTGAGCTTGTAGAAGAAACGGGTGTGCATGAGCCAGTGATAATGATAGGCCAGCGTCTCCATCCACATGTAGCACATGGGGAAATTTGCAAGAAAGTATGCATAGCCGTACTTATCAATTTGATAGTAGAAAGTGTTGTAGTGGCCATTACTGATCCAACATGATACCACTGATGTCGTGGTAGCACCCACTATCATGGTGAGTGCTCCAACAGTAATCTCATGTATTTCATTTGGGCGAGAAAGCCATCTCTTTGGCTGACACTTCCATTCTTCTGCTGTGTCCTTCTGCTTTATGTAATACCACCACTGCAAGAACCCACAGACTCCCTAGGGAGAGGCACACAAGTCAGTAGCTAGCTCCAATATGCCTAACCTTCCCACATCTCTGTAGCTAGCTAATAGAGCCTCAAAACCTGACTGTTCTTTTGTTAAACAGGAGCTGATGTTAGTTAATTTGCATTTATTAACACACATAATGAGTGTTCCTGTCAGCAGTGATTACATACATTTGACAATGGGTTAGTTGCTTCTCTAACTAAACAAGCTAGCTATCTGCACAGGGTTGTTTGCTTGCTAGTTTAATAATAACAACCCTGTAGTGTATGTTAGTAGGGTATAATTTTTTTTTGATTAGCTATCACGGAGTATACATATGTAGGGATGCCACAACAAAAAAATTACCGCTGCATTCTTAAATGTGTACAAAAATTAGCTAGCTAACCTGTCTATTCTACGTAGCTATTATCCGCCCATCCCATCCCTTATACCATCCATGTGAGCTAAATCTAGCTATAACTAAAACTGAAAACTCCAAGATAGGGAGTAGCTAGCGTCGAGCGGCACATTTCGATCTTGGATGTGCTTTAATTGGAATACCGATGGTTCGTCAGCTAGCCATTTAGCTCTTTAGCTGAATAGTTAATAGTTATCTGTATGCTTCCATAAAAGCTGTTTAAATAAATTTTGCATCCATACTTGGCCAAAAATGCTTGAAAAGGCTATACTTAGCTACCTTGTAACCTCGCTTTGTATATTGCAACACACGAACGCGGCGTTCAAATGGGCGGATACTACATCGCCAACTACCTAGCACAAGGGCGTATCGAGCACTCAAGTGGCCCACCCATGGGCGGATAATAAGTATTGCCTAACTATTCAAGGAATCATTTACATTTCCCATAGCAACTACTTCACAAAACACGTGACTAAGCACTTTCGTGTGGCAAAAAGAACGTTGTGTTCAATGGCAGCTGAGTAGCCTCGTACCCAGCCGTCCCAGCTTTTTTTAGCTGGGACGGCTGGGTACGAGGCTAGCAGCTGAGCGGAAGTGCTGTGATACTCACGCTGTAGTTGGCAGATCCGTTGAATTTATCCTGCGTGACGCCACAGCAATAGTTCACATACTAAAAGTACAAGTTACAAGCTTTTCTAGTTTCTGAATTCACTATAGAACCTACCACTCTTTTGCCACATGGCAGTAGCTAATCAATAAACGGAAGGTAACGGAAAATGTAGCGGTAGTTATACGGTCGTGACGTCACCTGCAACCGCTCTATAGCACGTGTAAATTGGGCTCTCATCTTATCCAACTACCAATGGATATCATTATTGCACTAGGATCTCCTTAACAATTAGCAACTTTGCTCATTTTGACTTTATAGCACTATAGTGCTTACAAGTCAGCCATTGCTGCATGAAAGTCAATTAATCATATTCATGTAGTTATTAATGTGATTCATAGCCAATAAATTATATTCCTGACTATCAAACCACTAAGATCAGCCATAATCAGTGTCAAAGCTGGAAAAATAGCACTTTTAGGCTAGCTCATTAATTATTTATAAGCTAGTCATTTCATGTTCACCCCGCGTATATGTATGTATGTATGTATGTGTATATGTAAGTAACGCTACAGGAATGCAATTATTGCAACATATTTTCTGTGGGTGCGGTACCACTTTCCTGCATGTGCAGTAGAGCCAAGAGCAAGCACTATGATAGAATCGCCCTGCAGAGAGGCGGCAGCGATTGGGAAGGCTACATGCGCAGCAACCCAGAGGAGTGGTAGCTAGGAGAGTGGACATCGGCGGGAGGTTTATCATCAGCGAGTAAGGCTGATTCAGCAGCAGGAAAATGATGACCGCTGTTCTCAAAGTCTCCGACTGGCCGAATGGTCAGCTGAGCAGCATAATGCAACCTGGTATAAGGTAACCAGAAGCTCAACTGCACGTGTTTGGTATTAAGGCTACAATTTGCTAGTCTCTGACACCCACCTGGGCGATAAGTAGCGCTATATGCTAACCACAGCATTTATAGTATGCCATGTTTATTACAAGGCATTAAGTAAACAGTCTCAAGAGAGATAATTAAGGGACTGTTTACGTAACGCCTTATAATAAATGTGACATATTGTAAATGCTATGGTTCGCACACACTTATCGCCCACCCCAACTGGGGTAGGTGTCAGAACAAGTCATGTAGCTATGGGTAGTTGACCAGACGCTCACTTTTCCCTCGAGAGTGGCTACGCAAGACTAACAATTTGCTTGCGATAACTGAGGTAAGGACCAGCTTCTGCCAGGTCTCTTTTGAACTATAAATATCCCTGCTAACACTCCACAATTAAGTTGTGCTGTAACATAGAGCTACAAGCTGGAGCTAACGCTATGCCATGTAGCTATGCAACCTGGACCTGCATGGAACAAGAAACATATGCTGCCATTCAGAATGTGCTCCATAAAGAAGGTAGATGATTCTGCTTTAGTCTTATTGCTGTCAGTTGGTTCCGAAAAGTAACTTCTCATCACTACTGAACAATTCTAATATCTAGTGCTAATCATGATTTACATCAACGCATCTGAGCAAGAAAACTTCTCTCTCTCTGAAAAACAACAGAAACAAGTCAAAAAAACTTCTTTTTTTTAAAATGAAAAAGCACATAGCTAGCTAGGAATGGAATCGCAAAAAAATTAAGCAACCAAATAAGGTAGGAACAATCAATAATTGCAGCACTTCACAACGCACAACTTCACACTATAACATTGGTAGCAGCATATATTATCTATGGTAGCAGCAACATGCACATAGACTCAATACTACTCACCCCACATTCTCGCAGACACAATCCACACCATTTTCAGCAGCAATAAATGATTGCAGCTGCTTACAATGCAGACAATTTTCGTCTCCCTCATGCTATACACAGCTACACACTAAAGAATTACAAAACTGGGCAGCACTAAAACTACCACTTATGGAGCATCCCGACCCCCCCTGCCCCCTAACTGCACAATGCCAATCAGTATTAATTAACCCATTTGTAATTACATGTATGTAATTACAAAAAAAACAAATGCACTTTCGTAACAAGCACCACGAAGCACGGTTGGAAAAATGGTAAAACATGTAGGGACGGCAATCCATAAAAGTATCTTGCTGTTGTTCCTTCCTTGCTTGGTTGCTGTTTTGGGATTCCATCCCTACATGCTGCTTCATTTTTATCAAATGTTTTTTCTTATTAAAAAGATACGGGTTTTACCTGGCAGATAAGCATTGTACTGCCTAAGGATACTGCCCAGTAATACAAGAAGTCCTTCATATTCCACTCCTCCGGAAAGACCTGCAGATAATCTGGGAGAATCTGTTTGTAGGCCGGCTTTGCAGTCTGCTCAACAACTCCTACAACTGTCGTGGCATTACTGTTGGCGGCAGATATATTGGTATCATCAAGAATGTTCTCCAAATACGTTTTGTAAATCAGCATGCCTACAAGGTGAATTTCACCTGCAGAAAAAAAGAACATACATACTGAATCAGTCACAGATGATCTATAGTTATAAAGTCTTATTACCACAGTATAATTTTCTTTAGTGTGCCGTGCGCAAAATACGCCTTCTAGGCATTTCAGGGATAATGTACTCTAACCTTACAGGATAATTGTACTACAATGTCCTACAGAAACAGAACTCTTAATTTAAACATGCAGCAGAAACTCTTGTTGGGCCATTCCAAATTAATTACTTATTTAACGGATTTCCAGAACACTAGAGGTAGGTCGATATAGGGCGGCATGAATTTAACTTCTTTCGGCCTGCATGAATGCCGTCTTCAAACTTGTGGCGCACAAAGTCAGAGATCTTGACAGGTTTATCACATCGTTTAACTAAGGAAGGTTTACTAACAGCTCTCAGGTTTAATAGTAGAGTTTGTGTAGCCTCTGCTTGCGTAGAGATATGAGCGCTGAAATCGGACGGCACGATCGAGCGATGCGAATGTTCGCGGTATTAACTCTTCAAATACGTCCCAAAATCTTGATGTGAGGGCTGCTCGCATAGTTTTCAAGGGCAAACCACTGATGCCTCTCACTGTGAAACAGCAGCCAAGTACTCGCTGCCTTTCTTTAAAATGTGCTTCTGCCGATAGTGATACTGTACATGCGCAAAAGTTGGGCGGTACAAAAAAATGTTGTTTTTTGGAAAAATACAGTCGGGAAATCTGTTAAACAAATAATTAATTTGGAAAGGCCTTAGCTAGCTAGCTACACTTGAAGCTATTATACCTCTGAGAGTTGAAGCCAGGAGGATTATGGCTGCAGTAGTCAGGAAGAAGGCGGCCCATGCCTTCAGAATTCCTCTATAGAAGTGCACTGTGGATGCAAAGGAACCTCGCTTCTTATTACTACTCTTGGCCATAGCTGCTGCTAATAGGCCTGGGCCCAATATGCCGAAATATATAGGTACGAGAATATTGCAGAACGGGATCGAGATATATTTGTTTCCGGACCCCGCAGCCTCACGTGCACGTACAGCCAGGGGAGTCCCCTGAGTTAGCGTGTCGGCATATAATTCGTTAGTGCGTGAAGGCGTTCCCCGATGAGTCTCTCCCGAGATGAAACAGTAAGCTCTTTTGCCTAGGATTTCGGGAGGAGCAGCACTATAAAGCTCTGAAGTAGCTATCACAGAGAGTTAGTGCAGCCTCTTTCGCATACCTGCAATTTAGGTTCCGTAGGATTAGGTTAGAGTTATACAGAACCTAAACTGCAAGTTTACCGCCTCTTTTGTTATGAATTTAATTTGTCCTAGGGGGTTGAAATAAAGCTCTTTTCTGTCCCAGGGGGGCAAATGGGGATTTAATTCATCCCAGGGGGTCAAAAACAAACCATTCAATCATTGTCCTAGGGAGCAGATATGGATTTAATTTGTCCTAGGAGGTTGAGAATAAAGGTCATTTCTGTCCCAGGGGGGCAAATAGGATTTAATTCATCCTAGGGGGTCAAAAACAAACTCAATCACCTATCCTAGGGGGATGGATACGGATTTAATTTGTCCTAGGGGTAGAATTGAAGTCATTTACCTGTCTTGGGGGTATGTAGCAGTAAATCAATTTTTGTCCAAGGGGGGGTGACAAATCCTCTTTTCCGAGGGGGGTGTATGCTTATTAAACCAATATACATTTTGAGGCCAAACATCTCGGTTCTATAGACTAGACTATAATATGATTCGCTGGTCATATTTGGGTGTGGCTACTCCACCCAAATCTAACTTGTTTATCAGCAGGTTGTTTAGACATAGGATGGTGCAGGTTCCAATTATGAAAAAATCAGCCTCAGAAGTTTGGTACTCTTCAACAGAAATGTAGCTATGGGTCAGCCATGTTTGAGGACAATTTCGGTCCTCCAACATGGGTGCTACATACATTTCAATTTGTCACATAAGTTCTTTGGCACAGTAATAGAACCTTCAAGCATAAATTATTATACTGGCATAATAGAACTACTATAATATGAGCATAATAAACATTTCCTCAATAGTGCTGATCTTGTAGGGCAATCCAGAAGTGACACTTCACGTTATCCGAGAAATTGAACTAGCAGATTCAGTAGTATTCACTGATTTTTCAGTGCAGGCATTGCCAGGCAACAGCAGAAGTATTCTAGTTGCAGACACTGAGCTGTCTTATTACATAACACGTGCTGCCATGGTTAAAGTTTAATATTATTCATGGGAATAGTACACCATACCAGTAATATAGTCTTGAAGGCATAGAAGCATAGCATAATAGAGCCTTTTTTTGGGCATAATCCACCAAGACTTATCTATAGCTACAGAAAACTCACGTTGCAACTCAAGCGCTGACTATTTTTCATGTATATGTGTAGCTAATATTCACATGTGGTAACATATTATTATTGCCGAGCGCCTTAGCGCGAGGCAACTAATCCTGCATCGTATCTTGCCTAGCGTTTGTATATATGTATGTGTCACACTTAGGAATGTCACGCTTAGGAATGCAATTTTACTGCAAGCACGTGTTCAAGATGGCGTCATACCAGTTACATGGATGCCGCCTTTGTACTTCTGGCGCACGAAGGACTAGAGATCAGGACAAATCGTTCACTTCTTTTTACCCAGGGAGGCTTACTACAGCTCCAACGCGATTAGAGTTTGTGTAGCCTCTGTTTCAGCAGAGATCAGACCGCTGGAGACGGACGGTATGCTGATCGATCGCGAGCGATACGAACGTGAGTTTCACTGTTTTAAGCAACTCTGCTCTCCTGTAGCAGCCATAACTGGTCCTTGGAACTGTATTTTATACAGAGACATCCTTCTCCTGAAGGCCTATTCGTGTAGTCGTCGCTTCTCCAGCAATTGCGTGGCCGATGCGGCTCCCAAACATTCTAGTGGGTGTGGTTTTATGCTAACGAACTTACGTCATAACTCTGCGCGAGGCTCCTTCTGCGCAATGCGTACGTCTAGTAAGGAGAATAATTTGGATGAAGTTATGAGAATAATTTTAATAACTTCCTAAAAGATCAAGTTTGGAGCATAATGGGCTATTCTATTTAATAGCCACGACACCCCCATGGAAATTTTCCAGGGGGAGGAGTATGGGTGGCTGTCCCAATCTTACAGTGGGGGGGGGGGGGGGTTACTTCAATTTTCTTCTGCACGGGGGAGGGGGGGGGGGTGGCTTTGGGACGAAAAAATTGGGTAGTCTAAGACATGGCAGGAAAGTATCCAAATAGTCCTATCAATAGCATTAATTCAGAAATTTGCTGGCGATTGAGAATCACCCGATTTACATAATTTCTGCATTTGCTAAACTACGGTGTTCCCATGCATGAGCAGGCATGTGGGAACTAAATTTTCATGAAATGTTGTCTGATATACACGGCCAAAAGCTTGTAGAATTTTAAATTCATGCTTCAGGGTCACTAGCTATGTGACTCCCTACCTGCAGGTACGTAGCTAGCCAGTAGTCTATACTAACTCCCTACCTGCAGGTAGGTAGCTAGCCAGCAGTCAGTACTAGCTCCCTATCTGCAGGTAGGTGGCTAGCCAGTAGTCTATACTAACTAGGTAGGTAGCTAGCCAGTAGTCTATACTAACTCCCTAATTGCAGGTTGGTAGCTAGCCAGTAGTCTATACTAACTCCCTACCTGCAGGTAGGTAGCTAGCCAGTAGTCTATACTAACTCCCTAATTGCAGGTTGGTAGCTAGCCAGTAGTTTATACTAACTCCCTATCTGCAGGTAGGTAGCTAGCCAGTAGTCTGTACTCATGCATCACACATGCAGGTGTATTTACACTGTACACCAACACACATACACAAAAATGTGAGAATACATATTATTGTCTAGTCCCGTGCCCAGACGTTCATGCCCCCCTGGCCAAAGAACATCTGGTGTTCTAAGCGAAAGTTCTCAACACAGACTCCATATTTGCTGAAATTAAATCTCTCTCTCTCTATATATACGGTATGGTATATTTTCTAATTCATTAAACTGACCAATAGTATTGAAGATTTATCAAACTAACGTCATAGCAACTTTACGGAAAGACTAAAAGCTGCAATCTGATTGGACTCTTTGGAATTCCAAAGTGGAAAGGTGTCTGTGACAAGAAATTTCATTTACGGCACCAGACGTTTTTTCGCAATTGATTCCAAGAGCATCTGATTCAGAAGTCCCTGCTTCCACACAGATCTGCTTTCCTCCAACAGTGATTTCCACCTCAGCCAACGGAGTGTCATCGCAAGCACATCAAATTGTCACTTCACTCTTCCTCATCTTCTCCAGTGGCACCAAGTCCTGACGTACAAGAGTCCTCGAGCACCCCGTGTCGAGAAAGATATCAGCCACCTGTGTTCCTTCCACCAGCTCAGTACGACACATCTCCATGCCACTCACAGCTCCCACTACACATTTCCCTGCCTGCTGCTGCCTCCCACAAAACAATGCCTTAGCCGAACACCTCATGGCAATATGCCCCTTTTAACACTTCAGCTCAATTCTTGCCTTCCGGACGCCCCCGTTTGCCTTCCATCCTGACTGATGTTTAGGGCAGTCCCTAGCCAGATCACCCACTTGCTTGCACTCAAAACACCTCCTTATCGACTCACCCTCCATGCGCTGGCCTAATGCCTTCATCCGCTTACTGCCCTGGAGCGGTCTCCTAGCTTGAAGGTAATCCTCTGCCAACTGCCTCACCTCAGCTGCAGTCTTTGGCTTCCTCTCGTGAACCCATACACGAATGCCCTCTGGCAATGCCCTAAGCACCTGCTCTGTAGCAATGAGCTCCCTCAGCTCCTCCACTGTCCTGCAATCTCTGGTTCACTGGTTGGCCAGGTCCAAGATCCGTGTTGCCAGCTGCCGGTAGGTTTCATCTGGCTTCTTGGTAGCTTCTCAAAGACAACACCGGTAGCTTTCCAGGTTTATATCGTACCTGGACAAAATCGCCTTCTTCACCTTGCCATACTCCTTCGCCTCCTCAGCACTCAAAGCTGTGTAGCCCTCAACTTGAACACCCACCACGCCCGTGGAATGTCATAGGCCACCATCATCCTCTTGAAGTCTTCAAGTGGGCTTCAATATCATCGCTCTCACACAGCTTCGTTAGCTTCACCTTGTCATGATCCACTGCAGTTGTCGGCCTATCCCGGTCACCGACCAACCTTGTCAACATCTCTATCTCTCGAGCCATCTCATTGGGCCACCGATCCATCTCAGCCTCCCTCCTCAATCGCTCCACCCCATACTCTTCCTCTCGCTTCTGCCTATCTTCGATGAGCAGCTTGATCATGTCATTAATCCCCGTAGCCACCGACACACCGCCGCCTTCCTCGTCCATCATGACTCAATCCCAAAGTTTGTACGACCGTCCCGACCTTGTTGTCATACAACCGTACTCGTGCTCCGTGGGCCTCGTTGCGACCGTCAATGAACTATCCCACTGCTGCCACCAAATGTGAGGGATCGCTTCGCAATAAAACTCAGTTTCTCAATAACTCAACACTTCATGAATAAATAGCGGCAAGAGTACAGAACACACAGCTCAGAAACTTTAATAGACAACAGGGCGCCTAGTGCACAAATAACAATAGCTAGCCTACACAACCATAAGGCCATCTAAACCACAAACGGAAGTAGGTAGCAATAGTTCATAGTTCCTACAATAGTCCAGAGGTCACGTAATTGTCCAATCCTTCACAATAGATCTTCTACCCTACAAGATGTAGCTACTCAAGCTAAGGATTTCTGTTTGTATATAAAAGATGGCACCCTCACCCTGAAACACACACATGCTTATTACTATCAAATTCATGCTGCTATGTTTTGCACAGGACGTAAATGGTGTGACTTCGTACTACGTACCTCAGTTGATATCCACGTGGAACGTATCAACTGGAACACTGCCTTCTGGAAAGATGTTGTACCCCAGTTGAAAGAATTTCACTTTACTGCCATGCTTCCCGAGCTGGCGCTTCCTACCCTACACAAAGGAGGGATACGTGAACCATCTCAATGATTGAAAGAAGCAGACAACTGGAAACAACAGTATGAAGAATTCTAGTATGTAGTATATGAACTTGTGTCATGCCATAATAAAGTTCAGTTGTTTGCCACTCACCTACAGCTATTTTTCTCGAGGCTAGTCTTTCTTGGGTTGTTTTCTGGCCCTCTGATCTAGCTATAAAGACTTCTTGATTTCAAAGCAGTCTGTACATATAATAAATGTTGAGTAGTCGTCCCCAAAAATTATCTACACACATTCATGACATGATTTAGAAGAAATATAAGTGGAAAATCACAACTTCATTTTTGTCATTTACCGGTATTTTGGAGCTTTTGACAGGTCCGCAGTCATTGAAATATCGTGAGGCTTAATTTCAAAAGCAGCCTGTAAGTACAGCAAATGCTGACTGATCATCCCCACATTACCTACACACTTTCCTAACAACATTTGGAAGAAATCTAAGTGGAAAAATCACAACTTCATTTTTTATTACTTTTTTGGAGATACCAATAGGTCCAAAGTCATTAAAATAACTGTTTGTCTTGATTTTAAAGTATCCTGTAAGTAGCTATAGCAAAGTCAACTAATCATCCCCAAATCATCTGTGCACATTCCTTAGAAGAAATTTAAGTGGAAACGTTACAACTTCCTTTTTGTCACTTTCTAAGAGTTTTTGACAGGTTTGCCGTCATTACAATTATCACATTTTGTCTTGATTTCAGTATCAGTCTGTAAGTACAGCAAATGCTGACTGATCATCCCCAGATTATCTACACACATTCCTTAATAAGAAATTCAGTGGAAATCGCAACTTCATATTTGTCACTCTTTTGGAATTTTTAATAGTTCCACAATCATTGAAATTATCATAATTTCAAAAGTAGTGTGTAGATATAGAAAATATTGACTAACCATCCCCAAATTGTCTTGTGTTTTGTCCGGCGATTTCTCATTCCATTTGTACAAAAAATTATGCTTTTAATGACATCATTAATGCTTGCAAAAAGGTTGCTAGTATACAAAAACACTTCAATGGGTTCATGGTCACCTTACACACATGCAACTCTAAATAGCTATAAATAAGATACAGCAAATACTTCAATTGTAAGAGCAATGTTAGTACCATTACAAAACCAGTGTGTTCGCAGGAATAGTCCCTGTACCATGCGGTACCAGAATACACTCATGGAAAAAAAGTGGGATGGGCAGGAAAAGTAAGAATTTCGCGAAAATTCAAATGTACACGGCCGTCTTCAGTTGGGGTGACGTGAGTGATGCCTTGAATAAGACCATGTCCCCAAACACGATGGTAAATATCACAGTTTGTGACCATAAAACCGTCATATGGCTCTGAACGGAATGGAGTAGGACAATTAATCAGTATCAGCAAAGGCTCCTGGGGACAAACTGGAATATTGTACCAGCCATAGATAAGAGCATCTCCTGGTTTAACTGGAATACCTTCTTCTCCACCATAGGTGCCATGCAAAATTTGCTGATCACTGAATTCAACTTTTAAACTGCCAACTTGGGCTCCGATACATACAGACTTCGTGTTTCCAGAAACTATCCAACGGTTAAATGTTATAACAAGCTGGTCTTCTGGTGACACTCTGGCTGGATAGAAGGTTGCATTTTGATAGAATCGTCGTCCCAGTTCATCTGGCTCTGACTGAGAGAAATCGAGGCCAAACCTTGTGTTGTAGAACTGCATTGCATCTTCAAACGCTTGCGCAATCTCTTCTTCGGTGAACCGCACAACTTCTCTTAAGAATGAGAGACTGCTATCAAGAGGAAATGGAGTGGAGACAACTCTATCGGCGATACCAACGAATGTAGCACCAAACCATTCAGGAGTAGGACAATTACTCGATCTTGCAACACTGCCAGTGACAATGCAGAAGAGTATTACAACAATAGAGGCCTTCATATTTACGATTGCTCTTAACTAACAAATTCAGATCCCTAAACAGACAGTGTTATACCGTTTTATAACCCAGCAGCCATATAAACTTCATGACTATGCATACATTGCAAAGCCCTGCAACAAGGAAGCTGAGTATGCCAAACCGCAATAATGAACAAGTTACATAAAATTACAAATGAAGAAGCATGTAGGGATGGAATCCCAAAAAGCAACCAAACAAGTAGGAACGACACCACAATACTTTTATGGTATTAACTGATTTTAGCTAGCTATATATGGTGGTCCAAGCCTTTTAGAACACAATTATTGCACAGAAAAGTAAAGAACATTTCATATGATCTACAAAATACACCATGGGCATAGCCTCTCTCTGCCACTGGCATCAACAACATCATAAAAGAGAAGACTGCTGCTAGGGGAGAGGGGAGAGTGTCACCGAAAAGGAGTGACTGCTTTCAAGGAAGGGTGTCACTGAGGAGAGACTGCTGCCAGGTAAGTTAGAGGATGTCATCAGGCAGGAGGAACACTGTTATTAGGTAGCTACGTTCACTGAGAAGGAGGGAAGACTGCTGCCAGGCACGTGAGAGGGCATCACTTCCAGGGGAGGGCATCACTCTTGAATTTGGTTAACCCAACTAAACAGTACTTCCTAACTGCATGGTTGCATATGCTTAACAAACGCGATCTTAAGAAACAGCCGAGCGTGTGCTTGGCTCGTAAAAATTGTTGTTATCATAATTTCCTTAACACCTACTTGATGACTAATTTAATTAATGTTCTGTGTTTTTGGACACAAGTATTGGGATACGTACCAAAACCCACTACATTCAATCTCAGAGCAGCATGATTTCCCAAAAAACATCTTGCGGGGGGAGCATGCATGCCCTCACATTCCCTAGGTGCGAAAGCTTAGCCCACATTGTCACTTGCAGCTCATAGATTTGCATACTGGCAGCCAGTCTGACATTGGAAGCATGTTATGCTACATAAAGCGGTGCATATTTGTCGAGATGTAGTTGTGGGTTAATAGATATGGGATTTCTGCACATAATATAGCTACCTACCACAACAGTAGAACTCTACCGAGTATTAATTGCCAGCTGTCTGCCCATAATATAGTTACCTAACACAGTTACAGTAGAAAGCTTTTACAGACACCCCCATAAATTAGCTACCTACCATGCAGGGCAGTTACCAGCTACAAAGCATTAGCTACCTACGACAACAGTAGAACGCTACCGAGCATTAATTACCAGATGTCTGCCCATAATATAGCTACCTACCACAACAGTAGAACGCTACCGAGCATTAATTACCAGATGTATACCCATAATATAGTTACCTATCACAACAGTAGGAAGCTAACAAGTATTAATTACGAGATATCTATGTGAGCGAAAACCTGGCAGCAATTGCTCATTGATTTGTGAATCACTTTTTGGAGTAGTGCTTTCTGTGAACATGACAAACATTACTGCATTTTGGAATATGTATAGCAAGGGATGCTAATTTTAATGATAGTACGTATAGCTACTCCATTCTTTTCCTCACAAGTGAAACTCTCTTTATAGGCATGCTGGTCTACAAAATGTATGTGTAGAACTTTCTAGATGATACTAATATTATATCTGCCGCCAACAGCAATGCTATGACAGTTTCAGAATTTATCAAGCAGGCTGCAAAGCTGACTTACGAACAGATTCTCCCAGATTATCTACAGGTCTTTCCAGAGGAGTGGAATATGAAGGACTACTTGTATTACTGGGCAGTAGGCTTAGGAACTTCACACCTTCTCTTCCAGGTGAAACCCTTCGTTTCTTCCCGATGGTGCCTTTTTTACTAAGATAATCAATAAAATATTAATTTTACATACCACTAACACTATAGGGTTGTTATCATTAAACTAGCAAGCAAATAACCCTATTTCACCAGTGCATGTATGTAGCCACGTAGTAGGAGCAAGTATTCTTCGTACAGCTGCTGTACAGAAGGCCTAAACACAGATAGCTATTAGAAATGAAGTAGAATCTATTCAATTTGCGGTCCACTGCTGACAGGAACTGTGGTGACCTCGTGGGTCTATATGCGGCCGAACCTCGGTGGTTTAACTTAGAACCAACTTCATCAACTCAACATGTTACATAGACATACAGTAAGAACAAAGGAGACAAATGAACAGTATGCACATGCGCAGAAATCCAGTACAATGATTACATAATATGAGGTAATGCATGAATATACCACACTCTTCCCTGACAAAATTTAGAAGTCAATATAATCCTTAAACAAGAGTTGTGATACAAAAAAACAACAACCAAAAATGAAAGTGTAAGAGTCCATGATGATAGTTTACATAAGCCTATCTGGAGGCCTACGTTCTCGCTCGGGATAACGACGATATCAATTCGCTGACGATTCGGCAGACGATGGTGAACGCTCGGTATCATTATCGGACGGATCGGAAAGTTCAACTTGCTCAGTAGTCACGGGTAATGTCCAATCAGCATCAGGAACCTGAGGTTCCTCCTCAGTGACGGGTGTATCACTGAGACCACGCAAATGGTCCATGTGGCGTTTCCACAATTGGTCACCGACTCGAACAAGATAGCTAAGTGGAGCAAGCTTCTTCACCACCACTCCTGGCACCCAGGGCGTTCCTGGCCTTAAATTTCGGGCCATCACTTGCTGACCTGTTTGGAGCTCTCGTCGACGAGCGTGTCTGTCATGGTCAGCCTTTTGTTGTGCTTGCTTGTCACTGATTCGTTTGTGGCAACTGGGTTTCAGGAGGTCAAGTCTTGTTCGGATGTTTCGTCCCATGAAGAGCTGACTCGGCATCTCATTGGTGGTAGCATGAGGCGTTGTCCTGTAAGTTAGGAGGAAGCTTGACAGTCGCTGTGACAAAGGAACTGTTCCTCCTTCTCCAGCCTTCATGGCCTTCTTGAAGGTCTGTACAAACCTCTCCGCCGCTCCGTTCGAGGAGGGATGATACGGTGCACAACGGATATGTTTGATCCCATTCATCTTCATAAACATGGCAAATTCACTGGATGCAAACTGTGGACCATTGTCTGACATGACTTGCTGGGGCAGTCCATTGGCTGCAAAAATCTTCCTCAGTGCACCGATGGTCCTCGAGGTAGTGGTGGTTGTCATCTCTATGACCTCAGGCCATTTGGAGTGAGCGTCGACCACAATGAGAAACATTCTCCCCAAGAAGGGTCCTGCGAAATCGAGGTGTATTCGCTGCCACGGTTTATCTGGCCATAGCCATGGGTGTAATGGCGCAACTGGAGGAGCACTCTTGATGCCCTGACAGGATTGACAGCTTTTAGCACACTCTTCCAATTCCTTGTCCATGCCAGGCCACCACATGTAGCTGCGCGCCACTGCTTTCATTCTAGTGACTCCCGGATGGTCCCGATGCAGTTCTTCGACCAATCGAGATCGCAGCTTGAGTGGGACCACGACTCTGGTGCCCCAGAGCAAACAACCACCCTCTGTGGAGAGCTCTAGCTTTCGGCTCAAGTATGGTTTGTACTCATCAGGCAACTGCGTACGCCAACCTTCTCTCACATACTGGAGGATCTTCCTCAGCATTGGATCTTGGCGGGTAGCAGTCTGTAGCAGCTCAGCTGTAACAGGCAAGGCCTGTATCTGACCCATCGTAAAGGCACTCCCAGTGGAAACTGACTGCACTGTGGGGTGCTCAGTGGGTAAGGGTAATCTGGACAGCCCATCTGCGTTGGCATGTTGGAGAGTGGGCTTAAACTCGATATCATACGCATATGCAGATAACAGCAGTGCCCATCTCTGCAGACGTGCTGCTGCTAACGGTGGTATGCCCTTCTTTGGTCCCAGCACAGTGGTGAGGGGCTTGTGGTCAGTAACCAACACGAACTTCCGGCCGTACAAGTACTGGTGGAATTTGTGAATTCCATACACTAGTGACAATGCTTCTTTTTCGATCTGCGAATAGTTCCTCTCGGTAGAAGTCAGTGTCCGGGATGCAAAAGCTATGGGCCGCTCGCTGCCATCGGGAAACACATGGTATATCACGGCCCCAATCCCATAAGCGGAGGCATCCCCGGCCATCTTCATGGGCAAGGCAGGGTTGTAGTGTGCCAGTACGGGAGCCTCAATGAGGAGCTTCTTGGCTGCTTCAAATGCCCCCATACACTCCTGGGTCCAGGCCCACTTCTGGCCAGTCTTGAGGAGATTATTCAGTGGATGTAACAATGTAGCCAGGTTCGGGAGAAACTTCCCGTAATAGTGTAACAGTCCCAGGAAGGATCGGAGTTCCTGCGTGTTCCTGGGCTGGGGTGCCTGGCTGATGGCCTCAACCTTGTGGGTAGTGGTGTGCAACCCAGTAGAATCAATACGGTGGCCCAGGTACTCCACTGAGTTACTCATGAAGACACACTTAGCTCTCTTGGCCCGGATGCCATACTGCTGGAATCTCTGTATGTGCTCTTCTTCGGTGCTTCCAGTGATCAGAATATCATCGAGGTAGCATATCACCTTCGGGAGTCCTTGCAAAACAGTGTCCATCACCTGTTGAATCAAGGCAGGGGCCGATGCTACCCCGAACGGGAGTCGAGTATATCAGTACAGCCCTCGATGGGTATTGATGGTCACAAGCTCGCGGGAGCTCTCCTCCAGACTCATCTGTTGGTAAGCACTAGTCAGGTCAATTTTGGTGAATTGCTTGCCTCCAGCAAGGGTTGCAAACAACTCTTCTGGCTTGGGCAGGGGTACTTGTCAACCTCAAGGTCAGGGTTTATCGTGACTTTATAGTCCCCACATAGCCTAATATGACCGTCTTGCTTGGGTACAGGTACTATTGGTGCTGCCCACTGGCTATGTGTGACCCTCTCAACGATTCCTTCCCCCTCTAGGCGATCCAGTTCCCGTTCAATAGCCTACTTCATAGGAAAAGGGACAGGTCTAGCTTTACGGAACTTGGGCTTACATTCAGCCTTCAACTGCAGCCTGGCTTTGAAAGTATTCATCAGGCCTAGCCCTTCCTGAAAAACCTCAGAGTACTTCTCTAGTAGGGCTTCTATTATGGGGTGGCAGGTGGTCAGGGAATTCATTCCAATGCTCTTCCAGTCTAGCTGGATATGCCTAAGCCAATCTCGCCCCAGAAGGCTTGGACCTTGGCCTTTGATCACATATAAGGGCAATACAGCATTTTGCTCACCGTAGCTCACTTTTATCCTCATTTCTCCCACCACAGGCATCTGCTCACCAGTATAGGTCGTCAGGATTGTTGTAGTCTTGTTCAACGGGCATTTCGGAAACAGCTTCATTCGAGTAGAAGACGAAATCACGGAAACGGCTGCCCCAGTGTCGACCTCCATGGTTTGTTTACCATTCACTCCAATGGTAGCTCTGATGGGGTGCACAGCCGCCTTGCCTCCCACTGTGAACATCGTAAATTCAGAGTCTGAGACTGGTTCTTGCTCTTGCTCAATGGTACGCACTGGCCTTCGCTTGCCTGGGTGTGGTTTCCATGGCCTAACTTGCTGGCCACTCCTGCACGCCTTCGAAATGTGCCCCTTTTTCTGACACTTATGGCAGGTTGCATCCCGAAAATGGCAAGCCTTGGGGGTGTGGTCGGTTCCACCACAGCGGTAACAGGACGTTGCAGACTCGACTTTGGCGGTGGCTGGCTTTCCTCCCCGTGGTGTCATTCGATAGACAGGTGCTCTCTCACCTCCTTGCAACCTCTTAGCACTACTCTCAGCTGCCTCCATCCCTTGGGCTATCTCTGCAGCTTTTGAGAGCGTTAGATTAGCTTCGGACAAGAGGCGTTTTTGGATTCCCGTGTTCCTCAGGCCGCACACTAGACGGTCTCTCAGAGCGTCCTTCAAATAGTCGCCAAATTCGCAGTTCTTGGCGAGTCGCCGTAGCTCAGCAATGTATTCGGAGATACATACATGTACCACTTACCCCACATTCTATACCACAATCCACACCTACAATGACACCTACACTCTTCCACCTGCAACAACACCCTTTCACTTCGCCAACAGTTAGTACAGAACACATTTCCAAAAACATTACTCTATTATACCAAAATACTTTCAAAAAAAAACTAATCATCTACACCACAATCTAACATCCTGTTGTCCCATGTAACTAGCACTTAGGTATAATGAGACCTAGTTGCAAAAATGGCAAAAGATATAGGGATGACAATCCGTAAGGGTATTGTGGTATCATTCCTACCTTGTTTGGTTGCTTTTGGGGACTCCATCCTAATGTTTTTTTGTTACTTGTATAAATAGCAGTGCACCCTTTCACTGCAAGCAAATAAATATTGGTAAACGGGGCTTATAAGTTATCAAACAGGATGTTTCATCAGTTGTTAGCAGGGCTACCACAGCTGGTATTCCCAAAAAGAATCCTAGAAGTAATTTAAAGTGATTCTGTGTATCCAATTGTGTGTAATAAGATATGAGCTCACATGCTTTTTATACCACTTTTGTGGCTGCACCATTAGGGATGAGATAATGCCTCATATTCCCAGGCTCCGCTCCCCAGCTTTTATCGAACAATGTAGAAACACTGTGCCATTAAAGCTGGGAGTAGAGCATGGGAACAAAGCAATAAGTCTATAAAAGATATTACATAATATGTCTAATTTCCCATGCAGGGATATGAAAAGTCATTTACCACAGACTCACAAAGTATGTTCAGAAAATGTGTAATTAAAACCACCTCAATATTTATACACAGGGCCACTTTATGTGTCCAGTAGATGTACACATATAGAACTATTAGGGATGATGTAATGTTTCTACTGGGATGGGAGGAGGCATTTGCCTTCAAGGACAGACTCACAAAGTATGTAGAGGCACACAAACACTCAAAGCAGTTCTGCTGCCCCCATAAGAACTGTAACCACATCTTCCTTTAGGGCCACTTTTGATGATGATGTCAGTATGGTTTATATAGCTGCTGAGCAAGTAGTTAGGTAATACATGTGTGTCCAATATATGTGGTAGGTAAGTCAGAATGTGCATGTGGCTTCCTTCAAAGGAAGTAGCTAGAGAGTTTAGGACACATGGTGGTCACATAACTGATTAATATTAAGACCCCCCCCCCTTGAATTGAGTCAATGTATGGATTGGAATTTACTCAGGGTTTATAGGATAGAGTGATGTCATCAACTAATGTGGCTTCTGTCAAAGTATATACCTTGAAGTTTGGCCTCTGTACTTGAAGTCTTCCTGTCTGTGATCATTTTTGGAGGCTTCCATCCTGCCTGCGGTATTCCCCTCCATACTCTATACACGTAGGTCAGCAGGATGTGTACATCCTGTGTAGTGAGTATATAAGTAGGAGCCAGCCTTAGCTGAATCGAGAACAGAGTTGGAGGCAGACACATCCAGAAGAGCGAGCAAGGATTTGAGAAGGTCTTGAAAGAATACTACTCTATAGCTCTCAGCTAACTAGCCTGCAGTGAAAGGGTGCCACTGCTCCTTAATATTTATTTGCTTGCAGTGAAAGGGTGCACTGCTAAATAGAACACTAGTTATTCATAGTGAAAGGGTGCCACTGCTATTTATATAGTACATTCGAGTTGCGTACCTACAACCTTGCATTATTCAAGTATCAAATTGTATACATCAAAGGGACTGTGCCATTAATAACAGCTTGTCATGTATTCTGAATTGGTACACTATGCGTTCCAGCATATTTCTAGAACTCAAAGTACGTAAGTTTGTGTTCAGTGATTAGGCAATTTTTGGATATATCTATGCACACAGTGTAGTCTCATTGCCAAGCATTCAGTTCTGCAGTCTCATTCCAAGCATTCAGTTCTGCATCATGTTATGCGGTTTCGTTCTCAAGCCATGACTTGTGCAGTCTCGCTCTGAAGTACTGAGTTGTGCAGTCTTATTGCCAAGACTTATATTGCCTTTCTGTCAGTATTGTGTGTGGATTTTCATTGCCAAATGCTGTAAATAAAATAACATGTGCTAAATTAAAGTTGCATGTATCACACATAGATACCTAGCTAGCTAGTAGCTACTAAACGTGTTCCCAAAGCAATGAGATAATGCTTTGATAATTCCACGGTGTAACTCTCAACACCACAAAAATTAATTTCAGGAGTGTTTAGCTAGCTATTCAGTGGACTGGAATGGTGGACTGGACCACTGATCTGGACTGAAAAACTGGACCACTTAGTCTGGAACACACTACTGGACTACTGGAAAGGACTATGGCCACGAATCTGTGCATAGCTATAGCTACTCTAAATCAGAGGTTCAGATGTTCTGCACACATTCATTCTGAAATGATAGTAGCTACCACAGTGATCCCATAATGCAGCAATCTTCAATCTATCATAGCCTTGCTCTCAGGGTCCACTGCCCAGTATTTCAATGACATTTTATACTTTGCAAAACACTGGGTAGTGGAGCCTGGGAACAAGCTACTCTTGTTTGAGTCCCATGTATGTGTATGTTTCACTTTTGCTACACTAGTACTAACGTTAACATTTGAAAGGTGGTAGCTATAAGGATAAAATTTTGCATGGGCAGTAGCTAACACTCTTTGGGACCTGTTAACGCTTGTGCCATAGACTGAGCACTGAAGAAGTGCATTGTACGTCTTTCAAGCTAAGTGTACCCTGGCATGCCCAAGTCTCAGAGAACTCACCAGCCTGTACACATGTACATGCTACATGCCCATTGGCGTGGGGAAGCAAACAGGTGGGAGATACACACTTGCTGCATTATGCAGTCTGTTCTGGCACTGTCATTTCTAAGCATCTAGCTTGGTCTCCTGTGAATTACAAACGCTCGGCTGTAATAGTTCATCAAGTGGTCCAGTCCACCATTCCAGTACACCGAATAGCTAAAGACTCCCACAAATTTCAGGAGCTATAATCCTGATATAACTTCATAAAATATAAAAACAACTAGCTATAGACATAAAATTACTACACCCCTTAATTTTCCTGCAGGTCATCATCCTGTTGGAATCCCCATTCTTCCACAGACACACCTCCACCCACCACACCCACAACCCCTCCCACACCAGGAAGCCCAGCATTCCACACGCCCTGCCTCCAATAAACATGACCTTCTGAACTTTGTGGATAGAGAGATAATTGAGAATGTGGATCTTCCCGGGCTCACAGTGGAAGACATCGAGACAGTTCTTTTGGAGCACTCAGAATGGCCTGGGTCTCAGATTGGACAGTTTCTACAATCAGAAGTTGATTATGACATTGAAGCCAAGCTATTTTCCATGGAAGGCTATGAATCAGACAGTGGGTACTCCACTTACAATGTTCATCCCATCACTAGCTCTGCCCCAATGCAGTTGAATGGCGAGTCTCCGGTCAACCACACCCCTTCCCTCTCTCCCGCCCTCACCCTCATCGACTCCACTTCCATGCTGAGTGTGAACCTATCACCGACCAATCCTTCCTTCTATCACGCCCCCATCCCCACGCACCCAGAGTCAGCCAACAGTCCAAGCAGTGACATCAGCTTCTTTTCTCCCACCGCCATGTTCACGCCGTTCTCTTCAAGCACTGCTAGCCAGGAGAACTTCTCACCAGTCCAGTCCTTCAGTTTCTTTACCACTGAATCCTCCAATGGCAGTAGCGACACCACTGCAAACGATCTGCCACTCAATTTACAGTTGGCGCCAAATTTGGTGGATCCAGCCAGGAACAACCTCGAGTCACTGCTCTCCATGTGTTCTAAGATGCCAGACCTCAACAACTTACTGGCCTCGAGTAATAACCCCTCTCTGTTTCTAGTCGCCATCAATACTGCTCTCTCTACTCTCACAAAACCATACCGGAACAGCATAAATGAGAATTTTGAGAGTGCAAACAGTGGAGCAGAAAGCAATCTGGCACCACTCCAGTCTCTGGTCACAAAACTAGGGTTGGAGCAGCTCCATGAAATAGCCCTGGATCCCAAGGTGCAACCAGGGCAGTTATCATCGTGTACAAATGTCGCTTCAAATTGTCACCCAAGCCTTGTTACTTCCACTCCCCAGGTGGCTGGCCTGCCTGCTATGGCAACTATCAGCAATGATCAGCTTAGTAATTGCAGGAGTATCCCACTGTCCAGCTGTATCAATCCAATAATCGATATGACTCAGCACCCCAAGGGTCAGCAGCAGAAACCCCGCCTTCACAGAACTAGCCGTCCAGTTGCTATGAAGACCCAGAAGAAAAAGTCTCGGTGGCCAAGGTCGCTGAGCAAAGCAAATTTAATGGCATTCCGAGAACACATCTTGAACAAGTTGAAGAAGTCATCAGATGACATAGATACTACTGAGGATAACATTTCGACCGCAGGTTCCATCCAATTGGAAGGCCCCTTGGTGAATTGTGACACAGAGATGAAGTTCCAAAGGAGCCACCCCTGGTGTCACAGCGAACCAGCAGACATCACTGATTGCAATGTGCCATCTCCTAGTGAAGAATCACCCGCTGCCTCTCCACAACGGCATAGCCAACCAGCACGAGTGAGCTCTCCTGCTGCCACCACCTCCGGGAGACAGAGCCAAGTTTCGGACATCGTTAGCCAATGCTTCAATACAGAGTAATACAGTTGGAATACAGTTTTTGGACTCGAGCTCCTTGCACGGAAATGTGGAAAGTCTTACAGCACAGTTGAATGGACATACTTCAATCAGACCTCACTTAGAACAAAACCTGGACTCTGCTAAAAGTACCTGTGGTTTGGAACCATTTAATATTTGCTTTTAGCGACACATTTATTGAATAAGGAGTTTCAACTTTGTAGCTAACATTGTCTTTCCATCCACTGGAAAGTAATTTGGCATAAACTTAGCTGATATAACACTATTCACATTCCTCTTCTTTTATAATTTTTGTTTTTCCATCCACTGGAAAGTAATTTGGCATAAAATTAGCTGTTGTAACACTATTCACATTCCTCTTCTGTTATAATTTTTGTTTTTCCATCCACTGGAAAGTAATTTGGCATAAAATTAGCTGTTGTAACACTATTCACATTCCTCTTCTGTTATAATTTTTGTTTTTCCATCCACTGGAAAGTAATTTGGCATAAAATTAGCTGTTATAACACTATTCACATTCCTCTTCTGTTTAGATAATTTTTGTTGTGGTGGTTGTTGCATGTTTTGTATTATTGTAGCCTATGATGCCAGTGTACTACGTGCAAGCATGCACAATCCTGTACTTTTATCTCTAAAAACGTTCTTGATCATCCCATAGCGAATGAAAAAAAATGCATGCATATTAAGCAGATGCAGTTAATGTGCTAAGGCATATCAAAAGCACAATAACTCACCTCAATCCTCAACCCCTTAGAGCATTGTGTAAAGATATAGACAAGATCTAAACCTTGCTTCCTCCTGGCCTGGAATGCTAGCTTCCTTTCCAGGCTCAGTGATGTGGAACGGAATGGGAGAGCCGGGTACATATTTGTGACATACTTCCGAGCGAAGCGAGCATTTTGTTTTATAGGTGTGTGTTTGACCTTTTTCCTTTGTGGGTGGGTGCTATGGGCCCTTTTAAGATGAACAAAGGTTTACTACTTGAGGCCCCAATATCTCGTACTTGCTGTTTATCTAAATAGGGGTCCATGAGGAGCACGGTGAGACGGGGAGAGAGCCTGGGACTAAGTGCCTCATATGCATGCATGACTAAGGCTCACATACTCAGAGTGAATAAAGTGAAATGATTGGGTCTCTTGCAGACAAACACAGCACACGATATGCAACCTGTTGAGGTTCGGCAAATATGGTGAACCTCAATAGAATACGTGTATACATGTATAATGATCAAGCTAGAGACTGGCAGTTAATAGAAAGGTCTACGTGTTGTAGACAGCTTAGATCATCACCTCCAAACCAACATCAACCGGGCTTCCCGAAAGAAGCGACCAGCACTCGACCAAGACCTTTAGCATGCCCCCGAGGGGGCACTGGGTCTGGCCACTGGCTGACAGTCAAGCGCACTGACTGAACCAGAGAAGCCGAAGCCGTACACTAGTAGTGTCTTCCCAAACATTGCATGCACTCGCAGCAATGAACTCCGCGATGTGACCGAAGTGGAGCGCCGAAGGGCCCTCTTTTATACCCTCCAGGAGGCTCGCACTTGCTTATGGTTTCGCAAAATGTAATTACTTCCGGCCAGAATTAATGATTGCTTGCTAATTAATTTTAGTGTCAGTTCTAATTGTCGCCCACCGAAGTCTGGTACAGCCTATCAAACACACAGCGAACTTTGCTATAAAACTCTAAACGGGGAGACTTGGAAGTGATCACTATCACAGTAAGCTTGCTTCAGCCTCTGGTCTTCTAAGTTTAATAGCCATTTTGTTGTGTGGGTGTGTGTTTCACCTTTTTGTGGGTGGGTGTTATGGGCGTCCCTCCTGCATGCCATGTGACACGCCCAGCAATTATTGCGCGCGAAGCGAGGACATCCCTACACATTGTGTATCACCAGTTACATGAAAACATGGGCATGATATATAGCAGCTGCTGAGTTTGCTTGCAGTGCTGGGTGTCAGACAACTCTAAATTGGGACAGGAAGCCCGAAAATGGGTGAAAGCTGGGGGGAGGGGACGAGGCTAAGCAAGCACATAAAATATATCTGCAGTCTATAGCTAGTATGCTAGCAGTACCGCTGGGTGTTCCAAGAAGAAATTTGGAAGCATGTTGGCTGCACTATCTGGGTATGGAAATTATAGCCTGACCACGGGGGATATCACAAAGGGAACAGGCCTTAAAGGCAACTGTCTTCAGGATTTCTACACTATTGCGGTCCCAAAGCCCAACGACTCGACCACGAGTGAAAAGAAAATTCCTCCTCCTGAAATGACTTCTTTGTGTCTTTCATCTTTCAATCTCTCAGCAGCGCCTGCTTGAATGGCTGCTCTGACTAGGTATTGGGGTTGTAAAGAGTACCGTACTGACATGTCAGTGTGAGGAATAGGATGGGGTGGCATCGGTTATAGATTTGCCATCAGAAAAAGCCCTTGGTTCGTATAGCAGCCGATTAGCAAGATTGTGATCATTTACAGTAAATGATCACCTTGATAGTATGTAGTCTTGTGGGCCAGACTGTGAAAAAAGACAGAAGAGCAGTTCTGGCTTTTCACAGTCTGGCTCATGAAAATAGATAGCAGGTTGGTACGGAGACACTGCCATTGAGTAGCCCCAAGTCCAGGCCTTGTTTTATTGCGAGATGAAACATAACAGTACATCACAGTCTCTTTATTCTGTCGGACAATTTGAGGGGACTTTTGTATTTTGGTAGCTGTTCACTAGTCTCAACTCCAGTTGCAGAGTCTATGGTGTAGCTAAGTATAGCTTTGTTCCCAGTGCTAAAAAAAATCAGGAGATCGAGTGCCTGTCACGGTAAGCACTTTTCAAGAAATTATAGGTTAGGTTTTGCAACAGTCCACAATATAGTAGTAGTAAAGGTATGTTTTGAGCCATGGCTCTCATGGAAAGCTGTCCCTGAAGTCCGGACTTCTGTAGTTTAAGTCTCTACAAGTGAACTTGCTAACCTCGTTCCCAGCCGTCCCAGCTGTTTTTCACTTGTAATAAGCTGGGGCAGCTGAGTATGAGGTTATGAGCTTGCCTTATGAGCTTACCTTCCCCTTATGCCATGTATGTATTCTTCCCTTTAGTGAAAAAGCCAAAAGAGGGTACATGACTCGGACGGGACACATAAAGCACCTGAGACAGGTCCAGAGGCGGTTCCGGAATGGATTCCAGGCAGGAACTCAAGCGCAGTCCCGAAAGCACAGACAGCCCAAGACAGATCAGGCCTCGTCTTGAGTGCTAGGATCTGGACTTGACTATTCCTCACCTCTGAAAGTGAAATTTTATCAAAAATGTCTTGTTTTTGGCATCCACTCATCACCTTTTTTGTATTGTATAGTGTGAAGCCCGGGGGGGGGGGGGGGGATAACGGGATGACTTGGTAGCCTTGTTCCTAGCCTTTTGTCCCAGCTTCTGTCGTTTGGTGGCAAAACTAGGGTGGAGGCCTGGGAATTCAATGACTAGCTATCGTTTTTAGGTCATTCTATAGTTACTAGATATAAGTATTATGCACCAGAACGGTGTTTATATAAACGCACAGGGTTGGATTGGGATTCCGAAACATCAGAATGCAGGCTACGCGGTTTCTGGTGGCTGGCAACTTTCTGGCGGGCTTACATTCACTTTCCATTGGTCAGAGTTGCAGATTTGAACAGCGCTTTACGCGCGAATTTAGGCGCGTACAAAAACCAGAGACGAGCTGCATTTTACTTCAGTACTGAGTTTCTTGGCTGTGCGGAATGTGAGTGTTTTGCTGGTGCAGTTTCACGTTGCAACTTTGCATTGTGTGTGGCAACCAAGCTAGCATAGGATGGAGCATGTATTGCGCCTGGCTAGCCTCGCCAACTGCGTGGCCTGGGAAAGAGGAAGCTATGCAGAAACTAAAGCTGTAGCTAATAATGCTGTATCTCATGTTATCAGTTTTTGTTTATGTGCCTGCTTCTCTCACCACCGCCCAGTCATTGCAAGACTGCCTACGGTCGGGCCGCCCTACCGAGCACGGCTTATCCCAGCTACAACTTCACAGCTCATCCTACATCCTAGCCACAAGCACAGCTCATCCCACATCGCAGCCCCAACCACAGCCACCATCCTACCAAGCACAGGTCAACAAAATGTGAGAGAATGAGCGTGCATGTGTGTATAAAAGTAAGTATATACTCTTAGCATGGTGCAGGTGAACGGTGCCATGTGTGGCACGTGAGCAACCAAACGTGCACTGGTCAGCGAACGCAACGGTGTTAAAAATGCATGTGCTGGGTAATACTACTTGCACGTGTACATGCAGGTCTATGTACACTATTGTGCAGTTATAATAAATGTTTGACACTGTGCATGAGCGATGCGCAAAATTTAATACGCGACGTATTGCTAGAACATATCTAGAATGGGTATACTATACAATACTATACTATGCTAAACAGCAGGCAAAATTATCGGAAACTATACTGTTTATAAAAAACGGACAGTTATGCGCATGGTATAATGATAATATGTTTGACGTTGTGTATGAGCGATCCGCACATTAGATCGTGACGCGCGGGACGTGACTGACCAGTGCCGATACGCGATAAGATGTGAGTACTCAGTGATATTATTGTATTAAAATTGCAGTAGTAATATACAGTGTAGCTCATGTGTATAATATGATCTCGTAAGTGCTATACGTGGTGTATGTTTTTAGCTGTTGTCTGTGCACGTGTTTGTGTGTGTATGTGGTCATTGTACATGTTTGTGCAAGCCTCAACACTCGCTAACTGAGCCTCGATTAAGAGCCTCAGTCGATCCATTTCTTTTGCAGACTGCTCCTGCCATGGCCAGGACACCTTGAGCTCAATCTATAGCTATATGGTGCAAATGCGTATTGTAACAAGGTTTGGTCTCTTCTTCAATATCAACACATTGTTAGGGGGACGATCCTCAAAACTTACTACTTTAATTAGGTTTAATCTCAAGCCTGGTACTGCGACAATCTTTAAGGCTTAATTGGTGTTACCTAATATAAGTCTTAGTTTTGATTCAAGCCTGGTACTACTGTGACAATCCTTAGCTTAAAGCTTGGCGTAGCTGAGCCTTATATTCAATTTTCAGCCTGCACTGGTAACTACTACGTACATGCATGTGCTAACTATATATGCATGCATGCACAACCTGCGCCACTCTCCCCACCCATTTTAGCCGTCCCATCAGCGCTAACTTAGTTTAACCAGGACTTCATCAAAAAAATCATTCAGAGATAAAAGGACAGGACAGTGCATGGCATCACTTGCATGACATCCAAGGCTAAAAAAAAATATATATACAATAACTATATACAGGAAGAATCGAAAATTTTATAATTTACAGCCTGTTGTCCCGTTGAAAAAAAGGACCAGAAAAATAATTAAAACTTGATTGGTGCTTCATGTACAATAGACAATTTTGTGCCTAAACTAGTGAACAGAAAGGACTCTACATACACAAAATATACAACTGTAACTTACAACGTTCACGTGACGATGTTACAAAATTGAAACTCCTAAAATGTCCCTAAAAGGAAATTAAAAATGCCCTCAAATATCAAAAGGTTCTGAACCACAGGTGCTACCAGCCAGTAGTGGGTCGTGATGTGTCTGCAAAATAGAGTCCAAATTCTGCTCAATGTGAAGTCTGATTGAAGTGTGTCCATTCAACTGTGCTGCCAGACTTTCCACACTTCCATGCAAGGAGTCCAAAAACTTGTATGTCGGTGTTCCAACTGCACTACTCGGTCTTGAAGCAGGACTTGCTTGGCTCACGATGTCCGAAACTTGGCTCTGTCTTCTGGAGGTGGTGGCAGCAGGAGAGCTCACTCGTGCTGGCTGCTGTGGAGTACCAGCAGGTGATCCTACGTTAGAACCTGGCGATGGGGAAAGCTCTGCACAGATCCGCAGCGTTGTTGAGACTACAGAACTATCTGGTGAGCCGCTTGAGTTTGTTCCGACCTCCGAGAGAAGGTCTCTTATGCAGTCCATCTCCATTGGCTCCTGAGAGTCATGGCCTAGCAGCTGCTTGATCTCGTCATCTGCTGAGGTATCAACGGGTGTCTGCGGGCTACCCAGAGCGTCACAGCTGTGCTCCATGCTCGTTAGTCCATCCAGCATCTCGTCGGGAAAAGGGAGAACGGAGGGTGACAGCAATGTATCGGGATTGAACTGGAATTCAGAGAGCAGATCGCTAGTGTTGAGCAGTTCCGATAGGGAGGATACATTGGCAATGCGACTGTCGCTGTGACATGGCTGGAGACTGAGTGGTGAGTCCATACTGCAGTCGGTGCTGTCTGCTGGTTCACTGTGACACCGGGAGTGATTTCTTTGGTACATCATCTCTGAGTCACAGTTTGCCAAGGGGGATTCGGACTTTATCACGGGCTTGGAAGCTGCAGTCGCAATGTTGTCCTCGGTGGTTTCTACGTCGTCCGGTGTCTTCTTTAACTTGTTCAAGATGTGCTCACGGAATGCCATCAAATTGGCTTTGCTCATCGATCTTGGCCATTGAGGCTTCTTCTTTTGGGTCTTCATAGCAACCGGGTGGCTAGTTCTGTGAAGGCGGGGTTTCTGCTGCTGACCCTTGGGGTGCTGAGTCACGCTGACCATTGGATTCGTACAGTTGGACAGGTACTTATGCTGAACTTGGGGGACACTCCTGCAATTACCAAGCTGATCTGAACAGTACCGCCCATCGTTTCTGATGGCTGCCGGGTTAAACCCATTTCTGGTCATGGGAGGCAGTACTGGGAGGCCAGCCACCTGGGGGGGTAGAACACTTGCAAAAACAGTTCTCTCCATTGGGGGTGTGAGGCTAGAAGACATCGGCAGATGTGATGCACTGGAAGAAGCGGGATTTGGATGACAATTTGAAGCGACACTGGTACCGGCGCATGGTGGTAACTGCCCTGGTTCCATCTTGGGACCCAGGACTAGTTTTTGAAGCTGCTCCGGTCCAAGCTTTGCAACCAGAGACTGGAGTTGCGCCAGATCGATGGGAGAACCACTTCTTCCTGCACCACTCTTTGCACTCGCAGCGTTCCCATTCGTGTCATTCTGGTGTGGTTTCGTGAGGGTGGATAAAGCAGTACTGATGGCGACTAGGAAAACGGCGGGGTTGTTACTCGAGGCCAGCAGGTTGTTGAGGACTGGCATCTTAGAACACATGGAGAGCAGTGACTGGAGGTTGTTCCTCGGTAGGTTTACCAAATTTGGCGGCAACTGGAAGTTGGGTGGCAGTTTGAAATTTGGAGGTAGCTGAATATTCGATGGGTTTGCGTCGCCGCTATTAGCGGGGGGTTCCCCAGTCTGGGCAGGGTCAGTGGCATTGCTTGAAGTCGACGATATTACATCATCAGAAGGGACACTGGTGTTAGCCAAGGCACAGCTCCCCGTCGTCTCTCCTTCCAGCTTTACAGCACTGCTAACAGCCTCTGTGCTTACTGGCTGGGCAGATACCGGTTTCTTGGAATCGGTCTCCTGCCTAAGTTTCTCCAAACTTGGAAGGACTTTTGCCTCCAGTTGATTAGAACCAGGCTCTGTCTTTGGTACTTCACTGGACAAGAAGTTACACATGATTCGTCTGTCGCTGGCTCTCCTACTGTTCGGAGACAGCTCCGAGAACGATGGCATGTGTGTGGTGGTGGAGGTCGATTCCAGGAGATCGGTGAACTCAGACTGGAAATTGGTGTAACTAGCTATGGAAACGGGTGATACTTCAGAGAGGTTAATAGCACTGCTTGTAGCAGTGGTGGTGGCAGGATAGGGTTTGTGGTGCATGGTAAACGAGCTGAAGAGCGGGCAGGATTGGACTGGTGAGAAGTTCTCCTGGCTGGTGGAGCTTGAGGAGAACGGCGTGAACATGGCGGTGGGAGAAAAGAAACTGATGTCGCTGCTTGGACTGTTGGATGACTCTGGGTGCATGGGGATGGGGGCAGGGTAGAAGGAAGGATTGGTCGGTGATAGGTTCACACTCAGCATGGAAGCGGAGTCGATGGGGGTGAGGGCGGGAGAGAGGGAAGGGGTGTGGTAGACCGGAGGTCCACCATTCAACTGCATTGGGGCAGAGCTAGTGATGGGGCTAACGTCGTAAGTGGAGTACCCACTGTCCGATTCATAGCCTTCCATGGAAAAGAGCTTGGCTTCAATCTCGCTTAAATCAACCGCCGACCTCAGAAACTGCTCGATCTGAGCCCCAGACCATTCTGAGTGCTCCGATAGCACCGTCTCGATGTCTTCCACCGTGAGTCCGGGAAGATCCACATTCTCGATTATCTCTTTGTCCACAAAGTTCAGGAGGTCGCGTTTGTTGGAGGCAGGGGGTGGGGCGTGCTGGGTTGCCTGGTGGTGTGGGAGTGGTTGTGGGTGTGCTGGGTGAAGGTGTGACTGTGGGAGCGCAGCAATTCCAACCGGATGTAGATGGGCTCCATGCAGTAACGGGCCTGGAGTGAAATAAGAAGAAAAAGGAGGGGTGGGGTAACTTCAGTGTCTTAGAGACCTTCTGTGAAAGCCATTTCAATGATTTGAGTATAAGCTTGGGTTTGTCTTGTAGTAGTAGGTACATGAATTTTGACCAATATTTTGGGGATGAGACTGCTCAATTAAATGCTTCAGAATGAGACTGCACAACTGAATACTTGAGGATGAAATTGTACAACATGATAAAGGAATTGCTCTACAGCTGAATGTTTGAGAATGAGACCGCACAACATGAATTCAGACTTAGCTAAATGTTTGCAAATGAGATTGTATAACTGAATGCTTTGGAATGAGACAGTAGACTGTGCACAGACACACACTATAAAAAACAACAACTCATTCCAAATGGTCTAATCACAGAACACAAACTTACGTACTTTGAGAAATAGAAATACACCGGAACCCATTGAGTACCGATTCAGAATGCATAACAAGCCGTTATTAATGGCACAGTCCCTTTGATGTACGATTTGATACAAGGTTGTAGGTAGGCTAATAGAATGTTCTATTTAAACAGCAGTGCACCCTTTCACTGCAAATAAATCGTTCTATTTAAACAGCAGTGCACCCTTTCACTGCAAACAAAAAAGTTCTATTTAAACAGCAGTGCACCCTTTCACTGCAGGCTAGCTACGACATAGAGTATGTAGAATCTTCCAAGACCTTTCAAAATCCTCGCTGCTCGCTCTTCAAGATGTGGATGGCCTGCAACTCCGTCAGCTAAACAAAGCTGACTGTCGAAAGGCCAGGGCTATTCCTACTTATATACCCACTACCCAGGAAACCAACATCCTGTTTACTTCCTGGCATTTGAATACCTCAGCAGGATGCAGCGATGCAGCCGCCTGTAGTCTGTACGCTAACTAGATTAACCATGATTCTCATAGGAAGACTTCATACACATGTTTTCATGCTCAGAGGCCAAATGCAAGGAAGAGATTAAGCAATACTGTTCGTATCTTTTGCTGGAGATCGCAAATTGATGACATCACTCTACGGCTCATAACCCATCTTTCATGAGTGGATCATAAACGCCTGGTAACGATGTGACTATCAAGTTAAGTCAAATTAGTGGTTATAGCTTTACATACGTCAGGTAAGTATTAGGCCACCCTCACATCAATTAATTGACCAAATCAAATCCACACAATACGATCATAAGGTCACAAGGACAATTACAAGTATATAATATTGACATTACCTGATTCGCTTGTTCCTGGAGTGCTGTGCAGTGCCCGGCAGTGCAGTTCCAGTCTTCTCCGGGTGGGAAAGCTGAGCTGGCATCCAGCATGGGGGCAGCGGTGGCCGTAGTTAATATGCGAGTTTAGGTGTTCGTTGTATCCTACCTCAGAGGCAAACTTCTGGCTACAATCTTTGGGGGAGGGGGGAGGGATTAACACAAGAGGTTAGTTCCAACTCCAAAAAATATATATATACTTCGGTTTTTTGGGGGGCAAGGAATTAGTGTAAAATCCTTACTACCCCCTAAAATGTTTAGCATACAGAAGCAAGCAGAAAGGTCTAGGAACCAGCACCTCCTGATCACATGACCTATTATGCTTGCTCACATGACCGGTCATAGTCCGTATAGCCCATTATAAGTCCTTCAGTTTAGAGCCAAAACTCAGTGAATTTACACCAAGTGACAAGTACAATGTGACGAGAGCTGCCACACAGTCCTCCAAAGATTTTTATCAAGCGATTTGTTAAGAAAGAAAAACACATTCAGCTGCTGCTAATGCGCGTACGCAGGTAGTCGAGTATAGCCCCCTAACCACTTTGCGAAAAACTTCCCCTGTTATGCCCTCATCATGCTCAGCGCTTGACTCGCCCTATTTTGCTAGAACTTGTGCAGGCATAATGTGCTCGTCCCTAGAATGGTCCACTCTGACATGATTACATGCACCACTACAAAGCCACACACTAACAATCACTGTGCACTAAATTGTACCAGATAGCCTCCCAGCTAACTACTACCGACATGACTGCGGCTTCTTTCAAAGTATAGACTGAAGTACAGAGGCTATATAGCGAAACCATATTAGGACATCCTGCTTCCTGCCATTCTAACCACTACAATAATTGCCAGGAAATCATAGTTCCAATACCATAAAATTATCAATACATCATTATGACATCATACTTACTGCCTATAGGCTGTGTATGTGTACGTGTATGTTAAAATTGTGAGTACATCATAATGACATCACACTCAAACCTAGCACACAATACTCACATTTCGTACTACAGGGTACACAAAGTGGTCACTACATAATATTATGCCATAAAATTACCATTACATTATCATAACATCACACTCATACGTACCTACTACTGGACACACAAAGTGGCCCTGCGTATGAATCTTGAGGTGGTTTTTCAAGTGAGTCTGGCGAAGGAAGATGCGGTTACAGTTCTCATGGGGGCAACAGAACTGCTTTGAGTGTTTGTGCGTCTCTACGTGCTTTGTGAGTCTGTCCTTCGAGGCGAATGCCTTCTCACATCCCTGGAGACAAGTGAGTAGAAACATTACGTAATCTCCTACATAGACTTATCGTTTACATTATAACTCATCCAATAGTGCTATATTTATGCACGTAATCACAAAAATGGAGAAGAAATTTGAGGAGGTATGTGAGCAAACGACTTCCTTCAACTTTAACAATTGGATATATGTACTTAGGTTTCCTTTATCCTTCAATGGGTGCCAACTAGCCCCACATGTGCTTTTGCTACTAATACCTGATGGAACGTCCTGTTGATAAACAATTGGAATGGAGTCACAAGCTTCTGATGGAAGCACAAAGGATGGACAGGGTTTTCACTAATCCTATCAACTTCAAGATCAAAGGATTATGTAATTTCATTGTCAGTCTCATGCCCAGACCAAACATACCCTCTACATTATGCAGTCTCATGCCCAGACAGCCAAGCACTCTATGTTATCACTGGTATGTCCTTCACTGTAACTCTACGTTTTCTGCCATTTGATTCGTCCGTTGACATTCCAACATGTAATGATGTAATTTAACCCTTTTGAGTTAGAATGTAAAGAGTTAATTACTGTTTGAGTAGTTTAACCCTTTAGCTAAAGCGAGTTAATATACATATATATGTTAACACTAATCATGCAATTTAACCCTTTTACAGCATGTAATTTAGTGTTATTTTTTCACTGGAAACTGTCAAACAATGCTGGTACATATTTTCCTTGTAATATTCCAGTAAGTCGGTTTTCGATCCCACCTACCTGTACAGTACACTTGAAAGGTTTCTCTCCAGTGTGTGTCCTCATGTGAGCATTGAGTTTGGACTGAGAGCCACACTCCTTCTTGCACTCAGAGCACTCGTACCTGCATAAAGAGTAATTATCATAAAATACAATCGACCACATCTACCCCAGATCAAAAGCCATCCCCTAAGTATAAGGCCCTCTCAGTCCTGCCCCATTTTATGACTTTTTACATTTTCAGACTCATACATGTATATATGTACATGGCACAGCACACGTAACAATCTGCAATTAATACCAGCTACATACAAGGTCTGCAGCTTTCTCCCTTTCTTGAGTACGTGTGTGGTTTTGAATTTTAATTGCGTTTGTAATAATTGCGATAGGACAGCCCATGTTTACACAGCTACAGGATGGTAGTTTATTCATTGCGCTTTTAAACTTTGTGACCTGGCTATGAATTCGAAATTATTAGAACCTCACCAGTCCTATGGTAGCATTCTGGAGTAGCTATACCTACTCACACATGCAGGAAGTCCTGTGTATTCAGGAATCCTGCCATATATCCTACAGTTGGATCCTACCAGTTCTCCACAGCAAAGCTATCTCTGTCTAGACTGCTTCCAGTTCCAGACTGGGTTTCCTCCATCGAGAGGAGGTGTCGGGGGTAACAGGACATAGCTGCATGCTGCATATGTATGTGACCACTTTTCCACAACTGGTCCCTCAAGCTTTCGGAAACAGTCGGGTACATGTACATAGACAAGCTCTGAGAATTTTAAACGACTGAGATGTGAGTGCTATACAGTTGGCAACGAGTTTCGCCTCCCCATCGGTGGTGTAATCTCTGGAAAAGTTAGTTTAGAGGTGCTCTAAAATTTCACAGAGGAAGACTTTTCTCGTGTGTGGTCAACACCAGGGAGGTACACCAGAAATCTAAGGGGTGTAGAACCCCCTCTGGAAAAGTCTGGAGAGAACCTTGCCCATTAGCTAATAAGTTACGTACTTGTTGCGGGCGGAAGTCTTGGTCTCTGCGGATTCTGTGCTGCTTGTGCTGCTACATCTGCTGTTGGGAGCTGTAGAGCTATCAGAACGGGTAGACTCATTTCTGGGGGGGGGAGGGAAGGAGGGAGAGGGAGGGAGGGAGGGAGGGAGGCAAGGATGGAAGAGAAGATTATTAGAAGTCAATTGCTTCACAATAACAGAGGTCATTTGATCTTAAATAAGCGCACAGTGCACCTAATCAAGGATACACGGTAATGTACTAGATACCACACTGTATAGTAACCAATACAATATTCAAATGATATTACAACTTACAATGTCTTCAAGTCTTTCTTGTGCACTCTCCTCACGTGCCCGTTGAGTCTCGGCTGGCTGTGGAACGCTTCCTTGCATCCCCTGATGGGACACTTGTACCGCTGAGGCTGGCTGTGTATCGTCTGGATGTGCATGAGGAGGTTGTAGCGGACGCTGAAACCACGCCCACATTCCTTGCACTGTGTGTGTGTGTGTGTGTGTGTGTGTGGCAGCAATCAGTCAGGTACACCAAAAAACATTTCTTTCAGGATATTGTATGAGACGGTACGTGTATTTATGGTCCGTTCGCATCACGGTAGGGGCCTCCCTCAAGGGTGGGCGACGCCCAAGAATTCAAGACAATTACTCTAAATTTGGGAGTCATGAGACTGCAAACAATACACCTATCAACACCAGCCATCCCACGTCTCACTACATACATACACCTCTGCCTCTAAATGGTAACGGCCACACAAGGAATGCACAGAGAATGCTATCAGACTGTAGCCTCATCCCCAGGCTCTCTGTGTGTTTCACATAGTACACACAGCAGAGCCTGGCACTTTTCCTCACGTGATTAACTTACATAATTGTGTGTGGGCAGGACCGCTCGCAAGACTGTTGTGCTTTTTATCACTTGCTACTGGAAAGTGGAGAGCCTGGTACATTTTCTCACGTGATTTAACTTATTTAATTGTGTGTGGGTAGGGACCACTCGAAAGACGGTTGCACTTCTCTCTACCTTTGCTGGTGATATTGTTTCAGCACTCAGTCCGTGGTACAAACGGGCTCCGAAGAGTGGCTACAAAAAGTGTAAATTCGCTGCTTTCCTTCATTGTCTGAGAACTGCAGCTGTCCTCGCCCACCTTCCTTCTACTCTACGCAACACGCACGCGAGAAAAAATGCCGGGCCCACAGCTAGCTGAAGTGAAATTCCCACATGGACCTGGGAATGAGGCTAATCATATATAGGCTGATGGCTACTGAATTATTCAGTAGCTACCAACAGCCAAGTCGTTAGGAAATGCACACTTGCAGTATAATTAAGCCCTTGTAGTGAGGTCGATGAGCTCATGATACGTTTATCCTTACATACACATGCAGTGACTGAATGGAGATGCAGTTTGTATGAATAATGCAACGGGACAAGTTGTATGTCCTGTATCCTAGCTTTCAAATGCACATTTTGCATGATAGCTTGTTAGCTTAAACTGCATGCGTAACACATCATAAGATGAGCAATTCTGCAATCGAAAGCTACCCATAGCGTAGAAACGACTTAACGAGTCACAAATTGGCTGATGTCCCACTCAGGATGTGAATACTATCCCACTTGGCACTAGTACAAAACCACTTTGACATGCACAGGCCACAGAAGCAATAACCACCTGGTAATTATGAGAGTTACATACAAAGAAGCAACACTGCATGAGATTCTGTAAAGTGGCACAAAAGGCTGTTTTACCACAAGTAATACAATCAAATACCCCACAAGTACTTTGTAGCCAGTTCCTAACAACCTATACCCTAGCTACTAGCAATAAAGCCTTATGGTGCGGGCGAACCTTAAGACTCCACTTGGCACTACCACAAAACCAGTTTGACATGCACAGGCCGTGCAGCTGCAGATAGGCCTTGTTTCCCCTGCCTATTACGCTTTTCCTAATTCCCCAGGTCTGCCCGATTACGTTATCAGCCAGTCCCCATTGTGTACTCAATATACCACATTTGGTTAAGGTCACTTGGCCGTATTTTTTGCCAACAATTGCATGTAATGTTCGTCACACAAAAAGGCCATCTTTCAAATTTGAAGTAAACTGGACATTAAATGGAGTAACTATGACCTCATAAGCATATACACATTTAATATGGGCCCATATGAGGGATTTATTGGACCCAATACCACATAAAATGTGCATAACATAAACTTAATGTTGAAAAACCTGTTGAACAGTAGATAAATATTGTTGCCTTAGCAACAGAACTGCCTGATGTCATTTTCAGTAATACAGCAATTAGAACTACTAGCATCAGTCTCTCAGCCTCACTGGTTATCAGATGCTGGGGCACTCTCTACTAAGATCCCAGTTTCAACATGAGGTTGGGAACTCTAAATGGTTACTATGTACTAGTACTCCATCAGTAGCCAAGGTCAGCTAAAATTGTATTGTTAAAGTCTGTAGCTGTGCAAATACCACATTATGCACAATATTATGCATAACTACAGAAGACCATATTGCCACAGTGGGACACCTGGAATTCATTTAGCATACCAAAAATGCAACTCTGCATTGACTGTAAGTGGTCATATAGGCAGCTCCCTGAAGACTTACATAGATAATTACTAATTAATTAGTCTACGCAGGTCCCACTTAGAAACCATAATCACACAGCACTTACAAAAATGCTGCACAGTTTGTAAACAGTGTTCTCTCTAGGCCTGTATCCTTTGGGGTCCCTGGACTAATACTAAAATGTGCCCTTTGGTTTTAGCAGTCACTCGAGAACAAAGCACCTGAACACAGCAAACAGCTGACAGGAGTGGCAGTGAAATAATTATGAATAATTAATTGTGCCTTTTGGCCATAAGACCGTTCCTGATATCAACCTAGTTACACTGTAATTTTGGGATGAGACCAGCTATAGTTATTTGCAATATAATATGAACGTTTGGAATCGAGGCTAGCAGTTTATGTGAAGGTATTGGTTTAGGAATGAGACGGTGATCTATGTAACTGCAATGCGGATATGGGAATAGGACAGCTATATATACACAGGCATATACTTTTCTCCAGTCCTACTTTGTTTCCAAACTTAACAATCATAGCCAAGTTTGTTTTCCCTAGCGATCACCACGCATCCCTAGCAACCACAGGCAGCAAGGCTGGCTCATAATCATTTCAAAGCCTCCTCATAAGCAATATGCCAAAAGAACCACTTAAGCAGATACATAGTATTGCAACTACTGGTGCCAAATCTCTGCCACTTCAACACTTGAACATTGCTAGTGGTTTAACTCAAGTGGGTTTCTGGGTTGCCTATGGAAACAATAGCCTGACTGACAGCTGTCCGTAAAACTTCTGTACCACATTAGCCAATCATCCTGACTGAAGGTCTTCCCTAGAGTGGTTGAAGACAATGAAGTGGCCTATATAGTAAGGCTGCAAGATAAAATCTGGGTGAAGAAGGCCTAACTAGGCTCAAGGCTATCTATATAGCTCCTACTAGAATAGATTAGAGCTAGGTATAAGCGCATGTTTTGGAGATACTTCAGAAACAGTCTCATTCTATGGCGCTAAACTCACTCCAACACCAATCCATTCAGAATTTGCCTGCATGTTCTCATTTACTGGAGCCGCTAAGTATGATCATCTGCGTAACTCCACGCATACTCCAGAGGTGAAAGACTAACTGCACATCAAACACTTTCCCCTGCCAATGGCCCATGACAGAAGAAACTCAACATATAAATTAAGAGGTGTTTTTTTTTTAAAGAAGATCTCACATCAAACGCAGCTAATTAATAGGCCCACTAATAGAAGCAACTTAGTTAATTAAGCGGTGGTTTTTCAAAAGACGTAGCTAACTAAAACTCGCCATTGGGCTACTAATGGAAGCAACTGAATATTAAGAAGTTTTTCTGAAAGACGATCCCACATCAAACGTAACTAATACTTGCCCCAGGCCAACTAACAGAAGTACCTCAGGAATGAAACATTGGCACCTGGAGGCAAAGAATGTCGTTAATTATCTATAAATTAAGAGGTGGGTTTTCCCAATCACATATCAAACGTAAGTAATACTTGCACCAATAGAAGCAACTCAATATTGGCACTGAGAATGCAGTCAACGGATACGAGTAATATATTCAGTTTAGCAAGATCTGGAAGCTATGCAAATCATTCCCATTACTTATGTATATTAGAGAAAAGTATGTCTGGTATATAACCCACCTTGATGCATGGTATTTGCAATACTATAGTATACTAGCTATATACTATAGGATTTTTGTTTGTTTTGCACCCCAAAAAGCTAGTATACAGGTGTACTAATAGTATGCAGTTCACTGCATTACAAGGCACCTACCAAATATGGAGTCTCCTTTGTGTGGCTCTTGATGTGTCTTCGAAGCTTGTAGGGAGTGGCAAACCTCCAGGGGCAGCCGTCGAACGGGCACTGTGTGTGTGTGTGTGTGTGTGTGTGTGTGTGGTGTGTGTGTGTGTGCATGTATGTGTATGTATGTGTGTGTGCGTGTGTATGCGAATGTTGTGTGCATGTGTATTAGTAACAATGCAGTTTACAGTGTCACAATGACCTAGATACTGAACTCTTATCACAACATTGGCTTAGGTATTTGTTATTTGTGCTATATATTACCAGCAGGACAGAGTTCAAGGAGAGATTTGGCTTCAAAAATGCATTTTTTATGAGTGACTATCCTTCAATACCCCCATTTCCTCATGAATGTCAATAGAGTGATCCAGACAGTAATAACTACATACCAGGCCCACCCATAGCTTAGTAGCTGACTGTAAGAGTCCATTTCTACTGTGCACTCTTGCTGACGGCTTAAATGCATACTAAAAACTGTAGAGTAAATGCATGCAGTGACTGACTGTCTGCCTGTCCTTACATGATACAGTACACCTGAAAACGAGGTACCTATAAATCCCAAAAGTGTCACATGCAAAAGCGTTCCCTACGACATTAAAGCAGCTGCTATAGTACGAAAAAAGAGACTGGGAATGGAGACTGGGAAGGAGGCTAATAGCATACGGAAATATTAGCAAAAAAGCTACACACCTCAAGTAACGTTATAATCATCGCCTACCACATATCTTACATATCTAGTGTCAACGGCCATTAGTTAGAGGTGGGTCTAAACCAGTGATCTTACTACCATCGTCCATATTTCCGCATAGTTTAATTAAACGACTTTTTGACTACCCAATTGCACATGTGCGCACAAAGTACATATAATTAACATAATTACATTCCTCACTCTACTGACAGTTACAAACCAGACTGCCTACACATATCAGACATGCCAACTCTTTCCTCCATTGCATTCCCTCGCTACTACTGCTCCATTCCGGCAATCACATTCACGACTAACGCTGCCTTCTGCTTCTGCGATGCTCGTGAGATGACCACCCCTTCAATCTGGTCTGTTGTCAACGATGAGTGTAATGGCAGTGCGATCCGATTTAACGACGGCAAGGAGGGTAGCAGATCATTCGCATTTCATTGAATTCGCAACGTGGAGCTATAGCACGTGCTCACACACAGGGCTTGTGTATGGAGTCATTATTGGTGGTCACTCCATGATCAGTGTTTCCCCCAAAGGGGGGTACCAGGGTGCTCCCCCCCTCTTTCCTAACTTGGTTTCCTTTGATGTGGTCATTGGAATGTTTAATTTGCTTTGATCTCATGGAAAAATTATACCTCCCCCCCCCCCTTTCTTTTTTTACTTGGGGGAAACACTGGTCTTTGCAGTGAAGGGTCCCTAATAAGAGCCCACCTTCACAAAACCCCAAAAACTCGAGGGCAATTACGAGAAGACAGCCAAGAGTGTGTGCTAGAAATGTAGAAAATGTAGTTACTTAATATTAGCAGTCAGATCTGACGTCTGCTGACTACCTCGAAGAGTAATTCTTGGAGACCGGCAGTGATCAACAAACAACAAACTAACAATCAAAAAAGCTATTAAAAGGTACACAACACGTCACGTGGTCCAAAATACTCAAACGGCTGGGGTATCCCCATGTAGGTAGCTGGCCCTGAGAACCTGTTGGTTTCCTTGTAATACAAATGAAAATAGCATGGCATTCTGCAAGCTGTAAACAATGTCTCAAGTCAGCCATACATAGCAAGAACCCACTCATGGGAACCCAGGCTTCATATTTATATGGACGCTTTCCCCATGAGTGAACTTTCACTTTCGATGCCTGCCCAACTCCCAGATAAAGTAAACATGGAGTACCGAAACATACACACCACAGCAAGCCATGGAATTTTGCACTACAGGCAGAGTTTGTATTCATGACCTCTAGTGACCTTCTGTCAGTAGAAGTCAGGACCTCAAGTCACCTCTTGTCATGAATTTAGGGAAGCATTGCAATGGTGTAGCCAGTATACCAACAGGAAGGCTATGGCTGTTGCCATGGCAGAGAGGTCGGGGAGGAAATGGTTCTTGGTTTAATGTGTTACACACACAGACACACACATACACACACACACACACACACATACACACACACACAGACACACATACACACACACACACACACACACACACACACACAGACACACACACACACACACACACAGACACACACACACACATACACACACACACACAGACACACACATACACACACACACACATGCTTTAAAGGGAAAACTTAGCTAAAAATATTGCAAAGCTAGTGACAGCAAACACACCATGATTAAGGTCTAAATACAATATTATACGCATTTGTGTACATGTACATGGCATCTAAAACCCTGACAGAGATGCATCAACCACCCAAATATGGATAATTATCCTCCCAGAGATACCACACAAGATTGGAACGCTACTGGAAAGTCTGGCAGGACGTGGCATAGCAATGAAAATGCATGAGGAGTGGGTCATCATGTGTTGATGAGAGAATAATGAGGCAGCTATGACTTGCAGTGACTTATGAGGCTGTTCTATGTCACACTGTTTCCAAACTGGGAGACCCTACAAATTCAGCGTTTCTTTCATCCAATAGCAACCAACTTCCTGGGTGATACAGTGAATAGCCATAAGCAACTCCAAAACATGTAGTTTGTAAAAGACACAAATTCCCAGCTCAGTAAGAGGTACAATCTCACCTCTGAGCACCAGTCCATCTTTCCGAATGAGCCACTGCCTGAATACAATCCCACTTCTAGGCATAATCATAATCCAGAGTACCATGAATTAGTGTCTCAAGCAGAACCTCACCCCCTTGCTTAATGACATACATTGCTATTCCTCACTCACACAAAATATTGGATGGTAAATAGATGCACTGGTATAATATTATCTCCAAAAATGTCTCGACCATCCAAACACACAACAAAAGAAAATTGCAATGTATATTCTCGTGTGAGGACCACTTTGCCACCACCTCTCCCTCCACCTGAGAACATTTTGGTGAAAAAAAACTGGCCTTTGCAGTGAAGGGCCCTAATAATCCACCACCTCAAAACCCTAAGAACTCTAGAAGACAGCCAAATGTGTGTTGCTAGGAACCAACCCTCTTACCCTCAGTGAATGCATTCCTTGCCTCGGTCTGTAACCCCCCTCCACCATCTTGAAGGAAGGAAAGGAGATTAAAATCTCCCATGATAATTATTAACTAACTAACTGGGTGGGGCCCTGATTTCCCTGCTATAAGCACCCTGACAACCACAACAAAAAGGAATACTGCAATTTCAAAAACAAACCAATAGGTGGGTGGTGATAGCAAGTGGGTGCGAGTGAAGCTGTCCACCCTCTCAAAGGATGTAGCAGAAAGAAAAAGCACCTGTGATAAAGGACCAGAGAGCCGTGTCATGGTCTACTTCAGAGGCAAAGTGAAGGACACAGGCGCCCAGTGAACGTCCACAAGGTCCACCACAGCAGATTTCATGTGGGCGTAGGACAGACTGAACAACTCTAATGTATACATGCGGAGCAGTCTGATTGGTGAAAGAGCTTGGTTTATCGGCACTAGGAAGGTTTTCTCACAACATGACGAGGGAGGTTTTTCCATAACATGAAGAGCAACAACGCCAGCTGTATCTGATTAGCTTAGGGCCGTATCCAAACTTGTTAAGGCAACAGAATGGACAAGAGAATGGCAACCAAATCCTACGTGTGACGACTTGCGTCCACAGATGGGACGCTCCGTGGCTGCCATAATCGAATAACAGGTTGTTCTTCAGGCATTGAAAGACTTGCCACCTGTTATTTTAGGGGAGAAAAGCAAGTTTTGGGCAAGAGAGCGGAGTGGGACTGCAAATACCCCTTTATTAATAATTCATGAAAGTGGTACTCTCCATTCAGCTGGTCAGAATAGAGCAGTCAGCTACTGAAATTTTTGTTTATAGCTTCTTTGCGATTGTTGCTACTATGCAAAATTTCCCAACACCATCAACCTGATCCTTTCTTTTTTTTGCAACCACAAAACTACTTACAAAATTCAACAAAACAAACCTCAAAGCAGCATTTCTTTTCTTTATTCCGTTCAACCGTGTCAGGACATGTGACACGAAGGGTATTTGGAGATAGAGAGCAAACTTTCCCGACTCTTTAACGTCGTCACTATCCATAGCACCTTTGTACAGGTGTATTGGTGTGTTGCCACAAGGGGCTCCATCGACACGGGATATGTAAGCATCTATAGCAATGTCTAAGTTCTTCTGCAGCTCTCACTGTCCACCACCCCAGTCTCTGGATCTAAGCAAGACCCAGCAATAAACATTGAATAGTGCATTTGGCCATAAAAGAATATTGCAGCTTGGCTCTTCCACTGAACAACTACTCCACTCAATCTGTTGGTACCATGGCAAAAATATACCCATAAAAGTAGTGTCACACACACAATTCTATCATGCTGACTCTATCATCTGCAGCTAGCCAATACAGCTACTAGTAGATACAGAACGTGCTTACCAAGCTGTTATTACTACGACACTGAGTACTAAGTTGTCCCAAGAGCAAAATGAATAACACAAAACGTGCCAAGCAGCCCAAGCTTGGAAATTGAATCCATGCTCGTGTTTCCTCTATGAGTGACCTGATGACCACCAGATAAGAACTTTGGAAGCTGTTATTCACAGTCAGTTTAGGGCAAGTCACATCAGCTGAGGTCTGAAATTATTCATAAGAGCTTTTGACATTCTTTAATTAATGGCTGGCATTCAAATATCCTCCATGGCACCACATGAACATGGTTCTTATTATGGTCAAGTGACTTTTGCTATTGATGGAGGTGGGAGGAAATGGAATGGAATATGTGGAATGGAGATTGGGAATGCACTACCAAGCACAGCTAGCCAAAACTAGGTAAACTAGAGTATGACTGAAACATTAATTTTTATGATGCATTTCTAGCAACATTACTAGAGTTGCCAGTGACTTGGCAAAAAGAAGCAACTAGTGGAATAATAATCGCTACAATAACAACCAGGAATCCAAAAATCTTCTTATTATACGCTTCTCAGACTAGAGCTACCCTATGGATGACTGGTACAGTAGATTGCAGTTCCGTTTGAAAATTGCGTATTCCGTAAGTTACTATATGATGATCAGATACTGTTCACTGCAATGTGCCAATGCACGATCTGCCAATGATACACTAGTAAAACAGACTGCTGGTGAATTGTTTGTGTAACCACTTATGCTGACGTGTGCAGTTCTAGCGAATGGGAGAAGAGAATCAGCAAGTCCTCCTGATTTTCCTACCCATAGAGGAACCTATTCCCTCCGTTTATAATATAGTTTAATAACCCTCCACTGAGCTGTGCAACTCATGCATTCACTAACTCGGTGTAAAAAAGCAGAGGACGTGCGAGGCTATAAAATAGCTGGTGTTCTCACGTTAATGTCACTTTTGCCCTGAAGAAGACTAGAGCATCTAGTCGCGACGTCGGCAAAGTTTCTTTCCGAATTAAAATTGGCATTCAAAGAGCCTTTCTTTCTTATGCAAGAGCCAACTGAGAAGCCCCCTCTTCACTTGTGGAATACACAATTTTCGAATGTAACTGAATTTTCGAATGTAACTGCAATCGGCTGTAAGTATGCATTAGGATCTATGTCCTTGTTAATCATCTTACAAAATTACAGTATCACTAGGAACAAATAGAAAGAGGAAATGTTTACACTGTAGAAATCTTAACTACTCATCAAAGCATTCACTTCGCTATTGGGGTGTAGCATTCCAACAGATTCCAAGAAAACTGCCACTCAATCCTACACAGATTCACTTCCTGTTTACTTCGGGTGTAAATAAATCGGTGCTAACTTCCATTTATGGAAGTCATAGATTGAGGCAAGTAAATACTCCTTAGTTGGTAAACAAATTACGCATGCTACAACTTTAGCTACCTCCCATTTCTATGGACTCTTGCAGACAAACAATAGATAGTGATGGCAGAGTATTAATCACACTGCTGACTATAAGTCCACCCCCGAGTACAGGCCTACTACTGAGATAGGCCCACTCCTGAATATAAGCCCACCCCTAGGTATAAGCCCACCCCTGAGTATAAGCCCACCCTGAGTATAAGCCCACACTGAGTATGAGCTAGCCCACTCCTGAGTATAAGCCCATGCTGAGTATAAGCCTACTCCTGAATATAAGCCCATCCTGAGTATAAGCCCACCCCTGCAAATAAGCCCACTCGCTTGCTAATTTGACTGTAAACCTACATATTCCTGAGTATGCACCCACACTGAAAGATAACCACACAACTGACTACAACTCCACCCTTGAGTGGCCCACACCTGCCGCACAGTAGAGCTTCAGATCGTAAACAAGTAAACATGCAGTGTCAAATTTAGCAGCCTTGGATTGGCATTCCTGTCCAAATCTGTCAGTACAACCTAACAATTGCCACCACAGCTGCAATCAGCCTCAGACCATTAAGGACAGATTCCTTTCAAAGGTAAAAGGAAGGAAGGGTAAAGAAAAATTGCTAATGGAGGTCAAGAGTCCACCCACCTCTTCCTACCTCACAACAAACCCCAAACATCCTCTGGCCCACCAGATCAAAAGCAAACCTCACTGGCTTCTCTGTCACCCACCAAGGCTTCTGCTGCCCACTAAATCAATCAGTTAAAATAAACTCAGAAAAATAAGACATTTTAGAATGTCCCCCCTCCTCCCCCCCCTGAAAAAGTCAGTGTTATTGTCCATAATGTGTATGCGTGCAACTCAAGAGGTGGATTAAGGTTGAAGATTGTCAGTGGTTTCTGTCTAATTAGGTCTCGTTAGTAAGATATGACGGCATTGTTAATTTAGTACATGATTTAGATAGATCTCTAATATCGTCAGTATTTCACTATTTCTATAGTTCTAGGCTACTTCCATGGGCCCTTACAGAGTGTGAAGGACAAAGTATGTATGGACGAGACTAGTAAACTATTTCTAGGCTACTAGTAAGAGTCCATGGGCACTCACAGAGTGTGAAGGACAAAGTATGTATGGACGAGACTAGTAAACTATTTCTAGGCTACTAGTAAGAGTCCATGGGCACTCACAGAGTGTGAAGGACAAAGTATGTATGGACGAGACTAGTAAACTATTTCTAGGCTACTAGTAAGAGCTCATGGGCACTCACAGAGTGTGAAGGACAAAGTATGGACGAGACTAGTGATTGCAATTTTTCTGTGCTTTAATTGCATGAGCTTTGGCCGCAAAATATCCGGCAAGACACCCGGCAACCCAGCTATTACGTCATCCCACTTTCAAGAGAAAGAAGCCGCTATTGGTTCAAATTTGTTGTTACGTCCATTACCATGGCAAACAGGGAAAGCATGTCAATTTCCATGAATTACCAAAAAGAGGAATTGAAAGAGACATAGCTTCCTACTGATTTTCTTAGGAAGACATCACTACGCAATGGGAAGCAGCTGTTTAAGTTCAGGTTTGGAAGTGAATTAAGGGTGGTCAGTTTTGGCCAGTCCTGATGCTGCGTTAATGGCTGGTTTCGGAATCATCCCGTGATACGCTTGTGACATCACCAGAGTACGGCCCCCTAACGTGGGTACACGTGCCGGCTGATGCTAGATGCGCAGTAGCCTGAGGGCGGGATAGTACAATGTGGACTGCAGCTGTTGGTAAGTCGTTCCATCTTGAGCCACGGACGCAGTACTTACCACGTACTGCAAACACTGCCTTGTTTACCGCTGACTGAAAGTTTGTGCGTGTACAGCCATTCCCTGAGTGCATTGGCGTTAAGTTATTGTGGCGTACATCTGGAGTTTTCATCGTCATTTGCAGAGGAGCAGTATTAGGTTTCCTCTGATGAAGTCACAAGCATATATCGCGTGATGATTTTCGAAACCTGGTGACCCATATCTTCCAAAACCAGTACATATACAAAACTACAGCCAGAAGCTTCTCAATCACAGCATGTGCACAATGCACCACTGTAGGCACTGCTACATCTAAAATAATTGCCCTAACAGTGGACAACAATAGAGGACGGACAAGTATTTAATTTTGCCCATTGTTGCGAAGAGGCAGCCAGTCTGCTTAGCAGACAAAAACACTTACCTGTGTACTACAGCAATTAATGTCCAGCTATAAGTTAGATAAGAACATTTCTGGAGGTCAGTTACAGTTGGGTTGGGCTAACCAATATAACGTGGGAATTGTAGACATTTCATTAGTACACACCCCTTGGAGTAAATAATTAAAAATAGTAGTATAATACACGGTTTCCTGGAAATACCAGTCCCACACACATAGCAATTATCATAGTTACAGTTAGTAAGCTTAGCTGATTAGATAACGATTGAATTCCTAAGACTCTATATGGATTGTACAGAGTGGACAGAGAAGTGCTATATATACCCATACTAATTTTAGTGCAATTTTGGGAATTGAAAAAAATTAATTTTTTCACCGCTAATATTAATACTCGTACGCATTTAATGCATTTTCGCGTGTAAAAAAAGCACATACTGCTGCAATCAATAGTACACGGTTTAACTGCAAACAGTTCGTCTCACCTTCTGCAGCACCTGCTTTTTGTGCATATTACGCACAGTATCCCAAAAATAGTTTTTCAAAGACGGTAAAATTAATAAACACCAAATTTGCTATAGCCCAATCCGCTACATTTTATCACCTCAAATAATAGTCAGCTTAAGGTACCCCCACAGAGTGTGTGTACATGCTTCTGGAGGGTCCTAGATCACTCAGGAAGGTAAATCTAATAAGGAACCATCTATCTACTGTAATGGAGCTGTAATTAATCAACAGAAGCCAGAGGATATTTACTGTGCCTCAGGCCAAAAAAAGAACCCATTTGAACATATTTTCCCCTACCAGTGGAGTGAGTTAGAACAGGAGGTCAGCAGCAGCAATTAACATCAATTAAATTACACAACTGCTTGAGGTTAGTGCACTGATTGGCTCACGCCCTTGACCTCTGTATTGAGGCCATAGATTTCCTCATAACCCCTAGCTTCTCTCAGTGGATGTGATATAAAGGGTGACAATGAAGCCTTGAGATATTCGCAGGATATGACAAGGAGGATGGGCAGGATACAGCAGCCATTGAACTCTGCTGCACTGGAGAGTGGGAGCTATGGTGGCAGGATTTTCACTCCATCAAGTTGCAAATATTGTCCTAGCAATTACGCCAGCCTTATAATATTTTTCAGTCATGCATCAGACATACATACCTGCTCTCTTAACAATGAACGGTTTTTGTATCGCTACATATACAAACACACACACACACACACACACACACCTTGTGCTTCAGTTTGGTGTTGGCAGCATCCGGGGGTTGTGGATGCCGTCCACCTGGCTTGGTCTCCGATTGGACAGGCTTTGGACCAATCGAATTGAGAGAAGCTGGCTGAACGTGTGATCGTCCCATAACTGCAGTCCTGTCTGGCTGGTTCTTGAGGTTTGGAGTTGGAGGTTGTGAGAGCCGAGTATTGGAGGTAGTTTTCGGAGGCCGCAAAAGGCGAGTGTTGGAGGGAAGGACAGCAGTAGAACTAGGCTGCTGGAGGAAGAAGAATCGGGCTATTATGGAGCTGTCGCAGTCTTAACAGCTGCAGAGATGTGTGAGTAGTCATGTGACCAAACATGTGATTTGAATATATATGGCCGGATGGGACGGTAATGTGACTAGCTACATATGGCGCAGGTTCGAACTTATCAGGCAACCAAATTTGTGCCACACATGTACTGCTGTAATACAAGTAGTCTGGTTTAAGGGTATCATATTTGTGTGGCACGTCTGATAGCACAGGGAATTATGCAATACACGGACAATTTCGATTGCAGGACCTACTTGTCTAGGACAACTTATGCATAAAAGTACACAATTTTTACGGAAAAAACACAGTACATCTTACTCCATTTAGCTATAGCACGTACCTGCCACTGCGCTATGGTAAAATATTGCACCTTCTAGCATACCACTGTCAGAAATAAGTGCAGTTTGAGAGTCTATTCTCTTGCACTTTCAATACTTGGCAAATTCCATAACTGTTGCATATTTTCACAAACACAGGCAGGCAATAATGTCATATCAAACCAAAACTAATGAGTAAATAAACTATCACTGAGACAACCCACTACACTCCACACACAATGAAACTTGCATATCCTAGCTAGTAAACCTATAAGCCAAATAATACAATAATACAACAGTGGATTTGCCATAACAATTCCATTCTCTGTAACCCAGTAAAGTTTCCATCAATACCACTGTGGCAGTATAAAGTGACTGCTGTTTAGCAAAATGACCCCTATGCCTGAGTGGTGGTACTACTGTAGGCTGTAAGCCTATAAATTGTCTCTCTATTACATGTAGCTTACAACTAATGTAGAGGCATGGCTGGTAGGCAACAATGTAGATAACAATCCGAACTGCTTTACAGCTGAAAGGTAGGTGTTGCTACTTCTGGCAATGCCAGAAGTGATTTCCCAAGAAACTTCAAAGTAGGGGTATAGATGACTATTAAAAATCAAATGATACTGTTCCTCCTTAGCAACCAACTCACACATGCACTTTCCAATAACCACCCACAAATTTCATTTAGGTTTCAGATGACTAAAAAAAATAGGACATGAACTAAGGAAACGAAACTACAGTTTTACCTGCCGATAGCCACCAGCTTGGCAGTACAACATCTCCCCACAGCGATAGCTTTGTTGATAACCATCCTCCCAAGCCTCCCATTCCGTGTTCATCAACTCGAAGCTAGCCGGCTGATGGTACTGACGGCACTGCAGCTGGTAGGTATATTCGTAGTAGCCTACATCGTAACCCTGGCCGCACATGTAACCATGGCGACAGTCCATCCAGCCTGACTGGAAGAAGGCAGGTGGCGGTTGATTCACGTAGTCTGGCCACTGCATGTCCTGCTGTTGCGACTCTTTTAGTAGTATACAGTCAATAGAAACTTTATAGCAGTACAGCAATGAATTGCAGCTTATTAAATAGATAGCAGCTTTCAAAATTCGCCTATTCACTTCTAACTGATTTCCAAGCCAGCAAACATGCAGTAAAAAAATTAGTAACACTCAAACTGCAAGATTGTTCAACAACGCTGCCGAACAATACAGACTAGCAACAAAGTAGCCTACTTCATGGCAAATTACGCAGCCTTAGTTGCAGAGCAGATGGAAGGAAATTGCAACAGTGCCAAACAGCTGTGAAACTCTCTTTATGTATACAATTGTAGTCGACAGCAATGTGTACATTTCTCATAAAACAACAGTGCAAAAAAAAAAAAATCAATACTCACGAAGATGGGTATGCGGTATATACTATATTATTCATGAGGTTTTAATCTAGTCAGGCACTTAGGCCAATCCTCTAGACAGGCTGGCTTGGATAGCAACCCACACAAATACGTAATTAATGCTTTCAACATGTACTTGCCAGTGCACCTGTGATACCCAGAGCGCGTACTTAGTAGATAAAGGCTTCATTTATTTTGCAGGCTTAAACAACCCAGGAAACCATTGTCCAGACGCCTACCAACCAGCTGGGCAAACTCAATCTTGCATATCGACAAATTAAACCGACTGCTGCTACTAACTTTTAATAGCAACTTGCTATTTACATAATTTATCAACTCTCTCCTCGCTGCGCACTTCTGCATACCAACCTGGTTCTTGCTCGAGCTGAGGCGAGTTGCAATAGCTGTAGTGGCTGCAGTTACCGAGGGCTTCTTCGAGGGAGTGAACCGTACGCATCTCATTTCAAACAACCTTTTCCTAACGGGAACCCCTCTTGTCTTCAGTAGCACTCTCTCTACACAGTTCAGCAGCTACCAGCGTTGCTTGCCAGCTTCCAGAGTGCAGCCACCGACTTCAGAAGCGCCGCTTCATACGACTCCCTGCTCTACCCACTCCTAACCTCTAAAGTACTCTGACCGAATTACGTCACCGGGAATTGCCCGGAGATAAATCCAATTAAGCCGTTGGTGACTTCCGCTTTTAATCACAACCCATGCAGACATCCGCACCATGCAGCCGCATGATTACTGATTATAGGATGTAACAAACTGTGCTGTCATTGAAAATGGACGTGGCTATTGTTACAGCAGGAAGTGCATAGATTTGCATATGGAATGCATGCACATGTGCTTTATGTCCTAGCTTGTACATGTAGCTCGATACTGATACGACATAGCCAGCTCTAAAATCAACGGTTATCTCCTAAACCCCTACCAAAACCCTAACCTAACAACGTTAGACTGCCGGACCAATAGCCACTATGTAGCTTGCTGACACTGTCTTTGTTACACCATAACGTAGCTACCATCTGTAAGCCAGTGAATGACAATGTACACTCACTGTAAAGCAGGAAGTTATAATATTATTTTCTGTATGCAATGAAGGTCACATGCCCTTCTCTATAGCTCTTTCATACACAAACTGACCGGATACAGTAGTTTATTTTTTTTCTGACAAGCAAATAAACAGTCTAGCTAGGCCTGATACGCATAACAGTTCCCAAAATATAAACGATATCGTGAGTGCAATGAGCAGCTACAGTGAGCAGGGGAAATCCAATACTGTTTTACTCTACTTCTTTCGCCCGCCTCTCTCCTTAAGGCCCAGCTGCACGGTGGTCGCCATGGTGATGTTGTAGAAGCCAAGAGAATTGGAGTCCTTGATAAATAAGCTCTGCGATTGGGAGAGGAGGGAGGAAGGAGGTGGAGGGGAAGGGAAGGGGAGGAGGGAGAGAATGGGGGGGGGGGGGGGGGAGGGAGAACATTTTAATAACACAATGGCTACCCCAATGATGTTGCAAACCCAGTAGCATGCATAATTGCTAAAAAGACAAACTAGTGCCTTCTGTTACAAGATGTTTTTTGACGTAAACACAAACACAAGGCTTTGTATAGCAGTCACAGGCAGCTTGCACACATGTATATACAGGCTCACCCACACCCCCAAACTGATCTCCAGTCTATACTAGCGCTTTCTAGCTAAACAGGTTAACTAACAGTTTCCTATCACAAAAGTGTTAAGTGACATCTAGGGTTGGAAAGTTTCAATCTCAATCAAAATGCAGCCGAACCTATAATATTGGTCCTCCTGCAGAGCCCAGGGTATAGTTTCAAGGGCCAGCATTGGGCAAGAACGATTTACTTCATATGCCCTTACATCTACATATCACTGTACAACGTAGAATGACTATTGCAAAAAGCTTCTTGAATAATGATCAAGCACTAAATAATTTGTCCTAAGATTAGAGATGATTTAGTTCCTAATGTTCTCACGTATGTTTTGACTAAATCAGTCTCACCAAAATATCTAAATCAAGAAAATATTTCTATAAGTTATCATGTGAAGATCATGTTACTTAACGAATCTCTCTGACCTACAGTATGTCGGATAGTGACATAATGATGCTTCACATGATATGATCAACCATGAACAGTCATGGATTGGAATTTACAGCCTACCTACAAATAATAACAACTTGACATGCCAGCACTTTCAATATCATGACGAAATATATGTACACATATTGTAAGAGATGCCACAAAACCCAAGTATTAAACTTTCCAAGCAACTGCTGCCCACGTTGGTACGCCAGCATGTACACTATACCTACTAGAGACCACAATAAGAGAGAGAAACACTAGACCTGAAGAACTCCGTCTCCCTCCATTTAGGAACCTTCTGTTGCTGGTATAATGTATGTAGCACTGATGGCAAATCATGCCGCATAACTTTAAGCACAACAGGTATCACCTAGCATAGCAGCAGATGCTGGCATAAGTACTTTGAATGTGGTTTATCTCTTCACGATGTTCACATCATAGCATAATTTTACAAGAAACACCACCTCTAAAGTGCTCTGGTGTATCGTAGCATGATGGTAAGACAGTTACACTAGGGCAATATTCATTTTCTATTGTGCCGTAGCATAGCCATAGAGCCATGACATCCCACGTTCGATCACTGTAGAATAATGCGGTACTTACATAATATACATACGCGAGTCTCAAATGCAACAGGATTAGTTGCCTTGCTTCCCGCTCGGCAATCATTTATGAAAGGGTATAGAATGGTATAAACCAGGAGCGGAAGAGAGAGTAGGAGCGTGCAACGACCACGCAAAAAATATGTTCCCACGCTAGTTCCGTTACTATTTTTGGCACGCACGCGCTTTGAGTACATCAATAAAGGAAGTTTGATAGTCGTTGTTTGCTGCGCCAAACAGCTTCCACAGCAGTGAGTATTACCGGAGAAGCGAGCGAAAACGTGTGTGTAGCCGTTCGTGCTCGTTCGTCCGCTAAACGTTTGCTACAGACGGAAGTACAGGCTAGCAAACAGCTAAACCTACTGATATACTTGGATCAGTGTACCTCAGGCGCCTACCAGGTTTCTGAAGATCAGGTACGTTGTAGCAACAAACTTAGCTAGTCTAAATGGCGTTAGTCACTGTTACTAAAAGTTGTCTCGTGCTTCACGCCTCTGGCAGCGTACGGTTGGCTGTCATGGGTCATAAGCGGCCTTTTTTGTTTGCTGATCGCTGTAGGGCATAGTGTTGCTTTGCTAGACAGCCGTAACCTTCTGTTTCAAGCCATCTGACTGTGGCACGTGCGTGCCCAAAATAGTAACGGAACTAGCGTGGGAAAATTTTTCTAAATTTAATCTTTTGTGTGGTCGTTGCACGCTCCTACTCTCTCTTCCGCTTCTCACGTCATTATGCGCTCCTGTATAAATGGAATGTTTGTCTGGCCTCTAATAGCTCCAGGACCTTCGTAACTATCAGCATTCTCAACCTCTGCCCTTTACAGTATGCCAGCATTGCTGGTAAAACCCTCCTATTATGCGCTCGGCCACATGGCAGTTTGTGTGCATGCAGGTTGTGCGTATATACAGGATGCTATATTCAGATATGCACAGGACGTGTGTAGGACAGTAAAAAAAAAAAGTATGATGTGTACAGGATATGCACATCTACTTTCTCTGCATATATATGTGCAGCACACATCTGCTCATATCTGCACGGGTGCCATTTACATACAGAATGCTAAAATTTGGGAAAATGTTGCACGCGGCATGCAAGAATCATTTTTGTAAGCGTATGGATTGAGGATGAGCCAGAATCACAATGATCACGATGATTATGATACATCAATAAAAGATGTGGGAGACGCACCAACAATGTCTGCACAGATGCACGGCCGCATCAGCTTCAAACGGCAGTTAGCAGGATTTCTCAATAGCACTTCCTTGGGAAAGGAAAGAAGCAGGTCTTTGATCTGTCAAGAAATAAACACCGGCAGGAATCTACGTACAGGCATCTCCTGCAGGGTTTCATACAGAGGAGGAGATGGGGTACTGGGAATCGCCCCCCCCCCGCCCTTTCCAGAATTTGGAGTTGACATTTTTTTTGATACTCTGAGTCAGGACTTTATTAAGTATTCCAGATTAAAAATACAAAGCTCTTAACTAGTTTTAATAAGGCTTTAAAACCATACCCGTCCCACCCTAAAACAAAGCCTGCCTTGTTAAAATTATCGAGGGTACTAAACTCCTCAAATCTCACCCCACCAAGTTTTCTAGTGCAATTATTTCTAATGCTGTCATAAGCAGGACACTCCCAGAGCACACGTACCACACTCTCACATTCAACCCCACATAATTCACACTGCCAATCTTTAGTGATACTACATCCCAGAATAAATAGTGACAATTTACATCACGATTAGATGCAACATTGCAATGAGTGAGCAGCCACAATGGGATGTGAGTGGCAAGTTCAGCTGGTGGTGTCCTCAGTGTAAAACCCGCAAAACCATTCGTCGAGAAGGCAGTTTCTCTCGTAAGTCACACATGACCCTCCAACAGTGGCTCCTCCTAATCTACCTGTGGGCAAGGGAGTATCCTATGTCTGCGTTAATTCACATGCACCAAGAACAAGTCATCGTTCTGAGCTCGAGAATATCCCACATTCTCTTCCACGCAGGGGGAGAGGGGGAGCCTTCCATGGAGGGGGGAGAGGGGAGCCCTCCACGCAGGGGGAGAGGGGAGCCCTCCACGCAGGGGGAGAGGGGGAGCCTTCCATGGAGGGGGGAGAGGGGAGCCCTCCACGCAGGGGGAGAGGGGGAGCCTTCCATGGAGGGGGGAGAGGGGAGCCCTCCACGCAGGGGGGAGAGCAGAGCCTTCCACGCAGGGGGAGAGGGGGAGCTCTCCACGCAGGGGGGAGAGGGGAGGCTTCCACGCAGGGGGAGGCATGAGGAAGAGGCTAAACAACTGTAACTTCATCCCTTCTGAGAAAGAATCGATGCAAACAAAGCCATCGCCATGCTCACTATTATACAAATTGCTACAACACTAAGGCATTCCACATATGGTAAGTACATGTTTATACAAGCATATGCTATATTGGTCAGCTGCAACTCATATGCCAATCTTGTGGTCTACATTTGATCCAATTCTCCTACTGAAACACTACAGCTTGCTGATTCAATATCCTGTCATGATTTTTGTTCCTGTCTATTTCAACACACAAAGTTGTGTTTCTCAGTCGCTAGCCACTACAAAGCTGCTTTCTAATTGATGCGTGTCACATTCAGGGTTCTTCACTCTCTCAATATTTAGCACATGTGGTCAATTGGCTAAGCTACTTCTCTCGCATATGCACACACATCAGATTATGTTTCATCTTTGCTCCAAAAGGCCTATACATGAAGTAAACTACATCTGGAGGGCAGGGGAGAAGCAAGAGGGAGTGTCTACTGACAGATGATATGCCTTTGAAATTATTAGCTATATTGGAAACAATTTGTCCCATATGTCCAAGTAGGATGTCATGTGACCTGGATGTCATGTGATTCTTTACCCCAACAACAGTCAACAATGCTGCGTTCTCACGTGAATGAATTTACCTCTTTTAATATGGACAGTACAGATCTGTACTGTGTGAAAATACATGTGACAAACTGGAAAATGCAGTTGCCACAGTGACACAGACAATACTACTGCAACAGGTGTTTTGCAGTTGCCACAGTGACACTGCTGCAATAAGAGGTTTTTTAACCATGCAGCAGTTTGGTATATATGTAGATCTTTCAACGGAAGCTGTAAATATGTTGAAGTCAAGGAATCTATCTGCTCCACTTCTATGATACTCCATTCTACTGCTAGATCATTTTCCACTGACGTCATCAGCACATGCCTAATATGTACGTGAGAAATATTTAATTTTTGCTGTTGTCACATGCTATTTTCTCCAATAAAAAATTGCAGTAACACTGCTCCCAGTCCTGAACCTAATCTCTGTTAAGCTTAAGATATGCAGTATTGAAATTCATAGAGAACGGACTAGGGGTGGGGGAGGGGGTGGGGGTAACTTGTGCCACCCTCCCCCAATACAATCTCTGGAAAATCGACTTTCACAGACGGAAGAAGCAAACTGTGAAACAACATTTCTGTACCCTTGGCTATATCTTTATAAATTTGAGTGAATGTTGGCCAAACTTGTTTTATGGTAGTGTTGTCTTAGTTAATCAGAAATAATTATTAGCCAAAAAAGAATTTAGTAGAGGCCAAAACAGATTAAAATAGCAAACTAAAGCTGAAAATTATTAGACCACCAAATGTGCCATTTTAGTTAGTTAACTGAAAATAAAAGCATTTTAGCAATACGTTCGGAATTTTTAGTTGACTAACTAAAAGTGAACAAAAATTTACACTCCAAATAGAGTTTTTGGAACTAAATTATGTGAAGTGATACTAAAACAATACAATTTCATGGTGAATATGTTGGAGTAGGCGTGACCCGAGAGTCATGTGATTGCTTACCCCAGCAATGCTAAGTTCTCACCTGAATAAACTATTTTGTAGCACGGCTAAAGACAGATCTACCAAATTAACAAAATTAGCATGTACCAGCGGAAAATCGCTTATCAGTGATAAGAGAGAGAGTGGTCAATATGAATATCTTTATAGTGGTATGAATTATATCATGTTATTATTAAGTCGGTGAGTTTGTTTAAGAGTCTCTCCGTTGTTTGCACACACTGGGGGAGCTAGGCAAATAAACAACCATTGTTCTTAGACTGGCTGGCATACAAATGGTGCAGCAGTCACAAGACCCGCCACGTCCGGTGGCAAATGACAATACAAGTGGGCGGTCAACAAACATGTGCGGCAATCGCAGGAAGAAAACCGACATTATGCCATCGCATATTTAGAATGCGTCACTGTGTTCAAAGCACTAAATCTCTGAACTTCTGCTAAGGACTGGGCTCATACGCGCTGCATAGACGCCTCACATATTGACGCTACTACGCAGTGTGTATGAGCCCCGCCCTTAACGGAAGTTCAGAGATACAGCGCTTTGAACGCAGAGATGCAATTAAATACATGATGGAATAATGTTCGTTTTCTACTCAGGACTGCCATATGTATGGATCCAGTACCCACAGAGAAATGCCCTTCACTCCCTCCACAAACCAGTTCTAGTGCACAGCAGCTAGCACTTCCAGTCCACAATACTCATTAGTGTAGGTAATCACATGGATTCTCAGCATAACTGCATGAGCAACAGCTAAGGTAACTGTACTAGGAAAGCGAGTGCAAGTTTGCCTATTGAAAGTGCAATTATTCCCAAATACTACTTGAATCCCTGCTAGTCACACATCACCACAGTATGTACATGTGTGTACATCCATAGACTTTCAGTATGTGACTATAGCAAAGTAGTAAACACTCTTACAGTACAAGCAAATCTCTGAGTAGTCTCATACTCTAAAGTACAACCTGGCCTTAGGTATAAGCCCATGCAGAGCTGAAGTGTGGCCTAGCCTCACACCCAGGCCTCCCCCCATAACTTCCTTTTTTGTAGCCATGGAGAAAAATAAAGGTTTTTGAAAAAAGCTGTGAGGAGAACCCATTGCACTCGTTTTGCTCGCATTTTTGCTCGTCCTTCGAACTCGCCCAAACACTAAACAGATGTGTCCAACGTCAAGTGACATATTGGACAGATACCCGTCCAATAAAGTATACATAATCACCTTTAACCCGTACTGTACAAGCCCCCATCTCTGAGATCGATGGCAAACAGCAGCCTCGCACTCGCATCAATCAAGCTGCGATTGTTGTGGCCCGGCTACAAAGATTACCATGCAGCCGGGCAAACATTTTCAGTTCTGTTAGGTGGGTCTGTAGGTATTCTGTAGTCAACACTACTGCCCATATCAACCCATCACTTGCGCTTGGAAAACAGCAGGAAATTGTAATTGCCAGGTATTTAAGGCGACGCCCTTTGTCAGTGGGAGAAGAAAAAAATGGTTTATATCGTAGCTCTGCGGAGGAAGACTTATTTATAAACAAAGGGTTATTTAGTATGGCATCATCACAGCCTCAGGCTATGAGACAACGAAGAGCAAAAACACCACTGCAGAGTTTCTGGCCAGACACAACTGAGAAACTGGATGCAACTCACATCAGAAATCTCTAGAGGACTGCTTTACTCAAATTTCAGTAACAGCTGAATTACGATACGTAATACAATGTATGCACTAGTCGGTGTGAGGCAACGGCTATAATTCATATACACGGGCCAAAATGGTGGAATATAGTTTTCTAACAAGCACACAAAATACAGGACTCCAGACAGTTCTCAGACAACGAAGGAAAGTAGCGAATCTACGTTTCTCTTAGTTACTCTATATTTGGAGCCCATTTGTACCACAGACTGAGCGCTGCAACAATGTAGTCTGCCTGTGCAATGATTGCTAGTTTAACCACTACTTACTATAATTATGCCTACCTGCTTACAATATATCTACCCAGGGTATATTCTTTGGTAGGTATATTCTTTTTAAGGTCCCACAAGCCACCAGAAGCAGCCTCAGAGTACCTAAATTTCCTGGGTGAGCGTACCCCCACACCCGGGTGTAGCTCCATGCACATTATTTTTCCCACCCCCATCAAAAAATCCTGTATGAAACCCTGCTACTACATATGAAGTTGAACTTTTAGTGCTAGCCCGCATATACATAGTCACTAATTTAGCAAATTACGTATGTAGCTACGTAGATTTTAGAGTTTGTCCTTTACAGCAGATACGTATCTTCTCGACTGGCAGCATATAAAATCTAGGATAGACATTGTCACAGTGGATGGGGAGGGGATAGTGATGGCTAGGCATCATTCTGGTGGCTTGCGCCAAGGCCATGTAAGGTAGACATTAGCACCTGAGTTTTCTAAATAATATTCTATATCTGATGTTTTTTGCTACCATAAATGTCCCAATTATAATCCCACACCCCCCTTTGTGGCGACAGAGCACAACGCGTCCTCCGTAACTGGACCCGCCCCGAGTATGATCCCACCCCCCCCCCCCCCCTTGTGGCGACAGAGCACTACGCATCCTCCGTAACTGGACCCGCCCCAGTATGATCCCCCCCCCCCCTTTGTGGCGACAGAGCACTATGCATCCTCCGTAACTGGACCCGCCCCAGTATGATCCCCCCCCCCCTTGTGGCGACAGAGCACTACGCATCCTCCGTAACTGGACCCGCCCCAGTATGATCCCCCCCCTTGTGGCGACAGAGCACAACGCGTCCTCCGTAACTGGACCCGCCCCAGTATGATCCCCCCCCCCCCTTGTGGCGACAGAGCACAACGCGTCCTCCGTAACTGGACCCGCCCCAGTATGATCCCCCCCCCCCCCCCCTTGTGGCGACAGAGCACAACGCGTCCTCCGTAACTGGACCCGTCCCAAGGAAGTGGCTGTAGCCCGACGTAAGAGGTCATCCATCTTCCTTTCCCTATGATGTAACCACATGGAAGCAACCTGCTACAGCTTCCTCTGTGGAGTCTCAGAGGGACTGCCCATGGCCTCCAAAAAAGGAGGTTGGAGTAAGGTCACCTGGGCTGATAAAAGGGCATTGTACTAATTGATAAAGCTAGCCAACAAGACACACGTAGGACATGTTGTCTTCCTGTTGCATGTTTGCTTTAAAACCCCCTTCAATACAGCTCTGCCCTTCCCAACATCTGGTTACCGATTCATAAGCAGCCCAGGGTCCTTCTGTTCAACGATGATGTCATTACCAACAGGGTGCTCTGCGTGCCTCTTTTGAAAAGTATAGAACCCTTTCTTGAAAACCTAGGAACCCTTCAAGCCTTAAATTACTCTTTGCACCCTTTTTGATCATTATTTGTTGAGGTAAAAATAGTGATGTTAAAGTGACTCTGCGTGTGTACCTGTACACGTACATGTACTAGTGACCAATACTATATACACTGATCAGTAACTTGTGCAGTTGGGCAATATTGCTCTCTGCTTTCAAATACGCATTTGTAAGCTTCAATACTCAATTGAAGGATCTGGTGTGTGTGCATGCATTTATCGACTCTATCCCTTCTTGCCTTAAATTCCAGTGTTCCTGCTAGGCCTATACCCAAGGGTACTGTGCCCTCTAATGGGGTCCCAAAGCTCCTTTGACCACTTGAGAACTGTGTGCTAGAAGATACTCACTGCACATACGAAAACAGAGTCCCAGTGATCATACGTAATTGTCCCTTTCGCCAGGCGTGAATACCTATACACAACATTACTATGGAGTAGAGTATGTATTAAGCACCCACCACATATTTAGCACCCACTCCCCTCTTCTGAATCAAATTCCTGCAAAATGCGATGTACCCATGCTACAATGTACAGAGCAAGGAGACAAGGCTTCTTCAGACAAGAATAGTGCTATCTTCGCAAAAGACTATTACATATTTATTTCTTCAAAATATTCGGTAGTCCTAATCCTGACATGATAAACATGAGTACTGTTGTAGCATTTCAAATTACATGCTCAAATTACACTTACAAAAAACTAATACCTCACAATGCAGATATGCATAATAGTTAATTAACCTTCTAGTACAATATATCAACGAGCTAGTCCTCCAATGCCTACATGTGACTAATTACAATTATATAATTTTTATACGCATGCAGCAAGAAGTTAGAGTTTGCCCCCCACCCCGCCCCCCCAAATTATTCAAACACTAAACATTATGCCATGCATCAGACCTAAATTACCCAAACTGCTGCATCATGCTTTACGCCATATACACACATTTTTGTAAAGAAAATTGTCATAAAATGCTACAGAGCACTGTGATTAAAAATTAGTAATTCTGGGAGGCTATTTTAAGCTAGACAAACATCCGTGAGTACTAAACTTTGCAGTTGGAAATCTAACCGTAAATGTAGCGAAACCTCCCTCTCATCAAATTAGAACAGGTCTTTCAGTGGTAGAAATAGAACTTTATGATCTTTATTACATTTCTGCATTGAATTTTCGAAGCAATAGCAATATTTATACTTGTGCGTGTTGCTGCTACCCAGCCTACAGAAGTCTTTATGGTATGATAGGCTGTTAATAGGCGTTAGATGACAAACTAACTTGGTTTGCCACAAGCAACGTCCTGCATCTGTTACACCACACAGAGGCTACCTATTTGCAAACTATGTAGCTCTCCATAGCCAGTACCAGTACTCCCAATCGTCACATGCAAAGCATCGATTGACGGTGTGCAGAACCTGGAGGGTTTTCAAAAGCTAGCAGAGTTTTGGGATACGATTGTACCAAGAGGTATCCGAGCTAAATGCAGCCATGGAATGGATCAAGTTATCTCATCTTGCACAGCTTCCAGCTATAGTGCTGACTCAGCAATTTCGTAGTGCGCTTCCAGTTAGCTGCCGGAACTTTCCAAAATAGAAGTAACATCGCTGCCTACCACGTTCATCACTGTCTAGGCTAAAGCTAGTTTAACATACGATGTACATACATTGGGCCTACAAAGTTAGGCTAGTGGCTATAGTGGCATAGTAACGTACTAACGTAACTTGGCGCACGTGAGAACTGCAGAGTCCACTGCCACTACAGACAGACAGACAGACAGACAGACAGAATATACCAATCTCAGTACCAGGCGAGTATTCTCCACATACATCATCCAAATCAAGGCTGCACTCAACAACAGGTCAGTTGGGTGCACATGTACATTACTACAGTATCCTACTACTCGAAGGCATGTACCATGTAGTAGTGAACAAAGTTAAGCGGTAAGCAACTTAGGTCAGGTATGTACACTAAATTATCATATGTACATGCCATAATTATTTCCAATATATCAGGTGACACAGGGTGGCCTGTTTTTTTTAGAACAGGCTATTTTTAAGAGCAGGTGTAAGCACCTATTCATTCGTACATCTGTAAAAAAAACTGTATCCACCTAAACTTCTATTGACCACCCAATTATAGCCATTAGCTCTATACACACAGTATTGGAAAATTACCCATAAATTACCCATAAATATGAATATATAAAACAACCCCCCCCCCCCCCCCAAAAAAAAAGCCATAACGCAACTCTTATTAGCCTCATTCCCAGGTTCCACACCCCAGATTTTCTCGCATAGTTGCTCTTACATACGAAGGTGGAGCTGATCACAATCATGGCAGACAGCTAGCCTCATCCCCAGGCCTCCCGGGTCCATGCGTGTTACGTAATGCAAACGAGCGAGAGGAAAAGCAGGGAAGGCATTTATCACGTGCCGTGACGTAGGGTAGACTTAGGGTAAACTCAATTAGCCATTTGAGTGCACAGCTCAGCACCATGCCAACGCATTCCGTCCCCTCCAAGATCCTTCCCTAGGCCCACTTTTCCTCTCGCTCACTCGCATTACGTAACACGCACGGAGCGGGGTGGCCCTGGAGCGAGGCTAGGAGACAGCCTGTATTTATTTTTACCTGAACTACAAACACTATAATATAGGCTTTCAGCTGGAATGAAGTAATGGAACTCAATATAGCAACATGGCTATGGTACATTGGCAGCGGCCCGATTCAAGGAGATCGATGTAGGTTCCTAGCTAGGCATACCTGGTCTTATAGTCATGTTACACGTTGAAGTCCAAGGAGTGGTTGTGCCGAAATGGAATCCATCTGTCCTCATCAGCTGAGCACCCATAGCTACACACTATTGCATAATCAAGTCTGTAGTACAACAATAAAGCGTATACTGGTTGGTGTTAAACTATTCAAGAAGAGTTTCAATAACTACACCTTAGAGTGATGTTCAGTAAGTGCACCACAGATACCGTGGTCTCATTCTCGAGGTCACAATCTGGCCTGTAGAATAGGGTCCGGGAATGAGACAAAAGTCAAGGAACATGAACAGCTAGCTTGCTGAGATGTTTCCGACAAAGTAGCAATCTGAATACAGCCTGCAGGGCTGAACAGCCAATCAACTTCCACTCGGTGAAAGAAGTGAACACCGAGAGAGGGCGTGAGGTAAAATTACTTCCGTCTTCCACTTCAAGAATCCTCCCAAACACCAGCCACATCATCCTCACATCCCAACACCAGCCACCCACATCACCACTCCACTAACACCACGATCCACTCACACCCTAGTGGGCAGGTATTGCATTTATTTTTTCCCCTGAGGGTATCACTCAGACACCACAGCACTAATTGGATCCCACTACATCCCTACTATGGCTATCCGATTCGATTTCGCCACCACCCATATCGTAAATAATAAACATTTTGGGTTGAGTTGTTAACACACTCTGGAGTAGCAGCTTCATAAATTAGGAATGTCCACTTCCTTAGTGGAAATGTGATATATCCGGCCTACATTCTAGCCCAGAGACGTGATAAACCTTTGTAATAATGAAGTCTAAGTTATGGGCTATGCTCGCAGGAAAACATCCACGCAAAGTACTACATCCTTCAGTGATCTAATAGACTGTTTTTATGGCTCTTGTGAGGGAGGTTGCCTTGTGCACATGACCTGCCAAACACGGCACTTTACACACGAGGACATACCAACTTGATCACTCCAAGCTTTAGTGCCAAAATAATGACACTTTCTAGTAACTGCAGTAGGACTAATTTTAAATGTATAGGTAAAAAATTGCTTGGAAAGGTAATTGCATTTGTTACGTATCAACAGCTATATACAGGCATGCGCATCACAGTTCGTTTCTAAACTTTGTGACCTGACTATGAATTCATAATTCAAATCTTGCAATTACCTACAGTATCATAATTGTTAGGTCAGCAACTTGAATTATTCCTGCCTAGTTTAAAACAACTGCACAATAGCTGTTATTACTGGACAATAGCACAGCAAGCCATATTTCCAGTAAAGTCTACTAAAACTTCTCTTCTATTTTGTAAGACATTTAGAGAGTGTCTTCAGATGTGTTTTGGATCACTGCCAACAGCTGAGCATATACTGGTTCAGTTGCATACCCAGACACTATCTGGATTAGTCTTGTACCCAGACCCTATCTGCATCAGTCGCATACCCAGACCCTATCTAGATCAGTCGCATACCCAGACTAAGCTTAACCCAGACCCTATCTGCATACCCAGACCCTATCTGACTACACAAATAGCTGATGGCATTATTCAGGAATGATGCCAGAAACAGCTGGCTTGGTCAGCCTCTGATCTGATTTGCCAGCCCCACTCTGCACACTTGCAAGGTTTGTGTTTTCTAACGAAGCCACTGTTAGTCGCCCAAAGCAACCACATCTAGGTGAAAAATAGCTCAGTGGGGGATCTGAGAACTTACAAGAAAAAAAAATCCTGCTGCACAAGCATAAGGATATGCTTCTGATCAAGATTAATACATCCGTTAGGGGCGGGGCTCATACGCGCTGCGTAGTAGCGTCAATATGTGAGGCTTCTACGCAGCACATATGAGCCCCGCCCTTAACGGACGTTCTGAGATACAGCGCTTTAAACGCGTGGATGCAATCGAAATACGCGACGGAATAATGTTCGTTTTCTACCCGGGACTGTCACACATGTATTCTTGTATTTTCTCCATTTAGTGCCTCCTTTTACCCCCAAACGATAGAGGTCTACGCCTAAATGCCAATTATACGACAAGTGTTATGCTGTCTCATAACTAGGAAATGACAATAACTGGTGCCGAGTATCAGCACTGGGCATATAATTCAAAAATGCCAACGATAAAAAAGTTGATTCGATGGTTGATTTTGGAATCTCTATTTCAAACCACTCAGCATATCATACCGTGAATCAATTACACGATTGAGTGAGCAATACAAAATAATGGTGCGGAAACAATTACAGAGGTAGATAATTAATTAATTTTTCCTCTTCTCTACAGCTCCCATGATTTCTCACTCCATGGCAACCGTGGATGGAATGGTAAGTATAGGCCTAATGCTGTGGGCAGTGGCACGTTTCCTCTCAGTTAATAGGTACACTGGACCAGCTGGATGCATACCCAGCTGCTCCTAAGATTGCTTTACACTTTTGCATCTGCCTGCCCCTCTGACTGTCTGCTTGTTTGTACGTCTGCATTTATACACATACGTATGTGCACAATTCACACCATCTTTTTACTAAGCAATTGCAGTCTACCGGCACAACAGAAGCTGCTAGAAGTTTGCAGGCCAAGCTACAGCAAGCTAGCTTAGTTTTGTGTTGCCTAGACAGCGAAAGAGTGGTAGGTTGCGATAATTCTGTTGGAAGGCACACTACAAAGCTACTGAGACAGTACTGTTACTGCAACTTATACTATTTTGTTCCACAGCTGCATTTAGCCTGTTGTCCTGGGTAACAAAACTGGTGTTTTTTTATACCTGAAACCAGCTGGGTGCTGTCTTACATAAATCATCTAACTAAAGGTCGAGCTCAGCAACAGGTCAGTCCAAGCTAAAGCCAGCTGTAGACTTGGTTAGGCTGTCCCATCTTGCACAAGCTTTCAGCGAAAGTGCTGACTCAATGATTTCGTAGTGGCTTCTAGTTAGCTACCAAAACAAAACTATCCTCTAAACACCTGCTGTGGCATAGCACATACTTTAGGTATCTCAGATCACATGCAGATAATCTGGTCCATTATAAAATAATTAGGGACACTATTCAACAGCTGAACGGGTTTTCTTTGCTTAGCAATACACAAACAAAACCCCTCAGAAGACTACGTACTGGAAACCCATTACTTCCCTTATGGTTTGGCTTATCTCTTACAAAAGGGCCGTTCAGATAGTTATTTAATTGTCAAGTGAGCTGTTATAGGCTAAGTGGGCACTTCATCAAAGCACTTCAGGTAAGCACACACACTTAACACTATGAATAGTTATCACTGCTGATAAAGTGATAATTCTCATTCCAGTGCACATCATGCTTATAAATTCACCTACTAGGAATACGCAAGTGTAATATGCCTGGTGTGACTACCAGTGGCATGCATAAACAGGTAGTTGCTATGTCTTAAGGCTATACTACTTAAAGTTGATCTCTAAGCTGTATCATGTGTATTAACATCATTATTTCCTGGGAGGCATGCCTGCAGACCTTTTCCTGACATCATCACACCCCGGGTCGCACACGGGACACGGACTGGGGTTGGGGTAGCCCCCGATGCACCCCGGGTAGCATGTGGGATGCGGACTGGGGTTGGGGTAGCCCCCGATGCACCCCGGGTAGCATGTGGGATGCGGACTGGGGTTGGGGTAGCCCCCGATGCACCCCGGGTAGCATGTGGGATGCGGACTGGGGTTGGGGTAGCCCCCGATGCACCCCGGGTAGCATGTGGGATGCGGACTGGGGCTGGGGTAGCCTCCGATGCACCCTGGGTTGCACACGTGATGCGGACTGGGGCTGGGGTAGCCCTCGATGTACACGGGGCCGACTATTTTCGTGAGTCAGTTAGTCTCGCTGAACAGTAATTCTGGAGCAGGTACAAAAAAGACAGGTGAATTATGTCTATCTACAACATTTTCCGAGAATCAGCCATGAATACCACGATAGAAGGGCTGTAGTGCTTGAAACTCACGTTTGCATCACTCGATCGTGCCGTCTGTGTCCAACGCTCATATCTCTGCTTATACAACGGGTACACAAACTCGACTAACCTGGGAGCTGTAGTAGGCCTTCCTTGGTAAAACTATGCGGTAGATTTGTCCCAACTCTCTGACTCTTTGCGCACTAAAAGTTTAAAGACGGTCCATGTAACTGCCAGAGATGCCATTTTGAGCACGTGCTATGGCCCCCCGGGACAAAACGTGACTAACATCTCAATATACATATACATATATATATATAAACACTAGCTGAGATTCTGAGCCCATAGATGCGGTTGCGATCAATGGTCTCGCTGTGCTCGGCAATTATGCTGTGCTCCTATTCCTGAATATTATGCTTGATCACATGACCTGATATTGTAGTCGTACAAGGCTTTCATTTTACAGCCAAAACTTGACAAACTTACATCGGGTGACAAGACATTGACATTCTTGCACAGAACCGAATATGTACTGTAGCATGATATGGGTGGGTATAGGAATCATCCTTCCCTCAGAATTGAGTGTGGGTTAGTCTAGCAAACTACACCCTCTCCCCTCTCCCCCCCCCCCCTCCCTCCCCCCCCACCACACACACACCTGGTCCAGAGAAGCAAAGGTCTAGCAGACATCATTAGTATTCATGACTAGCTAACCAATCAAGATTAGTAGTTTGTTCAACTGCTAGCAACACCTACAAATTATGACTACACTTTAGGGTAACCACGGCTACATGTGAGCATGTATTATGTTGATACAATAACTGTGGGCTATGAATACTAACAGACATCTGCACTCCTGAGCTGGCAGACTGGACAAACGACCACCAATGCCCTCACAGAATGCTACCTCCAAAGAAATAGTATTCATATTTGTTTGACACATTGTACAGGGTACAATAAAATTCAACATCACTAAATCAAAACCAGACAGTACATTAAAAACAGCTGTATTCACATAAACATACCCCCCCCCCCCCCCCACTGTGGTACACTGTAGCACATTATGAATAATTACAGTATTAGCACTGTGACCTCTCCTGATGTGTGGCTCTCTCCCCTTAACAAAATCGTAAAACGGGGGAGAGCCTGGTATCTTTTCTGACATGATTTAAGTTTTACGCAATGCGTAGGTGGTGACCCATTGAAAGACGGCTGTATTTCTCTATCTTTCGCCGACGACACTACTTCAGCACTCAGTCTGTGGCACCAACAGGCCCTAAGGATTAGCTACAAGAAGTATTGATTCGCTGCCTTTCCTCGGTGTCGAAGAACTGCAACTGTGCTTGCATACGCATAATTAAGCCCCTTCTACGACCTTTCTACCCTGGCCCGAGCATCATTGACATGAGAACAGATACCGTGATAGGGAGGGTCTGGGGACGAGTGTATTCATGATGTACTCTAGTACACCAACATTGGCAGCCCAGGAATTGTGTGGGTCGAGCCCAGGACAATACCCCAGTCTGACACAGATTAGATCATCGTGTTTGATAACACAACCCTTTAGCACTGAAATATTTTCATATGATGTTGTAATAATTACTGACATCACTGAACTGCTAATTGCTGTTTGTTTGTCCATCTGAACTTATCACATGCATTAATTAAAATACCACCATAGCCATGAGCGCAGTGGAGTTTGCAAGCACAACAAAACTTGCTCTTTTTGTGGTGATGCTGTATTTGTCTGCAGTGGAAGACAATACCCAACAGGGGACTGTTCCACAGTACTGGGTACTCCTAATGTAAGTGCTCTTTTTGTGGTGGCTAGATGGCAAAGCAGCAGTCTTTCTCGCCCAGATTTTATCCTGTAGCACAGATTCGGGGAGAAATTTACATCCAGCATATTTCTCCACAGCTGCGAGATAAAATCTGGGCGAGGAAGGCCTGGGTCTGAACCCACAATTGTGTCTCAGATTTGATACAGGCATCACAGAAACGCCAGTATTAGGATCTGAGACTGTTCAAGGCAGAGTGGTTTGCACACCAATGACAGACAAATGCATCATCGAATCAGTATAAAGGTTATTTAGTGAGGTGCATGAGTGGTAGGTAGGCCCCCCGTGTTATGATCCAAACCTATTGAGCGCAAGTGGACAGGGAGTCTTTTTTCCTTTTCTTTTTTGGCAGAGTGCTAGGCTTCCTGAAAGCTTAACACTTGGTGGCTTATGATAAACAGTGATAAGTATGTAACCATATTAAGCGAATGCCGGCCAAATTTGGAATTATGACATCATTAGAAGAAAAAAAAGCCTGTGTAAAGGCATGTGTCAATTTCCTGTTCAAGTTAGTAACTCATAGCAACGAGCAAATAAAACCCATAGAAGTGAACGAAATGACTGTATTTGTCTGCAGTGGAAGACAACACCCAACTGGGGACTGTTCCACAGCAATGGGTACTCCTAATGTAAGTGCAACACCCAGGGAGATCTTCAAGGGGTGGTCACTCCCATACGCACTGTAGTCACAGCTAAGACCGGGGTCAAAAAGTGGTCAACAGGTCAAGGGGTATTTTTGCCATTGGTCAAGGGGTCAAGGATAATTTTTATAGCCTGATATTTGCAGTCAAACGGTCAAGAGCCTTTTTGCAGATGTAAATTTTGGTATGGTCAAATGGTCAAGAGCCTTTTTGCAGTGTGGTCAAGCGGTCAAGCAGCAAAAATGACGGTCAAAATTTCTTGACCCCGGTCTTAGCTGTGACTACAGTGCATATGGGAGTGCCCACCCCTTGATTAATTGGGGGGGGGGGGGGTCGAGAGCATCAGACCGCAAGGCTCCTTGCATTCTAAATGCACACCTAGTATCTATGTATGTGGTAGAAAACAAATATTATTTCATTGCGTATTTCATCACTGTGTTCAAAACGCTGTATCTCTGAACTTCATACACACAGCGCAGACACTTTAATACGTGACTCATATAATTATTGCCATGAGCACAGTGGAGTTCACATGTATGAGACACAGTGACGCAATCCAAATACGCAATGGAATAATGTTCATTTTCTATCCAGGACTGCCAAAAATGATATGGCACGGGGAAATTATACCTGATACAGTGTAATCAAGCCAGCAGAATGGGTGGAACTCATTACAGAGGAAGACGGGCTTATAAGGAGATACCATTATAACAGCAAGGTGGGAGTATTCTGTAGTAGTATGACTTAAGCCCTAGTATAAACAGGGCCTATGTCAACCTAATTGCAGCTGCTATAATTCATTTTCGGTTTCCACTGAAAAGCATAAAAGCTATATGTAGCTACTGCATAGCCTCGTCATGTACGTGACGTCGTGTGACGTACCAAGGAGTCCAGGCTCCCTGCCCGTGTTTTTCCAAAGTGCAAAAAATGTTGGGCAGTGGAGCCTGGGAACGAGGCTAGCTACTGCACTCGACTGGTGTGTGCAGAATATTTTCTCTCTGTAGCTGGTTACAACTCACTCCAATTTGTAGTTTCTGCTTGCCAGTCGGCATTCCCAGTTCGTCGAACACTTTAGCCTTGATGACCGAGACCTGGTAGTGGGTGTGGCAGTGGGTGGAGAAGTGGGTGGAGCAATGATAGGAGTAAGAACAGAGAAAATACTAGTTAATTAACCCGGTAAAAAGACATAATTAGGGTGTTTCACAGCTCATGAGGTTTAACACCAAAGCTCTGACTTCCCCAGTCAATCAGCTACCTTGGACAGAAAATTAGCAGTGATGGAGTCGATTAAAACTTTCCTTATATGGATAATTGCGACATAATTGCTAATCATAACCAATACAGATAAGTTGCTATTGGCTCTGACCACAATCATGCCCTCACAATAGTAAGGAGTGAAATTGGATGGCATTACAAGCCTAGGACTATGTACATGTTGTTTATGAACACAAATCTCGCAGACTCATACACACCATCTAACTTGTATTTCTGATGGGGGGAGGAGTCAGGCTCCTCCCACCTCATCAACAGCAAAGGCAGGCAAGCCACCACACCATTGCTGCGTAGGCATTGGCAAATTACGCTCAATCTTTGTCCTAGCTATTACGTATGCTATGCCAGCATTGCTGGTAAAACCCTCCCATTATATATGCTCAGTATTATGCTTAACCACATGGCTTAATTATATGCATGTGCAGTACATATGGGATAGCCTTGGCTCTATGGCTATAGGCTACAGCATAACAGAAAGTTTTTTTAAAACGGTGTCTTACCATCATGCTACGATGCACTACAGCAGATCAGAAGTGAGTGGCGTTTGTTGAGATTTGTGTACTTTTGCTTCGTTTTACTTGCTATGATGTGAACATCTTGAAGAGACAGACCACTTTCATTAATTTAGGAGTATTATGCCAGCATATGTTGCTAGGCTAGCTAGAAGGTACCTATTATGCTTAAAATCATGCCAGCATAATTCGCCATGCCTATTGCTGTGTAAACACCACATGGAGAGTGAGGTGTGTTCAACGGAAGCATCATTTGCCAACTCTGACTTTCAACTATCAGTTAGCCTGGAAAAGCAATTAACTTAAGAGGGTAGCTGGCACGTGGCTATATAGCAACCACTCGGCAAGATTCTTGGAAAGTAAGAATACAATGCATAAACACTACTATAATATTCCTGGCCAGGGAGAATGAATGTGCCGTATCCATGGTAGCAGTGTCTATGTATGCATATACAATATCCTTTTAAGGCACAGTCGTACAGTCTAATCACGGTTAGCCTTTGCTCATCCACTTGGGCAGACTCCACTTTGACATTCTCATACACAGACCTCCGCTGAGTCTCATACCCAGACCTCTGCCGAGTCTTATACCCAGACCTCTGCCGAGTCTCATACCCAGACCACTGCTATTCATCGGCAAATTTTAGAATCAATAGTCTTTATGCCCAGGGTACTAGTAGAATATCTGGACTGCAAAAAAAATTATGTGTTTGTCGTTCTGGCAACGTAAAGTTAGTGCTTTATTAACTGAGTGCGATGTCAGTTTTCTCATTCAACAGTCAATTAGACATTTCGGTTCTCATACAGGATATTTGCTGGGAGTGGGAAAGACGTTGTATGTAGAGTCACGCCCCCCTAGGGGAGTCTGGGGGGAAGTCCCACCCAGGAATTATAGATACTCTGAGGTTGCTTCTGGAAATTAGCTACTAATAAACTACCGAGTACCAAAAAATTATCAATTTTGAAAACCGTGGGAAAATTCCCCTCCCCCCTCCCATGAAACCCAGGACATCATTCATTATTTTTTATCCATGAGGACGTGACTTCCAAACGTTTCGAGTGCTAATAGCACACACGAAAGCCACAAAAATATTACATCCAGCTACAGCATGACACATGCATGTGGTTGCTAGCATGCAAGGGCCCTGCCGAGGAACGCGGAAAGACTGGCAATGACTCGAGAGCGGCGTGGGGACTTTTCCTGAAGAGGTCATGCATGTGATGGGATTGATTTAGAGGCTGATGTTTCACCACTTCCTTTCTCTAGAGTAAGGCTTAGTTCCAATCCTCCCAAAGAGATGAAGTGTTATCCGGTGCAGTGAAGTGAAGCGGACCTGAACTTGCTTCACTAATCGAATTCCCAGATGTCTGAGATGGGATTCTTTCCACTAGCTGGGTCAAGGTTTGGTCAAGTTAATTAATTACCAGCATTGGCTTCCTCATAAATTATGATAAGGATCAGTTACAGCACTTATACCTGAGATATACACGCTTGAAGTTGCATTGGTCAAAAATTAGCAAAACGCATATGCAGTCATTGACGTGATGTCACACACATACACTGATATTGGGATTAGCATATACCAGCTGCAAAAAGTGTTTTATTTACACGGCAGCCAAGCATTGGCTACGCCCCCGATCACTGTAGAGTAATATGCTGTATAAATACGTATGCTGTATTTTTCCATTTTTTCAACTTCATTGTGCTACTACTGAAAAGTACCGAAAGACAAAACTGCATCCTTTCCTCAGAGCAGGTCATATATTATCATATCCAGCTATAGATGGCTATCGTTGTATGCAGGCGCATGGTATGTGGTTGCTAGAATTGAAGGGCTTCACTGAGGAACGCGGAAAGAACAATATATGCCTGAGAATTCGAAGTGTGGGGACCTTTCCTGAAGGGGTCGTGCATGTGATGGCATTGCTTTTAGTGATACAACCAGCTGGTGTTTCACTACTTCCCTTTCCCAGACTAAGACTCAGTCCCAAAGACATGGAGTATTATCTGCTGCAGTGAAGTGAAGTGGACCGGAATGTGCTTCACTACTCGCACTCCCAGATGTCTGAGATGGGATTCCTTCCACTAGCTGGGCTAAGGTTTGGTCAAGTTAAGTAGCAGCATTGAACTGCACAGTAAATTGAATTATGGTAATGATCGGTTATAGCATGGGGAATCTCTACGATAATTTCAGGGTTTCGGGGAGGGGGGGGGGTGGTGGGGGTTATTCGCCCCTCCCCTTGGAAACTTTCTGCCCCAATTTCAGCCATCTAAAATTGAATGCTGCTCACTATATGCGTGCCCCCTGAAAACGTTTTCTGGGGGCTTTTGCATCCCTTGGGGATTTTCCTATATGAAATACCGATTATGAGTATGTAACATGGCCAAATCTACTTTCAGTGTCAGTATACCGAAAAAATCTACTCTAAATAGTTCAAACGTTTGGTGTATGTATGTATACCAAAAACGTTCTACTATAGAGAGTGGTATACATATGCTGACAGTGGCCGTGGAATTTGTCCAGTTATGACTATGAGTCAAGTATGAGCACAATTTATCCAATTCCCAACTGCAAAGGCAAGCAATGGTCTGTCACTGGCTACAAAAAGGAGGGAAAAACGTGCAGAACAGCTTGATAGTTAGCTGCCGAAGCAAGCGATGGCATGCTAATTTGCTGGCACTGGAATGGCCTGTTACTGGCGGTTGAGGTATGTATGAGGCAATAAGAAAGGAATAGGCTTGCATCAATAATTAATTGGGGTGCTGGAAACACAAGAAATTACAAGCAAACAAGAATGTTCTTATGTTTCATACAAGACAACTAGATCAAAGCGTGCCTACTCCATGCCCAATATGGGATTATGCCGACAGAAAGGAAGCATTTGACTGTGTGTGGCATGTGCACATGCACAAATTCTCATCCAGCCGTGAGTAGCGCCAGACGGTGGAGCCATGCCAGTCGGCCGTACCCAGAGGCTGAACCAGGTGCTGGTCCTTCATCCAGTCGCAGCGATTCTCAGGCTAGTGAGGTTTTTGTGCAAGTCACATTCGACAGCACGTGGAATCAGCATACACACACAAGTTTAACGCTCCTTCCCTTTGGGTTATGGGCTCCTGGTGAATCCAATCCTAGGTTACTACTGGAAATTAGCCTCAGCCCCAGGTTCTCTGCATGTTGCTGAAGAGCCTGGAACATTTTCTCACGTGATTTGACTTACTAATAATTGCGCATGGGTAGGGACCGCTCGAAAGACTGTCACACTTCTCTACCTTCTGCTGGTGACATTATTTCAGCGCTTGGTCTGTGGCACAAACGGGCTACGAAGAGTAGCTGTAAGAAATATAGATTCACTGCCTTCTTTCATTGTCTGAGAACTGCAGCTATCCTCGCCCATGTAAAAATTTACCCTTCTACCACCCTTCTACCCTACGCGTCATGTATATGAGAAAATGTACCAGGCCCACAGCTGCGCTAAAGCGAAACGTACATGTGGGTCTGGGAACGAGGCTAACTAGAAGTCTAAAGAGCTCCTAGGATGTCTAGACTAGCACACAAGCATTCTGAGCAGCACGTTAAGGTTTGAGCATAGCACTGACAGGATAGCAGGCATGCCAATTGAAAGACTTCTAGAAAGAACCTTATAACTGCTACAAGGAAATGGTAATTGATATGCTAGAACAAAGCTCAGGAGAAGCTCTTAAAGAAGCTCTTAAAGAAGCTCTAGGGAGAAGCTCTAGGGAGAAGCTGTAGGCAGTGAGAAGCCCCCCATCACTGCCTGCATTTCTATAGTCTGACACTTCTCAATATTGGAGCTGTGAAGCTACTTTGGTGGTTACAAATCTGATTTCAGAAACTCTTTTAGATATCAATGGTGAATTCCTCCCGGCTCTCCTCCACAAATATCTGCTTAAAGCGCCAAATATATAATGCAAGCATATTATGGTGACATGCACATGTTGCCACAGAAGTGAGCTAGTTACACGTGTTGGACTGGCCTGATCTTTGTCCTGATCTTTGTCCTGAGCTTAATCTCTGCTGAGCTTGAACCTTACTTCATACCTAATGCTTTAGCAGGCTCTCCATTTCCCCCTATCCCTCATGTATCTCAGCTGAGACTATACTAGACCATTTTCCGCATGATGTCGTCACAGTGACATCACTGCTTACCAGTTAATTAATTAACACTGATTAAAACTGCACTTCATACTCTACTCATGACAGGAATCACAGCTGTGCTATGGAGGTAGTCCCTGCAGTGGCTGGTGGCGGGGTTGAACATGGACGGCCATGGCGTAGCTACAATCAAACTACTTCACCAAAGCCCAACCATCAAGCTAGCTTAGTTTTGTGACGTGTAGATGGCAAACAAGTGGCAGATAGATAATGGTGATGCTTCTGTTTTGGCAAATTCTGGCAGCTAACAGGAGTCGAATTGAGTCGATGAGAGAACTTCCAGTTGTTTTTAGCCATGGGGTTAGTTAGGACTGACCTGTTGGTGAGCACAGCCTTCAAGGCTGTAAAATAATTAAATACTCCACTGGTTTAAATATCAATGGTGTTTATCGGCAGAGCATTGGGCATAATTTGCTCACCTACGGACTTTAATAAATAAAAAAACTAGCTGACCTTGACTACTAATAGAGTACTAATACATTGTGCATCATTTAGAGTTTCCTACCTCGTGGTAAAAATGAGTACTGAGGTCTTACAATGGATTGCAGTTCTGTTCGAAAATTGCGTGTTCCGTAAATGGTTTAACGCAAACACTCCACAGACAGTCCGTTTTAAATTACTTCTTTGAGCTAACAGTGCCTGCCAAACCCTTCAGAAACAAAGCATATCACCGATCTTTACCGGCCGATCATGCACTGGATGGCAGCTTGTTGTCATACAGTTGCATAACCACTTACGGAACACACAATTTTCGAACCAAACTGTAATCTGCTGTAACAGAGATTGGCTCAGAATCTGAGGTTGACCCTGATGCAACGACTGCTGATTACTGCACTACTGAATGGAACCTTGACAACCGGAATTGAGCATAATAGAGCATAAATGCCTGAAAGGACAATAAAAAGCATAATTTCCTTAAGTCTGAACCTCTGCCTACAGTGACATTTGAAGCCATGTACCAGAGGAAGATGTCAGTAGGAAAGAAGCATATGCTGGCCACTGGGGAAGGAAGTGAAGAACACCCACCTGCTTAGCCTCGTCCCTAGCCTCTCTGCACGTTGCTACCATGCTGGAGAGCCTGGTATATTTTCTCACGTGATCCGACTTACTTAATTGCGCGTGGGTAGGGACCGCTCGAAAGACGGTTGCACTTCTCTACCTTCTGCTCGTATCATTGTTTCAGCGTTTGGTCTGTGGCACAAATGGGCTCTGAAGAGTAGCTGCAAGAAGTGATTCACTGCCTTCCTTCGTTGTCTAAGAACTGCAGCTGTCCTCGCCCACGCAAATATTCACCCTTCTACCCTACGCGTCACGCACGTGAGAAAATATACCAGGCCCACAGCTGCGCTAAAGTGAAACGCGCACGTGGGCCTGGGAACGAGACTACACCTCCTAGTGTTAGCTAGTATTAGTTTTCTGAACTATGTATAAAGATTGGTGGGGGTGGAAAAAAATTGATGTGTGCAAAGCCATGCCCCCTAGGGAGAATGTGGGGTATGCCCCCCTGGAAACTTCTTCAATTAGCATTCTCTGAGATTGCTTCTGAAGTCCCAACAATGCTACCCCTCTTACCATATGAGACCCTGATAAATTATGGCCATCAACTGCTGCTTAACTATAGCAGATCAAAACAACGAACTATAGTTGGTCGTGGGAGGCAACCTTACCGGGTCTGTGATTGGTAGAGTGATGCTGATGATCTGTCCGCCGAGTTTCCATTCCGGACGATCGGGAATATTGGGCACCAGGAGCTTGAAGGTGACAGGACCCTGTGTGCGTGTGTGTGTGTGTGTTAGAGATGGGCAATAGTTTAATAATATTGCCATACTGTAATACTTGAAAATCATGATAATCAATATCGCAAGCATTCCCAATTATTGAAATAATTATCGTGAAGGCAATAATATCGTCAATATCACTGCTACTGCCAACTATCACCTAGGCAGTTTGGTGAACTTGACGTACAGGTAATTCATTGTGAAGTTAATGTTTGCCTGAATGTAAGCGTAGCGATATTTATAATGGCTCAGAACTAAGATTATTGCATGTTTTACATCAGTGTGACATCATCTACAAATTTCTTAATAACAGTAATCGAGCAAGGTAAAGTGTAATACCACGGCCGCCCAAGAAACACATGACATGACAGTCAGCCATAACGTCAAACTTATGTGTCCATATTTGCCGCCAGTAGCCCTGCACCACTTGGCACACTTTGCATCCTCTGTGGCCAATTTACAGCGATCGAGCTTCCAATTTGGAGTACTACACAAACACATTGACCACCCATCGTAGCCTTGTCCCGAGGCCACTCCCCCCGTGGCTTGGAGACGAGACTGCACCCATCGTAGCCTCGTCCCCAGGCCACTCCCCCCGTGGCCTGGGGACAAGGCTACACCCATCGTTACGCTAAAAGCAGGAACATTAAACACTTGGTGCTAGTTAAATGGTCGAGTTTCCAAAACCTATAAAAAGCCGCCCACTCATTTTTTTTGACCATTACATAATTTAAATATGTAAGGAATCCAATTAGACTGGCTTCTTACAGTTCCAGGCCAGAAGTACAGGATTTCCATATATGGTTTACCACTACACCTGTCTTCAGTTACCATTCCAATCAATTTCCTGTCAGTTAGCCGGCTTCTGGTTAAGTAACCACTCATTTGCGTTGACTGCAAAGGCTCCCTATGCAAACACAGCCCCCTCAACTGCCAATGGACTGCCTCAGGAGGGGAAAAAACCAGCATAGTGCCATATCCATGCAAGGAAGAGTGTTGGATAGCTTCATTCCATTTCCCATCTTTTAGCAATCTGTAAAGTACGTGTTATTTCATTTACAAGTTATTAATAATCTGTAAAGTATGCGTTAAAGGATACTCAAGATGGCTGAGGAAGAACCAATGTAATTTACAGGAAACACCCATTTCTGCCCCAGGGCAGTTTGTAGCTAACCTGATATTTAGCATATTGCGGCATCTACATGTAGCCTAGCTGTGTCTACTGCAAATATCTCAGTGATGGCAAGTATACATACTCATATCATGTTGCAGTTGTAGCGCTTACGTCATTGACCATGCTCCCACCTCTAGCAAGAGCCCATCTCTAGCAAGAGCTCATTTCTAGCAAGAGCTCACTTATAGCAAGAGCTCACCTCTAGCAAGAGCCCATCTCTAGCAAGAGCCCATCTCTAGCAACAGCTCACCTCTAGCAAGAGCCCATTTCTAGTAAGAGTTCACTTATAGCAACAGCTCACCTCTAGCAACAGCTCAGCTCTAGAAAGACCTCACCTCTAGCAAGAGTTGACCTCTAGCAAGTGTCCACCTCTGGCAAGAGCCCACCTTTGATAAGAGCACACCTCTAGCAAGCATCCACCTTTAACAAGAGCCCACCTCTAGCAAGAGCCTACCTCTCTAACAAGAGTCTGCCTCTAGCAGAGCCCACCTCTAGCAAGAGCCCACCTCTACAACAAGAGTCTGCCTCTAGCAGAGCCCACCTCTAGCAAGAGCCCACCTCTAGTGCAAGAGTCCAACTCTAAAAAATGTCCACCTCTAACAAGAGCTCACCTCAAAAGCCCAAGATCCTGCCTCTAACAAGAACCCAGAGCCTATCTCGAACAAGAGCCCACCTCCAATAACACCCCACCTCTAGCAAGAGCCCACCTCTGACAAGAACCCACCTCCGACAAGAGCCCACCTCCGACAAGAGCCCACCTTCGACAAGAGCCCACCTCTAACAAGAGCCCACCTCTAGCAAGACCCACCTCTGACAAGAGCCCACCTCTAACAAGAGCCCACCTTTAACAAGACCCCAACTCTGACAAGAGCCCACCTCTAACAAGACCTCTAGCAAGACCCCACCTCTGACAAGACCCCACCTCTAGCAAGACCCCACCTCTGACAAGACCCCACCTCTAACAAGAGCCCACCTCCGACAAGAGCCCACCTCTAGCAAGACCCCACCTCTGACAAGAGCCCACCTCTAACAAGAGCCCACCTCTAGCAAGACCCCACCTCTAGCAAGACCCCACCTCTGACAAGAGCCCACCTCTAACAAGAGCCCACCTCCGACAAGAGCCCACCTCTAGCAAGACCCCACCTCCAACAAGAGCCCACCTCTAACAAGAGCCCACCTCCAACAAGAGCCCACCTCTGACAAGAGCCCACATCCAACAAGAGCCCACCTCTAGCAAGACCCCACCTCCAACAAGAGCCCACCTGTAATAAGAACCGGCCTAGGCCACCGAGTCCACCTCTAGCCCACTTCTAACAAAAACCTGTCTAGCCTACCTCCTACAACCCAAACAAGAGCTAGCTAAAGTTCACTTTTGCAAAGGGTCAGTCTACCTCTGGCAAAAGCTGTTCTACTATGACAGCAACAGACAAAACCAATAGATTAAATTACGTATCACATAAGGTCAAGGATTTAAAGAATGCTAACTAGAATGCAATTTGGGATGTTCCACTTAATTTCAATTACCATCATTCTTTGATGCCAGCACTACCGACAGCCCAGTAAGATAGAACTGTATCCAATTACAAAGAGTTTATTTTTCGCAAATCTTATGTTAGAATTACCTACATGTAACTCCTAGCTAGTCCGACGCATTGCAGGCTCAATTACCTTTTCATGGCTGTTTTACCTGGGAACTTCAGGGTTCCATACAAAATCTTTAGTGGGGGTGGGAAAGATGTTACATACGTATCTAAGTTCTACATGCCCCCTGGGGAGACTGGGAGTCTATTCCTCCAGTTGAAATTTAGGGTACTTGGAGGTTGCTTCTGGGGTGACGGAAGTCGGAAATTTACTAAATCACAAAAAAAATTTGGGAGAGGGGGTGGGGGGGGGGGGGTAGGGGATAAACTGAGAGTACAGTGAGGTGCAAACTCCAGCCATAAGCGCTAAAATACAGGCATACACACACACACACACACACACACACACACACACCGGGGACGCCTTCTTTGCATCTCTGGTTAGGCAGCATACATTACTAGCACCAATGGGGTTATTACCACTGCCTACGGTATTTTTGTTGTCTAGGCAACACAAAAGTAGGTTATGTTGAAGTAGCTTGGCTTACAAACTTCCAACACGTTGCACTAAGAGACTATTCTCATACGGCATACTGTCAGTGATATACCACCGGGCAATCGGGCAATTGAGTTTGTGTTTTGGGTTTGTGTTCAACAAAAGCTCCTATTATTGCCAAGAGCCTCTCTTTGCTAGAATAACATATACGGTGTTTACGTTCTCTGATCATGAGATCAAAGTCACTAGCCATCCTTACCGAGCTTGTCTGCTAGGAAGCATATCGCTAATTATCACAGTTAACCTTTTGATCAGGGAACAGAAACAGGTGCTTCTCGAACAGTTCCGGCCATAGTTAACAGCCTGATATGATTAGTGGCACTAAGTCAATTCAATGAGTGGGCACATCCCGAATAGGTTTACCATTTTGTACGGCTGCCACAGGTGTAGGAAGAGGAACCTAGTCGCTGTGGGTTACAACTTACCAGGTTTGGTAGGAATCGATGATAACACTCCCGAGGGTAAAGTTTCCACAGATGTAGGAAGAGGAGTACGTTCCTTACTACAAGTACAAGTAGCTGTGCTCGCTTTGCTTGGTTCTCGCTTGCTTTAGCTACCTGCTTGCTTCACTCGTGACTGCCTTCGCTTGTTTCAGCTTCGCTTGCACGTTTGAAGTTTGCTTCGCTCTGTTCTTGCATGCTTCAACTACCTGCTCGCTTCTGCCGTCTTCACTCGCTTCAACTACCTGCTCGCTTCTGCCGTCTTCACTCGCTTCGCCGTCTTCACTCGCTTCAGCTACTTGCTTCGCTCACAACCCTAGGAGGTGTTTATTTCGCTGAAGATCGAAGTAGAGAGCTACCGGGAGAGTTGTTGGATGACTCTTCAGTCACGTTTCTGTATTTTGTATGGCTCCCACAGATGTAGGAAGAGGAACCTAGTCGGTGTGGGTTACCAGGTGTGGGGTAACTCATAAGCTGAGATAGTTTTGTCCTGAAGCCTTTGGTTAGAGAATGCAAGAGTGGTGGGAAAAGGTGTGGGCCTCAATGATCAAAGCCATCTTCTTGTTTCCGTGTGGGGAGTGAAGAACTATCTGTTTAAACAGTGTCTACAAGAATGAAGGAAATAGATCCATTGCATGTAGCAGAAAGAGCCGAGAAAACAGAAGTAATAGTGTGGGCTAATTAGTCAAAGGTTTGCTTGATTTGTAGTTGGTAATTAATTTGCTTTTGCTTCAACGATCAAAGCTACCATCCTGTTTCCGTGAGGGAGCAGAGAACTACCCAAGACCTCTTCTTTTTCAGTTTGGGGAGTGAAGCAATTAAACAGTGTCTGTAAGAACGGAGGAAACAGATGTCGTGAACCAGGGAAACTAGGTAAAGATAGCCTCGAACCCCGGCCCTCCCGTGGAGAAAAATAGGAGAGTAACTCTCTCCCCGATTTTTCTCCACGGTTGCGAGATAAAATCTGGGCGAGGAAAGTTACTCTCCAATTTTTCTCCAAGGCTGCGAGATAAAATCTGGGCGAAGAAGACCTGGTTTCGAGAGTTACTCCCCGATTTTTCTCCACGGCTGTGAGATAAAATCTGGGCGAGGAAGGCCTGGGTTCAAGGCTAAGGTAAAGTAGGCAAATTAGCCAAAGTTTCATATTTCGAAATTAATTTAAAATGGTGTTTTCGCCTCATCGTTCTAAACTACCATTCTCTGGTTATGTATGGGGTTGAAGAACTATCCAGGACCTTGTGATACCTTCTCTCAGTCTAAAAGTAAGTGCCTAGCTATAGGGATGTGTTGTCTTGGCGACATAATGCTGATTCCTTTTATGTTGATGCTGGCATGGGTCTGACGATATCATTCTAGGTACTAGGTAGTGGCTGTGAGATACTAAGCTAAGAAGAACTCAATCAATTGATACTACACTCAAGGGGTGGGCACTCCCATATGCACTGTAGTCACAGCTAAGACCGGAGTCAAGAAAGTTTGACCGCTTGACCAGACTGCAAAGAGGCTCTTGACCGTTTGACCGTACCAAAATTTACATCTGCAGAAAGGCTTTTGACTGTTTCACTGCAATATAACGATCCCTTTCCTTCCTGACTGGCACGTCTGCTATTTCCTGGCCTACGGCTGTACTGGTGCGTGCTTCGATGGGTTTCCTTGGCTTCCCGTCCAAACTTGCACTTAGTGCTGGAGTGACGAGGCTGTATGCTTGGAGGTGATCGGGCAAATGGAACCTCAGATAATAATTGTTTAGGTCACGGCTACATGTACTAGCCCTGAAAGCATGTTTTACTATTTATAGAAATATTCTATTTTTGGGATTTTTTAATGCGTAGAAGTGCATCTCGAAGTCTCATACATGTGATAACAAGTAAGTAACACAAGAAAGGTCTTGTGGAATAGGAAAGTATTATTGGACAAGTTCCGAGGGGTGCTCCCTACGTGATCTCTGAGGTGCTGCGCTTTCCACTTCCTGAAGTATGTGTCTAGCGCCTGTCGGTCTAGCTCAATAGAAACTACACTATTTCCTGACCCTACGCTGGAGAGTGCAGACAGGGACAGTCCAGCCTTCAAAATTGATCCTATATGAGATCACCACTGTCTCACTGGGTCTGATGACGTTAAGCACCTGTCGGTCTAGCTACACTGCTTCTTGATCTCCACTGGAGAGGAAAGACAAAAGTCCAGCCTTCAATATTGGTCCTACATGAGATCACCGCTATCCTGTCTCACTGGGTCTGATGTCAACTAGCGTCTGTCGGTCTAGCTCAGTATAGACTACGCTGCTTCCTGACCTCTACCGGATAGGGAAGACGAAAAAGTCCAGCCTTCAAAATAGGTCCTACATGAGATCATCACTATCCTGTCTCACAGGCAGATGGGAGGAGGGGTAGGGAGGGATTGGAATGAGGCTGCAAGAGTAACCAATTGTCTTCTCAGCTTAGTATCACGGCTACATACCTACGTACGTAGAATGATACCATCATACCCATGTTCATGTGTAGGATATGTTAAGAGAGGTGATCCCCCAGGTGGTGTCCTCTCCACTTCCCGACTCACAGTGTGTCTGCTTATACCCTCCTATCCACTCACAGCTTTTTTTTACAACCGTGGAAAAAATCTGCGAGAGGAGGCCAGGGTACGAGGCTGTGTCTACTAATCCAGCTCCAGTCAAACTTGACAGACTACACCGCTTCCTGGCCTATACTGCAGGCGGAAAAAAGTCCAGCCTTCAAAATTGAAATCATCAGTATCCCATCTCACCGGGTCTCATAGGCAAGGGGGGGGGCTCGAAACTGGTCCAGCCTTCCTTCGCAATTTAGCATCACAGTTATGTACCTACATACAGTGACGTCATCAGACCTAGGATGTTAATGATTCATGTAGGATCCGCCACGAGTGACATCATCAGACCTAGGAAGTTAATGTTTCATGTAGGATCCGCTACGAGGGGCAATCCCTCTGGTGATCTCTAAGGCGTTATGCCCTCCACTTCCTCACTTGTGCGTCTACCGCTATGGGCGTAGAGGAGCGGTGTAGTCTAGCTCAATATAGACTACATCGCTTCCTGACCCTACATTGGAGAGGGCAGACGGAAAAGTCCAGTCTGTAAAATTGAAATCATCAGTATCTCACTGGGTCTCATAGGCAAGGGGGGGGGGGGGGGCTTGGAATGAGGCTGTGATATATGCAAGAGCAATGAGTTTTTTGTCAGCTCAGTATCACAGCCACGTATATCATCAGACCTAGGATTTCATGTAGGATCGGTTAGGAGGGGTGATCCCTCATGTACTGTGCTCTCGACTTCCTGACCTGTGTGTCTATCAGCCTCATACTCAGGCCTCCCTTCACAGCTTTTTTTTTCTTTTTTTTGCAACTGTGAACAGTGTAGATAGAAAAGTCCAGCCTATCTTCTCAGCTTAACATCACATCACAGCTACAAACCTACGTACAATGATGTCTTTAATAGACCTAGGATATTGATGATTTCATGTACGATCCACTACCAAGGGGTGATCCCAATGGTGATCTCTAAGGTGCTACGCTCTCCACATCCTGTACTATGGGACTTGCACATGGCCTGTCGGTCTAACTACACCGCTCCTGAGCTCCTAGACAGCCCAGACTGAAAAGTCCAGCCTTCAAAATTAGTCCTACATGAGATCACCACTATCCCGTCTCACTGGGTCTGATGGCATCATCATACTGTGCTGTATAAGCACTAACAATGCTGGTTAAAAATCAATTGTTAAAAATCAAAAAACAAGTTCTAGAGTTCTAATACTAAAGCCTCATGCAAGCATTTGGTCACATGGCCATCATGCATAGCTGCAGGTACACAAGGCATATTTTTAGAAACAGCAGACATAGTCCTTTCGTTTGGTGTAAATGCTGGCTTTGTATCACCTTGCATGTAAGAGCGACACTTGGCTAAACTCCCTACTTTTGTAGTATTTTGCAAATAATGGCTAACTCCAGAGGCCCATCGCTCTTAAACTAAGGGGGCTGGCTATCACGTTCTTCCTGAGGCTCAGATCTCCATGACAAGCAGTAGAAATAGCTTCTTTCTGCAGACAGTTAAGCGCTCTTTGGGGAACTGAATGAGTGGGTAAGAACGTCTGACAGGATCAGCGGGAAATAACGTATGACTGTCTGCTACACCTCCTGTTTTTTTTTCTAATATGTTATCTAGTGTGTATTCATCGTGAAACACGTGGTGATCTCATAGATGAAATGGAGGAAATTCCGCCTTATCAATTACCTGTTCTCTGTAATTCATGACCGACTCAATGACATCATTCACATATTTTTTTTAGCTACAAGCGAAAGTACGCAAACGTGATATCTAATCATAATTACTTGGATATGGAACATTAATTTGCTGATATCATTACAAATGCTCACTACTATACGAAAAATACCCAATAGAGAAGGAAGTGCCATATATGGTAATGGACACTACCAGTATATTCTTTATCAGACGAGGAAATGTGTAGTATGGGGATAGTCAGGGGATTGGAACGGGGGGGTTGGGAGTGGGGTATTCCTTAATTCACTAAATACGCAGGTGATAGTTACATGTAGCTACAGGTATGTACATGTAGTGCCGAGTGTACATGCATGTACATGTATGTCATGTACGTTTGCAGAGCATAAAAGATGCAAGAGAAATGGGTAGATTAGGCAGAGGTACGTAGAAGATACGTGTGTAGAGAAGGCAAGTACTATTTTTAATAATTTTCATACATAATTATCATAGACCATTTCCAACAAAAATGCAATTAGGTTACAAGAGGGATTTCTGTAGCAGCTATGGCAACGATACTCAGGCGTATTTTCAGCATATTAAACACCTTAAAAAGGAATACATAACCTCATGAACTTTTTTATCACAAGAGGTTTGCACAAATCTCCCACATGAGCCTATATGAAACATATACAAGTTTATGAGGCCATATCTACTCCATATATTAAATATCCAATTTACTTCAAACTTGAAAAGAAACAGCCAAGCCAGTTGAACATGAAACACAAGGAGTGTCGTTGCCATAGCCACTGGAATCCTCGATGGTGTTTGCATCGGAAAGGCTCTACTGTAGTAGCCAAGAGAATCCAGGCAGAGGAGAAATCAGAAGCCCCTCTGCTGGTAACAACATTAAAGAAGGGGCCAAAAACTTTCACTTTTTTGTGGCCCAGGATGTATGCAAGAAATTATAAGCCTGAGAGTTTTCTGCACATTAAGATTATGGCTTTGGCATCTTAGACCTACAGGTATCACATTTCTGCAATCTTTCGTGGTATGTTCTACAAAAACATATCATGGTTTCATACAGAATTTTTTGGTGGGGGTAGGAAAAAAACATGTTCATAGAGCCACGACCGCTGGGGGGGGGGAGGTGATGCTCCCTCAGGTAGAAATTTACATGCACTGAGGCTGCTTCTGGGGCTCTAAAATGGCTGAAAATTAGCTACTAATGAACTACTGAGTATCAAAAAATATCAAATTCAAAATTCTGGGCGGGGGGGGGGCTCATGCTGGGGGGGGGGGGGAATCCCAGTGAGCCCCCCTCTGTATGACACCCTGCATATTCAACTGCTTCATCAAAGGGTGCAGGTCATAAGAAACGGCGGAATTATGTAAAAGGGTACATGACTGAGCGCACATTAAGCCCTGTGGGTCCTTTTCGATACCAACAATACGGGTGCTGGTATGATCACCATATCGTGTAAATGTCGTATGGAATGTGCCCCCAATTTCTCCAGAACCTGAAAGAGCATATGCCGAGCTTTCAAATGATATCTACTGCTTATGTTGTTATGGAGTCCCGAGTCCAGTCCGTGAAATACACTAGTCTCATTCCCAAAATGAACGGAGAGCCTGGTATCATTTCTCAGCGTAAGAGAATGGCCACTGTCCTTCTTGGTCATTCCCTGCAGACACCATCTCTTATCTCATTCTCGCGCTCTCGTAAGCTGATAGAGAGCCTAGTACTGTAGATTTAACTATATCATTATACATGGGCAGAGACCTATTGAAAGACAGCTGCACTTCTCTAGCTTATACTGGAGAGATTTTTTTACCACGCAGTCTATGGTAAAAGAGTAAAATTTGTGTAGGTAAGGACAGTTGAAGTCCTCAGGCATCAAAAGGCAGTATATCTAGAGTTCTTGTAACTGCTCTTCGGAGCCCATTCATAGCTTAGCCTGGGTAGTAAAAGAGCTGTTGCTTGACTTTGCTACTGTGGCTGGCGTATTTTTGCACGTGATATTACACACTGACAGGGACCAATTCAAACTTGCACATGGCCTGGAGACGAGGGTAAATAACAGATACAGATGTATACACAAACGTGGGGGCAGGGCGAGGAATCCACTTAAACTATCACATCTTCATTGTCTGGTTAAAAAGAATAACCGAAAGAATCCAATTTATCTGGTGAGCACTTAGAAAAGAACAATAACCGGATTACCCACAAAGCCTACCATTATCATATCAATACAGTATATGGAAAGGAGAAACCACATCCAGTTCCAACATTACACTGCCATGCCCATTGAACGTACAATGACAGCTGAACAGGAAGCCAGGTAGCCCAACAGAGGGGATTATTTTTCCAAGTTGTAAGTTTTCCGATAGTTCCAGTCACATGTTTAATAGGCAATGACTGATCACAGTGTCATGCCTTTCACTACATACCTACTTTCCTTCTATACGGCAGGGAATGTCGAGAATGCCACAATAGAGGACATATCTGGAGCAGTCTGCTGGATTTTTATTTACCGTACTAATTGCCTAAGGGCGGCAGTTGATTACATTTCTGCCAACAGCAACATTATAGGTGCTCACTGCACACCTTATCAAGAAGCCTGGAGGCAAGGTGTCTAGCTGGTTGCAAAACTTGACAAAATTGTGGCAACTATCTAGTTACTCTGTCAGACAGACAGATACACCCACATCAACACGGCTACCCATAGAATGCATAGACAAATGCAATTAGTAGAAATACACCAAATAGACTTACCAACATACATGTAGGCAGGCAGTAGGCAAGCAGGTATCTTACCGTTGGTATTCCAATTAAAGTACACCAAAGATCGATTTTTGCCATGCACTCGATTCTACTCACTGTCTTGGAGTTTTTGGTGTTTAGTTATAGATTTAGCTCGTTTAGAGTTGGATCGACTGCCAAGTTAGGTCAGATTTAGTGAGTAAGGTCGCTTCACAATAACGTTTGTTCAAAGAAGGGGATGGGCAGATAACAGGTGGGATTCTTGAACATAAAGGATGAATAATAAGTGAGTTTCTCGGGATAATTTCCTCAGGCTTGTATATAGTACTGCAAATCACCAAATGTCAAAATACTCTCTGAGCAGTTACCTTTTAATTACATAATCTTGCAAATGCATAAAAATACAGGTCACTTACCGGATTCATCGCAATAAATTCCTGTTCCGGAATGAGATCCTCGGTTTCCGTTCTCGGTTTTTTCATCACCGGGGGTGCAATATTGAGAGGAGGATGGGCAGGAAAGGGGTGGGGGGGCATCCCGGGAATGGGAGGGGCAGAGTTTGGTATCAGGGGTGGCCTCGGCATCATCCCGTGGGGGGGAGTGGGGAGGGGGGGATGCTGGAGGGGAGAGGGGGGAGCACAAAAGATAAAATAGCCACAATCAATACTTCAATCTTTCTGTCCGTCAGTCCGTCACGAACGTGATGTTGTTTAATCAGGTGAGATTGTGCAAGAATACGTGATATTTACTTCGACCTACAGCCTGACAGATGCTTCTGAGGGTAGGAACCGAAGCAAGCAGGTAGCTAAAGTGAGCGAAGTGAACTTGAACTGCGTTCGGTGAGCGAAACAGGCAGCTGTGAGTTGTGAGTGAAGCAAGCAGGGTGCCTGAGAAGTGAGTGAAACAAATATATGTAGCTAAAGCGAGCGACTTTGACCTACAGCATGATTAGATGCTTTCGACGGTTGTAAGTGAAGCAAGCAGGCTTCGATCTACAGCCTGATAGATGCCTTCGACGGTTGTAAGTGAAGCAAGCAGGCTTTGATCTACAGACTGATAGATGCCTTCGACGGTTGTGCAAGCAGGCTTCGATCTACAGACTGATAGATGCCTTCGACGGTTGTGCAAGCAGGCTTCGATCTACAGACTGATAGATGCCTTCGACGGTTGTAAGTGAAGCAAGCAGGCTTCGATCTACAGACTGATAGATGCCTTTGACGGTTGTGAGTGAAGCAAGCAGGCTTCGATCTACAGCCTGATAGATGCCTTCGACGGTTGTGCAAGCAGGCTTCGATCTACAGACTGATAGATGCCTTTGACGGTTGTGAGTGAAGCAAGCAGGCTTCGATCTACAGACTGATAGATGCCTTCCACGGTTGTGAGTGAAGCAAGCAGGTAGTTGAAGCTAGCGAAGTGAGCCTAAACCAAGCGAAGCGAGCAAGGCAAGTACGTGTAGCTTAAGCAGTGAAGTGAGCAGTTACTCCCACACTGTTTGCTGCTGGCTAGGTGTATTAAGCAAGAGTGACAGAGACCACACAGTGCAGAAGAGGTCATGCAGGCTCTATAATCTGCTAGCTAGATATTTAGCAATAAGCATTTCTGACCCTTATATGTGCTAGTCCCGGGTAGAAAACGAACATTAATCCGCCGTGTATTTCGATCACATCCGCCGTGCGTTCAAAGCGCTGTATCTGTGAATTTCTGTTAAGGGTGGGGCCCATATGCGCTGCGTAGTAGTGACAATATATGAGGCTTCTGTGCAGCACGTATGAGCTCCGCCCTTAACGGAAGTTCTAAGATATAGCGCTTTAAACGCGTGGATGCAATCGAAATACGCGACGGAATAATGTTCATTTTCAACCCGGGACTAGCACATATATATTTGCTGTGTACTGTACATCTTCTATCCATGATTTATGCACATGCATGTACTCTCATTGAGGTTCACCCCGCAATTCTCCTAGTTAAATTATAGCGCTTCATATGCATATATTTGCAAGTCCTCTATACGCATTTGAAACAAGAGGAGTGTAGTCATCCCCAGACCTTTGTCTGGTTCTCAACAGGCGACCTTTATGCAATTTCTTGGTTTTTGCTGACACAGCAGTCTTGTGAGCAGACATTCCAATCGAAATTTAGTTTGAATATTCACAAATCATGTGACTCTAAACAGGTGTACTTACGTACCAAGAATGTACAGACCAGTACCAAGAACCAAGAAATTACATAAAAGTCACTAAGTGTTCTCACGTGAGTCTCGGAAATATAATCCTCACATAATCAGTTAAGTAATTAATAATAATCAGAGTTTCTAAGTTCTCCCCCTCCCCCCCCCCTAAATTTCAGACCAGACTATTATACGTTTTGTATAAACCAACTGTTAATACAGTGAAATTGTTTTTAGGAGCATAAATTTGACTCAAAAATGGCTTCAGAATCTACCTTAGAGAATGTAAAAATTTTCTGGTGGGATATGCCCCAGACCCTCCCTAGCAATTTGTGCTTCAAAGAAGCACAGGTCATGCATATATGGCTCCCCCCCCCACCACAAATGTAAAATCCTGTATGAAACATACTTTTAAGTATTTCACATTTGGATATCTTGGTGAAACCAATTTAGCAGAGGTCAGACAGCGGTCTGGGAATGAGACCATGCTCAGAAAAACAGAAACAGTAAGCATTAATTGAAACTACATGTATACATTATGCTTACCTGCATTGGAGGGGGCATGCCTGGAGGAGGGGGCATCCGGGCTCCGGGAGGAGGGGGGAGGGGAGGAGCGGGGAAGAGGGGAGCAGGACGAGGTGGGGCCATGGGAGCCTGAGAAGACGGAGTGGGCATGGGAGGGAGCGGGGGCTTAGACGAGGGGGGGAGGGGAGGTTGCGCCGGTCGGAAAGGCTGAGAGACGGGGGGGCGGGGACCGATGCGTTCCTTATTAGGATCAGGACTGTTTGTGTGTGTGTGTGTGTGTGTGTGTGTGTGTGTGTATGTGTGTGTGTGCGCATGTGTATGTGTGTGTGTGTATGTGTGTATGCATGTATGTGTGTGTGTGTGTGTGTGTGTATGTGTATGTGTATGTGTGTGTACAAATATGTGAATGTGTATGCATAACATACATGTATGCGACTGGGTTTGCAAAAACCTGGTACTTCATCACATTTTTGAACATGCATACTTCAAACACGCGTATCTCTAGAACACTATGCATTGCTGCAGCAATAACCCCGAAATGAAGCCTTTCAGCCATACCGCAAGAAATATATGAGGCCGAGTTCTCAATTGGACAGTCATTTTCCCAAAATGGCGGTGGTACTGAGAGAGTTGCAGACTTCTGGAATATGTAGGATTCCTTTAGTTAAAGGTTGCATGGTACTAGCTTGTGCTGTACCATGAATCATTCATGTCTCCTAATGGTTGTCAGAATATGACAGCCTGAAAATTGCCAAAACATTTTAATTTTGTAAAAATCCGGGAGGCATATACCAGGTTTTTTCCAATCCGGTCACATACATGTACATGTATATACATGGATGGGCATGTTTGTACAATGTGTATACACAAGTATACCTACATGTACATGTACACGTAGTGATACACATTAATCGACGACACAAGTCACACCTTACACCCTGCAGGCAGCACCACAAATGCTCAAACAGGAAGGTCACACAGTGCAACACCCAAAACACTCCTTCACTATGCCCTCAAAAGGCCGCCTGATGCATTCCCCCCCCCCCTTCCTCCATTCCATCACCAAAGGAAAAATGCAGCGCTGGAAATGTGTACAAAAGGTGCTAGGGAAGCCGCGTTCTTCCTGTGAGGTCTGCAAATAGGCCGTGCTGCTCCAATCACCCACTAGCATGGGACGATTGTGTTACATGTATATACAGGTAGAGTACCTTCACTACAAGAAACACTTCGCTGCAGTCAATACAGTGTTACAGGGAATACTATCGTGTTTGCAAACTTATGAGTTGTAGGAATGCCTAGCATACGTACATGTATAAGCCACCATGTACAGCTGTGTGTCTTACTTGAAATTCGAGTTATGGACATTCCTAGCATGTACACACATGTACACAAACAGTTCCTGGAATAAGTGTCTCTCCAAGCCCCACTAGCATCCTACACAGCTAGCCACGCGCAAAAAATGCATCTTACGTGGCCTGAACAAGAGGCCATTAGTAAGTCCGTATGCATGATTGTACATGAGAAACTTGGAATGCAAACCACAGATAGCTACTTTGGGCCTTGCTAGTGCAGTGTAGCACCTGGAGTTTACTAGCTGCTCAGCAGTGCATTATTTAGGCGGGTGAGGGGGGGCATTTGCCCCCCCGAAGACTTTGTGCCCCACTTGGGGATTTTAATTCTGAATATTGTTCACCACACGCACACTCCCCAAAATGTCTTCTGATGTGCTTTTGCCCCCCTTGGAGATTTTCCCAAATGAACCCCTGACCAGCAGCTACATTTGTTTGACTCACACCAGGAGGGGCCTCTGGGGTTTGTACATTGTACATATGTAGGGACCTAATGCTCAAAGTGTTGATGGGTGTCACACAACCATTAAGTATAACAATGCAGACTTTCTGTAAAAAGCATTTTAACTATCACTGAGCGTCCAAGTGCAATAGGGGCAAAAGACTTCTGGAAAAGGAATTGGATTGGAATGGGAATTGGACTGGCTACTTACGCGAATCCCTGGATTTGCTGTATGTGTTCAAGCTGCTGTTCGACGGTGACCTTGGACTGAGCCTGCCGCTGGAGTGCTTCCGCACTGGATGAGTGGCCGTCCCACTGCACAGTAGGGGCTTCCTTCTTACGGTACTCCTCCTCGCCGATCTGGAGGGTAGGGGAGGGGGGGGGGGGAGGGGAGGAGAGGGGAGGGGAGGGGAGGGGAGGGGAGGGGTGACAGGGGAGGGGAGGGGTGACACATATTTAATCAATGTAAAGGGAGGAAGCAATATCTTAATGAGGAAAATTACCATCATTTTTATCCACGCTTGGCTGGTACTAAGATTGCTTTATGTTATCCACGTCTGCGTGTGTGTGTGTGTGTGTGTGTGTGAGTTTGTCTGCACATATCACGTGCGTCCTTGCATTATTATGCCACCATAGCTATGAGCACAGTGGAATTAAGCTGCTACGCAGAAGTCTATAGCCAAGCCAGCTTAGTTCTTTGTGTTGCCTAGACAGCGAAAAAGGGGTAGGTAGCGATGATAATTCAATTTCTAGTAGCTAACTGGAAGCACACTCTGACTTTGCTTAGTCAGTACTTTCGCTATGCATGATGAGACTGTCTAACCAAGTTCTACAGCTACACTTAGTTTGCTGAGCACAACCATCAGTTCATGTGAAAAATAGCAGGTTGGTTTTTAGAAATGAAATAATCGTTTTATCCACGCATCCCATTGAGTGCCTCACCTTCATTCCAATGACGGTCTCCTCCACTCCAAAGATGTCCGTTCTCCTCTCAGCCAGCAGCTTCAGGTTGGAGCCGATCTGGCCTCCCTCAGCAAACACCTCCTCCTGGGTCTGTTTCCCAGACACCTGCCGCTTCTGTTCCTGCACCCAGCGAGGGTCCAGCAAACCTGCGGAGGAGAGGGGTGGGGAAGGAGCACGTTAATAACTATAACCACACCTATATATTTATGTAGCTGTTTACATAATGCAATAATGAGGCAGTCCTGGGTAGAAAACGAACATTATTCTGAAGAGGGGGCTTCTCAGTTGGCTCTTGCATAAGAAAAACATTCTGTCGTGTGTTTTGATCGCATCACTGCATTCAAAGTGCTGTATCTATGCACTTCCATTAAGGGTGGGGCTCGTATACACTAAGGAGTAGCATCAATATGGCTTCTCTGCAGCACGTATGAGCCCCGCCCTTAATGAAAGTTCAGAGATACAGCGCTTTGAACGCAGTGATCAAGATACATGACGAAATAGGCAAGGAAACAACTAGTTGGCATAACTACATTGTACATGTGAATGTACTCATACACAAATTCACAAACACTATAGTACTGTAGTATCAAGGTCAGGCATTCAACAGTAACTAAGGTTTGAGGTTTAATACACAGTAAGGGATAGTAGGTGTTTGCTACATGCACATGCAGGGGTTCATTTAGGAAAATCCCCAAGGGGGGGGGGGGCAAAAGCACGTTGGAAGACATTTTAGGGGGCGTGTGTACAGTGAGCAATATTCAATTTTGAAGGGTTGAAATCCCTAGGCCCCCCCCCCCCCCCTAAATGAAGCCCTGGTACATGTATAATGATTTCAAATATGCATGTCCGTGGCTGGAGCTGACCGTATCTCATGTGTTCTTGCATTTTCTCTGCCGGAATCTTCTCTCCAGTGATGGGAGAGATGAGAAACTGTTGGGAGGGCGGGGCCTGGGGGACCGGGGGGCGTGCCACTTTTGGATTGTAGTCCTTGCGAATCTGGACTCCTTGTTGGGAGATGGGAGGAGGGGGGAGGGGAGGGGGCAAGGCGGGACGTTTCGCTTCCGGCTCCTGGAGGGTCATGAAATGGAAAGAAACACAGTTACAATGCAGAGCTGCTACATGTACATGTACATGGATACATTATCACTACTGTACTTCCATGATCAGACTGCCACGGCTATTAATTATTTCATCACGCAATTTTCTGCGGCCACTATTCGAGGGCAGCGTTCATTAAACGGGGCAGCTATTTTTACCACCACTAACAGTATTAATATAGGAAAAAGTCAGTTTAGTACAAAATAAGTATCAGGTAGATCCGATTTTTGTCCACCACTCGAGGCAGATCTCTGGTAAGTGTCCTTTATACGGTAGATGGTCAGTGGACCAAAGTGGCCATTGGGTTTTTGACCAAAAATTCGTCCAAAAGGCTACCTTCCTTGCAGATACCAACTGACTATTTAAATTTCACTGTGTGCTCTGACTAGTGAGTTTTCAAATTTGCATGGTTGGACCAAAGTGGCCAACTGCATTCTGGATTTTCATAGTGGTCATTTGCAAAAAGCTCTCTTGGACCAAAGTGGCCAACTGCTTTCTGGATTTTCATAGCAGTCATTTGCAAAAAGCTCTTGTTGGACCAAAGTGGCCAACTGCTTTCTGGATTTTCATAATAATGATTTTGGAAAAAGCTCTCGTTGGACCAAAGTGATTTCCGAATGGCTAGTAGGTATATTCCATTCCCGTGAATGCATGTAGGTATATTCCATTCCCGTGAGTGCATGTTACAAAACAGATTCCGTTCAGTACTTGGCCTGGGGGTGTTATATAGCAGGCCATGCTATGGGCGGATAAAACACCTTCCCACAGGAGGACCACCTGACTACCTGCTACCTGGTATGTCATGTTTTTTTTTACTGGAGAGGGAAAAGCTGGGAAGGAGATTGCAGCTAGGGTGCACCTAATCACAGCAGTATAGAGTAGGACAACGTACATTAGCTACATGTATATATGGCTAGTCATCATGACTTCCAACTCCCGGTTAACTGCTCATGGGCTGGGGAACTACTCATGCAGCATGCAGTGTGTCATCTCTAGCCTAAAGGAGAAGCCTTGTCATCTCCAAGCCTCAATTCTGTATGCCCTATTAGGTAGCAGGTGCTATATAACACCCCCAGGCCAAGTACTGAACGGAATCTGTTTTGTAACATGCACTCACGGGAATGGAATATACCTACTAGCCATTCTGAAATCACTTTGGTCCAACAAGAGCTTTTTCCAAAATCATTATTATGAAAATTCAGAAAGCAGTTGGCCACTTTGGTCCAACAAGAGCTTTTTGCAAATGACTGCTATGAAAATCCAGAAAGCAGTTGGCCACTTTGGTCCAACAAGAGCTTTTTGCAAATGACTGCTATGCAAATCCAGAAAGCAGTTGGCCACTTTGGTCCAAGAGAGCTTTTTGCAAATGACCACTATGAAAATCCAGAATGCAGTTGGCCACTTTGGTCCAACCACGCAAATTTGAAAACCCACTAGTCAGAGCACACAGTGAAATTTAAATAGTCAGTTGGTATCTGCAAGGAAGGTAGCCTTTTGGACGAATTTTTGGTCAAAAACCCAATGGCCACTTTGGTCCACTGACCGTAGATGTCCTCCTCTCAAGTGTGCCCTTTATCAGTGGCTCCACCATAGAGAAGAGCCCCTGAACTGAGGACAACCAACAGCAATGGCTGGGTCCATCACTAGAGAAGAGCCCCTGAACTGAGGATAACCAACAGCAATGGCTAGGTCCATCACTAGAGAAGAGGTCAGTGGACCAAAGTGGCCATTGGGTTTTTGACCAAAAAAATTCGTCCAAAAGGCTACCTTCCTTGCAGATACCAACTGACTATTGAAATTTCACTGTGTGCTCTGACTAGTGGGTTTTCAAATTTGCATGGTTGGACCAAAGTGGCCAACTGCATTCTGGATTTTCATAGTGGTCATTTGCAAAAAGCTCTCTTGGACCAAAGTGGCCAACTGCTTTCTGGATTTGCATAGCAGTCATTTGCAAAAAGCTCTTGTTGGACCAAAGTGGCCAACTGCTTTCTGGATTTTCATAGCAGTCATTTGCAAAAAGCTCTTGTTGGACCAAAGTGGCCAACTGCTTTCTGGATTTTCATAATAATGATTTTGGAAAAAGCTCTCGTTGGACCAAAGTGATTTCAGAATGGCTAGTAGGTATATTCCATTCCTGTGAGTGCATGTTACAAAACAGATTCCGTTCAGTACTTGGCCTGGGGGTGTTATATAGCAGGCCATGCTATGGGCGGATAAAACACCTTCCAATTTGTCCCACAGGAGGACCACCTGACCACCTGCTACCTGGTATGTCATGTTTTTTTTTACTGGAGAGGGAAAAGCTGGGAAGGAGATTGCGGCTAGGGTGCACCTAATCACAGCAGTATGGAGTAGGACAACATTAGCTACATATATATATGGCTAGTCATCATGACTTCCAACTCCCGGTTAACTGCTCATGGGCTGGGGAACTACTCATGCAGCATGCAGTGTGTCATCTCTAGCGTAAAGGAGAAGCCTTGTCATCTCCAAGCCTCAATTCTGTATGCCCTATTAGGTAGCAGGTGGTCCTCCTGTGGGACAAATTGGAAGGTGTTTTATCCGCCCATAGCATGGCCTGCTATATAACACCCCCAGGCCAAGTACTGAAGTTCAGTACTTGGCCTGGGGGTGTTATATAGCAGGCCATGCTATGGGCGGATAAAACACCTTCCAATTTGTCCCACAGGAGGACCACCTGCTACCTAATAGCAGAACGGAATCTGTTTTGTAACATGCACTCACGGGAATGGAATATACCTACTAGCCATTCTGAAATCACTTTGGTCCAACGAGAGCTTTTTCCAAAATCATTATTATGAAAATCCAGAAAGCAGTTGGCCACTTTGGTCCAACAAGAGCATTTTGCAAATGACTGCTATGCAAATCCAGAAAGCTGTTGGCCACTTTGGTCCAAGAGAGCTTTTTGCAAATGACCACTATGAAAATCCAGAAAGCAGTTGGCCACTTTGGTCCAACAAGAGCTTTTTGCAAATGACTGCAATGCAAATCCAGAATGCAGTTGGCCACTTTGGTCCAAGAGAGCTTTTCGCAAATGACCACTATGAAAATCCAGAATGCAGTTGGCCACTTTGGTCCAACCATGCAAATTTGAAAACCCACTAGTCAGAGCACACAGTGAAATTTCAATAGTCAGTTGGTATCTGCAAGGAAGGTAGCCTTTTGGACGAATTTTTGGTCAAAAACCCAATGGCCACTTTGGTCCACTGACCGAGGACAACCAACAGCAATGGCTAGGTCCATCACTAGAGAAGAGCCCCTGAACTGAGGACAACCAACAGCAATGGCTGGGTCCATCACTAGAGAAGAGCCCCTGAACTGAGGATAACCAACAGCAATGGCTAGGTCCATCACTAGAGAAGAGCCCCTGAACTGAGGACAACCAACAGCAATGGCTAGGTCCATCACTAGAGAAGAGCCCCTGAACTGAGGACAACCAACAGCAATGGCTGGGTCCATCACTAGAGAAGAGCCCCTGAACTGAGGACAACCAACAGCAATGGCTAGGTCCATCACTAGAGAAGAGCCCCTGAACTGAGGATAACCAACAGCAATGGCTAGGTCCATCACTAGAGAGGAGGCCAACAGGACACGGCCTCTTCCCCATGAAATTGAAAGAGGCTACACAAAAGAAAAAAGCTTTACTTATGTGCAACCGAATAAAGTGGTGGGCTTAACAGCACATGCACGTAAGTTCTACAATATTACCACACACACACACACACACACACACACACTACCTATACATTACTATTACACAGTTTGCAGTGTGGGCCCACAAGTGCCCAGGCAGTGCCCTCCAAAAAATTTGTTTGTTGTTGCTATCAAAATTTCGAATGATATTAGTTTTAGGCTAGCAGCTGACTTATATACTGGCACTTGCTCAATTCGCTAGTGGGTTTTGCCCTAACAAGATTATTCATATAGTGATATCACTTAATTGCAATCACCATGGGCCATGAATATCGCCCACCTCCCCCCTGCTGGCTTCCAGTACCATGTATGGCAGTCCCGGGTAGAAAATTAACATTATTCTGTCGCATATTTCGCATTGTTTCTTCCAAATAAAAAAAAGGGGAGGGGGGGGGAGATATAACTTTTCCATGAGATCGAGGGTTAATCACTCTGCCAAGTGCAAAGTATAGCAGGTGAGTAAAGATGCAGGTCATGATCAGGAGATCAAAGCAAATTACAACGACCACATCAAAGGAAACCAAGTTAGGAAAGGTGGAGGGGGAGCACCCTGGTACCCCCCTTTGGGGGAAACACTGATTTTGATCACATCACTGCATTCAAAGAACTTTATCTCTAAACTTTCATTAAGGGCGGGGCTCATGCATAAGCCTTACTGCCTCATATATTTGATGCTACTATGCTGTCACATAAGCCCCACCCTTAACAGGGTTTCATACAGGGGAGGGGAAAGGGGGGAAATCCCCTCAAGTTTCCCCCCTCCTAAATTTTTGGGTTATAACAACAGCAAAAATTGTTAATACAGCAAATATTGTTTTTAGGAGCATAATGATGACGCTTTAGAATCAAGTTTAGAGAACGTAAAAATCACAAATTTTCTGGGGGGGGCATGCCCCCAGACCCCCCTAGAAATTTGTTCTTCAAAGAACATGGTCCCCCCCCCCAACTTAAAATCCTGTACGAAACCCACCTTAATGAAAGTTCAGAGATACAGCACTTTGAGTGTACAGTTTCAACAACTTGTCTAAGACCATAACTGACACCTACCATCATCTAGCCTCATCTCCGGGCTCTCCCCTTGAAAAATCGTAAAATGAGGGAGAGTCTGATGTCTTTTCTCACATAATTCAACTTAAGAGTAGGCGGGGACCGATCAAGAGACGGCCATTCTCTACCCCTTGCCAGTGACATTACTTCAAAGGCTTCATTCCTGGGTTATAGCTGCAGCAACGCCTCCTGTATAAACCACCCACGTTTTACTTGGATAGCACATAACGCTCTGGAGATTCCCTTCTTTGAAGTACATTGTATATCCGCTCAGGGCTCACCTGCTGGACAAATGCCCAGGTGGAACCCTCCAAAAATTTGTGATGACCAAAAAGATCCAGATGAGCACAGTGTTGTTCTAGCAGTTCACTTTTATACTGGTACTTGCTCAATTTACTTGTGGGTTTGGTCATAAAAGAGTATTCACTACAGTAACGTCACTTAATTACAATCACCATGGCCCATTAAAAACTGCCCACTGCTCCCTGCTGGTCAACTATCACCAGTTTCAGATGCTTCAGAGGCCTCGACTATAATCAACACCTACCAATGCTTTGATTGGTCAGTTTACATTGCATGTCCCATTCGGCTTGGCATGGTGGGTTTGATAATGAGGCCATAACTGGGCAGCAGTAAGGGCCACTGAAACCTACTGAGGTTCAGCTTCTTTAGCCCAGAATTAAGACTTTACATCATCACCGGTTGGCAGAGGTCGGGTCTGACCACCTCTCAGCTTTTTTTTTACCAGCCGGGTACACGCATGGCTGGTACTATTCATTTCCTGCAGGGCAGGCCAATGGACCTCCCCCTAAGAGGCTTGTCAAGCTGCTCACGAGCGGTACTGTACACACCTTTTGCTGCTGTCTCTGTGGCAGCTGTTCCTCTGGCTCCTGCTCCTCCACCTCCATCTCGATCTCCTGCACCTCGCCTCCCTCCTCTGTCATGCGCTCAAACTTCTGCTGTTGGAGGAGACGCTGGGCCAGCTGGCTGGGACCGATGGGTGGGGGGAGGTAGCCTGGGGGCGGGAGGGAAAGGCGTGATAATATAGAACACCGCGCTACAGAATGACCTTATTTAGACACTCATTCAGAGACAAAGCACATGTGACAATCCTAGCCTAGTCCGCAGGCTCCCCTCCCACGCGCATAAAAAGTAAGGGGGAGGGGAGCCTGGTCGATTTTATCACGCGAGCGTACACGTCTGACGCCAGATTGTGGCTGGTTCTGGCTGAAAGAAAAGGCAGGCGGCAGGCCTGTAGCTTTTAATGGTTAGTTAACACGTTTAAAGTATGTTAAGCTTTAGCTTAGCTAGCTAGCGATATAAATAAGCTACCGCTTTGCACATTCCAAGCAAAACCAGCTACAATCTAAAGTTCTAGAATTAAAGTCCAGCTGCAGATTGAACCCAGAACCTTCTAATTACTAGTTACCAAGCCTCATACCTAGTCTCGGGTACCCAGACCCGTCGAAAATTGTAAGAGGGTCTGGGCGATAGGCTTGGGTGGAAGTGTACCGTGCGCCTGGAATGCAGGTGCACTTCCAATTGGCTTAATAATTACATTCTAACGTGCGTTAATTGGAAAAGTCGCGTATGAATCGCGTTTTAAAAGCTGCTTAGAGCGCTATTGTGCTTCAGAGTGTCAGCCTTTCCTCTGATATCAAGGTACAGCCTAGAGAAATCTACTAAGCTAGCATTAGCAGGGAGGCAATTATGAGTTAATAACATTCCGGAGTGTAAATTTCCACCGAAGCCTATCGCCCAGACCCTCTTACAATTTTCGACGGGTCTGGGTACCCGAGACTACCTCATACCCAGGCCTCTCCTCACAGCTTTTTGTGTTCTATGGCTGCAAAGAAAGCTGCGAGGGGAGGCCCTTGGTACGAGGCTAGCTTTTACCCCTGCACAGAGAAGCAGTAGGCAAGCTTTACATATGGGGGGGGAATGGACCCTTCACCAGTTATGATGTAATGGGGGGTAAAAGTGAGCACTAAATGAAGAAAATATACAAAAACATGTGTAAACAAGTATGTTCTTATGTTTCCATACAAGACAACTACATCATAGCACATGTTCTCGTGTATTTTCTCCAATTAGAACTCACTTTTATCCAAGCAGTACGAGAATGAGACTAAATATGAATGTCCCAGGTATGGGAATGAGCCTCCATAGGTGCATACATACCTATATCGGTGTCGGTGAAGTTGATGACCTCAACGATGACAAAGTCGTGCCAGTCGACCTGGGCGTACTCCAACCTCTCTCGCTCCTCCTTCTCCTCTGCCTTCCTCTTCTGACGAGCCTGGTACTGCTCCCACTCCACCCGGTGCTCCGCCCGAGACAGGAGCTGGGGAACACGAGCACAGCATCTGAAACAAACTATCTGTTCCACCTTCCCTTCCCTTCCCTTCTCCTCCCTTTCACCGCCTTTATCCCTTTCTTTTTCACCCATCCCTCCTCACTCAAACAACCACACATGAAAGCAGCTTAGCTTGTTGTGACAACTAGCCACGTGAGCACTCGAAGAGGGATTGTAGGTTTCATAAGGGATCCTTCAGTGAGGATGGGAATATGATGCGTGCCCCTAGGGGGGTATGCTCCCCCAAGAAGTTTACATACTCTAGCTCTTCTGGGGCCCCAAATATGCTGAAAAGTAGCTACTAATGAAGTATGGAATATCAAAAAAACAACATTAACTGCAAACTTCGGGGGGGGGGGGGGGGTGGAAATCTCAGCCTCTCATATACATAAAAATTAAACCCCGGATTGATCTTAAATGTTAAATAATGCAGCTAGTGGAGTTAACCTCGTACCCAGGCCTTCCACACCCAGATTTTACCCCGATTTTTCTCCACGGTTGTGAAATAAAATCTGGGCACGGAAGGCCTGGGTAGATCGAGTTAAGTGGAATGGAAAAATGTGTGATTTCAGCACCGTACCCTGGTCAAGGGTTCATTTAAGGGGGGGGGGGGGGGCATTTTCCCCTCCTTGGAAACATTGTACCCCCCCTTAGAGACTTCAACCCTTCAAAATTGAATACTGCTTATTATATGCCCCCCCCCCCCACCCCCCAAAATGTCTTTCGACGTGCTTTTGCCTCCCCTTGGGGATGAACCCCTGCTGGTATAACTGTACCCTCCCTCTCTCTGGCACAACTGTCCTTGTCAGTGGCAATTTCAGGTACGAAGACATAAAAAGTCAAACTTCTTACCCCCAGGGGGTTTTCCAGTTCCTCCTTGACTCTGTTCATGGTCCCCCTGGGGGGCAGCAGCACTTTGCTGTACTGCTCCACCAGCTTCGTGAAGTAAGAGAAGAGCGGGTGCTGGCGCCGGAGGAAGTCAAACTGGTAGTTCCGCTGTTCTCGCATCATGAGCTTATCTAGGAACTGGGCTCCATTCCGTGCTACAAACTGGGCTGTGAGTTTTACAACGTCCAGTTCCAAACCGGAGATAGTGGGTGGCTCAGCCAGGTATTCCCATTCCGGTGGGGGCTCTTTGGGGGCCTCAGGCTCTGTTATCACGGCGATGGGAGTGGGTCTGGGTGCAGGCTATGGGTGGGGAAAGACATTATTAGTCGCTACCATACAGCACCAGTATACTGTACCATACATGTACCTTAGTGCAGCCCAGTTGGAAGGCTAGCTAGGGTTTCAGAGAAGGTTTTTTAGTTGGGGTGGGAAAGATGTGTGATACGCAGCTGTGCGGAGAGCCACACCCCCTAGGCTGCCTAGGACGTGCCGCCCCCCAGATGGCACCTGTGGTGCCTTATGGGGCCCAAAAGGGCTGCTAATGAATTACTGACTACTACAAATTATAATGTTGTTGCCAAGATTTTAGGGGTCAGGGTTCCTCTATAGGTATAGTATGTCACTGATGGCATATGCAATGCCAGGGTTCTGCCCACGATGGTCGGCGGTGGTCGGCCCCGACCGGCTCTGTCGCAATCCGACCAGTAGTTACCTCTCTCCGACCAGCACTAAGCTTAACCGTACTGAAACTTACTGCGTGCACAAGCGACCGATGCCGAACTCTGAAAAGCCGGATTTGTCATATCCGCTATCTTTTATTGCTTTGGATGGCTGTAATAGATGGTATTCCAACAAATGCAGCGAAGATTCCATTGCTAAATTGACTTGGTAAGTGAAAAAACAGCTAAATACCGCACTACGACTTTCAGTACGTCATTTTGTGTAAACAGAAACGCATGGTAGCATCACGTGCGTAACGTATATCATAATAATAATGTGCCATCTGTGAAAGTCTAGCTGCAGTGTTGACCACCACTCAGGGCAGAACACTGCAAGGCCTTTCTAGAGAGCCAGCCAGCAGCCTTCTACGATGGTGAACAGCTGTGCTGAGGCATGAGCTGAAGAGAAGCTGCACCTGATTACCAAAGTAAAGGGAGCGTCTCCCTTAGCTAGTATCCCCCTTAGCTAGTATCTCCCTCAGCTAGTATCCCCCTTAGCTAGTATCTCCCTCAGCTAGTATCCCCCTTAGCTAGTATCCCCCTTAGCTAGTATCCCCCTTAGCTAGTATCCCCCTTAGCTAGTATCCCTTGTGCATAAACTACTCGTGATGTTAGGCCGTAGGGACACGCTCATCCTCAATAATTCGAGTATCTGCAACCCCACCTCAGAGCACAGCCATAACACCTTTAGCTGTACCTGTTGACCCTGCTGCTGGCTGGCGGCCGCCATCTCCTGTGCCACGCCCTCCAGCGTCTCCTTGATCTTGTGCTGATAGTAGGCATGGTAGGGGTCGCCGGGGTTGAGAAAGTTGAACTTGGAGTTGCCTGCTTCGTTGAGGCGGATCCGACCTTCAAACTCAGGGCCTAGGATGAGGGGAGGACGCAAGGGTTAGTGACGAGTTCTAGCTCTCCAGTAAAAATTTATATATAGTCTATAGAAGGCTGCCCAAAAATCTTACCCCGTAAAGACGTCACACATTACATAATAACATCATTTTCCTATAATTTCCTTATGTATTTTATTATACGTGTATGTAGTTCTACAGTGATTATAAAAGAGTGGGCAGCTTAGAACTTTGGGAGGGAGGGGGGGCAAGGGGGGCATTCTCGACACCCCTGGCCTCCCTATCCAGATGAATATACCCACTACAGGTTTCACTGGCTTCATGACACACAAACTCTCACAAGGTCAAAGTACAATACAAACACCTGCACAGTGGTCTTATATTAGATCAGTAGCTTACGCACGTACCATTTCGAGCTACAAAGTCGGCAGTCTTGTCAACAATGTCTATGGGTCACTGGTCAGGAAGACAACTGCAACAGACGTTTCAGTTTCAGATGAAATACAGACATACATAATAAACTTGGATCCAGCCTAGTCTTGGTACCAAGTGTGGTCTGGTATTCGGACTACTATATAGACCGTGTGCCTGGGTGGGCGTGGCTCCGTATATTATATTGGAAAGTAAACGATTTCCGCATACTCATCGCCATTTTGCAGGGCACTAGAATAGCAGTAATGTACACGTGGACTCTTGTTGGCTCCCTACCAGCAGTGCTGACAGCTGGATCGCTTAGTAAGGCTAGTAGCGATGCTAAAGGCATCTTAACTGTTTTAACATATACTTCGACATACCCTAAATACTAACACATTCACTTACCCTAAATACTAACACATTCACTTACCCTAAATACTAACACATTCAATAGGCACATAGCAACATAATAAATGAAAGAGAAAAGAGCTCTGACTGCAACAAAGAGAACCCAGGACCAGGAAAGAACCAGAAAGCCACCCAGTCCGTGACCGCATAAAGGTACAATATTTAAAAAGTTGGTTAAAATAGAGGGGACCAAATAGGTCTTCTCTCTGTTAAAAAGCTTCCAGGAGGAAAGTTCCTTGGTTCTGGCTTTACCATAAGATCTCGCCAAAGCCAGCAGGGCCTCCATAAATTTTTTTAAAAAGTTACAAAGCTTATTAAAGATTAATGTAAAAGCAGCCCCAAACCAAGTAGGCCCCCCAGTCACATCCCAGATCATAAACAAAGAAAGAGAGAGAAGAAGTTTGTTTAGAAAATGGAAAAAAACTGTTATAAAATATACACCATCTGGAAAAATAAAAAGCACTGAATGCCTAGCCCTGAGAACCAGAACTGGTGGGTTAAAGAGTCTTTGAAGGCTAGCCAACTCTCCCCACTCATTCAGTGCAAGCTCTTATAGCCTAGTAATGGGGGACCTAGTTGTACACAAATTATAGTTGCTTAGCTTTCAAGCTTCAGTGACCTGTGGTAGGTGGTCAGACACTTCACCATCTTGCAGCCTTCCATTTCAAACATAAATTTCGCACAGCTGTAATAGAAGGCAGCCTATGACATCATTTCCTGTTCCTATCTATAGCTAGAGCACCCCATTTAACTCATTACCTAACTGTAACCAGCCTGTTAAGCCTATTCACGGTATTCAGTGGCACTGGTATCAGTGGTATGCTATCTTTAATTGTGTTGTTTTAGTCCTATCTTAAATTTAGCAAAAACATCCTTATATTTACTACTAAACCTCTTAAAGTAGAAACATAATTGATCGTATTTGTAGCCTTGTTTAAGCAATCTGGTGGTTAGTATACGGTGTCTCTCTCTAAAATGTTCATACTTATCACATATCCTACCTATCCTAACCAACTGGGAGATCTTGTATTTGTAAGCTGTAGCGATTTTAGATGTGGTTCATGCTAACGTTCACCAGCCTGCTCATACTTGTCGTTCACAGAACCATTTTTTGCTCTGCGTAACGTCAACAGAATGTTGACGCCACATCCCATGACATCACTGCCACTTATAACCACGCCCATTTAGGCATACGGTCTATATTTCGTTCCCAGACCCTCTACACACGCTCCGCACATGAGCCCAGGTGCTCGAGACCAATATACATGTAGCTTGGGCCTAGTCTCGTGCCCAGCCGACTTTTCGCCCCTCCCCTCCGTCGGGAAAAGTATGTCTGGTAAACTCCTTATTCCATTTCGGTTCAAGTGCGCCGGAATGTTGGCGCATTGTATTATTTTAATTTAACGTGTGACGTCACGTAAGATTACATTGCTGTCAACGTGCAGTGTACAACGTGACGTAAGCAATGAATACGTGACGCAGACAATGATTGAAATACCGCGAACCGAAATGCAATAGGGAGTTTACCAGACGTACTTTTCCCGACAGAGGGCGAAAAGTCGGTTGGGAACGAGACTAGCTTGGGCCCTAGTCTCAATTCTCATGTCCCTCCTATTTCTTCAAACACAGGCATTTACAGAATCTTTGCAAGCTTAGAGCTCAGAGAGTTCCTTATATGGAAGGCATGGTTTGCTTTCATCCACATTAACCATTCACTCACCCACCACTCTGGTACATTGTAATACTTATGGAAAGCCTGGCTCAGGGCTACAAAGATTCTGCAAAATCCTGTACAGCACCAGAACAACTACTGAGGCCCGCGAACGTATGCTAGGTCAGACATACAGTACGTAGCCCATACGTACGTGGTGCGCTTCATTTGGAATAAAGCAGGGCTATACATGTCTTCCCCCACCAGTTACTCAGTACTTACTACCCTGAAACCACTGCTTCCACCCAACTCTCCCTTACGCTGACAGCTACATTCAAGGTTCTTGGATACTTCTGACTTCCGGAGGAGGGTAAATGATGCCCACCATGGGCTTGGAGGCAGGCGCTTCTTTCTTTTCCTCCTCGCCCGCTTGCTCCTCTTTGGGAGGCTCTGCTACTACCTCGCCCGGCATCGCGAGCAAAAGTCACTGCTAATCGTAGCTAGCTGCTAGCTGCTAGTACTACTGCCACTGGAAAGTACAAGACTCAAGAGCGCATAAATATACTTTCCCCGCTCTTGGTTCTACATTGATCTATTTGTTCGTGCACACGTGTTGAAAGAAATTTTGTTCACAGTAAAGGTACAAGGTTATTATGCACTGATCTGTCCGTCTGTCTGTATATACGTTTCCTATACTATGTATTATAGCAGCCTGCCTATCTCCCCTCCCCTCTCTCCTTTCAGCAGTAATGGGGGGCAAAGAGTCAAAGGAGACAAGTCCACAGGGAGCTGGAGAGCCACAATCAGCCAGTTATTCCAAGTCAGATGATCTTAAGAGGTAGATGCATATTTTAGAACTCCATATCTCACTAGTTTAACTTCCTAATGTATGCTAGTCTCGTTCCCTGACGACTTTTCGCCCTCCGTCGAGAAAATACGTCAGGTAACCCCCCTATTCCGTTTCGGTTCACAGTATTTTAGTCATTGCTTGCGTCACGTAATCATTGCTTACGTCACATTGTACACTGCACGTTGACAGTAATGCAATCTTACGTGACGTCACGTTAAATTAAGATAATACAGTACGCCAGTATTCCGGCGTACTTGAACTGAAATGGAATAGGGGGGTTACCAGACGTACTTTTCCCGACGGAGGGCGACAAGTTGGCTGGAACGAGACTAAATGTATGCTACAGTCCAGACACTAGCACAGCTTGACACTCATTCCCAGACCCTCCACATGTGGTCTCTAAGCATTATAGCTTGCCAGCTGCTGCCAAAGGTCAAAGGCCGAAAATCAGCAGAGTCAATGGTCAGGCTGTCTTGACCCACAGACGCAGTTGTGACTATAGAGTCTATCGGAGTGACACTCACCGATTTACATCTAACAGAGATTTAGAATTGGCAGAGTTATTCTGGCAAGTGCTAACCTGCCTACCACTCCTTCCCAAGAGCTCCAGTAGCTTACTGATAAGAGGGTCTGGACTAGACTTACATTACTTATCATTTGGTTTGTTGTTTTTCCAATGTGCACGAGGTCAAGTGGTCAATTAGCTGATTAAAGGTGGTCAGAGTGGTCAAGGCCCCAGTCTGATCAGTGTCTAGTACTCTATGGGTCTGGAAATGAGGCACTGTTCAAGGGGGGGGGGATACCAGTCGCTAGTCACAACTGCAACCGCTGACCAACTGCGGTCACAGTTGTGACTATAGAGTCTATGGGAGTGACCTCCCCCCTTGATGTTACCATAATCAGTGTTCTACCTAGCTGACTTCGCATGGTGGTCAAAAGTTCGTCTCAGGTGGTAAAAGTAGCTGATCACGAGAGTCGAGGTAGCCAGATCCGACCGCTGCCTGCTGAACACTGCATAGCATTGCTCATGCTAATGTTGATTATTTACAGCTGCCCTTCACCACAAGTTATGTATACCTATTTACACCATGTCATCTACAGTAGCCATGGCAACCCACCAGCAGAAGGAGAGAAGAAGTTGAGACCATGCTGTGCCTGTCCCGAGACCAAGAAAGCCAGAGATGAATGCATCGTCGAGAAGGGAGAGGAGAACTGCCGGGGTTTGATTGAGGCTCACAAGGAGTGTTTGAGAAAGCAGGGATTTAAAGTATAATACACATGGCTAGACAGCTGACAGTTTTATATTTAATGTTGTCAGTACATCGCCTTAAAGATATTTATCACTCGATTCGGACATAATTATTATTTGTTCCGACATTATATTTAGTTAGTCTCGTTTCGCCTACGGAGGGTGAAAAGTCGGCTGGGAACGAGACTAATATTTAGTTACTAAGCAGAATATCGTTGTCCTTTTGTGTACAGTGCTAGTGTGTATAATATGCATGGAGTATTAGCAGTACTACAGTGATGTTATAGTGTTTTCATGTGACCTTATGCTACACTGTGCCAAGACATTCAAGAGACTAGCTTCATAGATAATATAGCTTCCACAGCTCTGGCGGGCGTATACTACAAAGTACTTCCATAATCTTCCGTGGACTAGCCGCCGCATTGTTGTACTAGCTAGTCTCGTCCAACAAGCGCTCGCGCTCCGTCGGATAGTAAGTGACGTCATGTAATTAATTTCAGTGTTGCGTTAATTAAACCCATAAGCAAAGCGTAACTTTTTTTCAAACCTAATAAATATGCCAACCTAAGTATAGTGGGTGGAGCAGTTAGCTCCGGGCTGTGACCAGGGTAACGTGGTTTGGCAACTGCCACGGTGGTCTCGGACAGTACGGCCTAGGATCCGTCCGTGTTCCTCCCTTGATTCCCAAAGCCTGAAACAGACCCGATGACGATCCCTGTACCATAGCGGACAGGCGCCCGAAAGGCTGAAGGCTCGGTCAGCCGGAACGACCTGCCCGTTCACCCCTTAACGTGGCAGTGTCACATGGCCTAGGGTTCCGTTGGGAGAAGAGGGTTGCCCTTTTTTTTTCTTTCCTGCAGTCACATTATTTTGTAATTACTGGCTAAAATTTTAGTCTGGAAATGAGGCACTGTTCAAGGGGGGGGGACACCAGTCGCTAGTCACAACTGCAATAGGACTACTGTATGTATTGACATTGCAATAAGTTTCTTTCTTATACATGTAATAATGCTTTACAGAAAAGGATACATATGTTTAGGTATTTGAGGTATGCACCCGCTGAATTTGCTGCGAAAGCTAGTCTCTGAATGTCTCGGCACATTGTTACATAAAAATTAAGTTATGTATTCTTGATTGCCATGTATAAAGATGGCTGCAGGTATATATGTGCCTATTTGTAACTTATGCAAATTAAAAGTGAATGACATTTTTGGCTATAGCTACACTGCAGAGGACATGTTCCCAGTCTAAAACGAATTAGTGTAGTATTGTTGAGACTGATTTTTGAATTAAAGTTGGTATTCAGAGAGCCTTAATTTTCTTTCTTATGCAAGAGCCAACTGAGAAGCCCCCTCTTCATTAGAAGCGGAGAGCCTGGGAACGAGGCTATGAGGCAGTAGTATTTGGTCACTTGATTTGATTTTCATTTTGCAGATCTAGAACTGCCAGATGAGACTTCACTTTTTTAGATCTTCACTTCAGTATGAACTCTAGTCAAACCATGGGTTATTTTGTTCAGGGCCCTGGTTGTTTTACAAAGATTGTGAGGTGTCTTGCAAATGACTTTCTCCAAGGAGATCGAAATGGATGTTTATGCCTCAATGCTGACATTCAGTGGAACAATGAATGCATGTGTTTGCGCCACAGCTTTTGAAAATAGTGATGTTCACCAAAACGTACTGTGCACCCTATGCCTTTTAGTGTTGGTGTCCCACAGTCAGATGAACTAAACATGAGATTTATACCAAAGGCTCCAGCATCAAAAGTGGATGTAATTAAGCAGTTCAGCATGACCCATTATCTCATTAAATTTTAACGAAACATTTTGAGACTGATATTGACTTCATCATTGGGCATCAACAGTAATTATGCACATATAGTAGATATCCTATTGCAGATATGACAATGCAGATCAGCGCCTATGTGGCAGCTAGCTATATAGTACATCATGTAACAATTAGCCAAGGCAAGACAATTTCAGTTAGGACATGTAGCTACACCTCACTAGCTATATATAGCTAGTTATACTGTGTCCCGTTGGTACGCCGGTACCCATCATAGAGGGTACACGGGAGTCTACATAGGCACAGGAACAATTTTTTTAATGGGGAGGGGGGAGGAGGTAGTTTTACAGTAGGATGCTCCCATGCATATAAAAATGGCAAGTCTGAGTTTTATTGTACTCAGACCCTCCCTGTAGGTCCATTTTCAGTAGATAGAGAAGCAATTTACTTTAAAGCTTAGAGCCTGTACTGACTGCATCATCAAGTGGGAAGTATACCACATCTACCCCCTCTGAATTACACCATAACCAGAAGTGGGAGTGCTATAATGATATCCATAAAAATCTGATATATATTATATTAACAGCCAATGTACACAGCAATTACCCAATCATACAAAAATAATCTGTCGATAATTGTACAGTCATTTTCAAGGTGTGTTTACACTTGGGTTATAACATCTACTTGAGCATGCGGCGCAGAATTTTTCCAGAGGCAGACTTTGGCACAGCCTCAATAAACTCCACACCTCCCACCAAGTGCTTGTGCACTGCCAACTTACTGGCAATGAAATCCACAAGTTCTTTCTCAGTGATACTCTGCTCCTTCTTAACGACGAAAGCCTTAGGGGCTTCCCCTTGCCTCTCGTGCGGAATACCAATGACTGCAGCATCACCAACTTTGGGGTGAGTGAGCAACATGGCTTCCAATTCAGCAGGTGCGACTTGGAGTCCCTTCACCTTGATGAGTTCCTTTAGCCTGTCCGTGATGTAGAAGCAGCCATCTTGATCGAAGTATCCCATGTCTCCGGTACGAAACCAACCGTCTTCCGTGAGGGTGGCTGCGTTAGCCTCTGGATTGTTGAGATAGCCTTTCATGACATTAGGACCACGGATTAAAATCTCCCCCTCTTTGCCAATAGGTAGAGCTTCACCCGTCTCGACGTCAATAGACTTGCACTCGATGTTTGATACTGGCACTCCAATAGAGCTCGGCTTCGTCATTCCCAATGAATAGGGCATGACATGCGTCACCGGGCTCGTTTCGGTCAGGCCATAGCCCTGTCGAATAAGCCTACATCCTACCCGCTCGTGGGCAGACTTGACGATGTCACCTCCCAGGGGGGCTGCCCCACTCAGTATCGAGTCAAGAGAAGAAATGTCGTATTTGTCAATGGAAGGGTGCTTGGCTAAGAAGAGGACCAGAGGGGGCACAAGGTTGGCAGCACTGATTTTGTACTTTTCGATTGTAGAGAGAAAGAGCTCGGGTTCGAACTTGGAAAGGGTGATGCATTTACGCCCAGCAAAGAGAGAGCTGAATAGGATCACCACCATCCCATAGATGTGGAAAAACGGCAGCAGTCCCAGCACGCAATTACCTTCCTGACGCGTGTCAAAGACTTCCGGGCATAGCAGCTGTAGAATGTTGGCTGTCACGTTGTAGTGAGTTAGCATGACACCCTTCGGGAGGCCTGTGGTTCCACTGGAGTAGGGCAGCACAGCGATGTCGTTCTTCGCATCTACTGAGGCAGGGTTGAAACGAGAACCGGTATCCTTCAAAAGAGAGTGATAGGAGATGAGCCCTGAGGTAGCCTGCTCTGTCTCATCCACTACAATGATTTTCTCTACACCAACTTGCTCCGCAGCTTTTCGAACGGTCGACAAGATTGCAGGAACGGCGACAACCATCTTTGAACCGGAATTTTTAAACTGGTAGGCTAACTCATCGGCAGTGTAGGTCGGATTACAGGTGCTGACGATGCCCCCGGACGCTAGTGTTGCAAAGAAGAGAACGGAATATTCCGGACTGTTTGGCGCAACGATGGAGACAACATCTCCCTTTTGCATCCCCATGCGGTTGAGAGCCGAAGACATCTTTGCAGTTGACTCCCCAAGTTCAGAATAAGAGAACTCTCTTCCCGTTTCCCCATTTACAAGAGCAATACTGCTTCCATATTTGGAGAAATCCTGATACACATGATTGAATAGGTTCGTTTCGGGCACCTGGATGCTCGGGTGTGGGCTCTTCACTACATTATCTGGTGTAATGTTCACGTCAAGCAGAGCTATCCTCGAGGTGTGGAGCTTTGCACTCGAAACTGCTGGCAGAGGTGGCCTATTCCTCGCTGACAGAAGGCACCTGGTTGATGCACACAGCCCCAAAAGCTGTCTTTTGGCACACAGCATGGCAGAGCCTAACGACGATAGCTGTAGAAAAAATTAGGGTTAACCATTTAACCTCAAGATGGGTCAACCTCTAGCTCGAGAGCCTGAGGTCAATTTTGACCTTTCACTCAGACACCTCTCCCTAATAGTCTCACGAACCAGACTCTCACACCCAATCTGGCTCTTCCCATAAACCTACAGTTCACTTACAACAGACGGCAGCGCGACAACCTTGACTGTCTCCAAATAAATTTAGGTGGGTAGTACCGGTAACTAGAGTGCACACCGCGCCCTTTCAGCCCCGCCCCTTCAAAATTTAACCCTTTTGGCTGCTTTTGGAGTTCTATAAATCGACGACGGCAAGACGTACCTGGTGTGGCTTAAGGTGGAGGCGCCAGTGGATCAGTGAGTAGAGTTCTTCGTAGTAAATGATTAAGTAGAGTCGTCCGTCAACGCAAGGACACTTAATATTTAGTATTATAGTGTCCTTGGTCAACGGGTATCCGTTACAGACCGAGGTCAAGATACATGCAGTAGTGGAGGGGAAATACTATCTGTTGTAGCAGGGCGTTGATACTTTGGATCTGATCTGAAGGGTGGATTTATATAGCTATTGGCAGGAATAGGAATTGCTCCATTAAAATGTAGGTATATATTATTAAGGTGGCCTTTCACAATCCTAAAGTGACAACAGTTAGTGTCATTGTGATGCCAAGGGGGAGGGGTTGCAGCGATGACACTAAACTCCATGTGTGCAGTTGAATCTATAGAACATTCGGATTTTGATTCAGATTCTAAAGAGCTGAAATCCCCCCTTATACATTGAAGTAGTACCAAGGCTTGTTCTAGCCTCGTGTGCCGATACTGAAAGCAATCGGTGCTGTGGAAGGAAGTGGGCTGGCTCACAAGACTAGGCTTGTTCCTGCGACAATGGCACCGAAAACTCTGATTGTTTTATTCAACCAAGGCACCACGTAAAATACATTACTCGTTTATCATACACCTTTGTATTGGACAGGAGGCAGCCTTTTATTATCAGTGAGCCATGTGCATCCACCCTCGCTAGATCGCGGAGTTTAACGGTGGCTTGTTGATACATGGGGTTGTTTGATGAAACTCAGTGGAAGCTAGTATGGGAAGCTGTCGTGCTCTTCTTCTTGGGAAGCTGAACTTATCTGTCTGAGTCCCAGTGCCACTGTTACATATTAGTAAAAAACATTTTGGTTGGAGCGAAAACGTTGTGGCAGTGGGAATTTAAGCTTTACAGTGCAGAAATGTAGGGAGGAATAACCTTTAACATAGCAGATTTGTCCATGCACACTCAATTTAATGTCCCACCCCCCAAAGACCTCTGAAAAAACCTCCTAGGGTGTGTTCTAGGTCTTCACATCCCTCTATTAAGCCATGTAAAAAATTACTTGTATCATCTCTGTCCAGTCAATAGTAGTCCCCACCAGTACAAGGCAGTGCTGCAAGACGGATGAGCCATGAGTCAGAGTAACGGCACAACAACAGCAGATGACAGTGACCAGCCAAGTGCCACTCTGCAGGATGATGTCAGCCTAAGAAAAGAAACATCTAAACCGCCACTAGACTCCACATGCCACATCCACACCACAGATACAGTGGATGGACCGTACGGTGCACATGAGGCAGCTTTATCACCACGTACGTGCAATCAGAGAATTGGGGGCTCTGAAGGTGATATTCCGACCTCATCTATCGACCAAACTGAGCAGAGAAAAGGCACAGATCAAGTTTCAGGACTGACTGACATCCCTTGTGCCCAGTGCAATAATGGGACTACAGTTGTATCTGGTTTAGGCCCAACTTTTGAGGATGTTTCAACGGATGGGTTTGAGTGTAGCACTGTGGGAAGCAGCACTGAACAGCCTGCCATCACCCAATCCCTTTCAGCACAGACCAATGAAGCTCTGTTTGAAGACATCACCATGGATGGGGAAGTAGGACAGGATGCTACAGCTGGTGGAACGGGACAAGACGTCGATGTGGGTCCATTGAAAGACAGCAGTGGATTGAAGATGGGGAAGTCTAATGTACTGCAGACGTGTTTTACCGGGGTACTGAACCCAGAAGGTGGCGGTAACTTTAGGGAGTTGTGCGACCAATCTAGTACACCACAAGAATCGAAAAGCTGTAGTGAAGCAGGCAGGGGACTCAATGCAGACTGTAGTCAGAGCAGCAATACTACCCAAGAGAAGAGTTTCCAAAACGAGAATTCCCATAGCTCGGGAAATCAGTCTACCTTAAACCGCTCCAAACGCAAGCGTCACAGGCGAGATGAAACAATGGAACATTCTGGATTGGAGTGTGCTGCAGCGAAACAGGCCAAGAGTGACAAGCTTGTGACATGTTTGAGACTGCAGGGGGTTAATGAAGACAGCTCAGTGAAGGAAGTGGCAGAGGAACTTGTGAGATGTTTGCACGAGGTGAGGGCACCCATGCACCTCCTAGTTTTCAGAGCTTTTAGTGAAAGATATTCTAGGAGTGGCCCTCACTCCCACCCCCACCCCTGGAATGTGATTCTGCATGTATGCGGTAAAGTAGCATCGTTAGTTACTCAAGTCTCCAATTATTCAAACACCCAAGAAATTTTATATCCAACAGCCAATCTACTACTACAGCCCACCTTCCCTGCCCATTTATGTTAGAACAAAGGACACTGTAATTAGTTGACTACATAATTGTATTAAGTTGTTACGGTATGCTGTAGTATTGGAATACTAGAAATGACAGTTTGTTCGAATAATTGACTCACTACGTGTGTATGTATGTATGTATGCATGTGTGTGTGTGTTCGTGTATAATATTATGCATTCGGTGTTAGCATTTACTCAGATAGAAAGGAAGTGCTAGGCAGACCCACCCACACACACACCTACATACACTCACACACCTACACACAGCCCAAGTTCCATCTGGTGAAGCAGGTGGTGAAGGTGTTGGGTGTGAAGCAGACTCTTGAACTGTTCCATGAGACCTCCCGGATCCAGGAGGAGGGAGGGCAGTTAACCGTTGATGGAGGCAAGAGGTGAACTTCATGATCAGCATAAATAGCATAGTCATGTGTTCGGGGTAATGGTCATCCTCTGGCTACATGTAGGGATCTCTAATGGTTTCACCTGCATCTGTTGGTGTGTGGCAACAGCCTTGGTACCATATCCCCAGTGTTGTATTTGGGGGAGGGGAGGGATGGGGGGAGGGAGGGGAGGAGGGGGGAGGGAGGGGGGGTATTGCTCCCCTTAAAAAATTTGTGCCTACCATTGCAAATTCTTAATGCACAAGAGTTTAGTGTTGCAGGTTGCCATGGTTTTTATAATAGGCTATTCCATTAGTGATCTCCCTCCACCCCCCCTCCCCACCCAGCAGGGGACCAGAGGAAAATTTGTGGGCATACAGCTTTAAGGATTTCTAATGGTAGGCAGAAACTTTCTAGGGGGAGGAACGTCCCAAGGCTGTTGCCACATACCAGTACTCACAGATGCAGGTAGAACTATTAGCGTTACTTAGCCAAATTACTCTTAATACATGTACATGGCCTTGTTCCCAGGCCCCACCACCAGCTGTAGTAAAAGATTGAGGGGGGGAGTGGGAATGAGGCAATGCACCATATCATTTCATTACCAGTAAGATTATTACTGTTATTTTTTTCCAGGAGATCACCAGGGGGCATGTTTCTGACACTGGTAAAGACGACCGTAACACCAGAGCAGAAAAAGGAAATATTCCAAGTGGATAAGAACATTGTTGCTAAGAGACAACGCGAGGAGAAAAGGCGACTGAAGCGTAAAAGAGAAGCGTTGGTACTGAAGGAGAAAGCAGAGTGGCAGCTGGAGGTTTTTCGAGCCCAACTGGAGGGTAGAGCACCAGATAGCGTCGTGGGACGGAGGTTTGGGGAATATCGAAACATGCACAAACGTTTGTTTGGTAGTACGGCTCAAGAAACAGATCGTGCAGCTGAAGATAGCCAGAAAGTTAACCCAGCCGTCGATCTGAGACACAAGATCACAACGAAAAAGGAAAGTGATGGTGTCAGTCGAAGTGAAAATCGGCAGAGCTCTGTTCAAGAGGTCGTGGAACAGATGGAAGTGGAGGGGTGTGAGTCGGCTAGCAGAGAGAGTGGGATACCTGCAGAGACTGTGAGGCTGAGAGAGCAGGAGAGAGGAGTGCCGCAGTTGTCAACTGAGGAGAAACTGGCGGAAGAGTTTGAACAGATGAACGAGTGTGATCTGGATGTCGGAATTGAACTTGATCTATAACACCTTAGTTATTAAAATCAATTACTGTTTAATAATGATCATTGTTAGATTAATATTCTAGATTCACTTCACTCCATATACATGCTTCATTATTATTACAGTTTGGTACCATAGTTTGCAATTGAGTATAACCAGCAGATATTTATTTACGGTTAGCATAAACTTATAAGGTCGAGCTAGGTCTTGAAGTTCATTGACATTGACCCTCTAGATATACATGTAGGTACATGCAGCTATAGGACATGATTATTAAGAGCATTAAAACCATTACTACACTATAGGAGTATAAAACCACTTCCAATTCTATTGTGGAAGAGTACCGGTTATAATATTATGTTTAATTTATATTGTGTTAACGTTGATACTGCACACACTTAAAGTAGCTATAGCTCAAGATCCCAATACTTATGTATTAAGCATCATGGCAATGCTGAAAATTCAAGAGCTGTGGCATCATTAATAATTATTTTGCTAAACATTGTCAGTAAAAGATAAATGCCACTCAGTAGCTACATGTTCTCAATCGTGACTTGTGCTGACCTCAATGGTACCGTCATTTTGGCCGATACTATCACCAGATACCTCATTACTGGAGGGCTGGATCTCCTGTACAGTGACCTCAGAATCTGTAGTCGTATTCACTTCTGAACGTATTGACACTGCACTGCCAGTAGCCTTCTTGACCATCTCAGAAGCCAACTGCCTCTGCTCCAAGTCTTCTTCACCGATTGCTACAGCTCTTTCTTCTTCACTTGTGACCTCAGAATCTGTGGCTGCATTCACTTCTGAACGTATTGACACCGCACTGCCAATAGCCTTCTTGATGATCTCAGAAGCCAACTGCCTCTGCTCCAAGTCTTCTTTGCCGATTGCTACAGCTCTTTCTTCTTCACTCGTGACCTCAGAATCTGTGGCTGCATTCACTTCTGAACGTATTGATGCAGCACTGCCGATAGCCTTCTTGACGATCTCAGAAGCCAACTGCCTCTGCTTCAAGTCTTCGTCGCTGATTGCCACCGCCGTTTCCTCTTCACTTGTGACCTCAGGAGTAGAGGTGGAGGCCACCGCGGCTCCACTTGAATTAACAGGTGTCTCCAACGGATCGGTTGAATTTTCTGCAGCCTCCGCATCAGATTCAATGTCTTCCAGAGCCAGCTCTGCTTCCGTCCCAGCGGCAATTTCACTGTCTTCATCAGATTTGGCATCCTGAATGCGTGTCCCATCTTCCTGAGGACGTGCAGCGTCAAGCTGATGGGCAATAGCGGTGGCATCCGTATCGGCCATCGCTCCTCTGTCCACTGAGTTTTCGCTCAAGTCAACCTCCTTCTCTGCTACTCCGCCATCATCATCTTCCTGCTCTTCCCATACCGGCTGTTCCAGGATGTGGACTGTGGGAGTGGGAGTGAATCTCACGGTTTGTATAGAGCGGCGTGTGGGGCGACTCGGTGTACCACCACCATTGCTTATCTGCAATGGTATGTGTGGGTTAGACTTAGAGAATTTTGTTGTGTAGCTGCTGGGAACATTACTGGAGCAGGCAGGCACGTGCACGTGGGTGTGGAGTAATTCATTGATGTGTCTCTCAGTCTCCTTCCTGTATGTGGGGACAGCAAGGAGACGTAACTAAGGAAGAGCACTTTTTTTTACAAATTATCACGGGTTATGCAATTCGGATGGTTTTGCGTGTGTTGGTTCACTGTAGCTAGCTATGTACTTTGCTATGAAGTTCACAGGTATACAGTATGTTATATATTAACCCTGATACATTATGCTTCTACATACATGCATGCACTGGCCTGTCAGACTGAATTCCTCCTAAATGTACTAACTTCTCTCTCTCTCCCCCTTATCTATTATTTTCTTCTAACACATGTACACTCAGTATTAGCTCTATATGACCACTAACTAGTGAAGCTGTAGACTATTACTCTCTCAATCTACAATACCAATGTGGTTATTATTACTGACACTACACATGATTATTTTTTGTAATTGCCATAAAAAATGTACAGTAAAAGAAGCATGGGCAGTAGCCAAGACAAGGAGAAAAAATACCGTACTCACGCATTGTTAAGTGCACTTCGCTTATAAGCGCATATTCGCTGTTAGGCGCTGGTTTGATTCTGTTATCAAAATATTTTTTATTAAGCGCACCTTTATAGACATAGTGCCCTCGAACGATACTCTCGAATCGAAAAGAAAACTCTTGTTCCAGCTGATCTCTGACAAGTACCATACGTACTTCAAATAAAGCACACTCCAATTTAATTAAGCGCAACTCGTTGTTAGGCGCACCTCGCTATTAGACGCTCATTTCCTTCCTGTGGAAATACAAGCGTATGCGCTTAACAACGCGTGAGTACAGTAGTCACCCCGACCTGTGCTCATCCTTCTGGTGATCCAGGTGTTGCTTCCAGTGCTCCTGCTGGCGGTGGACCTTCTCCTTCCACTCACTAATGTCATGGGTCTTCTTCTCCTTGAAATACCGCTCGAGCTTGTCCGCCTTTTCTTTCAGCAGCTCCACCTGATGGTGATTTTCCTCCACGAGCTGTTTACGACGCTCTGCAACATTGTGAAAGAGGTAGGGAGTACAGTACGTATTTTGTGAATTCCTATGTAGGTATTTATGGTAATAAAACTCCATGCAAGGAGCTTTTTTTTAGCCACTATTAAATTGATATAAGGAAACATGTATAGTATCAGGAGCCCATACCCCTAGGCCTGATAGTATATACACATGTTGCTATACAGTCTGACTATTTTGCTGGAGTATGTTAGTTTTGTATGTGAATAAGATAATCAATTTTTGCGCAACTCTATATAGTATACCTATTATGTTAGTGGTTACATAATTTATCAATGATTTCATGTTATGCTTTCTAATGTCATAAGGCCACTGGAAGTGGTGTGGCCAGTGCAACTTTGGCTTCATCACCTTTTGTGATAAACAAAAAAAAAGGAGTATGTGTATTTGTGCATTACCACGGATGACATTACCAACCTTCAGACACACATAATATATAGAGCTGAACACCACTCTTCTGTGGTTTCTATGGCTCTTACCTTCCTTTGACGCCCGGCTGGAGTTCGTCTCAGTCTCTCTATATCAGATACAGTCTGGAGATCTACCTTTTCCGGGCGCAAAGGAAAGTAAGAGCCATAGAAACCACTGACACAAGAGTGGAGAGGCCCCAGTATCAATGAGAAAGCGAACACTAGCAACTAAAAACAGCAGTGGAGACGAATAGCAAAACCTTGGAGCTAGGAAACAGGCTACGATATGGACCCAAAACTTTATAGCGGAAGGGGGCAGAAAGAAATATGGCTCCATGCATGAGACCAAGGTTAAACTTTGCTGGAAGAGCCTGTAGAGCTATAAGTATACCATCTTCCCGCCTCTGGAGGATCTGGAAGAGCTTCTCCCTCCTTTTCATCTTCTTCTCCCTCTCTTCCTGTTGCTTGAGCTTCTTCTGCTCTTCTTCCTCCTTCGCTTGCTGGGCATGTTCTTCATACTTCTGCCAGCGATCATCCATCTGCAGGATGGCGTGCACATTATGGTAAGGAAGGGTGCTGTATTCAGTGAACCTACTGTTAATGTACACTCCAAAGATCTGGATACAGTACAAAAGATTAATGAAGTAATTTTAACTGTACAGATGGGCAGCAGAAAACCAAGTAGACTAGCTACTACCATGGCCATGCAGTAATAATAACAGTTCTTGTGGTAAAGCTAGTACGTACTATAGCTCATAATCAGTCAAATGTATCTTTGTCCAAACAATACCAACACAGTTCTTTTTCCAGAGATCTCTAATAAAACTACGGACCATGCATTTTGGACAGCCTTCATCCGTTTGCCATTATGACAAGACCTACGCACACTTTGTAGGTGCTGAAGTCTCTCCTTTTGCTTCAACTGCTGCAAGTGCAACGTCCGGACGTGGTCCTCATTCACCGTGTGGCGCAGCAGCTTCCTTCTTTGAAGAGCATCCTGGAGGTAGTTGGAAGCACCGTGAATATACAGCCAGCAAACACATGGGGCTAATTTGCTGTTGCAGCTTTTGCTTATGATGAGTGTCTTTAATGGCTCGGTGTTAAGAACTATAGCTAGCCAATTACTGTTGCTAAGATTTACAGGGATTGTATTTTTCATACAGTACCTGTTAGGTGTGCTGTATTTTTATCATAACACCATCCTGAGGTTATGGAAACTCAAGTTTGCTTGTTTCACTAAAGAGTATGACTCACATCGTCCATTGATAAGAGGGCATGTAGCTATCCAAGTTGCAATACAGCAGCAGGAGTTTCAAAGCTCGCATAAACTAAAGGTAGGGAGGCGGGACCCAGTGGCGTAGCTACACCCGGGCATACCTTGGCCGGTGACCGGGTAAAATGTGTGTGTCCCGGGTAAAATTTGCGTGTGCCTGGGTAAAATGTGTGTATCCCAGGTAAAATTTGCGTGTGCCTGGGTAAAATGTCCGTGTGCCTGGGTAAAATTTGCGTGTGCCCGGGTCATGTCATTGTGTGTGATATCAAAGGGTGAGAGAACTGTGTTGTGGCCCAATATGGTAAACATTCCATGCAGCTAAAATCAGTGATTAGAATGGTGGCTTTAATTCAACGCGCATGTTAGTACATACGTACTGTAATTAGGAGACCTACTGTAATTTGACATTCAACTCACACGTTAGTACATGCATAATATGTTGCTGAGAGGCCTATTGTAATTAATTTCAACGTACATGTTAGTACATATTATGTAACCAGTTGTTCGGAGTACATTATTATGTAATTCAACATACAATATCAACATACATAATTATGTTATATTACTGCTGATCACCTTAGTGAGTGTTTGCAATTTCATACGTGAATCATAGGATTGTGCAGCAGAATGCCTCGCGCAATCCTAGGATTGCGCAGCAGAATATTTTGCACAATTCTAGGATTGCGCAGCAGAAATTTTTGCGCAGAATATTACAAAATAATGTTAGCGTTTTGCGCCATCCTAGGATTGCGCAGCAGAGTGTTTTGCGTAATCCGAGGATTGCACAGCAGAATATTTTGCACAATCCTAGGATTGCGCAGCAAAATACTTTTGCGCAATCCTAGTAATGTTAGTGTTTTGTGCAATCCTAGGATTGCACAGCAGAGTGTTTTGCGTAATCCCAGGATTGCACAGCAGAATATTTTGCACAATCCTAGGATTGCGCAGCAAAATACTTTTGCACAATCCTAGGATTGCACAGCAAAATACTTTTGCACAATCCTAGGATTGCACAGCAGAGTGTTTTGCGTAATCCCAGGATTGCGCAGCAGAATATTTTGCACAATCCTAGGATTGCGCAGCAGAATACTTTGTGCAATCCTAGGATTACGCAAAATACTCTCCTGCGCGAAAAAAAAATTCTGCACTTTTACCTGCTTTGCAGCCTCCGTAGAGGCGCACGACGCCTCCGGACACTGTGTGCCCAAGCAGTGCCCACGTAACTTTCTCATCCTGGCTACGCCACTGGCGGGACCAGGGCTTTTATGACATCGTTATTACCTCATGCTCCTGCTGCATTTTTACAAGCCTCCTCCGCTCCTTCTCAGCTTCTCGCTTGATCTCTGTCCTCTCACGCTTTATCCTTTCCTCCTCTAGCATTTCCATCTTGGCTAGTTCCTCCTGTCGCTTCTGCTTGCGAAGCTGGAGCTGCTTTTGCCGTAGCTTCCCCTTGAATGGGAAAACAATGTATTGCAAACACTGACAGTTACTACCAAATATCAGGCCTGGGACACCCAAAACAGCTGACTGTATAAAGCAGTAGTAAAAACATTCCTTCTAGAGAGAGGCTCTACCCACACACAGAGGTGCTCCAGGGGCTAGTCTACTCTGGCCATGGGATCGACTGAAGCTCTTTGCCGCAAAATAACTTTCATAAAATCATGGAGGTTAGAATCTAATTTATTGGTGACTATCATTGCCAAACGGGAAGCGAGGCAACTAATCATGTCGCATGGAGACGCTGCATATGTATGTATGTATGTATGTACGTAAGTAATGAGAACATCAGCGGGAGGTTCTTCGACAGCAGGTAAGTGATTTGGCACTGAGCAGGAAAGTGATGACCATCTGGTGTTCTTAAAGCATTGGACTGGCTGAACGTTCAGCTAGCAACTCGATTCCCACGAGGCCCTCTGCATGGAATACCATGTACTAAGCACACTAGTAAAAATGTACAACTGCACATTATAGTAACAATGAGCGTTATGTTTAAACCCACAGTCGGCTGATATGCATGGGTGAATGACCCATCAGTCTCAATACCTACAACCTTTTAGCTACTTGTCCAAAGACTGAATGAGGCTCAGTATACGTACAAAGTTCTGTAAAGCCGCAATTAAGTTTAGGACAAATAGGGTTTAAAAATGTGAATTTTTCTAACCTCCTGTTGTTTGAAGAATTGCCTGCGCTTCTCTTCTTGTTGTTTGTCGGCAGCTCCGTTTTGCTGCTGGCTCACTGCCTGTTCAGTCTTTTTCTGTGCATTTTATGTACGAAGAACTAAAGTACTACTAAATTCACTCTTTATACATCCTCCATAACATGTCATCAATAATCACAAAGATTGGCACCTCGATTCACAGTGAACACTATACATTAAAGATTTAATGGACAATCTATTTTATTCACTGAAAGTGAAGACAAGCTCTTAGAAACATTTACTGATGTGGCTACAATAGTAAACTATCTCAGTTAGGCAATAGAATATTCATTATTGGAAGGTTCCTTCAAATCAGTTCATCAAGCACTTCAATTATCAAACTGCCTGAGTAACTGGACTATATAGCCTTCCTTTTGATATGCTCTCGGGTATAATTGCAGTTAAAAAACATTTATAGTTAGATGAATTGTTTGATGATTCAACCATATCATTCCGGTGGAACTGCAGCATATAGCTATAGCTATAATAGCAGGATATCCTCTGTACGAACCCTTCTTTGTAGCTCCCTCTCTTCTTCCTCCTGCTTCCTCAGCTTCATAAACTCACTCTCCAGGAAAGTGCTGTAAGCCTTGTACTCTTTCAGCGAGCATTTCACCTTGATAAAAAATGGAGAAAATGGGGGGGTGCGGGTTCTTTTTTTTACTCGATAATTTTACATTCAATGCAAGGATACACAAGTTAATTATGCAGCGTGCACCCTAAATAATCACAGAGGGAAGTAAGTTGATAGTTGATACAAAAGGAGTTACATTCCAAAAACTTCACAAGGCGGCTTATTCCAAACAAAAAGCTAGTTCACTGTAACCAGAAGAAGGTAAGATGTGCATTCAATGAGATGTGGTCTGATCAAGCTGAAAATCCAATGAGAATCAATTGAGGGATTAATATGTTTGATAAAAGCATCTATACAGAAGTCCAATTGAGCCTTCTTGGCTTGCTGTTAATTGAGGAGACATGACAAGTCAGAGGTAACCGTTACCCCTAGATATTATTTTTAGGAATAGCTATGGGGCATACGTAGAAAACTGCAAGTAGTTAGTAGCTGTTGATTACTGCTCACCTGTAGATCTTTGGTGATGAATTTGTTGGCTACAAGTTTTCGCTTCATGTCTGGTCGGTAGAAGTATGCTCTGAGGTGGGGGTCGTGCAGACTATTGTATTCTGTACAGGAGGAATACTCCTTGGGGTTGGAGAGGTCAAAGGCATGTCCCGCCTTGGACTTGTGGATCTGAGGAAATGGAAGTGAGCGACTGTGTGAATTTGACTGGGACAAATAGCCAGCTACAATGACGTCGACATGCAAAATTAATCATAGTTGTACGGCCAAAGGTTTAATGTCTGAAAATTTGGAGATTAGTCACTCAGCCCTCGCGAGATGCTAATAAAAAAACAACAACCGATCCCGCTATTATAATTTTTATGCAAAACACTTACCGTTTCACATAGCTTGGTAGTGACCAGGGGTGCCTTTCCATGGCCCTGCAGCTTAGGAAGAACGGGCACCGTCACCGTGCTCTGCCGGTTAACCGTCCTTGAGAGCCGCCGGCTGTAGAGCTGTGCTGGGTGAGACACCGCTACAGCTGTAGCCATATCTTCTTACAAGATGTACGAACAACTGGCTACCTCCTCTTGTATTCCGCCAGCTACATGCCAACTGTACCAGGGCGCGTTCGCGATTGCGTGCGTAGCGACACGCGTTCATTTGGCAGTATAGTACTACTGTACTGTATATATATATGTACTGCGCTTGCGTGCGCGTGACGTCATTGAACTGTGTCTCTCGATTTTTTTGCGGACGGGGGCAGGCACGCGAGACTATACTTTTACACATGGTGAGAATGTGAGATTGCAGACTAGGGCATGTAAATCTGATCTGCAGGCCAACAAGAAGTGTCTGAAGTACTAAAACACAGGTAGATTCATTGACATGTACACACATCCAACAAAGAAAACAGAAAATGGCAGTACATATATAGTTTGGTTGCTAAAAAGGTTTCTACTAGGGCCTCTGCTGAGCAGTAAACGATTCTGTGGGAGCAGCTACTGCTCTGCACTTTCTCAAATAGTCATCCCATTGGAACTGAGACATTCCTGCACAAAAAGAACATCACAATATTATGACAACTTGTGAACTGCAAGTGCTAGGGCTGATAACATAATAGTTAGGCAGGGTAACTGGGTAGCTTCGAACCCAGGCCTTCCTCGCCCAGATTTTATCTCGCAGCCGTGGAGAAAAATCGCACTGTTAGACAAGTAGCCTTGTCTAACAGCGCCTTAGCCTCGTTCCCAGGCACTCGGAAAAATCGAATTTTACCACGTGGCCTGGGAACGAGGCTAACAGCGCCTATTCTGGTGTGAGGAGCTGAAGAAAGGTTTCATTCCAAGTTACCCCACCTTATCTTATCCCATAAATGACCTCAGTCACAAGCCAACCTAGCAACCCTAAAATTTTGACATGGGTAGCCCAGGAAATGACAAATTAATTTGCAATGGTGTACCTACATGTAGCATATTTATGGACTAGGCCTATGTATAAAGTAGTTAAAATCACGTGAGAAAATGTTAACCTCGTACCCAGGCCTTCCACGCCCAAATTCTATGTTGCAACCGTGGAGAAATTTATGGCTGCGAGATAAAATCTGGGTGTGGAAGGCCTGGATACGAGGTTAAGAAAATGTATCCAAGTCTTTTGTAAACCCACTATACATGTATAAGGTTAACAGGACCATGCCACATACGCCATCACAGAGTACCTACCTTTGGGCGGCTGCAACTGTCTTCCTTGTCTCTTACACCACCCTTTTGGGTGGATGTCTGTTGAGTCTGGATCGCACCAGTAATCGTATTTACTAGTCCAGCCATCGAAATGGATCAACAGCTGTTGGTCCTTGGTGTCGGCTATGGTGGCCACACAGACCATTGAGGGATGGAGCCGGTCCTTGGCCTCCAGTTTCATTCCAGTTTTGAACCTGACAGGAGCTGGTGGTGCAGAGGCACCAGATATCTGAGCCTGCATGCAGTGAATGGGGGGGGGTGAGAGGAGTGATGTATTTGCCATAAATTTTGCTAAGTTATAGTGAACACCAAATTACAGAAGTAGTAGTAGCGAGGAGAGGAGAGAACATCGGCGGGAGGTTCATCGACAGCGGGTAAGGCTGATTCAGTAGCAGGAAAGTGATGATCGCTGTTCTCAAAGCCTCGGACTGGTTGAATGGTCAGCTAAGCAGCATAATGCAACTCGATTCTCGCAAGACCCTCTGCATGGAATATCACATATGGACTACATGTAGTTAGAAAACGAGCTATAGTGCAAGTCTGCCGTTGGTATCTCCAGTGAGGCCAGCCATCAGTCGGCCAGTAGTACATTTGTAACTAAAAAAAATACCTGGCCGTCAGTAGCAAAGAGTACTGTATGTGTGAGTTACCTTGGTAAAGAGATGGGCCGGGGCGGGGTTGGTATTCGAATCTGCCAAGTACTGGCTCCATTTAAAGACACCGATATGCCCTGCAGTACAAATGCAAAAGTTACAGACGGACCGTTTAAAGAATTGTATACTATACCTTTTGGGAGGCTATATCAAGCATTGATGTTATATTAATTAATTAATTAATTGATGTTAATTAACACCTTGCCCCCTAGTATAATAATGGTATACAGCTCACTGAGAAGGGCCCATTATGTTACAAAAATATATGGCCTAACTGCGTAACAACATTCCTTATAACATTACATATGAAACCCTCCTTCATACATGTATGTATGATGGCAGTGCTCTCACAGGAGCCTGGGAATGAGGCTAAGCCAGAGTTTTTAGCAGTTTTTCGATCCTGTTTTCCTCTGGAAATGAGACTAGCCTCCATTCTGCTTTTATTTGCATGCAACAATCAAAGGGTGTTAATGAGTAGAGAAATACCATTCGGAGGAGTCACATGTCTCTCACTCTTGCCACACCACATCGCAGGATGGATGTCCGTTGAGTCTGGACGGCACCAGTAGTCAAACCTATTGGTCCAGCCGTCGAAATGGATCAATACTTGGCCGTCCTTGACGTCAGCTATGGTGGCCACACAGACCAGACTGCGATCCTGTCGGTCCACGGCTTCCAGTCTCATGTTGGGCTTGAAGAGGAGGCTGCCGGGAGGAGCTAGCTGTTCCTGTGGGGACAGTGAGTAAGAAATGAGGGTTAGGGGTGAGGGGTGTGGGCGAGGGTGAGGGTTAGGGGGTGAGGGGTGAGGGTTAGGGGATGAGGGGTGTGGGTGTGGGTGAGGGTTAGGGGGATGAGGGGTGTGGGTGAGGGTTAGGGGGTGAGGGGTGAGGGTGAGGGCTAACTTAGGGGGATGAGGGGTGTGGGTGTGGGTGAGGGTTAGGGGGTGAGGGATGTGGGTGAGGGTGAGGGTTAGGGGGATGAGGGGTGTGGGTGAGGGTGAGGGTTAGGGGGATGAGGGGTGTGGGTGTGGGTGAGGGTGAGGGTTAGGGGGATGAGGGGTGTGGGTGAGGGTGAGGGTTAGGGAGTGTGGGTGAGGGTTAGGGGGATGAGGGGTGTGGGTGAGGGGTGAGGGTTAGGGGATGAGGGTGGGGTAAGTGTAAGGGCAAGAGTTAGGGAAGGAGGAGAGGTGTGGGCGAGGGTGAGGGTTAGGGTTAGGGCTGAGGGGCGTGAGGGGTATGGGTGTGGGTGTGGTGAGGGGTGTGGATGAGGGTGAGGGATGAGGGTGGGGTAAGGGTAAGGGTGAGAGTTAGGGAGGGAGTGAGGGGTGTGGGCGAGGGTGAGGGTGAGGGGTGTGGCCAAGGGTTAGGGGTGAGGGGTGTGAGTGAGGGTTAGGGGGTGAGGGGTATGGGTGTGGGCAAGGGTTAGGGGTGAGGGGTGTGAGTGAGGGTTAGGGATGAGGGGTATGGGTGTGGGCAAGGGTTAGGGGTGAGGTGAGGGGTGTGGGTGACGCACATAACACAAAATGTACATGTACACAACACATGTTCGTACAACACACAGACAAGTGTGCACACTAGTACAACATTATGGTATTCTTTTTGAAGCTCTATACAAGCTAAAGTTCAGTAAAGTACATTTCAAAATCTTTACCCACACCCCCTCACCCACACCCCGCACTCCCTAACCGTCACCCTGTGTCTGTGTCTGTGTGTGTGTGCACGTGTTGAGGGGGTACAGCATTTACAATGAATGTACCAACTTACGGGAGTAAAGAGTGACTCGTCAGCTGCTGTTGCGTCCGTCTCCTGTAGGTAGTACTCCCACGAAGTCCAACTCTGGTCTGTGAGGAGAGAATGACCTGCAGTAGCCGCTAGTGGGACTGTAACTTCCATTGGGTGGCCGATACATTAAGAATTCAGTTTCTAACAAAGTTTTACATACAAAATGCTAACACTGCGACAATAATGTATTCTTCAGGTTTCAATACAAGAAAGGCCGCATCAAGCTGCCAAAGGCTACTACATGTATGAGCTCAGTAACTTTAGCTTCTACTGTCTCCCCTTAGAGACCTAATGCTCACGGAGTGCAGGAATGAAATACATGTAGTCATAACTAACAGTGAAATAGTGGACCTCCTCCCCCACCTCTGACCCTTCCCCCCTCAGGCCTCCTCCTCCCTCATCCCCCGCCCTCTGCCTCTACCTCCTCCCCCTCCGTCTCACACTCCACCCCTTCTTCCCTCCTCCTCCCATGTCCTCCCTTCCTTCCATTCCCCCTCCCTCCCTTTCTTCTCCTTTCCCTCTCTCCCCCCCCTCCCTCTTAGCTCACTGTAAGGTGCCTGCAACTCCCAGCCATGCTTCAGACACCACCTGGCTGGGTGGAGCTCTACAGAATCCCGAGGGCACCAGTAGTCATAGTCTGAGCTCCAACCATCAAAATGGATCAACACGGAGTCCTCTATTGAAAACAAAATGACAAATGAGCTTATACAGTGTATGTATCTATAAAGTTTGCTACACTGTATGTACAATCAAATGTGCTATCCACTGTGGCAACCAGTTTATGTGCATTTTACTGCGACAGAGCCTGCATCCCTTAAAGACGTACATGTACATGTATGTACATACATGTATAAAAGATAAGATCAGCTTCACCAAACTGTTCTCACGTGGGGGAGAGGTTAGGTTACATTGTAGGTAGGAAACATGATTTTCATATGACAATGTACATATTACATTCCTTGTTGCTACCTATTTGGGCACTCGAGATGTTCGCCAAAACAGAGACTGGGAATGCAGGGGCAGAGGAAAAGAGAGAAGGAGTTAAAGAGGAAAGCGTGGTGCCTTAAACCGTGGTAGTGTAGAGAACATTACAGTACATTGTACATGTACATGTAGCTCACCCGATCTGTCCATGACTGTGGCTACGCAGATAAAGTAGGGGAAGCGCCTGTCCACTGCCTCCAGCTTCATGCCCACCCTGAAGGAGGCGCTCTGGGGAGATTTTGGAGGGGTGGCTGGATATGGAGGGGAAAACGAAAAGGGGGGAAGGGAGGGGGGAGGGGAGGAGGAAGGAGGGAAGGGAGGAGGGAGGGGAACGATAAACTTACGTATTACATGTATGTACATTGTCCATGTAGAGCAGTACAAGAGTCAACCATGCATGTGAATGTACTTTAGCCATGCCCACGTACATGTATATGTGGGCCTGAGAAATCATGCTGGGTTTCATATAGAGGGGGGGCTAGGTCTTATTGATACTCAGTATTTGTAAAGTATCAGCAGCTAAATTCCAGCCTTGTGGGCCCCCAGAAGCAACCACAGAACACCCAAATTCCCTGGGAGAGCATGCCCCCAGACTCCCCCCTCCCCCCTTTACATATAGGTGTGTGTGTGTTGGGGGGGGGGGGGGTGAATGCAACCCCCAGCAAAAAAACTCTGTGTGAAAGCATGAAAAGCATGTAAATGTACAAGGCTCTCAGTGGTACTGTGAAATGCGCACAAGAACCTTGGGCAAGGCTTGAATGGATTATTTTAAACATGCACTGGCTCTCATACAGGTATACAACTGCATGTGATTAGCAGTATTAACTATCCCTTACTCGCAAATGCCTGAGGGCTGGAAGTCGGTGGTAAGTGCCCACTGCTACTGGTCTGAGGATACAGCTCCGAATAATTAGGAGGAGGTTGCTGGGAATAGCCTGATCCTCCCCCCTGTGGGGGGTTTGGGGATGAGAACCCCCTCGAGGGGGTTGTTCCTGGATGAGGAGGATAGTAGCCGTGGGCTTGCATTTGAGGGGGTGATGGGTACGCAGCTGGTGGGATTGGCGGGGTATAAGGCGAGGGATAGCCCGGGGACGTCTGCTGGTAGTACGGTTGTCCCGCAGTGGTCGGAGGAAGGGGGCTGGGTGGACGTTGGCCATACGACGAGTTAGGGGATTTGGTGGGAGTGGTCAGTTGTCCAGGCGGGGACAAATGGAGTTGAGCCACTGGGTAACAGAGAAACACACTTGTCACATCACATACATGTACATGTACCTGTACTTGTACATACAAACATACACAATGTGTATACATGTACAAATTGTACAAAGCCTCATTCCTGGTCTCTACTAGCTTGTAATACAAATACATGCGATACATGTATAAAGCTGGTAGTGGAGGCATGTACTTGTATATACAAACATATACACATGTACATGTACAAATTGTACAAAGCCTCATTCCTGGTCTCTACTTGCTTGTAATACAACTACATGTACATGTACATGCGATAAAAAGCTGGTAGTGGAGGCTGGGCATTGGACATTATCAATGCATGTGCATGGATACATACACTGTACTACATGTAGATGTGGCATGACCTAAACGGAACAGTTGGTTGTGTCACTCTAGTAATCCATTGCCACACCCATGCTGTGTCATGTTATTGGCCTTCAAAATTTTGGTTGATAAGAGATTGCCAACACACATACATGTAATATACTAATTTGTGCTATGGCAGCAACATGAGTATTAATACATGTATATAGCTACAGCAAATGAATGAACAAGATCTGAGAGAGCTACGAAGTGGATTCCCCTGAAGGACCAGTCTCCCCTCGCTATGCTCGTACGGGAATATATGCACCCACGAGAAGGCCAGTTCTTTAGCTGCACTGATACGCAAATGTACATGTGTCTATGTAATACAAGCATGCACTGAAATGAGCACCTGTTCCAATTCCCATACTGTAAAATGAAGCCTACTCTCATCAAGTGAGCTAAATCAAATTCTACCTTGAAAGTAAAAGCTAGGATGAACAGTACCCTTAACCTACTTTGGGCGCTGATGTTCCCAGCATCAACGGCATCCGCGCCGCCAGCAAGACCTGTGAGTGAAACGGAGGGTAATCAAGGCATGTGGCACCAATAGGGCTTCAATTAGGTCACCCAAGGGGGGGGGGGGGAGGGGGGGAAAGTGCAGGTAAAAAACTTCGGAGGGGCATTCGACAAGCAGAAATGAATTTTGAATTAGACTCACTACAGAAATCACCGTGTAATGAATCTGAAGTCCAGCAGTTGAAAAAGTGACACATTAATTTTGATGTAATAATAATGGATGTTTATAAACCTAAAATCTGTACCTACAGCTGATGCACTACAAGATGTTCAACATGAAGTTTTGAACACTACAAGACGACAACATGCAAGCCACTTACAGGTACAAGTCTTAAACAAGCTTCCTACAAGTCTACAAACTAGCTCCTACCTTGCTCCCTCATCCCCTGAATTAGTCTGCTCAAGGATGTGCCATAATCATCAACTCCCGGCCGAAACATCGTCCAGTTGATCCCACTAATCACATACTTGACACCCCTGGACTTCTCCGTGGCACTAAAGTCAACATCCTCAAAGATCACGGGAAAGATCAACTTCTGATCGCCGTCTGCGGTGTACAGTTCACTCGTGCAGTAGCGTGAGGAGATGTACTTTTTTGTGATGACGGCAATGAGTGCCCGGCACTTATCTAGGCCAGTACCGATGGCACCATGCCAGTCACACCCCGCAGGAATGTCCTGGATTGAAATAGAGAGATCAGAAAATACGTAGCCATCCAATTTGATGTGGAAACATTTTTTACCAGCTGGGCACACACCAGGCTGGTACAATGTACTAATTACGTTCCCGTGCCAGTGTGTGCGTGTTCGTCCGCACTTATCACGTGCATGTACGTCATTCCGTTATTATGCCACTATAGCCATGAGCACAGTGGAAGCTACTGGCAATAGGCCAAGGAACGTCAAGCTAGATTAGTTTTGTGTTGCCTAGACGGCGAAAGAGTGGTAGGTAACAATGATAATTCTGTTTTGGCAAGTTTAGATCGCTAACTGGAAGCACACTACAAAATTGATGTGTCAGCAGTTTCGCTGGCAGCTGTACATGATGAGACTGTCTAGCCAAGCTGGTCAATTCTACAGCTGCATTAAGCTTCCACTGATCTGTTGAGATGATTCACGTAAAAAACAACAACACCCGGCTGGTTTTTAGATCAGTCTTGTTTTTGCTATGGCAACACAAGCCGTTATGGAAAGCTGCGAGTTAACCAGTGACTTCTCCTTCCTTTCCACAGTCTGGTGCATGAGACCACATTCAGTCAGGGCACTTTGTATGTGCCCAATGGTACCATCATTTTAGTAATCTTTGCTACAGAGAGTGAAAAGCAAAAAGTGAAAAGCGAAAAAGCGTGAAGGATGTGTTTGGTCTCAGATTGCCCACATACATGTAAACAGTTCCTGAGCTAATTGAATAATACCCGGGTGATGAATGAACACTAGTGGGATCCAGATCAAGGAGTTCCAAAGTGAGCCACGCTTTCCAGTTCACTGTTGGCGTTGCAAAGATTAATAAGTATCATAAATTTGCAACTGTGAACAAGGCTAACAGCAAATTTGGGCTATCAGATCTACACCCCCTGTGAGAAGCAGATTTCAATTTCCCCCTTGGGCAGCACATTAGTGGTGAACATAATTAAAGTTGTACTTCACACTTACATGTAATAATACCTCCAATTTTTTTTACCCCCTAGGCCTAGACACAATTAAGTCATTGCAACCCCCTTGGACACAATTAATGTCCCTCTGAAGGGAATGTACGCCTATTTATACCCTTCAGCATTGAATCAGGTACGAATAATTTTGATACTCATGCCATCTATGTTGCAAGAACCATAGATACTATACCTATACATAGGTATCTGTGCAAGAACTACCTCTGTGTCGAGCCATACTGTGAAGCCGTTACCCTCAAGGTCGTGCTTGAGTTGAGTCACGAAGGAAACCACCTCTGGCTCTCTACCGTAGCTCAAGAAGAGCTCTTTTCCAACGCCCGACATCTTCTAAGGCACCGCCCTGTCTCTCGCGAATCAAGGCGGCTCTATTTAGAAACATGTGGACCCTCCCACATCATTATTTTTCATGACGTCACTTAACAAATCGCGGCTAGGCTAGTCTCGCAGACGCAGGAATATCCGAAAGATGGCAAGCAGCCATGAGGAGACTACAGCCGGTAATTGAGCATGCTGTACATGTAGCTTTTTCCCCAGTGCATACACTGATCCCAAAAGCTCCTGGAGGTCGAAATCAGTTGTAATATTAAAACGCTGTTGCGATGAATACAGTCTATTGGCAATAATCTTGAAGCTCTTGAATAGCTAACTTGTTTTTTGTTGTTTTATTTCAAAGGTGGTGGTAGTGATGGCAAAGATGTTGTCATCAGTTATGGGAGAGAGGATGGAGTGAATGATTTTGTCCGCAAGCTTAAAGAAGACTTGGAGTCTGCCGGTCTTACTGTGTGGGTGGACGTCAGTGATATCCCAATTGGTAGTGAGTGGACCAATCAGATTGGAGTTGCCTTGCGAAACTGCACAACAGTGATCTTAATTATTACTAAGAAATATGCCCGGTCAAAGTTCTGCAGAAGTGAGCTCTTAGCTGCCGTTGGTGACAAGAAGGTAATCGTTCCTTTGATCTACGAAGATGGCTGGGCAGATTCTGAGGATGGACTGGGGTTGAAACTGATGATTGGCAGCTATAACTGGGGTTGGTTCCGGCCTGGCACAGACAACTATGATTGGTCGCTGCGGAAACTGGTTGATGGATTGAAGGGAAACAGTTTGAAAGCTGCTGCAATAGACCATAGGCGAGGTGAGAGGATGTAATTTGAATTTGGTACATATATACTTGCAAATAAGGCCACTTGTATTGTTGTTTCACAGGCCAAGCCTTCATTCAGGTTAGTGCTGTACCCAGACCCTCTCCCTGCGCGAAAAGTGAAGTTTTTGCTCTTCACTTTTAGCGCAGGAGAGTCTGGGTACGAGACTACATTCAGATAGGGTTGGTAGGTCAGCTTGAAAGCAATTGGTATTATGTAATTGCCGCCATTTGACTCCGAGACATGGCAATTCAGTTTCTCTACACTTCACAGGAAAGCTTTATCAAAAAATCAGGTTGTTTAGCCAGGCCCATGAAACCACAAATTAAGTAGAAGTAGTGATTGTAAAGTTTTGTTGTTCAATGACTAAAATCTCTTAGTGCTTTCACTCAAAATTCTCCAATGTGCAAAAAAAAACATTAACTGGCTACTACAGTTTAATTCATTGTTTATGTCAAATGCATGTGTGTTTATTGCCACACACTCTTAAAACTATGTGCAGGTGGAAATAGTTGAAGGAATGATCATTCACTTCCATGCAGGGCTCCTACATGTATATAGGGCGTGTGGGGATACACTTTCCCAGAAAAAAATTTCATGCTCCGAGGTTGCTTCTGCCCCCCCCTCCCCCCCCCAAGGCTAGAAATTAGCTACTAATAAACTACTGAGTATCCTCAACCTCAAAATTCTGAGGGGGAATCTCAGGCCTCCCCCTCCTTTGTGTGTCAACATGCCTATATACTGGGAAGCCAGTTTAGCTCATTAGTGTGTAAACATGCAATTAGTGTACTTAGTACTATACAACAGCAGCTTTGAGATGAGCTGTGACTACTGACCTCATTCTCAGGCTCCACTCCACAGCTTTTCTCGCACTGTGCAGAAAAACATTTCCCAGGCTCCACTACCCAGATTTTCTGGCACTGTGTAGAAAAATGTACATGTATTTCTACAGGGTTTTTATACACAGTGCAAGAAAAGCTGTGGAGTGGAGCCTGGGAACGAACGAGGCAAAGACTCATGCATGCATGCAGATACTCCAAAAGTAGAGCTCTCCCTGAGTTTGAAGGTGCAGTAACAGCCTTCATCCAAAATTGTTTTTCAGGCCCACAGACACCAAATGTACAATGTCATGCATTAGGCACGTGATTTGTAATTTTTCATTGCATCTGTTTCACTCTCTGCATGTTGACATTCCATATCTCAGGTACTGGAAATGAGAAGTATTTAATCTAGACTCAGTAGTATGTGAGAGATTTAGTATGTATGTCACCACTGCATATGCTTTCAATTCGGTACAGTTTTCACTGATGCAGTTGATGATGTGCCAGACATTATCAGCAAACTTGGTAGGTATGCTTTTGCAGGGGGGTCTGGAGTTACTGTATATTTTTACATGTAGTTTCACCAAACTGTTCTCACATTGAGCAGAGAGACATGACGTGTGAACAAAAGGTTTCTTGTTGTCAGTGGTTTGGTGAAACTGAATCTAACAGCTCATTGCAAAAAAAAATGTGTAGCTACTTAGTGATTACCTAAATTTCAGATGTCGTAATTTGTTGGAACTTGACATTTTATACGTAGTCATATTTCATAGTAAGGAACAAATTGCCTGCTTTGAGAACTCCTACCTACCTTCATACTCAGACATCTAAAATTCAGGCAACCACTAAGTGGTCAAAACAACTACAAATTTTTGCAGTGAGTAGGTAGATACAAGGCAACTCATATCCAGGCTCCACCCAGTAACAATTTTCTTAATTAAAATCACTATAAGTAACAAAGTGTAGGGTTGGAGACCTGAGAGCGAGGGGGTACATATTTAGTGAGGTCATCCTATTGACTTAGGGCAAGGTATACGCTAGGCGTATGAGTGGTGCTTTCACGTGCGGTGTTATGGCACTGCACGAGACCCAACACTGTAAGTGTAGTGGAGTTGGAGCCCCTGGAGTAGGTACACAGCTTGCTGAGCCTTGTTTCAGCTTTCCATTGCCACATTACTTGTGAGTATCTGGCATTTGGCAGCACGGCGAGACTCTCTCTTTTGCTGTCTCTGTCGCCTATTTCACTGGTGACATTTGGCAGCTAGGTGATCTTTTCCCTCTTTTCTGCCACTTTACAGCCTTTTTCTCAGCCTGTGCCTTTTCCAGTGCTGTCTTCTCAATGTGCCATTAATGCACATGGCTCGTTTTTGTGTCACTGGGGAATCCCCTAACTTCATGGATTCCCTGAGGCCAAAAAGTGTAGATGTTAGCATCTCTATGTTCTGCAGTAGCGGTTGCAAGACGACATCTTCTAATGTAGTGGCTACTGCATGGACTACATACATTATTGGAAACAAAACTTGCTCTTACTTTTCGAACTGGGGAAGCCAGGCTGGGCATGATACTGTAGTCTAGCGACCTCATCAGGCTCCCTCCCTCCCCCCCCCCCCATGTGTGGAGCTTACTTTTTCCGCGTGTGGGAGGAGAGCCTGGGGACGAGGCTAACAGTTTCGTAGTGTAATAATAATTAGTTTATGCCATTAGATTTAGTGAGTAAGGTTGTTGCATTCAGAAATGAGTCTATCTATGTAGTATCAGGAGCCCATAACCCAATGGGAAGGAGCGCTAAACTAGTGATTCCACCTAATGGCACTTACAAGAAAACTTTATAATTATATGGAATGCCTAGCGGTTATGCATGGCTGGGTTACTACTCTACTAGAACTAAGTGAATTATAGCGCTTACGTAGCCTTACCATAATTATAAGGAGTTTTATGCAAGCACTATTCCACAATAGGTGGAATCAGCATACATACACAAGTTTAACGCTCCTTCCCTTTGGGTTATGGGGTCCTGGTAGTATCCTTCTAAAGTAGCACTATATCTATTCCTCACAGATCAACGTCCTAAGCTACCAGAATTGAAAACACTCAAGCTTCCCAGTGGACAGAAAGTCGAAGTCATCAAGTCACTGGCAGCCAGGTGGAAGGACTTTGGAATTTCTTTAGATTTTGACGACGACGGTGCACAGCTGGACCTAATAGAGGCTCAGTATGCACTGAAAGGTCCCATTGAGTGCTGCACACAAATGCTGAAGCACTGGTTAGGTAATAATGGGAAGCAGCCCACTTCATGGAGAACTTTTATTGAACTACTGGAGGACTGTGAGCAAGGCTACCTCGCAAAGCAGCTAAAGAAAGCACTGCAGTCCTAATTTTTATTCTTGTACATACATGTATAGTTGACAAAGAGGTTTTTTAGCTTTGTAGATCTAAATCCTTAATCTCAGTTTATTTTAGAGATGAGATTTTTACTAGTCCATGACAGCATTCGTACCTGAAGAGCTTCTTCCAAGAGATATATGAACTATTTGTAAGGTGAGTCATTCTTCTGTGAGTCATTCTTTCATGTGCATCTTACTACTGTGGACCTTGTGTACAGATCGTCTTGTGTTCTGGTGTGTCATACACTATAATAAACATGGTTCAAAACAGTAAAAAACAGAAGCACACAACCGTAACCGTTAGTTACTGCTGGTGCTATTGTCTTAATTGCATGGGAACAGTACTGCATAAAACCATTCTACTTGTCAACACCCTATACACCTTACTTTCAGATGAGGACTTGGTTTCTGTAGTAATATAATTATATAATGGGACATGCAAACCATCTCAAAGCACTCCTTGTGCATGGGCCCTTTACTACTCGTACTTGCTGTTTGTCTAAATAGGGGTCCATGAGGAGCACGGTGAGACGGTAATTGGAGACTGGGAATGAGGCTGCTTTTAGTCCCAAGGGGAGAGAGCCTGGGACTAAGTGCCTCATGTGCATGCATGACTATTAAAGGCTCACATACTCAGGAGTGAATAAAGTGCAATGATTGGGTCTCTTGCGGACAAACACAGCACACGATATGTAACCTGTTGAGGTTCAGAAAATGTGCTGAACCTCAATAGAATTCGTGTATACGTGTATATTAAATGATCAAGCTATAGAGATTGGAAGTCAATAGAAAGGTCTACGTGTTGCAGACAGCTTAGGTCATCACTCTGCCAATACCTCCTAACAGTAGGTTCGCGCCCGGACCCTAGGAAGTGAACCTCAATGCGTGCATACTTTAGCCGATTGAGGTCCAGCACCTGCTGCTATTCAAGGCATGTCATGCATGTGTGTTCAATGAAAATATGAATGAGAAAAAAAGGGGGGCCACACCCCTGTGCTTCCCACCTAGCCTAAGGCATTCCCCCCCCCTGACAGTAAAAAGGCACAAAGGCCATACTGCCAGAGGGTTGGGCAGATCATCACTCTGCCAGCCAACTGACCAGGATTTCCCCCGAAGGCCTAAGGCCACATGCCCTTGCTTGGTCTCCTATCAGGAAGGGCTCCGGTTATTTGAGGAAGGATCAAGGGAGGAACCCGGACAGATCCTAGGCTATCGTCCGAGACCACGGTGGAAGTTTTCCTTCCACTCTTACCAACCTCAACCGGGCTTCCCGAAAGAAGCGACCAGCACTCGACCAAGACCTTTAGCATGCCCCCGAGGGGGCACTGGGTCTGGCCACTGGCTGACAGTCAAGCGAACTTGACTGAACCAGAGAAGCCGAAGCCGTACTCTAGTGTCTTCCCAAACATTACATGCGCTCGCAGCGATGAACTCTGCGAGGTGACTGACGTGGAGCGCGGAAGGGCCCTCTTTTATACCCTCCAGGAGGCTCGCACTTGCTTATGGGTTTCACAAAATGTCCGGTCAGAATATGATTGCTCTCTAATTAGTATCAGTTCTAATTGTTGCCCACCGAAGTCTGGAATCCGGGTTATACCTAGTCTCGTGCCCAGACCACGCCCGCCTCCGTCGAACCAGTAGCGTAGGCGGGCGTCTGGGCCCCCCGTAATAGTAGCCATTTTGTTTTGTGGGTGTGTGTTTGACCTTTTTGTAGGTGGGCGTGCTCCTGCATGCCATGTGCCACGCCCGGCAATTCTCGCGAAGCGAGGACATCCCTGCACATTGTGTATAGAAATTTTTACGGTCGTGACCCTTGTTGTGACGCAATCTCGTGCGAGACCCCACCCCCTCGAGCCTAGACAAAGAGAACAGGTAAGCTCCTGATCATAAATAATATATTGAGGGTAGGTTTGAGTGCATAGCTAGAGCTTGGTAAACGAGCAGATCAGCTCTAGTCAGAGTCAGTCTCGCCTACCCAGACCCGTCGGAAAGGGTCTGGGTACCCAAGACTAGATCGGCTCTGCTCAAACTCAGTTACATTACAAAGTTTTATAGGTATGTATACGTGCAGGAGCCTATGGCTTCATCGTACTCATGGGCTCCTGAGAGCCTACCCTTATCTTAGACTAGTACAAAGCATTTAGAACTAGTCTCGTTCCCAGACCCTCCACGCGCGTGTGGAGAGTCTGGGAACAAGACTAAAGAACGGCATCGCAAAAAAAATATGACTCGCGAAGAATTATATAGCTTAACCCTGACCCTAATCTAACCCTAAACCTCGCGCAGGTATAATTTCGCGGTGTTGATCTTTAGGCCATTATGTTTATTTCATGTAAACTGACCGACCCAATACAGCACATCCCAAAAGGGCAGATCCACATGAGTAGGCTTTTCTAGGAGCAGGTTTGTACCGCAGTACACAATACATACTACAAAAAACTAAAGCTGCTCACTAGACAAATGTGGCCGCATGGTCGAAGGCTCACAGTGGAACAGTCCGAGAATGGACCAAACACGTGGACACACATGCTCAAAACATGGTCTCGTGATTAATTATGCTACATCTTCTGACGACCGACCCACCTGGTTGAAAGCCTTTTTTATGTGAAACAAACAGTTCATTCATAATGTGGTCTTTCAGATGATAGCTACTGCCAGCGGTGTTAGTTGAACTCATGAACAGTTGACTGGCAGTACATGCTGAATGGTATACAGTAATCAAAGTTGTAGGTATAGGACATGCAGTTCAGTAGATACTAGACTCCGTGCGAAAATACTGAGTGGTAGAATAGAACTTATAGTGTCAGTCAGGCAGGTTGAAAAGGTAGTCGAGATTCAGTGACATAATTATGCTATACTCTAATTATAAGACAGTAGTTAGTGAATTTGTGCTGCAGTTGACATGAATACATCACTAAGATAATGAAACCATGCAGCTATTTTTGGTGCTGCATGCTAGCGTTTTTGCTTATCATGTTTTTTTCATTCCAATTCAGGTCGGTGGCATGCTCTTGGCTATTTCATTAGTATTTGTGTAGGGCAAGCAAACCCTGAAGCTCCGTCCCATTATACTCTATCATCGTTTGCAGGTAATAGAATGGCAACTAAACTTGTGAGAGATATGACACCCGGTGAATTATGTGCTTGGCTGAAGGAGAAGAGCATTGATGAGAGTTGTTGTAAATTTCTCACTGAAAGTAAGAAATGCTGCATGTATTTTAGCTACTTATTACTGATATCTGCTACATGTAATATTATGTTTGGCAGATCCTTAAATGCCTTTCCACCGTCAGATGCACAATATGTGCTCCCGTACATGCAAAAGCAAGAGAAAAGAATGTACTTTATATTAACGCTAATATAAGTGTTGCCTTTGGAGTTTGTAGTGCTTTAAACACTCAATTGCCCAATTGGCCACTCAAATTGTATGCATTTTATACCAGCCTATCAGTTTTGGCCTTTTTTTAAGTCTACATCAACACCTGGAGTTTATACATCAAATTTAAAGTTCAAAGTTTAGAGAAATTATTATGTGACTAACCCAACAGAATGTGCAGCAAACAGGCTCATAACTACTCTCAAAGACAAACGATCAAAAGCTTATGTACATGTAAACATTTCAACTTGCAACTTATGTTTATATGTGGTGCAGGGAAGTAGGTGGTCTGTAGGTATATTTAACACTTTGCGTGCCCACGACGCATTTATGCGTCACGGGTATAAAAGCAGAATTTTTGTTCACATAAGTACCCATGCCTCTGCGATTGTTTCAGCGGTTAATGCCGCTGATGCGATCCTGAGGTAGGGGGTTCGAGGGGGTTCTCACCCCTTTTTTTCCCTTCTTTCTGAGGTAAGTCCTAGTCATTTTAAAGATTCATTCTTCCTGTTATTACTATGTTAGAAGTACTACTACTATTTAATGGGCGTGCAAAGTGTTAATGACCTCAGATGCAGATGGCATATTAATTAAGACACAACACAGTCATACGTTACCTTGGAACCACAAATGAATCAGGTTTATAAGTTATGGGAGATAGGGTACAGCTTAAAACCTGATAGCGGCCAAATGCGCCCAAGAAGCAGCATGCGTTTATAAGCATTTATAAGCCTCCACATATTGCAAGGACATATATCTGGTCTGTAGCTTGAGTCCTCTTGTATAGAACAGACGAGACTTCCTGGGTTTGAAGCTGGGCTGCAGAACTCTCTTTCTTTCTTTTTTCCCGAATTTTTTTGTTGGTTATAGAGTGTATGAAAATCCTGGTCCTATAGCTGTTGCATGAGGCATATCAAATCCCTTGTATATTTTGACTTTATTAGGAGCTCTCACTCCCAACCCATGTCGGTGCAGCCAGCAGCTCTCGCCTCCAGCAGTAGTACAAGTTTCATGAGTTGCTACACTTGAAACTCAAGTGAACACACTGGCACAGAATGAAGCCAGCCATTGCTGGCCTAGCTTGTTCCCAGGTGCTCACTCTTTGAATTTTACCATGTGGCCAAGAACAAGGCTAAGCTATTGCACGTTCTGGGCTCATATCCCCGTTACTTATATCTCCCATTATTCAGCTTCTGTCTTGGGAGACATGCAACTTGATGATGTATGTACGTAACATTATAGACAATCATAAGATAATTTATGGCTTTTGTTTCATTCAGCTCACAGGATTAATGGTACCGCATTCCTCCGCCTAACCATGGACACCCTCAAGGAGCTGGGTATTAATGCCTGGGGAGATAGATCAAACATCTCTGACCTTGTCACCAAGGCCCAGCAACAGCAGCAACAGGAACCTGAGGAACAGCAGGAGATGGAGGTAGGATCAATGATTTAGAACCTGTGATCGATTTACAGTATTAAGTAATGATTCCACCTGAAGTGGGCACGATCACCACAATTACTGATCTATCTTATTCCCTAGTCCTGTCATGACTACCAATTGTAGCTGTTGTATAGTCTTTTGATCACTTGAGCTTTCACACTTTGAATGAACAATACACGATGATGCAGAATAACAGTAAAAAGTTTGGGCTATAGAGTTTCAGTATCTTAAAGAAGAGATTCTCTGAATACAGAAAGAAGCTTTGTCAACGTTTCACTTAGATTCTCAAGTCTTCTTCAGGTTGAAGCGGAAGCTATTGTAAACACTTGCTATTTTTATAGCCAAGCACGTCATGATGCACATCACCAGAAGTCACTTGAGGTCAGGGGTCGATCCAGGATAGCTCCGCCCTCCAGTCTTCTGAGAGTTACCAAAATAGTAGGTATTCACACTTGCTTCACTTTTGCCCTAAATAAGACTAGAGCATCTAGTCAAAACATTGGTAAAGTTTCTTCCGAATTCAACTAAGAAGCCCCCTCTTCATTAAATTTCAGTATCTACTACTATTCTAATGCCACTTGTAGACTTTCAATGTGTAGTAAAATTCCGTCCATCATTTTATCTCTGTCATCTTAATCTTCATATACAGACTGAGCCAATTGTTCTATGCTATTCCTATGAATTACCAGACACCGAGGAAGCATCCATTAGTCAGCCTTCTGACGTTGCTGGAGCCTACATCATCTCCAGGGACAAACTCTGGCCAAAGGGAAAAGAATCCCTCACAGTGTATTTCATGAATGACCCACCAGACACCTGGAGGTACGGTCCTTTCAATGATCCCATTACGAAGGATAGGATCTTGGATTGGGCCAAGATTTGGAATAAGAATCTACCAGCTAATGTTGATGGCCGAGAATGTATTCCGAAGTTTGAGCCAGCATCCTCAATGAAAGCAGCTGACATTCGCGTTCAATTTGGATCTGGTATGAAATTAGCTATTGAGAAGCACTATGGGGAAACTTGTTATCAAAGTATATAGTTCATGGTATTATTGTAAAGTTATATATCTTGCAGGTGCAAGTTGGTCAAAAATCGGAACCGATGCCACCCATGTGAAGATAAAGAAGCCCACTATGACCCTCAGCCTCGAACATCCTGACGATGACTACAAACAACACCTAGTTCGTCATGAGTTTGGTCATGCTCTCGGTCTTGGCCACGAACATCAGAGTCCAAATGCTCCCCCTCTCGTCGAAAAAGATGCCCTAATAGCTAAGCTAATGCCCCATATGCCGGGTGACACTGAAGCTGACAAAAGAAAGGCTGCCGTGGCTAAGTATAATCAGGATTTCAAGCAGCATTCGAAGGTCACAGATGATGCAGTACTAACCAAGCATGATCCACGCAGCATCATGCACTACTGGTGAGTCTCTTAAAACTAGTGTTTTACCCAGGTGGCTGCATGGTTTGTGCGTACAAGGCTATATCTACCTCCTACAAAAACTGCTAAATATCTACATCTGGGTAGTTTTTTAGCTACCATATTCCATAATCAGATGCCACAACTACGATTAATTATGTTTTTTTTTGTGCTGCTACTATACAATGGCAGCAACTATTCAAGGGTGGTGTTTATTACATGTATACTGGGCATGAATTATTGGTACATGTAAATCTTTCGTTTATTATAGTTTTAAGGAAAGCTTTTGAGTTGAGCATGATAAATGGATATGCATCAGATGGCATTATGAATACTAGCTACATGCATGCAGTGACTGTGTTTGAGGGCGGTATCTGTTCTAGCATTGTACCCAGGCCTTCCTTGCCCAGATTTTTCCTCACAGTCACAGAGAAAATTAGCTGCAAGATAGAATCTGGACAAGAAAGGCCTGAGTCGGAGGATAATTTTGTTCAGTATAGCGGTGACTGAACAAGGGCGGTGTCTAATTGCATGTTGGTGAAGAAAGTGGTAGTACTACTCATGCGTGCATGACAGCCAGGGTTTCATACAGAATTTTTTGGTGGGGGTGGGAAAAAAAACATGTGCATAGAGCCACGCCCTCTGGGGGGGGGGGGGGGGGGGGGGGGTGATGGTCCCCCAGGAAATTTTAGAAATTTACATGCTCTGAGGTTGCTTCTGATGGCGTCTGGGGCTCCAAAATGGCTGGAAATTAGCTACTAATGAACTACTGAGTATCAAAAAAATGTCAACTTCAAAATTCTGAGGGGGGAATCCCAGTGCACACCCCACCCCCCCCCCCTCCTGTATGACACCCTGATAGCTACAATGTACATGTGAGTAACTCTCTCCATGTACCTATTTCACTGCCACTGCAGGATCCCCCCAGAGTGGCTCAGAGATCAGAGAGATCGGGTTAAGCATCCTAAAGGCATCAATTATTTTCTGCCAACCAAACCATCTGGTACTGACTTGAGAACCTTAGCAATGAGTTACAAACGTAAGTCACTATAGTCTATAAATTTTATGTATTAGGTATTGCAGTATAGCTATGTTTTTTTTCCTTATCCTGTTGCAGAAAAACACAGTGCAGGAGGAGGTAAGTTGCTTGGATTAGTTATTTCAGTAGGGAAAGGAATGACTCTTTTGTATATTTTTATATAGTTCAATCATCTGGGGGCAGTATTGTATCTGACTACTCTTCTATTGAGGGTAAGAATTATCTTAGTCTCCATGTAGTTGCAGTCTACACATGTATTATATTGTCCTGCAGATCCTATTCCAGATCTCTCCGAACCAACCTCTGTCATTCAAACTCCAACTTCAGGTAACTGCTCATCCATATAAATTGACCCTGTTTGATGGATACATTATGTGTGATGTCACAGGGACGCTGGTCAGGAAGGAATCTCTTACGAGACTTCTGAATGTCCTTGATCCCGTGTTACCTAACTGGAGCTTATTCGCACAGCAGATTGGAGTGCCCTACTCAAAGGTCATTCAAATTGAGACAACAAATGCTCGCATTGGTCCCAACTGGCTTTACACGTGCCTCCAGCAAGCATTGGATTGGTGGATAGACAACTGTCGCAACCCTTGCCCCACCTATGAAGTTATCATTGGAGTCCTCGATCCTGCGGGAGATGAAATGACTTCAGTTATGAACAGACAGCTCGGAGGAGAAGTGAGGCAATTTATGGCTCGAGAGCAAGGTAAGACTGAGAGTTTGGGTCTGATATGGTATTAGGCTTGCGTCGATGGAAATAATTGCAAAAAGGAGGTATTTGAGCATTATGTGGGGATTTTAGCAACCAGGAGCCCATAACCCAATCATTGGGTTATGGGCTTCTGTAGTAACCGATGTATACGTTGTATGCATTTGCAAATGCCCAGCTATTCAATTACAGTCAAGTGTAGCCAGTTGGACATACTCAGTCTGAGCCAGAGGCTGAGCCAGATGCACTTCATTGAGTTGTAGCAATTGTAATGAATCCAATCCCAACTGGAAATCTTAAGAGGTCAGAACTAGCACATAAGTTTTATAAGTACGTTAGCATTCGAGCATAGTATTGAGCATAATAGCAAGCATGGGTAGAAAAGTTTTTGAGCATAATAGATGCAAGCCTAGATGGTGTAGCACTGCGTTATCAATTTTGCAATACACACTGCAAAACAATGTACTGCTGTTTTGCAAACAGTGCTCAGATTTTTGTAATGTTTTTATTCCACAATGTGGTGATATGTTTGATCAATTTTTACTTATTTTATAGTGGCTAAGGAACAATTCTGTCTCTTACATGAAAATTTACATTCGCTATAGTAAGCAACAAATTTTATACTGGGCAATATGTACCTGCAGTAGCCCCATGCACTAGTGGTGGATCCACTTAATCTTGATTTGTTTGAGCACCTGCTTAATGACCCTAGCCTCTAACTCTCAATGTATGTACTCTGCTCTAGATCTGCTACTGAGAGAACTCTGTACTGAAACACACTACAAATATATAGAGACATGAACACAAAAGATATCAGAAACAATAATGCAGACAGACAACACAAAGCATTTGTCCATACAACAAAGCCTATGTGTGTGTGTGTGGGGGGGGGGGGGGGGGGGGGGCAATGCTTCCTATTCGCAAAACCTAGACTATCATATTACTGCAGTAGGCTTCTCGCGCTCAGAGACCTCATAAAAGCCTGACTAGTCAAAACACTGTTTGCATGCATGCCTACTATAGTCCCTATAGTGCATCATCTACTTACGACAAGGTGGTACAGGTTCTGTAACTACTGTTTCACAATATTTTCCTCAGTATCAGCTGCAGTATGCATATCCACTCTCATAACAATTGGCACTTTTTCCCTATTTTGGGAGACAGCTCTGCTGTACTCATATAAGTGGTACTTGTAGAGTGGCACGTACACTCGTTAGAGCAGCTGTCTGAGGACTTCAGTTTTAGCTATGTGGCGTGATACGATGGTGTTACATCTCCTTTTAGCTGCCTTTCATCACACTGCTGGAGTCCCTGCATCCGGTCAACTAAGTGAGGGTTCATTGTGATAAAAAATTGTTCATGTATGCACTGCATTGCTATGTTGCCTTAATTCACTTGTGACTACATATGAAGTGCTTGTGTGTACTATAGATAGTATCCCTTAAAAGGCATTTGAATGCTTATATTAGCCCATGGTCAGTTTTGAAAGTTCTCAATCAGTGTATGATTACATGCATTTGCATTGTATGATCACATGCATTAATTTAATTAAGCCATTCTGTACATTATTGCAGGGAATGGTAGTCCTCATGGCAATGGTAGCATCTGCAGTGGTGGACCGCAGTATCACAAACTAAGTAAGTAATAATGATGGATTTTCTTAGTGACTAAAGTGCTGAAATATTATATCTTCGTCACACAGATGCTAGCAACCATATTGATATAACCACCTACTTGGTTGGAGTGGATGATCGCATTATTGGAAATCTTGGAGTAGTTCTAGGAATTGCTGCCTGGCGAATGCGATCCACAACTGCCAACGAAATGGTCGGTTTGTGGTTTCAAAGGGTGGACGAGGTGGATGAGAAGTGTCGCACGAATGGAGGACTGACTTGGGAATCCCTGGAGGGTGCCATGAGACACCCAACAGTGGGATTGGTTGGGACAGCAAATGAGATTAAAGAGCAGCGGCTGGGACAGTGATAGGAGCTAGTTCTCATAAAGTTTGTTTTTTTGTTGCTGTAAATTCGATTAATAATGTCGGTTTTAACTTGGGGCGTGGTCACATCCGCTGCTGCAAACCGCGTGCTATACATCGAACTTTAATACGGCAGCTTTGGTGCTCTCGATTCACTCATCTACCCTGCAGATAACTGATCTGAGGTAAGCAACACTGTATATTTTATTAATATAAGATCTAGAGCTAGCTAACTATCGTGTAATTGTAGTTAAATGATGGTTCATAGTGTCTGCATGGGCAAGTAGACTTGCTGGACAGAGGTAACTGGTGGCTTCCAGATCCGCTACCTGGCACGTTATCTCCACACACTGCGCATGATCTGTGAGACTGAATCCAATCCTTGAAGCAGGATTGCTGTACAATTTCAAAGGTCCCTCTGCTGTGTATGTTTTACAAATTGGGAAGCGCTATGTATGCAATGTACATCTAGTACTAGGCATATTTGTGTGTGTGTGTGTGTGCATATATATGTATAATATGTGTTCGTGTGCATATGTATAATGTGTGTGTGTGTGTGCATATGTGCATACGAGTAAGGAGGGGGCTCACGTCATAATTATGCACTCCTGGCTGTACAGCGTCTGAATACCACACCAGACTGAGGGACTGCCCATCCAGAGTGTACTAATCTGGTAAGTTACCAATCCACTGGGAATAACACTTTGGTTCATGCAGCAAACAGGCCTGTGTGTTTATAGCAGTACCGTTTTTAATGTATTGTTCTCGGGTGGCTCTGGTTTCATTCAATATTATTGGTTCTCATATTACCACCCGCTGACCAGACAAACCAAGAGGTACCTTAGTCTCACATGGCCAGACCCTTCCCGCTGCAAAAAACAAGGAGAAGTAAAAAGGGGAGGAGTTAAGGAAGAAGGGTCTGGAGACTCTGAACAGGATGTCGTAACCTCTGCCAAAATCACGGCAGAGCCAATCAGATTGCAGCAGTCATATGACTAGTAATACGTTCCATGATATTCAAAAAAAAACACGCTGACTCTCTACTTCATGCAGGACTAGGGACATGTTTTGTTGCCTTAGTGCTTGCGTAGTATGCTTCGGCGCTTCTCTGAGGCTGTCAATACAACGATCTTTCTTGCACAGGTCAAATGTATTATTACCTAATACGTAAAAGTAGTCTAATAATTACATTCCATTGTAAAACAGCTTCCTGTTCAGAGTCTCCACACCCTTCTTCCTTTACTCCTCCCCTTTTTACTTTTCCTCGTTTTTCGCGGCGGGAAGGGTCTGGCCATGCGAGACTAGAGGTACCTTTTGTCCATTATTTTTAATGCGATGGGACTCATCAGCTGGCAACCGCAACTCTGCCAGGTTGCGGTTGCCAACTGATGAGTCCCGCTAGTCTTGCGGGTAATACAGACTCATGCACACAGAGCAGAAGCTAGTCTGAGTGAGTCTGGTCAAACTCCCATCGTGGTCTCCTGCCTTACTCACCCAGAATTTTTTGCCGTGTTAATTGGGTATTCAAAGGACATGTTGTCATAACACGCCCTTTGGTGCCTTTCACGCTGCACCATGCATGCTGCGGATTGTCAATGGTACTGCACACAAGTCCCAATTATGACCACTTGATTGTGCTCCAGCATATCCTTTCCGGTGGTGGGCACAGAGAGGGTCGAGCTCAATAGACTAGAAAGCCATGTGGGGATTTGACCAGACTCACTCTTCTTCTCTGCTGCGTGTGAGTCTGGCCCGGGAGACTAGAGTCCTGCCGCATTAGAAACTAGGGAGGAAAGGTGCCTCTTGATTAGTCTGGTCAGTGGGTGGTAATGTAAGAACCAATTGTTGAGTATGGGTTTTGGTATGTGGTTCATAATCATGCTGAAACCAGTCAATTTCCTCCACAAGGAAACCAAGGTTTTGCATATGACTTGCCACAGGTAATTTCATTATGTGAATGCATGCCTGTTTCCTAATGTGGTCAAACTTGAGTCTTGAGCATGGCTAGTGATTTTACAAGAAAAATCATCCCAGCAGTAGTTATCTATGTGGCTGCATGTACTTGTCAGTGTGTTAAGCAATATCTTGCTTTCTTGCAATCTAATTGGCCATATTGATGCAGGCACATAAATTGGGCTTACATAGGCAGACTGCTAATGGAGGGGACTTGCACTAGCTAATTAGATCACACCAAAATTGAACCAAATATGAAGGACAGGAAGTTAGAGCATTTCCCCGTACATTTTGAATGGTGGGGGTTAGCCTACACCCCCACCATTCGAAATGTATGGGAAATGCTCCAAATTCTGCTTTGGATATTTCAGCAACGAAATCAGCTATAGTCCCAGAACTTGGAAGTTTTCTTACCCTTGTTGGTATCATTGGGCCATTTGCACCATTGGGCATTGCCGGCATCATGTTGGGTCCCCCAGGATCATTGGCTCAACGTACCAAGACCTCTTGCTAATGGTGACTTAGCAAATTGTGAAAACATTGCCAAATAAATTCTCGCCAATGAAAACATGATGTATTGCGTACCACCCACGTTCATGAAACGGTATCTGGTCATGTCGCTGTATAAGTGTTTAAAGAAAGGACCTGTAATTCCCACTCTATGCTGTGTGACGATTCTTCTCTCTCCAGGAAGGACGTTGAATACACAGACAAGTACATAAAGTGCACTCTTGTATTGAACCTGTATGGCAAGAAAGTTGTCACGCCTCGAGAAAAATATAACAGCTACACGTGAGAACAAGGGCATTAATAGGGAAGTGTGCCGCTAAGAACGGTTCAACTAAGGCTGCTAGGTACTTCTCTAAGCTTTTATATTGAGATGGCGCAATGGTTATGTCATATGCCAGTTCAAATTACCAAATTTAAATTTTGCCAATATTAAAAATCTCGTTGTTTTACAAAATTTGGCACTCACGGAATTTCCTGATATACAGTATAAGCTGGGAAAGCTAAAGCTGCTAATGAACCGGCATGTATTGTCATTACGATTTGGCGGCAGTGTGAACAAGCTACATGTAGCAGGGGACACGGTTCTTTAGAGGTTTGAATAACTCCCATCTTGGCGATAGAACGGATCATTTCTTTGAATAGAGCACTGAGTTACAATTTTTGTAGCACTGTACATCATTGGCTAAGCATTATAATAGCCTTTGCCACATTTGATCATTACACTAGAACATTTGTTTGTTAGTGTACAGACCTCAATAAGTCTTTAAACAGCATTTCAGACCTCAGTAGTCAATAGACCATTTTCTTCCGCTGATAAGTGGATACTAATTTGTCGACTTTTTCAAATATGGCCAAACATTCACCCAAAGTGTTATATAGGTACCGCAGAAATGATATTTCAGATTGATTGTAATGGCTTTGAGATATGGATCAGTGAAGTATGTACATTTCCCATAGAGAATGTACGGGGGGGGGGGGACAGAAATTGTGCCCCCCATTCTCTATGGAAAATGAAAATTTTTGTGATGCATATCTGGGATTGAATAAGTAACTACATTCAAACTTGAGATATGGTTCAAGCTCAGCAGGGATTGGATGCTGGAAAAAGAATCTGGCCAATCCAACAAACCTCATTAATTCATGAGCAGTGCCGTCATTGTGATGACATCACACAAAAAAATGGTGTATAAAATTAATATTTGTTGCTCTGCCCATTAATTGGGTCCAGCTCATGTTACATGTACAAATAGTGGACAAGTAATTCAATCACCCAATAAACTATTATAAGAAGCCATAATTTCTATACGCTTTGAAGGAGGAAATGAAATTGTGAATAAACATCTACAGTCACTGATCACCAACAAAACTCCACAGACTGGACTTTGCAAATATGTCATCGCTAAGTGTTAGCTTTTATAAAGCATGATGAATCTAACTAGCTACACTACCTGCAATTTAAATCCGTGTATTATGGAGTTTTCTGAAGTGTCATTCGACAACAGTTAGTTTAATGCTCCTTCGCACTGCCGGTATACTTTCTAGCAATTCTCACAAACTGCCCCCAAGAATTTACTCATTATTCCCTTTATGCTGAGAGAACGCTAAGGCCACTATTTACTAAATCTCTATCATTTTACACTCATTTACATGCATAATTTCTGTACAATTAATTATGCTCAAATTTTGCCTGATTTATTTTACACACCAATTTTGCTGGAAATTATACCGGCATAATACATGCATTCCTAGCATATCTTTCTATGTACAGTAAGTATTATGATAATGGAGTTATAAGGACTTTCTAAACTGAACATAAATGTGGGAGTAATCAGAGATGAAATGGAATTATTTCATCTGGCACCATGTGCCTATTGATCAACCATGATCGATAGCATCTCCTGGCTACCAGTGCTAACCCTAGCCTGACAATATCTATTAAGCATGGTCCAAAGTTCTGAGAGCTAGCACATAACTATCAATCCAAGCTGCAAAGATGTGCTCTTGTGGCGACCCAGTAATCCCAAGTCTGTGTATAAGAAGAATAGGTGATTATTTTGGGAGATTCCCTAAAGTACTGTACAATTTGGGTTCAGGCCTACTTCATAGTGAGATGGAGATAAAATCTACCCTGACAAGGAAAGTACAATCTGACCACAAGGTCATGTCTGTTTTTTTAGTACTCTTGTATAGTCTAGTACCAACTAAGTGAAGGTTGTCATACCAATTAAGTGAAGGTTGCTGTACATAACTTAACATAAGTTGGAACTCGATAGGAAATGCCCAAGGCAGTTGGAACCACTGGAAATTTTGATATCGTTGGGCTCACTTGGGACTCCCATAAGTGCCCTCCTTCTCCTGCTATATCCAATAATTCAGCCCACAACCTTTCTCTCATTTCTATGAACTACTTATTACTATCTTCTGAAAGAAGTCCTTGCAGTGTCCAAGAATCATTAGGACTGCACCCTGCTTTCCTTGATACACCTGAGATGTTGAAAGGAGGAAATGCATGCCTATCAACTTAGACAGCTTCCACAAGTGGTCTAGTTGGAATACCCACTTTAATTGGGTAGGTGGAGTGAGAAGGTTGAGTCACCCACTGTTACCGGTAATTGCATACCTTTAGCTACCACACAAATGCAAAAGGCTCAAGTTTTTTTTGCCAGTCTGAGTTCTTAAGTTTGCAGAGAAAGCCCTATCCCTTAGGCTGTGTTGTTATTTTTTAGTTTTGCATAATTGTAGCCATCGGTATCACTGCCATCTTTGAACTGCTAATGTTGTTTACCTGTGAGACTCTACTTATACAGAGGCTACCCACCCGTACTAACCTGGCAGCTATATTAATCCTTCCTTGTGGGGTAGACTTGTCTGACTCTTTGTGCACCACAAGCTCAAAGACAGCATCCATGTAACTGTCAGAGACACAATTTTAAACATGTACACTGATGGGGTCCCATAAAGATACGTATAAAATGTATATAGTTTTGGTTTGGCCATAATGTCTCACAGAAACTGAAAGCAGAGAAACCCTAGGTTAATTTTTACTACGTTTTTTGATCCTCTGTGACCCCTCCTTCATACCAAACATTAGGTATATTTATATATTTACAACCCCACCTTACCTTTACACTTGGCAGTGTAGAGTGTATTGCGGAGCTTGATGAGCCATGTTTTGTTGATGTACAACTGAAATTATTAGGGCTTAACAAGATTTATTAGGAAATGAATGCATTAATTACGGGGTATAATATGTGGACTCAATCATTCAGTATGCTAAATTTACTTGACAGTGCCAGTATGGCGACTGAATCTCCCAAGTCTGTGGAAGATATGTCACCACATGAGTTGAACACTTGGCTGCTGGAGAAAGGTCTCGATGAAGAGTACTGTACCTTACTCACAAAAGGTAGGAAGCACTATAGCTAGGCAATATTGTATACGGCACTAATCACTAGCTACTGTGATCTTTTATGCTTCAGACCACAAGGTTGATGGTAAAACATTCATTGCCATAACTGAAACTGAGCTGAAGTCTGAGCTGGGCATCGCAATATTTGGGCCAAAGAAAACAGTCCTTCGACTTATTGAGGAAGCAAAAGAACAAGTAAGTTTATACTTGACATGGGCTTGAAATAGAACGTCAGTAGTAACAGGTATAATATTATATGTATGCTGGTCTTAAAGTAGACACGCAACCAACCTCCTCCATGATCAGCTACATTTGAAGAATGTATCCTGATATTAATAGTAGTACTAGCAATAATCCACTTGTGATGTTTCAGAGATACTAGTATGTAAATGTGTCCATTTATAATGCAAGACCAGTAGCTATGTAGAACTTTGTAGGCAATCCAAATAAAAAACGTTCATAGATACTGATACTAAGGGATGATCTGCTAGGTTTAGAAACCTGAGGGCCTGAGGCTGTAGTGCATGAAGGCACTATATAAGGACTGGAGGGTTTCTAAATCTCATAGATCCCATTGATAAAAGTATCTACAATATTTCCGGAGCACATGCTTTGTAGAAGACCCATAAGCACCCATATAAATTGTGTATTGTTTGGTTTTGGCCATAGCCTCTTAGAGAAACTGAAAGTAGAGAAGTCTGACACGTTAGTTTTCACCCAAAGAAGACATGGATAAAATTTTAATCCTGTCTGTCTCCTCCTTCATACCAAAACAATATTTATTTAAATCTTCATACTTGGCAAAGTATCGTAATAAAGTGTGTTAGAAAACAGTGCCTTTTTCTCCCTTTGATCTCAGTAAAGCACATGCAGGCTTGGGAAAATAGAGAGCACTGTGCATTTTCTGGATAATACAGTACACTTTGGTACTTTGATCTTTTTTGGCTAAAATCAACAATCTAATGCAAGAAAGTACTTACATACCGTATTTCCTCGTATAAAAGCCTCCCTCAAATAAACGCTGGGCTCATTTATGCGCCGGGTGGAAGTTCGGTATTATTGTTAATAAATGCCAGGCTGCGATTAAATGCCTGGTCGAGCTGAGGGCGTGGCACCTTGCGCACGTGGACCGTTTAATATTTGCCATATTTTACTGACATATCGTTGGAAAATCAATGCAGGAAAGTACGCTACAGCTACTACTCTCCAGTTTGTGTCTAGTTTATTGTGTCTGTGAAGTGTATGTGCCCATACCGCCAGCCAGCTTATTGTTTTAGTGTCACAATAGCGCTAGGCTCAGGCCTAGAAGGGTAGCTATTGTAGCTAGTAGCAATTCTTCATCCTTGCTAGAGTTGTTGGGAGTGGTTCGTCGCTAGTAAGTCTTAGCTAGCATTAGTTTTTGTATGCACAAGTGAGCACTCATTTATAAACACCGGCCCCGTTTAAACGCCAGCCTCGTTTTAATGCTGGGTCAAAAGTGGTGGGAAGGAAATAAACGCCCTGGCCTTTATATAAGGAAATACGGTATACATTAGTTAGTTATTCGTGCACTAACATGAACATTGTTTCCACAGGATAAAGAAGCACCATCCATGTTGTGCTATTCGTATGATGAGAGGCAAACTGAAGATGGCGCAACAAGCTCTCATCATGACCCAGAAGCTGCTGGAGTCTGTGCTCCTTTCGGGACCACAGTGCTCTGGAAGGAATCCGTTCTCAAGGTGCATTTCTCTAGCAAAGATGGAAGTACCTCAATACCAGTTGGAAAAGCCTGGTGCATCGACAATGAACCCATCACTACCTCCAAGATCCTAGATTTAGCAAATGAGTGGAGTGCAAATGGTCGGAAGTGTGTCCCGAAATTTATGCCAGCATCCTCAAAGGAAAGCAGTGACATTCGAGTGGAGTTTAAAAGTAAGCAGTCACAATAATTATTATTATTGTAAGGACCACAAGGTATACCTTTTGATCCTCTGTGACCACTCCTTCATACCAGCAAAGTTCCTTCATGTACAGATGTGTTTACAATACTGGCATGCTGGAATAGCTATTGGATTTTGTCATGCACTGAATTTCTTTTTAGCTTCTGGTGGTAGCTGGTCTCACATTGGATCTCGAGCAAGGAAGCCTCGGAAAGACCCTTCCATGGTTCTCAACCTCGGTGTTGGTGAGAACGACTACAAGAAGTACCTTATTCGCCATGAATTTGGTCATGCACTGGGGCTAGGCCATGAACATCAGAGCAAAAAAGCACCAATTGGGCTTCTTAACAAAAAAGCAGTGATAGACTGGCTGGTGAAGAAGGGGAAAATGACCAAAAAAGAAGCAGAGGAAAAGTACCACGTTGACTATGAGCGACCAGCTCCAAAGCAGGTAGCCATAGCAACAGAATATGATGAAGGGAGCATCATGCAATACTGGTTAGTGTACTAATAGTATGTAGAATATTGATATAATTTTCAGCCAGTGTAGTGTGTGTGTGTGTGTGTGTGTGTATGTACGTGTGTGTGTATATGTGTGCATGTGTATATGTGTGTATTGTACAGTCATTTAGCAAATTAACTTTCACTGTATCTATTCTGGGAATTAATTAGCGAGGTTGGAAGATCTACATGTATATGCCATTATTTAATGCTCATTTTGACTTTGTTAGCAGTGATGGCGTCACACAAAAAAATGTAAACTACTGAGAAAATCATGCAGCCTTATTGTATTGCTTGTTTTCTACTAAAACGTTACTGTCATCTGTCGGCAGATAGAATAGTGCCTCCTCATATAATGGATATGGCTGACAGCACTAACAGCCTTTAAGTTACCAATTATTTTAAACAACAGCCAAACATTCCAGACCTCCAGCAATGTGGCTAGCTATCTCATTCTTGCTAAGGTTCAGCTTGCTGACAATGTTTGGTTCATTGGCTCCTTCACCTCAAGTGTATACTTCCCATTCGGGACGGACTAGTGTCAATCTCTTGTTTATCAGACAGCTTGGGGCCTTTAGACTTTCAAAGACGGAAAATATAGCTACAGTACTGCCGGTGCCGGTACTAGTATTATTTTTCCTTATTAGTAGCTAGCTGATTAGTGTCTGATACTACAAGCCTACTGAGACTTACTGTATAAATATATCTATACACATCACTGAAGCTGCAGTGTTCAGATAATATTTTGTGTTCAAATATTGCAAACTGTTGGTGTTTAAATGATAGGAGGGTCAAATAATTAGACTCACTATGTTAATTTATAAGGTATGATAACCTGTGCATATCACCACCTGATGATGGCATCTAGAGTCTGCATGGGCTAATTTGAGTACCACATTTTGTTGTATAGGATCCATCCTGACTGGATTGACAAGAGCCATGACTATGCACAAAAGAATCCAAGCATCCTGCAGAATGGCATCAACTGGCCACCACGGTGCACTCTCTCTGAGATAGATCAAAAGGCAATCGTTCGGCTATACAGAGGTGAATGCCCTTGTAATGGTGTTATCACTGGTGTATAATTGAGAGAAAGATGTAGAGAGTATAATACTTATGTGACATGTAGTTCTGCTACAATAATATGAGTAATTGACGATGCACATCTCTATTTTTTCCTGCTTGTAGGAATGTATCGTCCGTCACGGTCACAAGTGGATTCTGGAGATTTTTTGGATGAAGGTATTCTAACTCCAAATACCAAACTCACTAATGACTCAGGAAATTACAGCTAGCAATAGCTCCCTTCCCAATGGCAGAGTAGTTATGTAAAGACATAGGTTTGGAGCTCAAGAAAGCTTGTTAATTACTCTTGTTAGTTACTGTGAAGAGATAGTTACAGTAATGATGAAAAATTTGGCAGGTATGAAAATTTAGCATTAAATTTACATGCATGGCTTTGTCACTATCACTGTAGTGGCTGTGCTTCTTGCATATAGCTAAGATGTTCAAACATTTTGTAGTATTATGGTATGCACTGCTCAGATAATGGAGTAAGAAAATTTCATGTTGCAATTGATAGAGGAAATTAAATAGTGTCTTCTTTACATTGTAGAACCAAGTGGAGACAGTACTGTTTACTCCGGAGTACCAAGTAAGTTAATATTATTCTTCTGAAATTCTGAAGGGTATACTCATACAGTTGATTGGAAATTGGGTCAATTATGATTCATATGTTAGCCTATTACTTTACAAAGGGTCAATATAGCCTCAGCTCCATTCCATGTGCATGTGTGTTTTTTTCTCATGTGCATTAGGGTTAACGTGTAATGAATATGCTGAATGGGCAAGGATGGTTACAGTCTTCAAGCATGCAGGAAAGGAAGGCACTTGACCCAATTCCATCTGATTCTCTCTTTTCAAGCGTTAGCTACATAGCTGACTGAATTGGGGATGGTTGTAAGTAACAAAGCTGTCTAGAATCCTTGGGGGAGTTTTCACTCTCTCATGAAGGCTGATCCCCACAACTGTCATGACATTTGCTACTAATATAGTATGCCACACCCACATTCTTATTTGCCAACTCCTACAGGTTCAGCTGCATCTATGATAACATCTGTTCCAACTAATGTACCTTCAGGCAAGTGCAAATAATGTCCATACAAGCCCATTGGTCGCTGATAAGAATTCTTACTTAACTGTGTTGTCATATTCATAGAGTAGTGGTTTGTAATTGATAGTTACTTATACTATAGTATGTCATGTGAGCCACACTCATATTCGTATATGCCAACTCCTACAGTTTCAGCTGTATCTACAACGACGTCTGTACCGACTCATGCACCTGCAGGTAAGTGAAGATCTAAACACTATCCATGCAAGCCCATTGGTTACTGATCTATGCTTTCAAATTCTTGCTCCAGGGACACTGGTGACCAAGAAGGCACTAGCGAGGCTTCAGATTATACTTAATCCTATGTTATCCAGCTGGGATTTGTTCATGAAACAGATTGGGGTGCCTTCTGAGGTGGTCTCTCAAATTACGACAGCAAATGCTCGTACAAGTCCCGAATGGCTGTCCACATGCTTCAGCCAAGCTCTTGCATGGTGGGTTGCTAATCAACGCAATCCAGGCGCAACCTATGAAGTCATCCTTGCTGTGCTTGATCCTGAGGGAGATGAAATAGGTCCTCTGATGAATAGGGCTCTTGCTAGAGAAGTGAAAGACTTCATGATTAAACAGCAAGGTTAATTAGCCTGGAACTCTTCATTGTATGATCAACTAGCTACTACTTGAAAGCATGCATGATATGATACTTGTTGCTATCTCTCCTTACAGCTCTTCTCCATCACCCTGCTGCCAGTAATGGAGCCCCTCTTTCCAGTCAACAAAGTGAGTTCACATCCATATAAAGTGTGCCATCGGCATAAGCCACAAGCTATTGGCCAATAACAATTATCTGCCAGATTGAATAGAGAGTAGTTTCCCATGAATATGAACCATTGCCTTTTTTACTTCTGGTTGACACATTGCTGTGGTTATAGCAAGCTATTTTTTGCAGAATAAAGCGAGGACCGGACCTGTACCATTTAGACTGCAATTATTCTAACAAAAGCCTGGTGTCAACTACCTACAGTTCTCCCCATATTTCTATGGCCAGTTTTCATGAAGACCCATCCACTTGAGTCAACAGTAGTTCTGTTACTATACAGCCGTATAATCTTTATCTTGTCCACAAAAAAAATCAAAGTTTGGGGGGAAATTCTGCACGTCCTAGTAAAACAGCTAATACGAAATACTCTTTAATCCCTGTAATGTCTATCACTACAGCTGTCAAGAAGGGTAAACATACAGTGGAGTATCAAAAGTTGCTGAAAAGTTCGGACAGTTTGGTCCCCCAGCTAGCAGCTGCTAAGTGTGCTGGCACTCTTGCAAACAAATTGCGAGCTAAGGAGCTTATTCCCGATTCTGTTTATAATGCAGCCACCAGCTATGGTCCGGGAATAACTGAACCATCACAGATTCAAGCCATAATTGACGCCATGCTTCCAAAAGTGGAGAGAAATAGTGAAAATTATTACATATTTCTTCGCATTCTCCAAGACATTGACCGGGACTTCGCACAACTTGTAGAAGGTATGCAAACTTTATGACCGGACCCTAACTGCCTTCCATGCTTTTTAGTGGGGAGGGTATACTAAAACACACATGATCTTCATAATGGTATCAAGTAGATTGTGAGCTCCCTGCATCCAGGACTACATGCAGTTACCTCTTTCTTGTTAATGTTGTAATTCTTAGGCCAATAAGTTCTAATCACATGTACTGATCTTTTTTTTCTGAGGCCACTGTAACTTGCTTCCTTGTTTCCTGTCATCCGCCTGCTTGCCATTTTTGTGACCGCTTGCTAATAATTTTATTGTTAATCATATTCATTTAAGGAATCACGCGCAAACAATCTCAAGAACACATGCAACTCTGGGTTCGATCAGTCTTTCTAGCTACAGTCAGCACCCTTTAGCTGTGTATTTATAATAGTTGTTGTTGGAAAAGTACTCCTGCTATAGACGGTGATCCAGATGAAGGAGGACCACACTTTTGACAAGCTATTTAGGTAGCCTCGTACCCAGCATTGAAGTTTAAAGCATGCGTTTCATTATAGATGTACATCAGAGTAACGGAAATGTTCGCATTAGGTCTCTCACACATTTGAGCCATAACTGCCTCATTGTCCCTTTTGTAGGCTGGAATATATGATATTGTTTCTGTTTCATCAGACTTCCGCTATTCAGCTGTCAGTCGGTGCTTTGCTATGCCAACCAAGGAGAACTGGAATGTCATTAGCCGCGCTGAAAGTGTTTTAACTTTTAACAGGATGTGACAGTTGCTATGATGCAGTACAGAAGCTTTATAGCCTCATACCCAGGCCACACCTCCACGAGAATTTTTTTGTGGAGTACTAGTGTGGCCTGGGTACTGGGTGAAAAATAAATACGCATACTGTTTGGACACCTGGAAGGACAGGAAATAATAAAGTAGGTTATGGTGGATTGTGAAACACCTGATGTACCGGTAGTAAGCATCATAGTTGTATGTAAAATATCTAACTAATGAGTCAGACTAATATGGTTATATGTTTTATACTTATATAGAGGGTGGCTCAAGTTGAAATTACCTGGCACCAGGAGGAAAACTTGTGAATTTGGACATGATGATATAAGTACTGGAACAGGAAAGTTTTGTTTTGTATATTAATATAGCTACTAGCTTATACAATTTTTTTTACAAACTGTAGCGTTGCTGAATAATTTATGAGCTCATTTACGAACGTTATCATGAAATTAAATGACTTCATTATGTGATTTCGATATAACCCGTGATTTGCGATAAGTGTGAAGCATAGGTATTTGCTGGCATGGAATATGTGCTGAATTTAACATGGGAGTAGACTCAGACTCTGTTCTCGTGACTGAGTAAGGATGTTTGACATAACTGTAGCTCATATGATGGAGTGTAGTTCATGCATGTACTGTACTAGCTATAGCTGAAGTGTATGTTTGTATGTGTGTATGTATTATGTGTGTATCAATTTCCTGACAAGCAAGCACTTTCTTGACAGAACTGTAATTTTAATTTCCTGATGAGCAAGTATTTTCTTGAGCTCATGATGGAGTGTAGTGCATACATGGATATAGCTGTGTATGTCTGGGGGGGTCCTTTATTTTCCTGACAAGCAAGCATTTTCCTGACAGAACTGTAGCTCATGATCATATGATGGAATATAGTTCATGCATGGATGTAGTTGTGTAGGGGGGGGGGGGGGTCCTTAATTTTCCTGATAAGCAAATATTTTCTTGACAAAACTATTATAGCTCATATGATGGAGTGTAGTTCATGCATGGGTATAGTTGTATGTGTGTGTGTGTGGGGGGGGGGGGGGGTCCTGTATTTTCCTGACAGAACTGTAGCTCATATACATGGAGTTTAATGCTTTCTGCATACTATACTACTGCGTTCATGCATTGCTTCTTCTTAAACACTGTTGCAAGTGTAGCGTGGCTCCCTGTAGCGTAACTCGCTCTCGCCGTTCGGCGTTGGAAGGAATAACTCAGAGAATATTGATTATAGCTGGAGAACTCAACACACACATATAGCGACTGCAATTCATACTCTTAAATATACACCAGTGACAAAGATATGGCCAGAAGGGTACAAAGACACAAAGACAGATGAATAGAACAATACACAAAGAAATAGCGCAGGGCCCCCTGTGGCGCCCTCTAGCAGTGAGTAAACAGTAAACAGATCAGAGTAACATACGAATGAGGAAATGAAGAGTTTAGGAAATGACATAGAGGAAATGAAACACCAATCAATGATATGATAATCAATAAGCTAAAGTTCTCTAATCAAGTGAGTTCTCTTAACTAGCACACTGTTACACAAGTATTCAGATCTGAAATACCCACCCAAGCAATCTGACATGTCACTCAAACCCAGTGCTGTCTACATGTACCTTGCATACAACAACTTGAGATTTGGAATGTGTGTCGACTCCTTGTTGCACGCAAACCACTGCCATTAAACCTGACGGTGTGTGTGGCTTCAAATTAATAAACTAATTACTAATAATTCGCTTCACCTGCAAAACCACATTCACCAGTTGCAGATTGACTACTCTGCACAGCCATTAAAATAGGACGCTGCATATCTCCAAATCAGTGTTATTCTTTTCAAGAATAATTAATGAGGCCAAGTGACCCTTTTAGTGTTATTTGAATTCATAGTGCTGTTTACAATTTCCCATGGCAGGAACCAGAATCAACAGCGAGGGTACATCATTTTGATGTGAAAGCGGCACTTTCAAGGTCACTATCGGTGATTTAATGTGGCCGAGGGGTACCTTGATATTACCTTTCAACACTTTTTTATTTACAGATCCCATTTAGGCCATGTATAGTAGTGCTGAGTAGGCTAATTATTGTGAGTGAAAACCTGGCTCAAGTCAGTACTAATGTTTATAAGGGTGCTTGAAGGGTACCCTGTTAAAACCTGAAGATTATTTTAACCAAAATTTAGTTACTAGTACGGTGGCCCGTAGGTGTATTTCCGCAAATGCAATTCACTTTCCGAGTTACATTGAATTAGATATACGGTATTTCGCTATTCGATATACGGTATTTAACGCTGCGGTCACCGCAGCTTCACTGCGCTCACCGAAACCCAGGTTTCGCTCTGTGCAGCGGTGCTGCGCTCACCGAAACCCAGGTTTCGCTCTGTGCAGCGGTGCTGCGCTCACCGAAACCCAGGTTTCGCTCTGTGCAGCGGTGCTGCGCTCACCGAAACCCAGGTTTCGCTCTGTGCAGCGGTGCTGCGCTCACCGAAACCCAGGTTTCGCTCTGTGCAGCGGTGCTGCGCTCACCGAAACCCAGGTTTCGCTCTGTGCAGCGGTGCTGCGCTCACCGAAACCCAGGTTTCGCTCTGTCAGTGCAGCGGTGCTGCGCTCACCGAAACCCAGGTTTCGCTCTGTGCAGCGGTGCTGCGCTCACCGAAACCCAGGTTTCGCTCTGTGCAGCGGTGCTGCGCTCACCGAAACCTAAGTTTCGCTCTGTGCAGCGGTGCTGCGCTCACCGAAACCCAGGTTTCGCTCTGTGCAGCGTTGCTGCGCTCACCGAAACCGAGGTTTCGCTCTGTGCAGCGGTACTGCGCTCACCGAAACCCAAGTTTCGCTCTGTGGAGCTGTACTGCGCTCACCGAAACTCAGGTTTTGCTCTGTGCAGCGGTACTGCACTCACCAAAACAAAGGTTTCGCTCTGTGCAGAGTCACTGTACTCACTCAATGCTGTTGATGTATTCACTTAACATGTTCATTCCACTAATTTCTTGTTACAATAGTTAGGTAATAGTGATAGCATGAATGAATAAGATGTTAATAGATATGTGAATACATCAACAGCATAGAGTGAGTACAGTGACTCTGCACAGAGCGAAACCTTTGTTTCGGTGAGTGCAGTGCCGCTGCACAGAGCGAAACCTTTGTTTCGGTGAGTGCAGTACCGCTGCACAGAGCGAAACCTGGGTTTTGGTGAGCGCAGTACCGCTGCACAGAGCGAAACCTGGGTTTCGGTGAGCGCAGTACCGCTGCACAGAGCGAAACTTGGGTTTCGGTGAGCGCAGTACCGCTGCACAGAGCGAAACCTGGGTTTCGGTGAGCGCAGTACAGCTGCACAGAGCGAAACTTGGGTTTCGGTGAGCGCAGTACCGCTGCACAGAGCGAAACCTGGGTTTCGGTGAGCGCAGTACCGCTGCACTGAGCGAAACTTGAGTTTCGGTGAGCGCAGTGAAGCTGCGGTGACCGCAGCGTTAAATACCGTATATCGAATAGCGAAATACCGTATATCTAATTCAATGGAACTCGGAAAGTGAATTGCATTTGCGGAAATACACCTACGGGCCACCGTATACTAGAGTTGCAGCTAATATAGACAATGGGTATGTTCCGTACCGATCTGGAACTTGTCCGGTTCTAGAACCGGATGACCGGTTCTGGAACTGGTCGTCCAGTTCTAGAACCGGATGTCCCGATCGCGGACCGCAATGACGTACTGTCCCGCTCTAGAACCGAGCAGCCAGTTCTACGACCTCAGAACCATCCAGTTCTTGAACCACTGTAGTTGTGGAAGAGCTTTGGATTTACCTACTCTTGCATCTTTTGGGCTGCTATGGCCACAAGATATGCTGCAGACCATGGCTATGCAGTAGTAGCTACATAGACTATCCAGCGACATTAGGGTCACAAGACCTCAGTTAGCTAGTCATCCACAATACCATTATAATCATACAGAAGTATACAAATTTAATAATAAACAGCCAGTCTTTCATCTCGCAGCCAGCTCAAAGAGTAATTTTCCTTCATGGAGTTTCCTATTGGAGATAATGAAAATGGCATCAAAGTCAGTAGACCAACTGCCGGTGCACCGATGACAGTCACTGATTAACTGACCACCATATACTGCATCTAGATTCAAGGATGCATACCACACTCTTACTTGTACAGTAATAAGAGAAATGGTGGCGATAATTCCTCGATCATCTCACATATCAATAATTAGGAAGTAAAATCTAAGGGTACCACTTTAATTATTATCACCACCATGCAGTGCTCTGGGGCATATTCTCTGGGAGTCCTATGCAAATACTTCAAATTTCACAGAGTGAGGACATTGCATTATAATTTGCATACTGTGAATCTCTATGCTATGACATTGTAGTTGGTTTTTGCTTTCCCGTATCTGCGTAGCCTTGTTCCAAGGCTCCCCTCCTACATGCGGAAAAGTATTTTTTCGCGCATGCATGGGAAGGGAGCCTGGGAACGAAGCTAGCAGACCATACAGAAAATAAGTGGTCTCATCAGAAGATTAACCAGCAGAAAATAAGTGGTCTCATCGGAAGATTAACCATAGTGCAGCTGGTTTCAACACGAGTTCCGACTCACAGTTGTCTGATCTGCCAGAAGAACCTCATTAACCACGTACTTTGAGGTTTCTCATAAGTTGTGCTTTTACCAGAAGATGGTAGCCAGAGTGAGCGCAATGAAGAGTGCAGCAAACACAGCTGTACAGCAACTGGTCTACATGCAGGGCCGTCGGAAGCTCCCCAGAGGTGGAGCGGGCATCCGGTGTGGTATCGGAGGCCACGCAGCAGCTGATAGTGTTTCTGCGCAAATGTTTTTGATTATATTCAGCTCAGCTGCCAAGAAATTGCTTTCGTAGTGTCTCGCTACATTGAAGGGCATGCACTGACATCATGTAGTTCTATAGTGTCTCTCTCAATACCGGCAGAGATTGAGCACGCAGCAAGAGAACGAGACCCATGCATGACCATAGCCTCATACCCAGTCCTCCCCTCGCAGCTTTATCAAACGACTGCCGCTGAAACGAGCGCTTCACAACTTCCAAACTCACGCTGGGGAAAGTGAAAGGAAAAAGATTGGTGTACCTTGTCACCAGTTGACGGCGCTGGTAGTTGGCTACCACCGCCAGACGAAGCCATTGCGCTGACTCGGACACGAGTTCAGAGTTCAAAGTTCAAAGGCCTTACAAAAAAATTGGCACAAAAAGTGGGGCAGCCCAGGCCGCCCCTGCCACCCCACTTCCGACGGCCCTGACATGGCTATGAGGTGTGAGCAAATACAGGTTGTGGCCGGTACGTACTCTATGCACACTTCACACCCACTTAATTTCTTTTAATTGAGTCACAACGTTATACCATAGAATCGGGATAGTAAGTACCCATAGAAAGTAAGCACCCTATAATATAAGCACCCAATTGAATTACAACAACCGCCTCCCGTTTATAGGCACCCGCACGAAAGTAAGCACCCTACAAGAATAGGCACCCAAGCCAAAGTAGTGTAGCAACAGAGAGAGACTACAGCACTTACCAGGAAAAACTGCCTTCTACAACTGGAAGCTTCACTATCCTACGGAGAGCACACCAGCAAACAGCAAGTGCGCGCAGAACAGTGCGATTGATGAGTAAGGTCAATGGTATAATAAAATTCATGAAAACTATGCCTACAACATTGTTGCAGCACCGCCTTCTTCACAGTAGTTGTAGTGCTTCTTGCCAGCTGTGCATCACTGCCTGTTAGGCATTGTAATGAGCCAATCTAGAAATGAATATCTTTCCTAGAGCCAAACCCACAAGTGTAATGGTCGTACCTGTAGTACAAAAGGCAGCCACAGCGCTACGCCATATATTCACGCGATTGTAAGCACCCCATTAAAGTAGGCACCCCTCGAATGTTAGCACCCATTCCTGTTGCTAATTTCGAAAGTAAGCACCGGTGCCTACTATCCCGATTCTACGGTATGACGTCACATTCCTGAGCAACAACTTGTCAATGCTAACGTTACCTGGCCAACACTAATGACGAAGCAGCTACTGTTAGTGCCTATTTTCAGGCAGTCGTGCTACCCCTACTGCTGGTAAAGCCCAGCACAAGCACAGGTTCATTTGATAATGGCATAATGGCTAGGACCCGCCCGCCATGTGAGTAGAAACTGACTATCATATAATTTGGAGTGGCCTAATTTGTTCAACGTTACGAATTTTGGGGCAAGCGGACCTGTGAATCAAAAGAGCTTTATATTGTAACAGCCATGGAATCTTGAACATCGCTCAACGAACATGATGAACATTTATCAAGAGTCCATGAACTTTGACTGACATAAAGTTTAACTTGCCTTGAGATTGATAAAACACCCAGCTCCGTGCAAGACTCAGGAGTCTCCCATCACACATCTCTTGCTCAGCATACAGTGCTGCCATCATCCATCAGGCAGGAGACTTTCCCAGCTCTGTGTACTTACATCCTAGCGTGTAGCCCGAGTCTGCCAGACCCGTCCAGTTCTAGAACCGGCCATCCGGTTCTAGAACGGGATATAGCTGGTGTCATTGATAAGTGGCATTGTATGATCACTTTGACGTGCATGACCATATGCATAAACGTTATCAGAGTCACATGCCCGAAATGCATTGTTTCCTGTCTAAACTGTGTACTATCATAATGATGGCTGCATCTGTGTAGTAGAGAGTCACGATTTTAACGGATGAGCCAGGCCCGGAGGAAGCCAAATTTGAGTGGTCAGGCCGAGACTATGTGTGTATGTGTATAAACTGCGCGCAAAGCGCACAGTTTCTAGGGGGGTCCGGGGGCATGCCCCCCCAGAAAATTTTAGAATTTTAGACGTTCTCAGATTGATTCTGACGCATTTTGGGACACTTTATGCATGGACAGACAGACAGACAGGTAACTATAATATATAAAATAAACTCTCATAAAGTAATGCGTTTAAAAAAAATACTCACACGAATGCACGTGTTCTGTGCGCGCGCGCTGAGGTCTCGAGCTCATACCGGGTAACCAGTAGTCTCGTGCCCAGACGTCCACGCCCTCCAGGCGAAGGAACGTCTGGTGCTTTGATTTAAATTTCTTGTCACGGAGGCGTGTCCCGTGAACGTATAATTGAAAGGCGCTGGAATGCAATTATCAGAGCAACTCAAAAATGGATATTCCTATTTGTTGTGCGACTCTACCTTCATGCAGTCAGCGACGCTCTCTAAACCCCGAAGCATCAGCCGCTAACAAAAGGGTAGTGGATTTCTTGGTTTCAGTCGTCAACCCGGAGCTTGTTTTAGCTGGCGGTGCTAGGACGGCGGGTGGCACGAGGATACAGTATTGCTGTAAACCACGCTTCACGGAGTTGGAGAGGGCTGAAAGGTCCTTAGAAGCTGCGAAGTGTATCATCAACGAGCTACGAAGCAAGTTCTCTTTACCGCCTGTCACTGAGCTGTTCCAGCAAATAGATGAGTGCCCAGATGGCGAAAAGCATACGCCTCGAAGTAGGACCAGCATCCCACTTGAGAGATTCACGCCATGTAGTCCTCGTAAGAGTCCTAGAGTCGAAGATAGCCATAGGTATACAATAGTCTTCTTCTACAGCACTTCGATCGTTCGGTGACGTAATCACGTTTAATTACCGCACTCTGCGATTTCATTCGTCATCTGGCATTCCAGATGATTAAGGTATCCGTGACAAGAATTTTAAATCAAGGCACCAGACGCTCTTCGCCTGGAGGGCGTGGACGTCTGGGCACGAGACTAGGTAACCAGCCATGGCCGGCCGGCCTAGGCGAAAGCGGCATTACGTAATTGGACACGCCCCTTGCGATCTAGCTGTCGCCGTACAGTAGAGCTATAGTTACTAAGCTACTAGTACTGCACTTCGATGACTTTTCTGTGAATCATTGATGAAAACCTACAAGATACTTAGTGAAAAAGTGGTCCGGCCAAAACCGGACCGGCCGGACCGCTTCCGCCGGCCCTGTGAGCACATTTTGGCATTTGACCCCAAGCTATACCCAAGCGATGATAGCCATGAAAGGTAGCTATTACAATCAGCAGAACATTGTTCCCTTATAAGAGCTGCATGTAGTAATTTGGTGTAGACATGCAAGCTGCAGAACAAACATTTGTTTGGCTTGCACAATATTAACATATTGTATGTGCAATGACTAAGACGCATCATCCTTTTATACTCATAGGATGGTTAGGAGACGAAATAATTATATAGCTAAAGTGTAACCGTTTTGTCAGTGTTGCAAAGATTCTGGCTGTATGCCTTTCATCGGAAGTGCTGACTCGGCAATTTCGTAGTGCAACAATGAGCATAATAATTATTGCTAAAATTCTATATTCATGACATTGTCGTAATTGACCAATCACCTTCGAGGGGCAGTTTTTGCGATTCTCTCGCAAGCGTCGAAGGATCTGGATTTGGAAAAGCGTTTGATGTGTACGTACTCTACTGGTGAGAGCTTCAGTGGATATCAACTAAGTGCAGAAGAAGGCTACCGCAAATCCAATCAGGAATTAATTGCAGGCAAGTTTGACTGGCGTAACACTTGGGTTTGCAACTGTTAATTTTTTTAAATTAGTTTGCATGCACTCTTAGTGGTCTGCCCACTTTTGACCTAGATGGCTAACTGTTTACTACGGTGGCCGAGAGGGTTATTTCCGTTTCAATCGCGTGCTAAACGATTCGCACGTGCTAAGCGATTCTAAGCGATTCGCGTGCTAAGCGATTTGAAGTTATGCTAAGCGATTCGCGCTTGTGCTAAGCGATTGGAAGTTGTGCTGAAGTTATGCTAAGCGATTCGCACTTGTGCTAAGCGATTCGAAGTTATGCTAAACGATTCGAAGTTGTGCTAAGCGATTCGAGGTTGTGCTAAGCGATTCGAAGTTGTGCGATTCGAAGTTGTGCTAAGCGATTCGAAGTTGTGCCATAGATTATATTCTATGACACAACTCTATAATCTATGGTTGTGCTAAGCGATTCGCGCTTATGCTAAGCGATTCGAGTAGCCTCGTTCCCAGGCTCCACTCCCCAGCTTTTCTCGCACCGGTGCGAGAGCGCGAATCGCTTAGCACAACTTCGAATCGCTTAGCACAAGCGCGAATCGCTTAGCACAACTTCGAATCGCTTAGCACAATCGTGAATCCACTAGCACAAACGCGAATCGCTTAGCACAACTTCTAATCCCTTAGCACAAGCGCGAATCGCTTAGCACAACTTCAAATCGCTTAGCACAAGCGCGAACCGCTTAGCACAACCTCGAATCGCTTAGCACGCGAATCGCTTAGCACGTGCGAATCGCTTAGCACGCGATTGAAACGGAAATAACCCTCTCGGCCACCGTAGTTTACCTTGTACACTAATTGAATGTATTAAGTCCAGCCTGGTGAGTAGACTCACATTGTAGTTACTTTACTACTGTATTTTTAACCTCATGGTACTTAACCCCATGAATATAATCACCCATGCAATAGCAGCCTCTAAAATTTGGAATATAGTGACCAGTCATTATACTCCCGAGTTTACGGTATGTCTTAGTCTACCCCTCTTGCATGAGGCCGCTAGTCTCATACCCACAACCCTTCCCCACGGGGGGAGGGTCTCTGCGTGGTTACAAAACTATGAGGCCACAGTGTTATACTGCCAACCAGATATTCATTATTCATTCCCTTACTTCCATACAGATTCAATATTCTAGACTGTGGAACAACTTCTTACACCAGTGTACATTCAGCCATTCATTTTTTGGTGAGTAAATATGCCTGCATCGTCATATCTGTATTGTGGGCTGACTTAGGCCAGAGAAACGTGGTAATTATGGAATTACATCTACTAATTTGTACAGTGTAATTACCAGGTGATAGTTATTAACTTAATTATTGTATAATGGACTTAGCCTCGTTCCCAGGCCACACCTCCCACGAAAGAGTGGGCTGGTATCTAGTCTCGTGCCCAGACCACGCCCACCTCCCCAAAAGAGTGTCTGGCGATGTTGCGCAGGATCCTCAGTCTTCATTAAAAAGAACCAACTATATTGCTTTTTCGTCAGGAGTTTCAAATGAACCAATGAAATTGTAGAAAATGCAATTTTTGTTACAACATGTAGTATAGTGACGGTGTGAATGCGCGTAGTAATCTCAGTGAAAATATCTCATTCTGAACTCACTCAAAAGTCACAACTAGCTACAATAACTGAATACACTGAAAACATAGCTACAGACATGTAGACTGCTTATAAGGGGTGGTGTGAAAGAATAGAGACAAAGAGATGACACACACAAAGAAAAGGAAATAACTCTACTTAGCACCAATTAGCACAGAACACAATAAATATGTAATACTATACCACACAACACGTGTTAGTGCAAAATCATCACACAAGTATTCAAGAAAGGTTAAGAGTGAAATGGCTATTTGTACTGTCCGATAAGAGACGTATATTATGGGGTGCCGTTTGTGTCAAAATTATGCAGAAGTGAATTATTTATATATAATGTACTTTATTTATATATAATGTACATTATTTATATATAAAGTGCATTATTTATATATAATGTACATTATTTACATATAATGTACATTATTTATATATAATATGCATTATTTACATACAATGTGTGTTATTTATATATAATGCATATTATTTATATATAATGTTCATTATTTACATATAATTTGTATTATTTATATTTAAAGTGCATTATTTGCATATAATGTGTATTATTTATATATAATGTGCATTATTTATATATAATGTGCATTATTTATATATGAAGTGCATTATTTATATATAATGTGCATTATTTATATATAATGTACATTATTTATATATAATGTACATTATTTATAAATAATGCGATAATTTGCGATAATATTGCCGTTATCGCGTTATTTATATATAAAGCGCATTATTTATATATAATGCGATAATGCATGCAATAATATCGATAACGGGTACCGCTCGCTTCAGGTGTTCACGTGAAATTGATTACGGTCATGCTTAGCTCACGTGAGCTGCATGTGGCCAGTATGCGATGATGTCATATCATAGATAATATAGCTCCGTTACGGAGCTATATTATCTATGGTCATATCTCCAATTGATGAGCATGTCACTGTAAAAGCAGCCTGGTTGCTGTAGAAAGTGTCTACAAACACTGCCACATCAGTTTTTGGCGAGCTAAGATGGATGTAAATTGCTTCTGAGCATTTGAGACGCTAGAGCATTGCTGCTACAAGCCAGGGTAAGCCAAAATGGGAGTGAATTTTTACAGAGGGCGAAAGTGAAGTATTATTGAGTGCCTGTAGCTCTATAACGGGCTGAGCTACAGAAATTTGCTGCGTTTTTGCCACATCCGGTTGTCAGAGTGTTAACAGTATCGAGAAATCAAATTGCAGAATGTTTTACTGATTGACCGATGCAGTTAACGCTCTGCAAACCAGATGTTGTAAGAACATGACACTTGTGCCATCTGAAGTACAGAATGTACTCCCCTACAAGTTTTGGAAGTATGAGCCTCTGAATTTTGGCATATTATTATTACCAATAACCAGAGGAGTTTGCCCTTTACAACACATCACTAATTCTAGCAAGTCGTGTTTGTAGTAGTTTTGTCCCTAGACCTCGACCCCTGCTGAATGGTCTGGCGGCTTTCAGCACAATCCTCAGGCTTCATTAAATATTCATTATTTAGTGGATATGTAATTGCGAACCACTAATTTACCCATAGCGAGAAGCAATGCTAGCTCAGCAAATGCATAGCAATAGTGAGCAGCTTAAAATTTTGTGAAATAGCTGTAGCGAGTGAGCTACCGGCATGCACTAGGGAGAATGGATCATTGTCTCCTTTGTGGGAAAGAAGTACCGTCATTGTCTTGACGAACTATTCACCCACTAGATACATCTCTTGTCGGACAGTACAAGTAGCCATTTCACTCTTCGCCTTCCTTGAATACTTGCTTGATGATTTCATACTAACACATGTAACAAAAAATGCATTTTCATTGGTTCGTTGAAATTTCTGACAAAAGAGCAATTAGCTGGTACTTTTTAATGAAGACTGAGGATCCTGCGCAATGTCACCAGATGCTCTTCCGGGGAGGCGGGCGTGGTCTGGGCACGAGACTATGTTTGTAGGGCCTCTGCTTGTCACATGACTACTCAATGAATTAGAAAAGGTCAACGATGGCCAACCTCCTCCGGTTGAAATCAGTAAATAGAATTCAAAACATTCTGCAATTTGACTTGTCGATACTGTTAACACTCTGACAACCGGATGTGGCAAAAACGCAGCAAATTTCTGTAGCTCAGCCCATTATAGAGCTACTGGCACTCAATAATACTTCACTTTCGCCCTCTGTAAAAATTCACTCCCATTTTGGCTTACCCTGGCTTGTAGCAGCAATGCTCTAGCGTCTCCAACGCTCAGAAGCAATTTACATCCTTCTTAGCTCGCCAAAAACTGATGTGGCAGTGTTTGTAGACACTTTCTAGAGCAACCAGGCTGCTTTTAATAAAGCTTTATGCATCTATCAAAGTTATGCCCCACCCTCCCTAGTACAAGGAGGGTGGGGCAAGGGTGGGAATTTGAACGTCAAATGCCCAACCCCCAGGGGAAACTTAAAAATCAACTCCCTCTCCCCAGTATTCCCCGCCCCACATCACACCATGAGACATTATTCCATTTTTGGAAAAGTGACAACCTCAGAGTGAACAACAAAATACTATGTACCTATATACTCCTGACAAAGTTCATGATATATTGTAAAAATGTCGCCCTTAAAGTACCAGTATAAATTATAAGCACCTTTAATGTAGCTAAAAGTGGTTTATCGATGTGTGATCCATGACAATAGGCAATAGGAATTGAGCTGGACGCTATTCACAGCAATGTAGCTATACCCTCACCTAGTTAGTGGGTGTGTCTGGTATGTAACAAGAAGACACCTGTCCATGCATTACGGCTGCCGCACTACATGAAGGGTGTGTCCCACATACAAAATGTAACCTTTATTGTTTATCAGTTTGTGATCCATGACGACAGACAATAGGAACTGAGTCAAACATTATTCACAACAATGTATATATCACATGGGGTGTGTTTGTTAGTGGGAGCAGGTGTGGACTCAGGCTGTAAATTCTAGTTAAATATATGAACCTGAATAATTTGAACTGTCTGGCCCTCCCTTTTTTTCTTGCACCTGTACCTCACACAAAGGAAAAAAGGGAGGGCCAGACAGTTCAGGTTATTCAGGGTCATGTATTTAACTAGAATTTACAGCCTGAGTCCACACCTGCTCCCAGATTGCATACCAGACACACCCCATGTGAGATATACATTGTTGTGAATAATGTTTGACTCAGTTCCTATTGTCTGTCGTCATGGATCACAAACTGATAAACAATAAAGGTTACATTTCGTATGTGGGAAACACCCTTTATGTAGTGCGACAATCTTTATCATTTCAAAGGAAGATCTCTACATGATCTAAATACAACTTAGACCTACAAAAAGGTAATGATTAAAACAAACATGGCTATCTGAGTTTCAGTCCAGCCATTCTGAGAAGTATTCGTAGGTATGTAGCTCAGGAGCAAATTGAAACAGGAGTTTACTCATGAGATGCACTTCTTACAAGAAGTTGTCTGTAGATACTCCTGACTGAAAGCCAGACAACCACATCAATCCCTATATTAACCATTTCTTTTTTAATTACATGTCCATCTCATCTTTAGCTATAACTGATCTTTGCCTGCACAAAGTCAACTCATTTATAGTCATGCTTAGCAGACAGGTGTTCTCTTGTTGCATACCAGACACACCCACTAACTAGGTGAGGGTCTACACTGCTGTGAATAGTGTCCAACTCAATTCTAATTGCCTGTTGTCATGGATCATACATTGATAAACAACTATTAGCTACATTAAAGGCGCTTCTTGTTTGGGTTAATTTATACTGGTACTTAAGAGTACATAATACATCATGAAATTTGTCAGGAGTAGGTACATAGTATTTTGTTATCACGTATGGAATAATGTCCCATGGTGCGGGTGGGAGAGGGTGTTGATTTCTCTGCGTTTGACATTCAAATTCCCACCCTTGCCCGACCCTCCTCCTACTAGGGAGGGTGGGGCATAACTTTGATAGATACATTACAGTGACATGCTCATCAATTGGAGTCATGACATCATCGCATACTGGCCACATGCAGCTCACGTGAGCTAAGCGTGACTGTAATCAATTTCACGTGAACACCTGAAGCGGTACTCGTTATCGATATTATTTCATGCATTATCGCATTATATATAAATAATGCACTTTATATATAAATAATGCACATTATATATAAATAATGCACATTATATGTAAATAATGCACATTATATATAAATAATGCACATTATATGTAAATAATATACATTATATATAAATAATATGCATTATATATAAATGATATGTATTATATACAAATAATGCACATTATATGTGAATAATGCACATTATATGTAAATAACGCACATTGTATGTAAATAATGCACATTATATATAAATAACGCACATTATATATAAATAATGCACATTATATGTAAATAATACACATTATTTATATATAATATGCATTATATATAAATAATGCACATTATATATAAATAATGCACTTTATATATAAATAATGTACATTATATATAAATAAAGTACATTATATATAAATAATTCACTTCTGCATAATTTTGACACAAACGGCACCCCATAGTATCTAGTGCCGCGGATCGGCATATCAATTTTGAATACTGAGCTAGGAGTGGGTTAGGACCATGCTACGGATGGCCAGAAGAAGGCAGTGCAAGCAGTTGTGCTGGGGAAGGATGTCTTTTTACAAACAAAGAGCGACTGTCCATCATAAGGCCATGGGTCTTCACGAATCAAACAAAATTTTAATTCCATGGCTAGCTACCCGATTACAGTAGGTGAATAGTTCGTCAAGAAAATGACTACTTCCTTTCCACAAAGGAGACAATGATCCATTCTCGCTAGTGCATGCCAGTAGCTCACTTACTACAGCTATTTCACAAAATTTTACGCTGCTCACTATAGCTACATGTATGCATCTGCTGAGCTAGCATTGCTTCTCACTATGGATAAATTAATTAGCAGCTCGCAATTACATATCGGCTAAACTATGAGTATTTAATGAAGCCCGAGGATTGTACTGAAGGCCGCTTGACCGTTTGGTGGGGGCAAGGTCTGAGGACGAGACTACCTGGTATCCACTGTTTACGCATGCGTGTAATTACCAGAAATCTTGGTAAATTGTGAACTATTGTGTTATAATGATGTCACGTTTGTTTACGAATCCGTTAACATTTTTGTGTCATGAAAGTACAAAGTGAAGATAGCAGGCTTCATGGCCTGTCGTGATGGTTTTTCGCCAGGTGCATACTTAGGCAGTGATCGGTAGTTCGAAATTCCGCCACCGAAAAGCCTAGAAGGCCACATCTGCAATTGAAAATTGAGCAGCTCACAGTTACTGCCAGGAGAGAGGCGCTTCCGAATTTTTATGGTAAGATTGCTACTATAATCAGGTTCTTTTAGTATGCCTGACTGATTGGAGAACCATTTCAGTAGAAGAAAGTTTAGTTCTTCCGCTTACTAATTATACCACACATGCGCAAACAGTGCATACCAGGCCACAGTAGCACGTGTACTAAGTCAAAGTCCATTCGTATTTGTATATTCGCAATTGAATCGCCACGAAATTTAGAACCACGAAAATTATTTCTAACGACTTCTCAAACTTTTCACGAAAATTTCAACCCACGAAAATAACCCGCTATATGGTAATTGCCCATGTTTCAGGCCATTTAGTATATGTACGCATTTTCTGTATTTCCAGAGCTTCCTGTGTTCTATGGGATTGTTACTGTATATGTTCTATGAACAAATTCTATACCGTGTTACGGTAGTCACACATACTAATCACTCACAAGTCAACCAATTTCCCATGCTCACTTATTACAATCATAGCCCATAATAAAATTATGAAAAGCATTGTTTTCTGGAGAGAGAGAGAGAGAGAGAGAGTCACCATAATTATAGGTTATCAACAGACACATCAAGAGGGGTGGATCAAGGTTTGTTATTCACAGCTTCACTGAAATGTGAATGCTGAACTTTGATTCATCCCTCTGGAACTTTCGCCATTCAGCAATTGCATTTTAGACAGCCAAACTGTAGTAAACAATTTTCAGTCTATTATTAATTCTGGTATATATGGCTGCATCAAATTTTGGGATTAGTACTAATTAGATTCCAACTTTGAATAACTTCCCACCATACTATAGGTAGCTATGTAAGTGATGATGCTTACTGCTGATAGCAGCTGCTATGAATTACACTTCTCTTTGAATGGGCATCTATCCACCCCTGTCTGCCTATATGTACTCCAGTGTACAGTACTGCATACTGCTACCTAGCTACATGCATGAAGGCAGCTATTCCAGGTAGTTCCAGAGTGTAGGATTGTCCGTGATAATATATATATAGAAACTTAAGTGTGACCAAAATTTTAATGGTCACCAGTGATCTCACCAGAAATTAAAACCAAGTTGTGCAAAAGTGGGTGTACATTCTTTGGTAGTCCATATAATAGCTGTTTTTGAATAGTATGGCTTGGGGTAAGTGCTGTAATTACAGTAGAAGCGTACTCAATGGTACTATGAATATCATAATTGCCATTCAAAACCAAATGGTGCTCAGGTGTTTAGTCTCGTGCCCAGACATCCAGGTTTAGGTAGTTCCAGAGTGTAGGATTGTCCGTGATAATATATATATATACATGTATATTGAAACTTAAGTGTGCCCAAAGTTTTAATGGTCACCAGTGATCTCACCAGAAATTTAAAACCAAGTGGTGCAAAAGTGGGTGTACATTCTTTGGCTGTTTTTGCGGCTTGGGTTAAGTGGTGTAATTACAGTAGAGGGTACTCAATGGTATGGGTTATCAACAGACACATCAAGAGGGGTGGAACAAGGTTTGATATTCACAGCTTCACTGAAATGTGAATGATGAACTTTGATTCATCCCTCTGGAACTTTCGCCATTCAGCAATTGCATTTCAGACAGCCAAACTGTAGTAAACAATTTTCAGTGTATTATTAATTCCTGTATATATGGCTGCATCAGATTTTGGGATTAGATTCCAACTTTGAATAACTTCCCGCCATACTATAGGTAGCTATGTAAGTGATGATGCTATACTGCTGATAGTAGCTGCTATGAATTACACTTCTCTTTGAATGGGCAGCTATCCACCCCTGTCTGCCTATATATACTCCAGTGTACAGTACTGCATACTGCTACCTAGCTACATGCATGAAGGCAGCTATTCCAGGTTTAGGTAGTTCCAGAGTGTAGGATTGTCTGTGATAATATAATGTACCGTATAGCGGGAATTTTTCGCATGGTGCAAATTTCGCGCTTTTCGTGCCCAGGCCGATTTTGCAAAATAAGAACTGTGAAATTTTGAACCAGTGAACTTTTGAACTGCCAACACGTGGAGCTGCGGTCTGTTTTGCGACACCAATAAGATGGCCCTCTATTGCTATATCAAGATGGTAGACGTCCTTCCAGCTTCCAGTGGATCTCTGTCTGCTTCTGTTAACCCCGCGGCTATAAAGGATGCTGATTACGGCCACAGCGAAAGTATCGACCCGGTAACGAACTTCCCTCTGGCACGGCAACTCTTCACCAACAACAGCGGCCCAGATATGTATGGTAGCCTCTCACCATCGCCTCAACATAAAAAGACACTCGGTCGACTCGGTCTGCCATCTTTCTCTTTGACGCGTGAAGAGTGAGTTAGTTGAGCGGCGCTAGGCGTGACAGGACGAAGGGGCGTGGTCAATTATTATTCGGGCTGACGCGAAAATAAAAACTGTGAGTTTAAAAACTAAAGCCGTTTTGGCATTTTCACGAAAATATGCACCTGCGAAAATTTCCCGCTATACTGTATTATCACGGACAATCCTACACTCTGGAATGTATATATATATATTGAAACTTAAGTGTGCCCAAAGTTTTAATGGTCAGCAGTCAGCTGTTTTTGCATAGTATGGCTTGGGTTAAGTGGTGTAGGTACTCAATGGTACTATGAATATCATAATTGCCATTCAAAACCAAATGGTGCTCAGGTGTTTAGTCTCGTGCCCAGATGTCCATGCCCTCCTGGCAAAGGAGGTCTGGTACCTTGATCTAAATTTCTTGTCATGGAGGCGTGTACCGTGAACGTATAATTGAAAGGTACTTGCACCAAGAATGCAATTATCAGAGCAAGATGGATGTTCCTATCTGTGCTATTTGTTGTGCGACTCTACCTTTATGTAATCAGCGACGCTCTCTAAACCCCGAAGCATCAGCCACTAACAAAAGGGCGGTGAATTTCTAGGTTTCAGTCATCAACTCGGAGCTTGAGTTAGCTGGCTGTGCTGGGATGGCGGGTGGCACGAGGATACAGTATTGCCTTGTCATAACTCCTCACAGAAAGTGAAAGTAGAGAAACCCTAGGTTGAAAATCTTAGTTTTTACCCAGATTAGTTTCAATCCTCTGTGACCCCTCCTTCATGCCAAACATTACATTACAGTACATTATATTACATTACATTACACCCCCCTTAAATCTTTATAGAGTATATTACATCGTGTCACAGAACATTGTCAATTTTTCTTGTAAAAGAATGGATCTCACAATAGCTATGCAAGTACTGAAGCCAACAGTGAACTTTGCATCGAGTCTAGAACTGGGCAAGACACGGGCTGGCTCGAGGTTCTCAAAATACAAAAGCCAAGTCAAAATCAACTCTCAGCAATTGCAGACAAAATGATTGACTGCTGATAGCTACAGTAGTATGCAGTTTAGCTACACCCTTCAAGCCACAAAATGATAGGTTGGAAGGTTGGTAAGTCATAGCTGGTCCTTGAAACTGTGTTGTAGACACAGACATCTGTCTCCTGAAGGTCCAATCGTGTTCTCGTAGCATTTTCAGCAATTTCATGGGGCGATGTGGCTCCCGAGCATTCTAGTGACGTGGTTTTGTAATCTATATTATATGTACCACGTGCCCATTATGTCATACCTCTCTGCGAGGCCTCAAGTACACCTGCTTACTTAAATATATCTGCATTTCTTAGTACATACATCTCACCAGGGATTGTATCTGTATGGCTTCTGGAGATACAGAATTCCAGCTGGTATAGTTTGCTAGGATTCATAATGATACGGATATTAAAACACAAAACAGGGAATTCTACAGCCATTCTCCACCTGAAACCTGGTTGTGTCAGTGCTAAAACTGCTATTAGTTTATAGCTATGTTTTTTTTTCCTTACAGCAATATAATATACATGATGGACATCTGGACCATCATGATGGACTTCAGGACCATCGCCGCATTAGTCATTGGTGGTGTACTTGTCATTATCTTCATCTGGAAAAAGGGCTGGTGCCAGAAGCCACAGGTTTGTGGTTTAACTTGACATTAAATACTAGTAAGATGTTGTAATCATCAAGGGGCAAGCCTGATCGAGCGTTGTGCGATTGCTCAAACACTGAATGATACATATTCATACAATATAGCCATGCAGGTGGTGTCGGGGGATGTACATAGCTGTGAGGTTCTGAGTGATACATATTTCAGGATGTGAACAATATCATGGTACCTAATCTTGCTGGTGCCTGGCCTGCCTTTACATAGAGGTTTGTGCTGCTCTTCTCGCTCATTGGCTCTCACTCTCCTCCAGACTATACATCTGTACCTGCAGTATTTATTTCAGAATCAGCTGGTTGCTTTGTTTTGCCTCCCTCCCCTACAAGCATCCCCCCTCCCCCCCTGAAACTAAACTTCTTGAACGTACATGTACCTGCTACTCTTCTCTGTCGATGGTGCTCTCTCTCCTGTTGGTGCCTGGCCTCCGTACGTTGTCGCCTAACAAGTACCCTAGCTGCGATGATATCTGTTACAGTGCTCCAGACAAGGGAGTAAAAAAGTGTGATTTCCATATTTTTGTTTATATCTCACATTATACTTTTGATAAAGCCAATTCAATGTCACATTATTAGTAACCAACTTACTACTGTTGTAACATAATAATTTTTTTGCCATACACTGAAGCATGATGAAGCTACAGGACCCAATGTAACCTCAATCGGTGAACGCCTTTTTAGCATTTCTCTTCTGAGATCATGGAGATTCAGACCTTAAACTGAGGTATTATTTTGTGATGGGTGTTTGAAATGGCAGAAGCATTTTTCTCCAATGAATATTGGGCTTCAAGCCTGAAACCGTGAGTATCACTCACTGACACACTAACCTATATTTAACCCTAACATAAATAATAATATACTCATGTTGCTGCCATAGCGCTTACGCCATTGACCACGCACCCACAGACGCAGGCGGAGCTTGTAAGACCTCCAGTCAGAGGACAAGAGCAAGAACAACCAGAGACCACACAATCCTGATCACCATACAATTCCTTCTTCCTAGTCTCCCATATCAATAATACAAAGCTCTTAACTAGCTTTAATAATGCTTTAAAATCATCCCTGTTCCAATTCTCAAATCCTAAAATAAAACTTGCCTTATTAAAATTATCAAGTGTACTAAACTCCCCAAACCTCCCCCCCAATAGATTTTCTAATTCTACCATGAAATTATTTCTAATGCTGTCATATGCTGGACACTCCCAGAGAACATGTACCACACTCTCACATTCACCCCTGCATAAGTTACACTGCCTATCATCATTTTTACCCCTATGTCTTCCTAACTCTTCATTCAGACCGTTCGTACCTGACCGAAACTTAAACAATAATCTTGTACCCGGATCACCTACCCCCTGCAAATAATTCTTGAATTCTATTTCCTTACAGAAAGACTTGTACAGATTCAACTTAACTTTAGTATTCAAGCTGTCATTAAAGTCCTTGTATTCTCTATCCCTCAACGCTTCGTCTACCGTATCTAAAAACAAATTAATATTATCTGCAGCTAATACCTCTTGGCTATCTAAATCTAACTGCAGCAGCAATTCATTAATTACTTTCATCCAAGTTTTCCTTTGACTACCTCTACATGGTTTCACTTCCCACTCAGCATCTAATAGTACTCTAGGATACCGCTCATTATCCAACTTATTGACTTTATACCACCACTTAAGTTTGCTTCTATCCCTCCTCCCTTTCAAGGACTCTAACCCCATATCTCCCCTTACCGCTTCATTACACGTTTTGGAAGAGCAGCCAAGTATCTTCTTAGCTGCTCCTAGCTGAATGGATTCTAAGGAAGCTGTCTGCCGTTTATTACAAGCCCACACTTCACTACCGTATTCTAAAGTAGGACGAAGTACTGAAACTAACAATAATCTCCTTGCAACGGTACTGATATTTCTATTACTGACAAACCGGTGCAAACGATTAAGCTTTTTCTTCCCATTATCAATTACCTTCTGTACATGACTATCCCATGACCCATTCTCAGCAAATTCAATCCCCAAGTAACAGTAACTTACAACCCTTGGAATTACGTTATCTCCCCACTTCCACGCACACATATCTGTAATAGCCACCTTAGAAAATACCACAACAGCACTCTTTTTGATGTTAGATTTCAACCTCCATTTGTTACAAAACCCTTGTACTACATTAATCAACTTTTGTAAATCCTCCGCATTAGTAGTTAAACCAACAAAATCATCTGCAAACATTAGTCCCCCAACCTTAACATCATTCTTAATGATTATACCAAGCCCAGCTTTCTCAACCTCATCTAGTAACTGATTAATAAAAATGGAAAATAGGATAGGCGATAGACTACAACCCTGTGCTACCCCCTGGCTTATATCAAATGGTTTGGATTTTTCCCCCTCCAGTAAAACAGCACTCTCTGTAATGTCATACATCTTCTTAATAACTCTCCACATCCTACCCCTAACACCCAATTCCCACAACCTAAACCATAAACCATCGTGCCAAACCGTATCAAAAGCCTTCTGGATGTCTAAGAAAAAAGCATAAGTGTATTTTCCTTCTCTTATTCTGCCTTGTATGATCTCGTTCAAAGTATAGACATTATCAACACAACTTCTTTTCGCTCTAAAACCTGCCTGCCCCTCATGAAGAGCCTTTTCCGATTCTAATCTTATTACCAAGCGATTATTTAAAATCTTACAAAACAGTTTACCAACAACGTTCAATAGAGTAATGCCTCTGTAATTACCTGGATCCTCAACATCACCTTTCTTATACAAACTAACAATTAATCCTTGCCTCCATTGTTTAGGAATACCCTCTTCTGTCCAGACTACTTCATATAAAGCTTTCAACAGATTCGCCATTCCAGAGCCACCATACTTAAAAAGCTCCCCAAGCCATCATTACCTCCAGTTTTGTTATTCTTTAGACTTTTCAAACACTTTTTAATTTCGGCATAACTTATATCCCTGTCTAAAACCTTATCCTTCCGTGCACTAGACATCTCGCTGTACTCTGTCACCTTACTCTCTACATGCTCTCTCCAGCTATCATCAAACTGATCATCTACTGATGCTGTACCCAGCTTACCGTAATGCTCATGTAGAACTTCAAGCTTCCCCTTTGTACTGGTTACGCATGAACCTGAACTACTCCTTAATGAAGCAATGCTCTTACGACTACCCTTTGAAGTCCTGCCAACAAATGCCCAAAATTCCTTCTTGTTTACATCAAAATCTTTATTAGCCTTTTCAATCACCTCATTCCAACTATCTAACTTCTTCTTACGTACCAATTCCTTGATTTCTGAACGTAACTTGTAATACTGTCCCCATTTATCTTCCCTACCACTCTGAATCTCTTTGTAAACCTGTCTTCTTAACCTAATCTTATCTTTAATCTCTTCATCCCACCACCTCGCTGCTTTGCCACACACTATCACCTTTTCCCCAATTTCTTTTGATGCTACCCTCTTCACTGTGTCTTCCCAATCCTGAACCACTGCCTTCACTAATTCCGACCCCCTTAACCCCTGGTGCTTCCTTGTCTGTATCCTTTCTTGAAATACTTCTAATTCTACGCTCAAAGCTTCTTGATACTGCTGCCTCACTTCCTCCTCTTGAAATCTTTCAATGCGCCATTTCTTAATTACCCGCTTTTGCTGCTTAGCAGTTTTTACAGTCCGACCCAGTTCCATCCATACTAAAAAGTGATCCGACTTCCCTATATCGGTGTCATCTACCTGCACACTCCCTGAAACCTGCAACAAGTTGGAATCAGTAACTATATAATCAATGATAGACTTCTGCTTCAATGAAGGCCTAGCTCTAGTCCACTGTGGTTCCACATTGAACTCACGACCATTACAAATTACAAGCTCAACCTCCGTCAAAAAGGAAATCATCCTGTTACCACTCGCATTGCATTTTCCTTCTCCAAACATACCTATTACATCATCTAGTTCAGAAGATCTTCCTACCCTAGCATTAAAATCACCTAGAAGCACAACCTGACCACGCTCCTTCATACGCAGCACATCCTCTTTCAATTCCTCGTAACTGCTTTCAATAACTGAAACACTCTCGCTATCCGTAGGCATGTAAACACAACCCAAAAATAAAGTATTCCTACCGTTTTCACCTTTCACCTTGATCCACATACTTTGTTCGTAGCTAACATCCTTAATAAGCTCTACTCCACTGGCTAAGCACTCCTTTACCAAGAATCCTACTCCCCCCTCTCCCCTCCTACTCTCCGAAGAACCTTGCCTAGGATTCCCAAACCATTTGTACCCATCTACATAAATATTTGATTCCTCTTTTTCCCATGACTCCTGCCCAGCACAAATATCTACGTTATTTTTCTTCAGCACCCCAGCAACCTCCTTCTGTTTACGCTGACTACATAAAATCTTAACCCTTACCAATCCCAAGATATTGCCATTAATTTTTTGCTTAATATTTGTCAATTTCCCCAAAGTCCGCACTGTTCATGTATGGCTTCTATATTGGCTATCTATTGAAAAATTCCAAGGTGAACGACTGAAGGTAAAAATGTGTCTGGAGTTTCCCTATCTACCAGATTTTAAACGTAGTGTTATATTGATAATGGCAAATGGTACTAAATGTCATGATTGTGATAGGCAACCACTGGTTACCACTTATTCATGAATGAATATCTAAATGTCCCAGGATGTCAAGTGTGCCACTATTGCATGAGGTCAAGTAGAGCTAATAGGTATCGTGGCCAAGACGGTTGCTCATCCCAAACGACTTGCTGTCATCCCAAGCTTTTATCGTCCCAAGCAACTTGCTCTTGGCGAAAGTGACTTGTTCTCGTCCAAAGCGGTTCTTGTCCCAAGTGACTTACCTTTGTCCCAAGTGACATGTTCTCGTCACAAGCAACTGGCTCTCACCCCAAGCAACATAGCACAAAAAGCGGAGGCGTAGCAAGCACGTGTTATGTGTTTATTGTTAAAAGGCGTGGCAAACATGTACACAGATGGCTCAAACAGGTCAGCTAACACCCGCCAGTCTCGACAGTAAGTGCAGTACAGTAGATAAATGACTGTAGAATTGTAAGATTACAGGTCGATACAGTTATTCCCCAGACCCTTCCTTCATGTGGCAGGGTAAGGGGAGGCTGGAGGCAAGGCTATACATTTTATACATATATTCCAGCTGCACTCAGCAGAACTACAGAATTTATGTACTCAAACTTTTACTCTTACAGTCATTCATCTACTGTACTGCACTTACCATCAAGCCCGGTGAGTGTTAGCTAACTTGTTTGAGCCATCTTCTCTGTGCTTGATTTCCACGCCTTCTCTATTAAATTTTATTAAACACATATCACGTGCTTGCAACACCTCCACCTTTTGTGCTAAGTCATTTAGGACAATAAGTGCTTAGGACGAGAAGCACTTGGGACGAGAGCAAGTTGCTTGGGACAAGAGCAAGTCACTTGGAACGAGAAACGCTTGGGACCAGAGCAAGTCACTTGGGATGAGAACTGCTTGGGACGAGAGCAAGTCGCATGGGACGAGAACCGCTTGGGATGCGAGAGCAAGTTACTTGGGACATGTAGCGTGGGATGAGCGATCGTTTCGGCCACGATAAATAGGTCATTCTGATCACAGCACCGTAAAAATAATAGCTAATGTTGGTTTGGCACTTTGTTTAGAACAGAAAAGTATCCTTCATAGCTCAGTGCATGCCACTTATAATTAGAATGAAAAAAGCTCTCTTACCCTCCATTGCCACTTTGACTAGGGCTGGTGCTGTAATTAGAATTATTACGGTACGGTATCTGATTCAAAGAACATAACTCCACAACCTTCGAATGTATGGTTGGGTAACACCCCTCAAAAACCCATTTGTGAGTATGGAGGTGTGATGCTAATGATTCGGCTTGAATGCAGTAGATTCTCAATGAAGTTCCCAAGCATATCTTGTATGGAATGATGGTATGCGGGCTCTTCACAGCAAAACAATGATATAACTAGACTCTCCTTGTTGTAGAGATGGGAGACACTAGAGTATCTTATAACACGTGCAGGACATCCCCATCATAGGGTGACTGGTTCCCAATAACAACACTCCAATATAGCCAGGAGCTGTAAACAAACTTCCACCGTATATATACTGGTTGGGATCTTTGCCAGCTAGAAGTACCAATCGCCAACTCTATGCGGGATTTTTCAGGAATGTTATAAGTCTCTATCTCCCTCTCAGCCTTTTGTTGTGCGCTGTACTGCACTGCAAGGTGGGAAAGAGACTGGAAATTAGGCTAGGGAAAATCCTGTTACCGGTAACACTCTTAGAAAATCCTGCAGAGTTGGTGATTATACTTTCTACTGTAGCTAGGTTTTTTGCAACTTAAAAGAGTATCCTACCTGTAGCTTGCAGTTTTGAAAGTGGTAATTTTAATTTCTGAATGGCATTTCAGGTGACTTTAAGGAAGCTTATTTTAAAGACTAATTTATTAACTTAATATTGGGTTAATTAACCTGCAGTTTGTATAATTTCATATTCAGAAAAAGGAGCCTGAGATGATGGGATGCTTGGTATATGATGAGAGTGCAACCAAAAATCTTGTATCAGGCCATGATCATTCTCCTGGAAAACAATCAGCAAATTTGCCTTTTGGGACAACAGTGCTGTGGAAGAAGAATGAACTCAGGGTGTACTTCATGGACGATGTACCACTTAGCCATAAGTGGAAAATTGATGGTGACCCTATCAACAGGGATTTAATCCTGAATTTGGCCAATGTGTGGAGGGATGAAACCCGCTGTGGTAGTGTTCCAAAATTTGTGAGGGCAAATTCAATAGAGCAGAGTGATATTAGGGTGAAGTTTGAATGTAAGTCACTATTGCACATATAGCTACATATGCTACTTATTTGCACCAGTATACTACTTATTTTGTATGGAAACATATCTCACTAGCTGTAGTTATGCTGCTTCTTTTTTGATTAGGTAAAGGTGGTAGCCATTCCTATATTGGAACTCTCGCTGAAAATTACCCTAATAAACAAACTATGGTTCTCAATCTTGGTGTTGGTGAAGATAACTACAAGAAGCACCTAGTTCGTCATGAGTTTGGGCATGTACTAGGGCTAGGTCATGAACAACAGAGTAAAAATGCTCCAAAAGGTCTTATCATTAAGCAGAAAGTGATAGACTGGCTAATGGAACAAGGGATGACTGAAGAACAAGCAAAAGGGAAGTATGACATTGACTATAAGAAGCCACCTCCTACTCAATACTCTGACGAAGTGGCCACCAAACATGATCCCATTAGCATCATGCAATATTGGTTAGTTCAACTTCAGCAAGCATAGCTAATTATCTAGTAAGCTATCACTAGCCTTATCCCAGTCTCCACTCCACACTTCTTGTTTTGCATATAATAAAAAGCATGTTTTTTCATCCATGTAAAAAAGTTGCTGAGTGGAAACTGGCAATGAGGCTAAACAATCACTTCAGTATATGGTGCTCCAGAACAAGAGAGCAAAGTTAAGTCTTTTTAAGTCTATGTACAGTGAATTGCAAAGTATATAGATGAAGTTTAATATCACAAAAGTAACCCTTTTCTACTTGTAGTGCTTCACCAGGGGGGGAGGTATTGTCTCATAATTTCTCTGAAGAAATTTACTTGTCACTGTGATTTTGCTTATTTCTAAGAGTTAAGAAAAACCCTTACACACAATGTAGCCTTTATGAAGGGGCAATTTTTTGGCCAAGATTTCCAAACTATCACAAGATGGCAGACCAAAAGGTGTCATTTTGAGCGGTAAAAGGTTTAGCCATAGCATTCTATAAACTTTTGAGTTAAACGACAAGCTCATGCATAATTAATGATTAGCCTAAAACTGCTTTTTTCCCCTAGCTTTGACATGGTTTATTAGTGGTTTGATAGTCAGGAATATAATTAATTGGCTCATTAATAATCTTATGAATATGATTAATTGACTCGTTCAGCAATGGCTGACTTGCTAGCACAATAATGCTTAAAAGTCAAATTGTCATTTTATAGCAAAGTTGCAAGTTATTGAGAAGATGCCTAGTCCATTAATGATATTCATTGATAGCTGGATCAGATTGTGTGAGATAGGAGTCGAGTGCATGTGCTGCATGGGAAGTGGAAATTATTCCTTGAATAGTTGGGCAGTAGGAAAGATGAGTGGGGGGTTTTCAGTTGGCCACTGTTCCTACTTGTATCAGAGTTCTATATTCCCAAAGTTGAGGTCTTAACTGCTTACCAACAGGGTTGTAGCCGCCAGATTTAAAGCGGTCCGTTTGGATGCATGCATCGTGTATTAAAGCACACGTGATTCTCCTGAGGTTGTATCAGATGCAACTTTAGGGTAAAATAGCTGTCAATAGCATGGATCTTCTATTACTTACATACATAATAGATGATCTATGGCAATAGTTCAGGTATAGCCTCATTCCCAAGCTGGGTGGATGTCTGGGACAAGGCTACGGCTGCGAAGTGGTTCATTATAAATGCCCGCATGCAGTACGGACATTTTTTCTATTTTTCCAGCGGCCAGGAAGCGCTCTCTTACATCTCGTTGAGCTGCATTACAACAGCAGTGCTGTTGGTGTGCTACTAAAATAATTCTTATGCTTGGGCATGCAAAGGTTCCTATCATGAAATGGGAGGGTCAGACAAGCCTCATGTGCATATGTAGGTATTTGCATTCCGTTGTCGCGTGCAAACAAAAATACAAAGTTATTCGACTAAGATATGGAGTTAGCTAGATACGGAGTTAGCTAGCAAGAAACGGCTGTAACTCACTACAACAGCGGGGTACAATAGGGCTCAATCAACGGATTTACTTACCTTCCAATGACAAGTCCTAAGATACAGGAGAAGAGTCACATTCTAGCACATGCAATGGTGAGCGTGGCATGCCAGGTTCAGAATGCATGCCTATGCTGTGCTTTACCATCAGAAACAGGCTTGAGCTGCTCCTGGAGACGTTTCTTCAGCTTTCTTGAAAATCTCCCCAACACATGTATGGTTGTAAATAATATGGGATAACGCCCATCTTGATAAAAGTTATACAAAGTGTTTCTTTGATATTTTTGCAGATATTTGGGTACATAAAACACTTTAAACTCCAAATTTGCTCTCTTGCTCTGGAGCACTGTAGCTAATGGATTTCAGATGATAATTATGGTGGGATTAAACATTTGTGTTGCAGGATTGATAAGGACTGGATTGATCCTAACCATGCCTATGCACGAAAACATCCAACCATTCTTACACGTGGTATGAACATCCCCCCGAGAGACACTCCCTCGCAATTAGACCTAGAAGAAATCAAAAAAAGATATACAGGTAAGTATACCTTCTTCCACTACATTTGCATAAGGTACAGGCTCGAGGTACTCGTGGGTAATGCCAGAATGTACAATCGATCCATATTTAGTATTGGTACGTTAATTATATTTACTTACACTACACTGTATGGGTGAATCAAAGTCACTGGTAGTAGTTTCAGTCAATATACTCTGTATATAAATATCCTTACATGTATACCGCTCTGTATTATAATTGCCGGATAAAAATTGCCAAAGTGGTATTGTAAGCTCAATAAGCTTTGTTGTAAGCTCAATTTTTATGCATTGCTCTCCTCCCTCAACATGCAGAGTTGTATCAACAGCCAGATTTGGATTTGCCAGGTCTGTATGCACCTGTTACTGCTTAATTTTGCATGGGTATATCAAGTAACAACTAGCTATTTCAGTATAGTCTGTACGGTGTGAATAATACCATAGATTAAATTCAACCACTGCATGTCCACAAGTGTCTATTAGAGCTAGTCATGCCTATTGTGGCAGCAACTACCGGTTTGCCTAGCTATATAATTAAGGACGTTGGTTATCAGTCCGGCAGGAATTCAATACATTGACATGGGGAAAGCACGTGCATACTCATTCGTACACTATAGCTTGTAGCTCAAAAGTGACACAACCTAGCAAGCTCCAAACTCAACGGTTAACCCGTAGCCCATAGCCAAACCCTAGCTCTAACCTAACCTAACCCTAAACCTTCCCCTAAACTCTAACCATGGACTGCCAGACCAATTGCCACTTCATATAATTAAAGGTTTCCCAATTGTATCATCTCTTGTAAAGGACCAAAGTCAGCACTGACACAGGCTCTAAAATCCTGTGCTAGATTTGAGAGACAGTACTTACACTCTTCTCAGTGTAGCAGTATAGGTAGAGTCTATATGAGATCAATTACTGGGTAACTGGTAAAAGCAGAGGAATTAAAATAAAGTTTTGATCCTGTAGCTTCATTTCTAAGCCACATGAAGGGGGAATTAAGCGGCCTGATATGTTCATGCATGTGCAACAAATTACAGAAAAGCATCAATGTATTTGTCTGTGAACTGGTCTATAGTCACATGGCTCAGTGTAGTACAGAGATATAGTGCATATACGCAATAAACGAAAGAACTAGTTCTTTGCTTACCTGCAGTTGAAATGGCTTATACAAAGCTCGAGGGCTGGAATATACTACTTGTTACCATGAAAAGGATGAAAATGCGCCTCCCTTTGTTGTAGTAGCAATTTTTTCACACTTTAGACGTAATACTGAAGCTCTAAGCCTTCTAAAGGTAAACAAATTTAACTACCACTCGCATTAATTACTTACTGTCAGCCAAATGATGTGAAGAATGACACAATGGATAGTTGAAACTGTCAAAGAAAGAACTGTAACCACTCGCCACTATTAAACTGATTCTGAAAAACCAAGGTCAGAGTGCTGAAGGAAACCTCTTAGCTTGTATGATCTGACAGGACTAACAAGTGTACGCTAAACTTTTTCCATTCGGCCGAGATTGCAAGCTGAGCAAAAGAAAGGTGCTAGTGCATAGCTTACTACCATCAGGAGCTTATGAGAACCGCAATCTGGCTATCTAGCTCAATCTTTACTCAGCAATGAGACGTAACCTCATATCTGGAGTGCATTCTTTCTCTTCTTGGAGTACTACAGTACAGGCATTATCAGGAATATTAGTCACATACTTTTTAGCAGTAAAAGAACTCTCTCATGAGCAATCTATTGGTGCTATTTCCGTTTCAATATGCATGTTTATTGTACACTCACAGTACCACTGTATAGTATTTTCTATAAGGCGAGCTGTCCAATATGCAGTGATATTGGACGGCCTGTTTTATCAACTTGTTGAACCGGCCATTTAGGATCAATGTACAATAAATTCCTCATTGAATGGGTAACCGTCCAATATCACTGGACATTGGATTCGTCTTGCTTGTATTTGGCTCGTTCTTCAGACTCACCCAAATACTGCAGACTCGTCCAATATCCAGTGATATTGGACGGCTACCCATCCAATAAGGTATATGTATTGAGGGGTCAAAAACTGAGATGACATCACTGCTAAGTATGGGCAGAAACTACGCCAAACCGCCAAATTTAACTCTTTGCAAAAGTTTCCAGCTATATTGTATTGGGCAAGTACTCAGCTTAAAAAATTAAGTGCTTTGATGAGTCACTTGACTTTTTCTTGTATATACCATAAGAACTTTGTTTCTTGTTTCTTCAGTTCCTGGTGGCGATGGCCATGGTGGTGATGGTGGTAATGGTGGTGTGACTACGAGAGGTACTGTACTACTGATGCATGCATGATCTATTGCAAGGCTTACACTATTGGATGTGTCTGTATCGTGCCAGGCTAGTACTGTGTGTGTTCATGTGTAGCACATGCAGTGACACATTGTTACAGGCAATAATAGTGTTTTCGTCACTCGCATAAAACAACAAAATATTTTATGTAATACCAGCAAATGAGGTACTGCAAAAGGAAACAACACAGAGAGCAATACTAAATGCAGTAACTGTTCTTCCAATATACTCATGTAGAGAGCAGTACTAAGTATGGGTAATCACATATCATTACAGTTCCTATAGGTACAGCCTTTGTTGAACTAAAAAGTGTGCGATTACAAAATGTGTGCGATTATGGAAATAATTGCACTCTTATCTATAGGGGTAAATGTATTGTTACTAATATAGTATGTGATTAATGCAGTAACTGTTCATGTAACAGCACCCGAAAGTAGCGGAAATCAAAAATTGATGGCTTGTAAATTAACAACTTATATTAGGGTGGCATCCATTCCAACTAGGGCATACTATATTATTATACAAGGCACAGCACTCAAACACGCAGTTGTCTGTAAACAAGTCTAAAACAACTTTGCTGCCTCCAGTCAACTGTAGATTGAAGTGTTACATTTAGTAGTCTTTGTAGTCTCTTTCAGCTTGTAAGGGACCCCCTTATGTTTGGACTCAATTATTCTTATTTCTGTAGGTAGTAGCCTAGAACATGCCTGTATGTGCACGCAGTAGCTAGCTAGTGGTTCCTTTGTTTCCTTGGTTCTCTATAATAGATAGATAACCTTATTACCCCGTGCCGCATATGTAGAGGCGGGGTTAAGCAATCGGTTTTGTCCGTCTGTCTGTTCTAAAAAAAATAGAATATCTCTCCAGTAGGCAATTTCACACGTTTAGCGCCTTAAAAACACAGTTTTAACGATGAAATTCACAGTATCTTAGTGTATGTGTACCTGATAGTCTCAAAAGTAGTTCTGTTCTCCACATTTCCAGGATACAATAGACCATTAACACTTTTTGTCTGTGTCCTATCCAGCTTACATAACCTTCGCTGGGAGTGTGTGTCCCTAGATCCCTCTACAATACTTCTCATGAAGAAGCTTTCATTAACTCTGTACACATGCTATGCCCGGGCACCTTTGGCATCCTAGTTATGCCATTGAACATATGATTTAGCCTCGTTCCCAGGCTCCACTCCCCAGCATTTCTCGCACCGTTCTACACAGTGCGAGAAAAGCTGGGGAGTGGAGCCTGGGAACGAGGCTACATATGATTATCATGAAGAGAAAGACACGCATACCTGAATTTGCAAAAAAAATAATGCACCAGATCGCTTGGTGCATGTAAGGTACTTGAGCATCATTGAATCCCTCACCTGAGGCTAGGTGTCTGTGCAATAGCCAATTAGAATTCTCCTAACATCCCACAGGTGGGGTGGTGTTACCAATACACATCCTAAATAGGTAATTATCTTCTCCACCTTTAGGTGCAGAGCATCCAAAACCTCAAGTAGTGCCAGAAACTAGTGATCCAGGTACGTTTGTTTGCCTAGATGGTTGTTTAAACTCTTAAAATGACTCCAATTTCAAATGACATACATGTTAGTTACTATAATCACCAGTAACTTGAAACAAGGAAATTCCCAGAAAATATTCTGGGATCCAGCTGGGAATCAAATCCAAGACCTCCTGAATACTAGTCAGGTGCTCATACCACTAAACCACTGGATAGCTGGCAGAGGAACAGAATGTGTCATTTATAAGCCTCAGCCGACTCTAGTGGATTCTCTCTCACCAAGTGTTAGCTGACTGAGCTGGAGATTACAGGTGTTTTTGGATTTCTGTCTCTTTCTCTCTCTCTCTCTCTCTCTCTCTCTCTCTCTCTCTCTCTAACATCACTGTGTGTAACAAGTACCGTACTCATTCTAATTAGCAGTGCATTGCGGGGTGAGCATGACTTGAGTGAATATACACGCAAAAAATGGGAGCAACAGAGATGCATGCACCTGTACAGCATGACTATGGAACACGGCAATGCAAGTACATGCAGTAATGTTTGTGAATATCAAGTATTTCTTGACGGGATGAAAATTTGACTGAGCAGAGGAAGCTAACTGTGCCATTATTCTACATAGCGATGACCTGCTGCAAAACGCATTTTGCAGCAGGTCATCGCTATTTTACCCAGAATTACACCAGAAATGATCTCAGAAGGTTTGAAATCACAAATTTTTCAGAGTCCAGCTTTTAATATGTATTTCCCAGAAGACACTTGCCTCCCAGTTATACCAATTTGTGGTCTCGCAAAGGCTATTAAAGAGTTTGGGAAAAAGAATAATCCCTGAGCCAAGATAATCTGTATGCCATTGTTCCCGCACATTTTTAGCAGTATACATATTCAACCCACTTGCGTACATTAACTCTTCTGGCTTTTAGATAACTGTATCCTGTTTTTACATCATCATCAATCCACAGTAATGCATGTAGTCAGCTCTAGGTCTCTTGAAAAGGTATCTAGTGAGAATTACCTGTTTCTCATCTCATCAGCAGTATCACCACCAGTGGAGCACCCTACTCGTGCTACCCCAGAATTGCCAATTTTTGGTAAGTCACTTGTTGTTATTATGGCATTACAAGATGTTGTAGTACTGTATTGCATCAGTGTCAATAACCTAGAACAAACCAAATGTGTATATAGGGATAGTATATATATATCTTTAAGATTTCATAAGCTAAAGCGGGACTCTACACAGAGAGTTGATGCGCTGCCAAAGGTAGATGCATAGATGCATATACACCGACTCGCATATTTTTGAAAGAACATACTAAATGAGATGCAAAGCATGCCACACTGGTGTAACATGTATACATTTTAATCAGCAAGGTTCTCCAGAAGGCTCTGCAGGTTAGCATATCAATGCACGTACTCCGCCCCTTTGACCAGTATGCACCAAATGAACAACTTAGAAAGTCAACTTACCAAAGCAATAACAGCAAATATCTTTTAAATGGCTCAAGAGCTAGCCTCCATTGGTAACATAACCATAACAGGCTAGTCAGATGCATCTGACCCAGATACTATTTACATGTATATATATATATATATATATATATACTAGGTATACGCATTGTGCAGAGATAGCCTCGCGCAGAGGTATGACGTAAGTTAGTTAGCACAAAACCACACCCACTAGAACGTTTGGGAACTGCATCGCCCAGGCAATTGCCGGAGAAGCTACTCTACACGAATGGGCCTTCAGGATTATATAACACAGTTCCAAGGACCAGTTATGGCTGCTACACGAGAGCAGAGTTGCTTGAAACTCACGTTCGTATCGCTGGCGATCGATCCGCGTACCGTCTGTCTCCAGCGGTCAGATCTCTGCTGAAACAGAGGCTACACAAATTCTAATCGCGTTGGAGCTGTAGTAAGCCTACCTGGGTAAAAAGAAGTGATCGATTTGTCCAGATCTCTGATCCTTCGGGTGTCAAAAGTACAAAGGCGGCATACATGTAACTCATCAGGACACCATCTTGAACACGTGCTTGCCCCCCGGGGCCCCCCCGGGGCCGGATGCGCTTCGTTACAGATGTAGTAACAACACGTATACGGGACGTACAGACATAGTAATAACACGTATAGGGAACGTAACCGGAGATTTAATTGCATTCCTAAGTGTGACGGAAGTTGCGCACATATATATATATATATATATATATATACGCTAGCTGAGATTTCAGCCCACACTGCACGATTAGTTGCCTCGCGCTAAGGCGCTCGGCAATTATATATGAGCGATTTTTTTTATACAGTTGGTACTTCTATTTCCAACAGTATTAGTCATCATTTGCATGCTCCACTCCCAAGCTGTGTTTTAACATTTTGTGAGAACAATGATGGAGTGTGGGAACTTAATGATAATATTTTGCATGGGTGGATCAAAGGCACCACCAGCACTATATGTTTCATAAAGCAATGCTAGGGTATCAACTGCGTAGTGCTTTATGAAATTTCACATAGTGCAAGAAGCACAGTATAGGTCATGAGAAAATGTGAACGTCTACAATTAATAATTTCAGAAGAAGACATTTTGCTACTTAAAGTAGTGATACACATATATAGCTATGTACTTGTGAGCAAGAAAGCACACACACAGCCTACTATAATCAACAAGCCTGATTTGTGAGACTGAGCATCAAGAGCTAGGTGCTGGAGTTTGAAAGGTGCCACATGACACAATACCGTAAGATGGCTAACTAGCATCAACATACAAGACACAAACTATTAGCAATAAACAGCAAAACACTCCCAGCAACTGCAGTATCATGGAGTACAGTAGCTAGTACTCCATATATAGCTGCGGTAGTTAGTACTCTCATTGCTGTGCACTCCTACGACCTACAATCCTTGTCCACACTGCCTTGCAGCTGTCTGCAGTGTACTTTAAACTATACCTGTCCCTGCTAACACTCCACAATTAATTTGTGAATGAGATAATTATTGTTGTATATTGTATGCTGTGTAGCGATCGTCCAAGTCTGTATAGACCTCAGTATGACCATGCTTTCTACATCGATTTTTCAATAATTTGCAAGCTAATAATGGCTGCCTAAGCCTAGCACCATTTGACACAGAATGGTAGGCTAACAGTGTGGCCACATGCACAGGTATACTGAAAGTAGCCATAGATGGAGAATAGAGGCTTACATATGTACATCGCTTTCCAAGGATTTGTGAGCAAAAGCTGCTCCATTTCCAGAGCAATAGATCTTGCAAAATTCAAACCACGTATATGCTCATGCATTACATGAAATATTGCATTTGGGGCTACTAGTCTCGTGTAGCACTCACTTTTGCCTCATACTTTATTTGTCTCTTGCTCACGCTCTCTTGCAATATTTCATGTAGTGGTATGGTATATCTAATACGAAAAGCATTGATTGGACTTCTCTTTATTGTTTTTCTGTCAAGAAATAGCTAGCTGCAGTTCCTTGTAACTATGGGATGGCAATATTTGATCATGAGTTATGAAAGACAGCTTTTTTGCAGCGCTTAAAGATACATTATTATGTACACTATATGCAGGCGACCGGCCCAATTTGCAGATGATACAACTGATAAACTGGAATGACGGAGGCCAGGAGAGACAGTTTTGGCTGTTGCCTAGGATCTCTCATCGTTGGAACACACTTGGTGGAACCTTCGGTATTGAGCAAGGTATTCTTGACGGGTTTCAAATCCAGAACATGCTCAACCAGGAGAACTGCTGCAGGGCTGTCATTCAGAGGTGGCTAGAAAATGGTTCCAACATGTATCCCGTTACTTGGGAAGGCCTATTTAATGCACTTCGAGCTGATGGCACTTTGGGAACGATTGCTGATGACTTACGTAAGGCACTTTCTAACACAACCTCCCCAGGTCTGTAAATACAAGCCAATTATCTACACCTGAGAGCATGACATGATGTTTGTTACGGTTTCTTCCTTATAGCTGCTTCCTCTACTGCTACTAGAGTTGTTCCTGGGGGCCCTCCTCCTCCTCAACAAAGTAAGAGCTCATTAATATTTTTGCACAATGTATAAAGCCCTCTACCCTGCCCTATACTTTCTCCAGCATGGTAGCATAGAGGAATATGAGTGAATGAGGACAATCACAGTTGGTGCATTAATGTTGTAGATGGCTTTGGGATCAGTCTGTGCCATAAACGTATGCTGAAGCACAGTGTGAAAGGCAAAACAACATAGTCCTGTGTACACCCATAATTATGCCGTTAAATCACATAACAGGATCTAGCAAAGCACACACATATCAAAGCTAGGTTATTATATGTGCTCAGAGCTTCCAATTCAACTCCCAATTCAGGTTACTATATGATAGATTCTACTAAACAGCTTGCATTTTCTATTTCAATCGCATGGCTGCTTGTGTTCCACTATAGACTTACCATAGAAGACTATATAATACAGCCTTGGCTCATATGAATAAAGCCGGCCCTCATTTTTTATTTTGATGTGCTTATACACTAGTACAATAGCATACTCACTTGCAGGAACTAAGGGTAGGATCTGTATTTTTTGTCAAAGCACATGTGGCATTGTCAAATGGACATTACATTGACGAGCCCATGCATCCACACATTCGCTATGGTTTATGTGCTTGATTCTGTCATAGAAATTGGCACAATTAATGGTTGTGATGCCTAGCGTGGCTGTCTCTACATCTGTTAGTCCCACCTCTTTTAAAGTAGATGTTCTAGACCCAATATTGGTTATGTAATCACTTTTTGTAAAGAAAGGGATGTCGCAGACAGTTATAGAGATAGTGGAGGACAGTAGTTCTCATTATAACTGTCATTTTCTGTAGTGAAGGAAGCTACGACACTACAATCTATACTGAATAATGTCTACTCACCTGCATGCACTTTGATTCTCTTAGAACTATTAATGGTGGTGTAAGTGCCATGCTCAGGACAATGTGGTATAGTTAGATGTACCTAGATACCCGGATGCTGATAATAATAGTCAACTTTTTGAGTTGGCCTGATTTTTCCCCTAGGCTTAATTATGAACTGATTCAATTTAAGAGATACGAATTGCAGTAATACTGCTAGAGTGCTTTAAGACAGTATCATTTTTGCAGTACATTTGCAACATTTCAAGTAGCTAAGTATACAATAATTCTAGTGTGTAAATACAACAGTTTTGTATGTATAATTTATGTACAAGTTCTTTATATCTTTGTGTCACCACAGCCTCTGGAAATCGAGAATATGACAGATTGCTGGAGTATTCTGACACTCTAATCACTCAACTAGCAGCTGCTTTGTGTTCTGGAACTCTTGCCCAAAAGCTACGTGCTAAGAAACTTATTACATCTGATCTTTATGACAGTGCTACCAACGCTGGTCAAGGAATAACTGAAAAAACAAGGATTCGACCCATTATTCAGTACGTTATGACTCAGACGAAGGAAAACCGTGAAATTTTTCACAAATTCCTGACAGTTCTCCGAGACATTGAAGGACTAGGGGATCTTGTAAAATGTCTGGAAGGTATGAAGCTTAACTGTGACAAAACTTTCCACTCTAATTATATCGTGCCGGTAGCAGTCTATACATCAAAGACAGCAGCCTATGCTCTAACTGCCAATTATGTGCCAACTACCCTGATTGGCAGTTAGAGTATGGGAAACTTACAGAGCGTGAAGTGGGAGGGATATATAGTACAAGCCATGTAGATGATGACATTTTCGTGCTTTACAGGAAACCCGAGGCTTAATCTGATAGACCACTTGTGCTTCATGCTTGCTCATGCTCTATCAGATCAAGCCTCTCATGTATTAAATTTCCTGTAAACCACTCAATGCCATTATCCAACTCTAACATAGAATGCTTAGTTGTAATAATCTGTCAGGAGCTATATTATATTATATTATATATAAGACTTGTGTGCAACAGTTATATTACACATAGTGCATGCAGATAGGCAAAGAGTGTACAACCAATAGTAATTTACCATTGTAACTATTTTATTCCTTTCTCTTATAGTTTAGGGAATTAATATCTGAAGTGGATAACTGTGGATAACAGCCAGCTGTTACTACAATAGTATAGAACATAGTAACCACCATGATAGAGTTGTTAGGTGGCTATAGATAGACTTTGTGCTATACTTTGAATATTTTTGTATACAACAGAATTTTATATTGTAGCTTGATTAGGGTTTTTCTATAGACTGTTTCTACAGTAACATAGATTAAATAGCCTGTGATTTGTTGTTGTAGTGTGTAGTTTTGCAGAGTAAGATATTTTGCTGAAGTAATCTCAAACTTAAGTACTGCGAACGCCCAGCCACACTACAATAGTAGATCTTCTAGAGCCTATGCTATTATAGCAATAGGAGGGCATGCTTTTAAACATTAGTGGCATTAGTTTTTACTAAACAATGGGGTGCCACAGACAGATATAGAGGTAGCAGAGGACAGCAGTTCATCACCATTAATGTCATTTCCTGTAGTGAAGGCAATTCACTGACTATAGGCTTTGTTGCCCTTTATCTCTTAGGCACAATACCTTTAAAACCTGTTGTTAAAGCTATTTCATCCTTTTTTACCCTTTAATAATGATTCTGCCTTTTATCACTTTTAAGCCAAGTTTGTTGTCTTCGTTCCTTTCAATTTTTTACTCAAAATGTGTGTCGTGTGTGTCTTTAATTTCATGTGTGTGGGGTAATGCTGGAGACTGCATGTATGAGTACATAGAATTTGAAGTAGGATGCCCTTTTAATTTTCAGGGACATAAGTGACAATTGCTTAAGTAAGACTACTAAGTGGCTGTGTAGTAGCAGAGAGTTGCATGAACAATGACGATAATTATTTACCTAGAAAATGCTATGTTCAAAAGCTTGATCTAGATGTAGTCATAAGCCTTTATGAGCCATACCAGTCGTTCTTGAGTGTGTTCATCAGTTAATGTTGCTGGAGAGCATCACTGAAGTACATGTACCACATCAGCAAGTTGCTAAATGGGAAAATTGTCCATTTCTTAAGCTAGGCTAGCACAATAATGACTGAAGCGATTACAATAATTCAAACAGAACATTTTTCTTAGCCTCATTCCCAGCCTCCACTCCCCTGTTGTTGTTTTTTTGCACGGAGTAAAACAGTTGGGGAGTGGAGCCTGGGAACGAGGCTAAGAAAATATTGCATTTGAATCATTGTAATCACTTCGATTGCTTCGCTTTCCTTGAGAATGCTATGATGTACCCATAGAAAGGCTCCTCTTCCCAGCTTTTTAGCAAACTGTTTGGCATTGAACATCCAGCTACATGGTTACTATATACACATGCAAGTGAAAAAATTAGATTGGTTGTACTGCACTTGCACTCAAGGTAAGTGTGTGTGCATACAATATGAATATGCTGCTTATCACATTAACATTCTTATGGTATTGTACATGTAATACTTATTCATGGGGTCATTGCACAGGACAGGTCATTGTCAGGTGTTTAAATTATGATGGGTTCTTCTATAATAATAGGATTGCTGTAATTGATGGTTTATTATACTCCCGATTCTATAATGGTATATTATATGTATGCTGTATGCAGATGACCGGCCCAATCTCAAGGCGATACTACTGTTAAAATGGAATAATAGAGGCCAGAAGAAAGAGTTTCCTAAGATATCTCCGCATTGGAACACACTTGGTGTCACCTTTGGTATTGAGCCTGCTGTTCTGCATGGGTTTCAAGTCCAGAACATGCTCGACCAGATGTCATTGAGCTGCTGCAAGGCAGGCATTCAGAGGTGGCTAGAAAATGGCTCTGAAGATTATCCTGTTACTTGGAAAGGCCTACTTGATGCACTTCGAGCTACTGGTATTCTAAATGAGATTGCTGGTGAATTAGAAATGGCACTTTATAATTCAACCTCCCCAGGTCTGCAAATATAAATAATTACCTGAACACCTGAGAGCATGGATATCTGGTATTTTTTGCTTCCTTATAGCTACTTCTTTTTCTGCTACTAGAGGTCCCGGGGATCCTCTTCCTCAACAAAGTAAGACCTCATTGTACAGGATATATAAAGCCCTGCAAGTGTATACAAAGAAATCATACTCCACATGCATAATAATTTTCCAGCATATAAACTAGTGTGTATTATATGTTATATCTCTACATATCACTATACAGCCTCCAAAAATCCAGAATATGGCAAATTACTGGAACATTCCGACACTCTGATTACTCAACTAGCAGCTGCTTTGTGTTCTGGGACTCTTGCCCAAAAGCTACTTGCTAAAAGCCTTATTACACCCCCTGTTTATGCAAGTGTTACCAACTATGGTTCAGGTGTAACTGAAGAAGCAAGGATCCGAGCCATCATTGAATATGTACTGGCTCATACGAAGGAAAATAGTTAAAACTATCACAAATTTCTGAACATTCTACATGTACGAGATATTGAAGGACTGTAAAATATCTGAAGCTGTTGCTGCATGGCTTGCGGCATTATGCATCATTGAATGAATGATGGACAACAATAATACAATTCATTAGAAACTGTGCATGTGAAGCCTGAGATTTTTTGGTCGCAGCTTCTTCCCTTAGTCTAGCGTAGCCCGCCCCGCGCGAGGGGCGGACTTAGTCTCGCGAGCCAGCCCACTTCCTTCCGGTGCTGCGGAAGGAAGTGGGCTGGCTCGAGCTGGCTCGCGAGACTACGCCAGACTGTAGCTAGTCTCGCGTGGCCGGCCGCGAGAGGATGGCCCTATAGCTAGTAGGTAGTCTCGTGTGAGAGGCTGGCCACGCGAAATCACATAACCCTGTGCTCAAGTTCTTGTAGTAGTCTCGCGGACCAGACTCACGTGCGCAGAGTGAGTCTGGCCGGCCCGCGAGACTATTCTTGTAGGGGGGGGGTGGAGCCGGAGATTACGGTTTTTGTATGACGTAATGTAATACAACGCAGGGACTGCACCCACCGATCCTGCAAGGAGGCAGGTGAGATCGAACGTGGTGTAAATCTCTAGTTTTGTGCCTAGCTATATATAGGTCGACCCGCGAGGGTTTGACCAGCTTCTAGTTACATCCTAGATAGATCGGCTATAATTTCCCGACGGAGGGGAGGGGCGAAAAGTCGGCGAGACTACATCCCCCATAGGTTTGTCGGGGGGGGCACTAGAATTCATCTGGGTTTTGTTGGGGGTACATTGAAGCTATTTTACAGGGGGTTATTGTGTTTTGGTACAATTATCTGGGGATTGTTGCACACTGGAGTGTCTTTGTCCAGGGGTGCCGCAAAGCATTTATGTCTCGTCTGTCCAGGGGGGCGTACAGTGATTCCATTGCTTTGTCCAGGGATGCCCATATAATTATCATTTGTCCAGGGTGTAAGCAAAAAAAAATTTAATTGTCTAGGGGGTACGTAGGAGTCAAAGGGTGTGCGTTAAATCATAGATAATAGAGCACGTAACTATGGTTAAATTCCTAACTCTTCTATAATTATGCTATGGACATTTACTGGAATAGTCCAATATAGCTTATAGGTAGCTCCGTAACAAGCTATATAATCATTTTATGATTTTACATAGTATCCTATTGCATGAAAACGTTGCATACACATCCACAGTCTGGGTAAAAAATAATGTAGTCTCCTTCCAGGCTCCACCCATGAACGTGAAGGGGAGCCTGGCGGAGAAATGTGTAGAGGGGATAATTATGTATAGGCCACAATAAATATTTTTCATAAAATTCCTACAGCGGTGCGGGAGGCTGTGGCGTAGCTGGGTACTGGCTGGATACAGTGTTGTAGAACTGTGTAGCAACCCTTGCATATGCGAAGGGCACCTACTGTGCGAAGTGTGGAATTTTTTTGCAGTTGATTACAAAGTACTGTAACAGTGGTCCAAATTTTATCCTCAAACAGCAAAGGTGATACGGAAAATTTACTCTTACTATTTTGATTTTGGGCTGGACAAAATCTCTTGACCTTGCACCTCCAGAATTTTCTCTTATTTTCATGCAGATCACAGGGCAACTGAACCGACAGAATCTACCCAGCTAGGGACTATTACCTACAGTATATATCCCTCTCATGGCTACTCCAGGAGCATCAACAGTCACTCAGTTCAGCAGTAACATGACTGCAGAGGAACTAGCAGTGTGGTTGCAGCAGAACAGAATACCAAAAGAGAGTTGTGACACATTAGCAGGTAAAAGGTTTACAACTTACTGGTATATATATATATATATATACAATTGTAATAGTCATTACTGAGGTTTACGTTGCTGAGCTTAATTTCTTGGAGAATCCTACGTTTACAAGTAGAAGGTAAATATGGCTGGATATTGTACAACTGAGCAGATACATTTCCACGAGCCAAAGATGCATGAAAATGCTGCTCACAAGCGCAATCTGCACCCCATATTTTACTTTCACAAGTGCAATAGCTAATATGTCTATTGTAACCCACAGCTGCAGCAATATAGCATTTTTACAACGTGGGAGATACAGGGTGTGGCAGCGTTTACAGTTTTATGATTATGCAATTATTTACAAAATTGCTATATGTTCATATCTCTCCAATAGAAGGAGGTACAGCTTTCTGGTCTAGTTGAGGATTAGACTAAGTACTTATGTTGATCTTTCCATTCTCATTGGTGGTCATTCAGATATTTACAGTTGAAAATCGATAACTATACCCACGTATGCAATTTAATTCAAATATCACAGCGTATTCTACAATGGTTCTATGAAAAGAATATATCTGTGGGTAATGAAGCGTGTCGTTTTAAATTCACAATGTGCATTGAATAATGAGATCAGCTCTACATTGGAAATCATGTGTAAACAACGTGCTACATGTGTCATAAAAGGAATTGTGGGACTCGGACCTGGCTATATAATAATATCCACTAAATCAGTATATTTGTTGTGGCAAAGCCACTGAGTAGTAATGATGTAATGGTTTGAACTTGGAACTTACTTAGGGAAATTAGGGCAGTATTAATATGTGTGTGGAGATACTTTGCTACATGTAGAATGTGATCATTATGGTGCTCCTTATTAGAATATCTGTATTTGGTTATTCGGTTATTGGTATATCATCCTTTCGACCTTTGAGTATATACGTAAGGAGTACCGGTATTTGTATGCTACATTCAGAGTGTGAATCGAGTATTTGAAACATCTCCAAATTTGACAGCCGTCCGCCGAGACCGTGCGGCTTCATTACATTTGTCAACCTCTATGATTTTAGCATTTGTATGTTTTGTCTGTAAGTGTGTTGATTTGTTTGTCTACAGGCTTTGTTGCCGTTAATCACATAGGCACAATACCTTTAAAACACGTTTTAAAGCTCTATTAACTCTTATTAACTTTTTTAACCTTTGTATTGTTAATAATCGCTTTTACCTCTTTAACAACTTTAGTGTCTTTTTAACCTTTGTTCCTTTCAGTTTTCGACATAGTACATGTCAAGTGTGTCTTTTAGAGTACATAGAATTTGAAGTAGGATGCCTTTTCAGTTTTCATGGACATAAGTGATAATTGCTTGAAGTAATTCTTCAGCTCGGTTGGCTTCATTGTTTTAGTACATAAGTGACTGTATTCCTAGCTCTGTATTGATGTGGCCTGAAGTAGACTACAGCACTGTAGTCGAAACGTCAGCAATTTGATGATATTTTTGATGAGAAATTTGGGTTGGAATTGAAGAAACTTCATAAGCATGAAGTGCTTAAGCAGTCTACTACTGAAGTGGCTGTGTAGCAGCAGAGCTTAGCATGAACAACTGTTTACCCTATTAATTTTCTCGTAGCTCAAGCTATCGACGGAGATGTCTTTCCTGATTTGCAAATGGAGGAACTTCAGAAGATGAATATTCCCCTTGGACATGCCAAGAAAATCATTCGTCTCGTTGAAGCCCAGACAACGGCACCAGTATGTGTACCTCAATGGCTGCAAATGAGTAATTACTTGCTAATGTGAGGTTCTTATAATATTAATACCCCGACACATGCAGGCAACAAATAGGAAACTGGAACCAAAGAGTGGACATAAAGGTATATATAAAATATATATATAGTACAGGCATAATATTCCATTGGACAATATTAATGTCCATAATAAGGCTCGTTTATTCATATTAATTTCTCTATAGTGGAAGAGCAAGTTACAGCAGCACCAGTACAGTGTACCACAACTGAGTTACCATGGCTGCCAGTATTTGGTAAGACTGTTACACTACATATGGTTAAGCAGATAAAGATATAGCTTATGTATACGTAATCGATTTCAGGCATGTGTACTTGTAATGTTTCTTCCACCTTCAACTAGCATGCACGCACAGAATAATGCCTTTTTACATGTAGATGAGCGACCTGGAATGAGAGAACTGCAGCTGATCAAATGGAATAAGGATGGCGAGGAGAAACACCTAAGAATAAGAACTAGCGTTGCTACCCACTGGAAAGACCTCGGTAACACATTCGGGATCTCTGCATCTGAACTCCAGGGGCTTGATCGGCAGCACATGAGGGATCAGGAGGAATGCTGCTATGCTGTCCTTCAGAAGTGGCTACAAAATGGCTCTCAGCCAAGAGATGCCTATGCTGTGACTTGGAGAGGTCTTATTGGAGCACTTCAGGATACCAATTTAAGAGAGGTGGCTAATGAGTTGGAAATGGCACTTCGTAAAGGTTTGCAATAGCTACTATGATCCCTGTATCTTCTATTCATAAAAGATCCGCATGTTGAAATACGCTTGTCATAGATGTTTGTAGCTTGCTTCAGACATCCAATATTGCATTCAATAAACATCAGTTGCTGTATGTTGGCATGTCTCCAGACCCTCGTGCATGTGCCTACCTGTCAAGAATCTGCTACATTAATTTTTCTCACAAGATTTAACTACATAAAATATGTGTGGGAGCAGGGACTGACAGCTGTACTTCTCTACTTTAATATATTGTTTAAACACTCAGTCTGCAGTACAAACAAACACCGAAGAGTGTTTGTAGAATTACTGCCTTCCATTATTATCTGAGAACTACAACCGTTATTGCCCTCGCTAAAATTTACCCTTCTACCCTCTATACACCACACGTCAGAAAGCGTATAGCTAGAGTGAAGCATGCATGTGGGCCTGAGAATGAAGCTAGCTGGTACCAACTAAGTGACCAATGATTCAAGTTGCATCCTCCATTGTAGGTTCCAGTACCGCGGCTCAACAATGCAAGTCCCTACCATTATCAAGAACACACGGTACTTGTGTTTATTCTATGAGGTATACATAACATTATACATTTTGCATCATGTATAAAATATTTTTATCCCTACAGGTACTACAATTGAGGCCAGAGAACTAATTCGGCTACTAACCCCTATTGCCACTGACTGGGACTTGTTTGCACAGCAACTAGGAGTACCACACAGCCAAACCAATATCATCTCTGCCAACATTGGAAATGTCCCCAATAGGACCTCAAAGTGTCTGAGTGAGGCAATAGATTGGTGGATCACTAACACTGGCAATCCCAATTATCAAACTGTCATTGAAATTCTTGAGGGACCTGTGATTACCAACAAATTATTAGCAAATCAAATCAAGAAATACATTGGTAGCAAGATGCATGTAGACTAAGGGTACATGGTGAGTGTTTAACAGAGCTACTGTAGTATACTGTAGTCACCCAAAAGTAATACAGCCATGCCGAAATATTATGAGCCCATCCCCTAGTCTCATTGCTATTCTCAAGTTCAGTTAAAGAAACTGCAGATTGGAGACTGGGAACAAGGCTACCCCTCTCCTCTCCCCTCTTTGACGTTCGTGTATTGTACAGTATTTATCAATGAAAGCACACCTAGCCTCACCTCCCAGACTTTCTGTTAGTGGAAGGTCTGGGGGGTGCTAAAGCACGCCCACCTATTCATGCTGTAGTTCTTGGAGCTACATCAAATAGGAAAGCAGTTGAAGAAGTAAATGTGTGCTATTGAAAGATAGTATTAACAATGAATTAAGGACTGGTTGCATGTGGCTTCATACACACAATTTCTAAGCTTTATAATTGCTCTCTACCATTGCATTACTGGTTGTGTACTGATGTGTGACATGAAAGTATACCGTAGGACTGGTTTTAAATGTGTAATAAAAAGATTGGATTTCCAAGGTAAGTGTGTTTGTAATAATTCCGATGGCAGTGGTGTCCCAAATAGCTGATTGGTGTGCACATGATTTTTTTCTCATATCAGTGGAAAATGATTATTAATAATGGTCCACGATTAATTACTAGGATATTATTGTGCTATTAACTAGCTACTCCATTCTTCTCTCCATGCAGGAACTCCAATATAATTCTGGTAGAGCCAAGACAAAACTTCAATTACTTACATGTATAGTACACTGTTTTTGTGAGTATGTTATATTGGAGCTAGTTTTTTTAGTTATACTCTATCACACACATATTAACTGGAAACACTCAAGTCCCAGACAACCTTATAGAGAAGAACATCATCAGCAAACATTAGCTACCAGGTAAGGCCATTGATGTAAATTAGAAAAAGACAAGGCCCTAATTATAACATGGAGTCTTAAACTTGTGACACTCCGGATATGACGTCAGCAGAAGTTGAATAATTATTCCATGAGATGAGGTGACGGGGTATAGATCAAGGGTAGATAGTTGGAGAGATTAGTTTGGCATGAGGGACAGTGTCAAAGGCTTTTTGTAGGCCAGAAAATATGGCCTGCACTTTCGCACATCCATCCAGATGGCTATGCCAGTTAAGCACATCAGAAATCCTGTTGTGGATCTACCAGCTAGGAATCATCATTGATTCCTTAGAACAGGTAAAATATTGCACAGTTTCTAGCTCATATATGTGTCGCTCAAGTAGCTACCTTGCTGAGCATGATGATTGCTAGCAACGAGATAGATTAGGATTAGATACATCTCCTTGATCTACTACAATTAGAGACGTTTTCTAGCTTTCTGGGACTGTGCCATTAGTAGTGTTGTTTTAGTATGGCTGCATAAAATTTAGTTTTAGTCGTAGCTAATTCTATTTAGAGTGCACAATTAAGTTTAGTTATAGTTAGTTAACTAAAATTTCTAAGCCATTACTAAACTACCTTTTAGTTTCAGTTAACTAACTAAAATGGTACATTCTGAGGACGAAAATTTTTTTAATTAGTTTGGTTATAGTTTGTTCCTCAGGGAAAACTTTCAGTTTTAGTATGATAATTAAATCTGTTTTGGCCTCCACTAAATTTGTTTTAACTAATACTTTTGATTAACTGAAACAGCACTAGGGCCCATTAGACATATTGCATAGACATAAACACAGAGGTGTCACAAGTGGTGCAATAGCTGAAATTGTGTTATTCAGCATTAGAGTTGAGATACCGTCTGCACCAGTAGACTTGGATTGGACATTAGTCTAATGACATCATCTTCTGAGAATAGTACATCAGTAGGACACTAGCTGCTTAGGAGAAACAATTAGTATATCATCGACAGTTAAGGGTGCAATAGAGGCGTTAATTAACATTCTTTCCAATGGTTTTATTCAGAAGATCAGCCTTAGCCTGAGAAGTTGATGCTATTACATTTTGAAGGGATGTTGTATGAAAGTTTCCATTTAAATTGCATGTCATACTGGGATAACAGTAATATGTCATAGGTACGTGTGTAATACAGGACAAGAACCATAGCTATGTTCTGGGGAATTGACATGTCGAAGTTAATGTTGATTAAAGTATATTACAACATATCAAAAATGAATATAGCTAGTGTGTAGCTAGCCATTATTCTTTCTACAGAAGAACACTGCTATACTCTTCCCTATTCTATGACATCATCTCAATGATTATAATAATAGTAAATTTGAAGAATTGAAAGCCAGAGTGAGCTAGCACACAAATATTGGATTTGCAGGTACCCACTTGAGAATACTCTTTCAAATTGAGCAATGTTCAAGTGTTATAATTATTTTATGTGATTTTTGTGCAGTTTGTGCTTGATTTTGGGTTAATTAGTCCAGTGCACTCTGGTTCTCGGCTGTTGATACTATTAAATATTTAAATTAAGCATTTAGCTACAAACTTGCCATTAATACCACAAGTATAATATACTCTATCAGAAAAGATTTGGTTTTTGAATATAAAAATGATTAGTGAAACAGCTTCTAGCTATAATATAGCAGTTCTGGTATACCGACTAGTGGGATTGGGGGGATTGCAGAATATGAACTAATAATATGTACAGAATAAGAAGCTACTCATTTACACATACGAATTACCATACACGTATATATGGAACTAAGACGATTAGACCTCTTGGTTGACTTTCTAACTTTGGCAATCGCATCCAATATAAATTGTCATGTCCTCTATATTTTCTTCAAACTGTGTTCCATCACAACCATTGTCGGGTAGTTTCAGAAAACTGTGTGTTGTACTGTAGCGTACGCACTGCTTGTTCGCTATCTCGCTCTGACCGCATGGGAACGTGCAATATTCCTTTAAGCAATTCGCCTCAAGTATGTAATGAGGGTATTTATCTGGGTGGTAAGAGCAGGTGTAGTTCCACGGGCACGGTGTTTGGGTGTCATTGGGAAGATTCCGATTAGCCATGGACATGACGTCTCTGCAAACATCAGCGTGCAGCACATCTGATGCTCCAGTGTGTTGCTTTTCTCGGTGAGAGTGGATTGTTTCCGCCAATGCAGAGAATGGATATAGTGCGTTCTCGCTTATGACATTCATTTTAGCTAGTTTTTCTGCCGTTTGAGCGCAGGATACTGTCACAACGGTTCGGTTTGTCGAAGTGCTTTCACCATCGATATCTATTTCGGTATCGCTGTCTGCATTTCTGGCTTCTCGGAAACGGTTAGCGGGTGGTGCTTGTGGGTCAGCCATTCGTGGTAGGGCTACTACTGCATGTACTAGACACATGCATAGCGAGATCAATGCAATCGTTTGCTTAGAATTCATCTTTTTATTACTGATCTTTTGCGAACCTGCAAGTCTCGAATTCTTTAATTGTGAACTTTGAAACTCTTTTCTTGTTTCTGTGACTCGATCAGCCATCTCGGCTTTTATAGTTATCCACAGTATGACGATTTCAGTTCACGGAGGGTCTACTTGCCTAAAAACAACTCGTTGCAGCGTTTACATTACTTCCAGAGGGAATAATATCGCCTCCCACAGCTACACGGAACGAAATTTCACCTAGCTATTTCGCCACCAGAAAGTGAAGAGAAAAGTGCTGACTGTTTTTAACTATTAAAATTATGTCTTAATCACTCCCTTTAGAGACAAATACGTGCTTGTTTAAAAACTAGAGTTGAAAACGTATGCGTAGACTAGAGATTACTATGATATTAAAATATCTAAGTGGCTAGATAGTCGATAATCCAACGGTTGGATTTAGAGGAAACGTTAGGGTTGGGGTACGGCCTAGAGGCTAGAGGCTAGCCCGTAGCCGTTGTGCTTAGAACTAGCTGTGTTATGTCAGTATCGAGCCACAAGCTAATTCACGAGTGCGCATGCGCGTACCTGTGCACTTCCTGCTAGCTCTCAAGCCACGATATCTGCTTACAAGTAACGAGCAGGCTATAACACGTGTTTCAGTTAACTCAATGATAAATATAAAAACAAAATATCCATCCCAACACAGGCTATTGAATTAGCATACCAACTTAACTTTTGTAGACGCAGTAGTCCGGTTGCTAGTCTCGTGAGCTAGACCACGTTCTGCAGAACGTGATCTGGCTAACGCATGGAGAGTGTGGTAAGTGTTTATTTCTTACAACAGCGCTTCTGATACCCAAAAATCATTCCACCCCTTATAATACAAGAACTAGCTATAATCACGTAAGTATGGGCATCGGGGTGCCTATATTTACGTGAAAATAGACATCTGGGGTGGATGCCTATATTCACTTGACACTGGTATATCAGGCGCGTAGCCATCAATGCGAAACATATTCCCTGTGGGCGTGGCATCGCTTCCGTGCACGTGCAGTAGATCCACGAGTTGCCTGCAGAGAGGTGGCAGCGAATAGGGAGGCTACGTGCGCAGTAACATAGAAGAGCGATAGCGAGGAGAGGAGGGAACATCGGTGGGAGGTTCATCGACAGAGGATAAAGCTGATTCGGCAGCAGGAAAGTGATATCATGACCGCCGTTCTCATACTATCCGCGCCTCGGACTGGCTGAACCACTTCAAGCGCGCTTTGAACATCAAATGATCACAAACGTTACAGTATCCACTCAGTCAGTATTTTCTCAGGGGGCCAGCTGCACGGTACGGTACTGCCGGTACACGACAGGCGTACTCGTGACGTCACGTGACACCACACCGTAGTGGACCTACAGTGGTTTCACGTCTCATATTCCAATCCAAATGAGCCCTCACTGCCGAACATGTATGATTAAAGGAAGGAATGGTGTAATAATACTGAAAAGGTAATGGGCATGCATTCAGTACTTTGCTAATCCCTGCTGATCATGGACGGAATGTTATAACTACAGTCAGCTCTGAGGGTCAATGCCTAAATAACCGTTCGTGTTAATATTGTTAGTAAGCAAATGTAGTTTATTCCAGTTATCAGTTTGTAAATGATTAGTCTTGTTCCTAGACCCTCCACACACGCCGACGGGGCGCGTGTGGAGGGCCAACGGGGTGCGTGTGGAGGGTCTGGGAACGAGACTAGTAAATGATGAAGATGACCGCTCATTTGCTGCTTGGATTTGTTCTACAATACTCGAATGAAAGCACCACACTTAATTCTGATTCAGAAGTCCATAATCCTGCAACAGTTAGCTGCATGTACTAGAGTGCATACCCACCCATCAGAACTATGAAACATTAATTAAAGCTCAAGGAAATCCCATAATAAATCTAAGGTCTAATCTGTAGCTGTATATTATGTGATAGGCTACAACTAAACTAGTGTACACAATTGCGGTGTGCTGACAATAGATCCCGACCTCCTCCAAAATATTAATAGCAGTCAAATTGATGTGCCCAATTTGTACAGAATACTGTAACATTCCACTTAAACAGTCACAAAACTCAGTGATCTACTTGCTAATCAATTGCAATAGCAATTGAGGTCTCGATACAGGATACCAAAATAACTCACTGAATGCGTAACTCTAGCTGAATAAGGCGGGAATTGTGACCTTTCTAAGGAAATGACCGCAACATCATGTATGACATAAGTCATTGAACATAGCTACCTATCCTGTACAGAAAAAACAGCACAATAGATGAAAATAACCAAATAAGTACATAACCCATGGCAACTGAAAGTTCTGGGAAATTCGTAGCCGTAGCATAAAATTCCTGAAAGAAGTGCACTGGACAAATTAGACCTTACTAGCACAAAGCAGGAAATAAGAAATGATGTAACTTCTACTCAACCTTTGCACAAATTATTAAACTTTAATAAGGAAAAAGGAGAGATTAGGAGAGAACCGTAGCTTACATGTACAGTTTGTTTCAAATGTTCTTTGTACATTAACTTTGGGCCTTCAAATTGCTTATCTAAATTTTAAGCTCTCAAACAAACTGAAACCCATATGTACCATATAATTACATATTACACCTCTTCTTATTTGTACACTTGGCAGTGTATTAAATGTTCTCAAGATTCTAGCTTTTTGCAATGGCATACTTTCTACGTAATAATATTGCATTAAGCCACATTTATATAATTTAAAAACTTTTTCAAATCACCTAATCATGTATCATCCAAAGTACAGGGGATTACATGCAGAACCAGTTTGAATTAACTCTATGGTACATGAATGGCTGCTTGCAGGCTGCTGTCACGAGCCTGAGTTTTGTGTAACTGTTTGACCACTTCTCAAATCCTTCTTCACTGTAGCCATGTAGTTGCTTGAGTACTTGTCATTCCTATAGGATGCTTTGTCTGAGATTGTCTGGTAAGGGATAGTAACTCACTGAATAGTGTTGTGAGAGATAAACACAGCTGCAAGAGAAAAACAGTGCACCTTTCATGATTAAGGCCAGTTGTTTCACGGAAGTTATTTCATTTCGTATGTAGCTACTGCAGTTGATACTAATAAAACCGAAAACTTATCTTTCAGTCTTTGATGGTTGTTGGTAAACTTAATTGGTGGATGTTTTTATATACTGCATGGTGGTCTATATGCTAGCTATTTGTAGCTGTCTGCAGAATACGCTTTTTATGATGAATAGCGCAAGAGTGTTATTGTTGTTACCATAATAAATGTTACAGTAGCTAGATCCTCATATCTGGCTGAATGTTCAATACACTATGGCTGCACATAGGAGATTCATTCTTGATTCTATAATTTGGGGGCCAGGGCTACAACAGTTATTACCCCCCAAATTATGTAAAGCAAAAATTACCAAAACAACAACAATAAACTAGCTATTTGAAGCTATATTATCTATGCCAATAATACTATACCACGAGTGCACTGTCAGAGGTGAGAATAAATACAAGTGATTGAAATGAACATTAATATATCTGTAAATTGATAATACTGTCATAATATATAGAAGTGATTGTGATCATAATAAATATTCAGCGAAATAGCGCCAGTTACAGATCGGGAAATAAATTTGAGTACTATACATACATACATACAGCATATTTATACAGTTGCCATGGATGCACTGATATTGGAGGGGGGGACACGAGTACGTTGTTGACTGTCTAACTAGCTTAAAGTTTGCAAGTGCACCCAATTTCAACTGTCCTTTTCTGGTACTTTGCTTCACTACAACTATACACCGTGTGTGTCATACTGTAGGTCGCACATGTCTTAATAAGAGGTTCGGATCCCTGGCTGCATGGATATGTACAATCAGTCGACAAGCATCTTGCCTGAAGCATGTAGTGAGGATATATATCTGGGTGGTAAGTGCAGGTGTAGTTCCACGGGCACGGTGCTTCGGTCAGTGTAGGGAGATTTACATTGGCCACTTGCGCCATCTTTCTGCACACATCAGTATGCACCACAGCTGATTCTCCACTCTGTTTTTTTAGTTCAGAGTGGAGTGTCTCCGCCATCACAGAGAATGGATATAGTATATTATCAAAATCCATGTTTTTTGCAACTAGTTGTTCTATAACTTGAGACTGGGGCTCGCACGCAGATCCGCTCGCTCCTCGTATACCGGCAGTAGGACGTGCGGCTATTACCGGTAGGCCGTATATCAGACAAATACATAGCATACTGTAGCTCAGTACTATAGTTGGTGTTGAATACATCATTTGTTATAGTCTTTCGAAAAGTTTAAGTATTTTGGAGGTGTTTCGAACTCTTGTATGATTTTGAATTGACTCGGACATTTTAGCCATCGTTTTATATCCTTTGCGATATCGATGATCTCATTAATTTACCGTTCCGTGTCCTAATACGTCTTCTGGAATTAATGAAGGAAGTCGTCTACTAGCAGCTAAGCTACTTCCTTTAGTAGTACGGAAGTGGTGACTGTTCCCCGCTTCGCCTGTAAATTAATTACCCCGCGCCGCGTATGCAGAGACGAATGGTTTTGTCCGTCCGCCAATATTTGTAAATATGTTTCCTATAGGCGAATTCAACGCGAGCAGTAACGATAAAATTCGCCGTATCTTATCTTAGTACGTGTGTGTAGCCTATAGTAAGCTTACCTGTGTGCCATGATGGCACAATTTGTTGGCAAGCTTTTACGCGAGTGAACTCCTCAATTAAAGTCTAATACACAAATGGTGTAAAAACTTCCCATATTAGTACAGCTATACTGCCACACTGAGGTGTTTTATGTAAAGTGCTGTAGTGTAAAATCTCCTCTTGATAGACTCTAGGCTTTTCTAGTGTAACTGTCCCATGAGAGACTCTAGGTAAGTAACTTTAGGCAAATCACCTCATTTTACACCTTTATACGTAGGACCTGTGTAGCCACCTTCCTTGGCGATAAGCTCTGCTTCAAAATTTGATGGCAGAGCCATGACATCATCACTTAAACATATGTAGATGGAAGTCCGTGTACATCCACACATGGTTCTGACTCTCACTGGTATACCATCAGGAGCGCGGGGTATGTGTTTTTGGACCACCTATAGTTGAAGGCTGTGACTCGTGAGTAAATAATTATTAGCCAGATTACAAGAAGTTTTCAAAGGCCAGATATTGATTCTACTCGCCGCATCAAGTGCATGTACGTATTCAGGCAGCCAAAGCTGCAAACTAGAAACATGGTCGGGAGCATTATTCGCAAATCTATACAGTTTATATTATTACTATAGTACTGGTAAATGTAATATTGCAGCTTTATCGTGCGAAACAGATCCACACCCTGAGCCTTCTCCAGTCGTTGTTCTTTTACTGCTGTAGCTTTTGTCTCTTCCAACACACTGTTCAAAATGGGGTGTTCAGGGACACCCTTGGGGTCTTCACGTTCGGATTTGGTTTAAGAACTTCAAAGGGAACACGTGAAGCTCACCAGGGTGTTACTTTAACTTTTAATGGTGCATGAATTGTCAATAATCCATTTGGGCTGAGGCTCGGAGCCCTTTACTGTATACCATTTTACCACATCTATGCCTTGTCTATGCACTTGCTCAGTGAAGTTGCGTATAAAGCACGAGCCTAGGTGTTGTGTAACTGTGCTGTGACCACTTCTCAAATCCTTCTTCACTGCAGCCATGTAGTCGCTTGAGCACTTAAACTGTTAATATGTCATTCTTACTGTCTCGGCAACTGTTAATGCTATGGCACTCCAGTTCTGCAATGCATCTTGGAAAATGATTCTCACCGAGATATTTGAGATAGTAGTTCCAGTGACAATAAGAGTCATTCTTAATACTGTGGGTGTGAGGTGTTGAGGCATTCTTGATCATGTAGCTAAAACTCTACTAAGATTCACTGTCAGCTAATGGAATCATGTAGTGCAGGAGGTACAGGCAGGAAGAAGCGTAAAACTTGGCACCATGATAGTGGCTGTTGTACATATCTACTAGTTCTTTCTCATCCACTTTCATGCATTTAGAATAAGTACTACCAGTGTCACTGCCTCTCTGCATCTTCGAGAAGCTCTAGAATCCTGTTAGGTTGCTCTGAATCCGATGCTTTTTTCTTTGTATAATATGTTAGTTCTGAGATTGTCTGGCAGGGGATGGCAACTCACTGAATAGTGTTGTAGAGATAAGCACAGCAAGAGAAAAACAGCTTTCATGATTAATATTAAGGCCAGTTGTTTCACGGAAGTCATTTCATTTTGTGTATATAGATACTGCAGTTGATGCTAATAAAACCAAAAACTTATCTTTCAGTCTCTGGTGGTTGTTGGTAAACTTAGTGGATGTTTTTATAATACTGGTAGTCTATGGGAAGAATATCATTACCTTTCTTCTCTGCGTTTGCTACCTATTTGTAGTTGTCTGCATACAGAATACGTTTTTTATGAAGAATAGTGCAAGAGTTTATTGTTGTTATGGCATACGTAAAATGTTGCTACATCCACTGAAAGTTCAATATACTATTGCTGCACATAGGAGCTTCATTCTTGGTTCTATAATTTGGGGGACTACAGTTATTCCACCCCCCCCCCCCCCAAATTACGTAAAGAAAACTTACTCTAATTCTAAAAATTACCAAAAAAAACAAACTACTGTAAACAATAATAACAGCAACAACAACACTAAACGATTATGGGATAGGGACCCAAAAAGTCTTTGTGGTGTTTGCATGATATTATTCTACACCTTTATTGCATTGAGGGGTCCATGTTGCCATTAGCATTAATATATAGCACACCAGTAAAGTGTGGTAAATTCAATTTAACACTACTTGTAAACAATTACTATAGGCTTACAATTGTCAGTATAATCCATACTTGTGTACTCTTATATCTTACAGCTCTCATGCATGCAGACAGGTGTGTGTAGGTGTATATCTCCTAGTCAGTGGGCTGAATGATTCATGGGAGTATTTGTGTTACATAGCAGTTTGGGTGAATTTAGCTAGTGCTACCTCAATACCGTTAGCACTTGAAAGTCCTTCATGCTTGATTCTAATTGGTTTTGCCGTTTTTTTCTCCTCAGCTAAGCCTCATAGTTTGCATGTGTAGGTATATAACTATACTGCAAGCCACCAGAACTGCAAGTAATCAGAACTGATATAGGGCTCTATATAGGCCTGGCAATTGCTGTGTAAAGTCAAATAATTAATCGATAGTCGAATGTTATCTACCCCATCCCGGCTGTTAATAGTAGCTAGTTTGACCTGCTTGCGTAATTGAAGGTAACACCATTTTCACTATTCAGTTCCATTGTTAGAGTGGAGAAAAAAATGAATATAGTTAAGGACACAATCATGAGTCCAATTGACATCTACTGTGGAGTACATTCCAGACATAGCTAGTTGGCATCATCCATGATTGTATGTGTGAAGTTGATCAATAATTTGTGTGGAATTGACATGTGAGTCCAGGAACCCAAAGAAATAGCCAAAAGCATGACAACTCATGATGGAATCACACCAGTGCTAACTGCAGACAGCTAGCTGTTTTGGCCTCATCAGTGCCTGGGTACAACCACCAGGTAAACCAGATTGCTCCCACTAGCTCACTAGCTACAGGCTTCCCGGTTTGACTATAATTAATAGCAACATGATGCTGTTTAAGGCTCCTTATTAAAGTGTACATATTTATCGATCAATCTATATGGTCTCGTCCAAGCCCCTAATTCTCATAATGATCTAATCAAACAGTTCCACACAGTTGCACATCCGCGCCCTAAGGGTATATCTGTAAATTGATAATATATAGAAGTGATTGTGATCATAATAAATATTCAGCGAAATAGCGCCAGTTACAGATCGGGAAATAAATTAGAGTACTACATACATACATACATACAGCATATTTATACAGTTGCCATGGATGCACTGATATTGGAGGGGGGGACAAGAGTACGTTGTTGACTGTCTAACTAGCTTAAAGTTTGCAAGTGCACCCAATTTCAACTGTCCTTTTCTGGCACTTTGCTTCACTACAAATATACACCATGTGTGTCGTACTGTAGGTTACACATGTCTTAATAAGAGGTTCAGATCCCTGGCTGCTTGGATATGTACAATCAGTCGACAAGCATCTTGCCTGAAGCATGTAGTGAGGATATATATCTGGGTGGTAAGTGCAGGTGTAGTTCCACGGGCACGGTGTTTCGGTCAGTGTAGGGAGATTTACATTGGCCACTTGCTCCATCTTTCTGCACACACCAGCATGCACCACAGCTGATTCTCCACTCTGTTTTATTAGTTCAGAGTGGACTGTCTCCGCCATCACAGAGAATGGATATAGTATATTATCAAAATCCATGTTTTTTGCAACTAGTTGTTCTATAACTTGAGACTGGGGCTCGCACGCAGATCCGCTCGCTCCTCGTATACCGACAGTAGGACGTGCGGCTATTACCGGTAGGCCGCATATCAGACAAATACATAGCATACTGTAGCTCAGTACTATAGTTGGTGTTGAATACATCATTTGTTATAGTCTTTCGAAAAGTTTAAGTATTTTGGAGGTGTTTCGAACTCTTGTATGATTTTGAATTGACTCGGACATTTTAGCCATCGTTTTATATCCTTTGCGATATCGATGATCTCATTAATTTACCGTTCCGTGTCCTAATACGTCTTCTGGAATTAATGAAGGAAGTCTACTAGAAGCTAAGCTACTTCCTTTAGTAGTACGGAAGTGGTGACTGTTCCCCGCTTCGCCTGTAAATTAATTACCCCGCGCCGCGTATGCAGAGACGAATGGTTTTGTCCGTCCGCCAATATTTGTAAATATGTTTCCTATAGGCGAATTCAACGCGAGCAGTAACGATAAAATTCGCCGTATCTTATCTTAGTACGTGTGTGTAGCCTATAGTAAGCTTACCTGTGTGCCATGATGGCACAATTTGTTGGCAAGCTTTTACACGAGTGAACTCCTCAATTAAAGTCTAATACACAAATGGTGTAAAAACTTCCCATATTAGTACAGCTATACTGCCACACTGAGGTATTTTATGTAAAGTGCTGTAGTGTAAAATCTCCTCTTGATAGACTCTAGGCTTTTCTAGTGTAACTGTCCCATGAGAGACTCTAGGTAAGTAACTTTAGGCAAATCACCTCATTTTACACCTTTATACGTAGGACCTGTGTAGCCACCTTCCTTGGCGATAAGCTCTGCTTCAAAATTTGATGGCAGACCCATGACATCATCACTTAAACATATGTAGATGGAAGTCCGTGTACATCCACACATGGTTCTGACTCTCACTGGTATACCATCAGGAGCGCGGGGTATGTGTTTTTGGACCACCTATAGTTGAAGGCTGTGACTCGTGAGTAAATAATTATTAGCCAGATTACAAGAAGTTTTCAAAGGCCAGATATTGATTCTACTCGCCGCATCAAGTGCATGTACGTATTCAGGCAGCCAAAGCTGCAAACTAGAAACATGGTCGGGAGCATTATTCGCAAATCTATACAGTTTATATTATTACTATAGTACTGGTAAATGTAATATTGCAGCTTTATCGTGCGAAACAGATCCACACCCTGAGCCTTCTCCAGTCGTTGTTCTTTTACTGCTGTAGCTTTTGTCTCTTCCAACACACTGTTCAAAATGGGGTGTTCAGGGACACCCTTGGGGTCTTCACGTTCGGATTTGGTTTAAGAACTTCAAAGGGAACACGTGAAGCTCACCAGGGTGTTACTTTAACTTTTAATGGTGCATGAATTGTCAATAATCCATTTGGGCTGAGGCTCGGAGCCCTTTACTGTAGATACCATTTTACCACATCTATGCCTTGTCTATGCACTTGCTCAGTGAAGTTGCGTATAAAGCACGAGCCTAGGTGTTGTGTAACTGTGCTGTGACCACTTCTCAAATCCTTCTTTACTGCAGCCATGTAGTCGCTTGAGCACTTAAACTGTTAATATGTCATTCTTACTGTCTCGGCAACTGTTAATGCTATGGCACTCCAGTTCTGCAATGCATCTTGGAAAATGATTCTCACCGAGATATTTGAGAGAGTAGTTCCAGTGACAATAAGAGTCATTCTTAATACTGTGGGTGTGAGGTGTTGAGGCATTCTTGATCATGTAGCTAAAACTCTACTAAGATTCACTGTCAGCTAATGGAATCATGTAGTGCAGGAGGTACAGGCAGGAAGAAGCGTAAAACTCGGCACCATGATAGCGGCTGTTGTACATATCTACTAGTTCTTTCTCATCCACTTTCATGCATTTAGAATAAGTACTACCAGTGTCACTGCCTCTCTGCATCTTCGAGAAGCTCTAGAATCCTGTTAGGTTGCTCTGAATCCGATGCTTTTTTCTTTGTATAATATGTTAGTTCTGAGATTGTCTGGCAGGGGATGGCAACTCACTGAATAGTGTTGTAGAGATAAGCACAGCAAGAGAAAAACAGCTTTCATGATTAATATTAAGGCCAGTTGTTTCACGGAAGTCATTTCATTTTGTGTATATAGATACTGCAGTTGATGCTAATAAAACCAAAAACTTATCTTTCAGTCTCTGGTGGTTGTTGGTAAACTTAGTGGATGTTTTTATAATACTGGTAGTCTATGGGAAGAATATCATTACCTTTCTTCTCTGCGTTTGCTACCTATTTGTAGTTGTCTGCATACAGAATACGTTTTTTATGAAGAATAGTGCAAGAGTTTATTGTTGTTATGGCATACTTAAAATGTTGCTACATCCGCTGAAAGTTCAATATACTATTGCTGCACATAGGAGCTTCATTCTTGGTTCTATAATTTGGGGGACTACAGTTATTCCACCCCCCCCCAAATCACGTAAAGAAAACTTACTCTAATTCTAAAAATTACCAAAAAAAACAACTACTGTAAACAATAATAACAGCAACAACAACACTAAACGATTATGGGATAGGGACCCAAAAAGTCTTTGTGGTGTTTGCATGATATTATTCTACACCTTTATTGCATTGAGGGGTCCATGTTGCCATTAGCATTAATATATAGCACACCAGTAAAGTGTGGTAAATTCAATTTAACACTACTTGTAAACAATTACTATAGGCTTACAATTGTCAGTATAATCCATACTTGTGTACTCTTATATCTTACAGCTCTCATGCATGCAGACAGGTGTGTGTAGGTGTATATCTCCTAGTCAGTGGGCTGAATGATTCATGGGAGTATTTGTGTTACATAGCAGTTTGGGTGAATTTAGCTAGTGCTACCTCAATACCGTTAGCACTTGAAAGTCCTTCATGCTTGATTCTAATTGGTTTTGCCGTTTTTTTCTCCTCAGCTAAGCCTCATAGTTTGCATGTGTAGGTATATAACTATACTGCAAGCCACCAGAACTGCAAGTAATCAGAACTGATATAGGGCTCTATATAGGCCTGGCAATTGCTGTGTAAAGTCAAATAATTAATCGATAGTCGAATGTTATCTACCCCATCCCGGCTGTTAATAGTAGCTAGTTTGACCTGCTTGCGTAATTGAAGGTAACACCATTATCACTATTCAGTTCCATTGTTAGAGTGGAGAAAAAAATGAATATAGTTAAGGACACAATCATGAGTCCAATTGACATCTACTGTGGAGTAAATTCCAGACATAGCTAGTTGGCATCATCCATGATTGTATGTGTGAAGTTGATCAATAATTTGTGTGGAATTGACATGTGAGTCCAGGAACCCAAAGAAATAGCAAAAAGCATGACAACTCATGATGGAATCACACCAGTGCTAACTGCAGACAGCTAGCTGTTTTGGCCTCATCAGTGCCTGGGTACAACCACCAGGTAAACCAGATTGCTCCCACTAGCTCACTAGCTACAGGCTTCCCGGTTTGACTATAATTAATAGCAACATGATGCTGTTTAAGGCTCCTTATTAAAGTGTACATATTTATCGATCAATCTATATGGTCTCATCCAAGCCCCTAATTCTCATAATGATCTAATCAAACAGTTCCACTCCGGTACTACCAAACAAGATGACATTCAAAGGAAAAAGGCTGCGGAGGTTAATAATACCTAAAACTACCAATCCCAATATCAATAATAGCTACATGAGAAATCAAACACGTATATAGTTACATTGTATAGCTTAGACTAGTGTATGTGTTAATATATAAGTCGGACTTATATGAATTAGCTTAGACTAGTGTATGTGTTAATATATGAATTAGCTTACTAGACTAGTGTATGTGTTAATTCATATAAGTTGGACTTATGTGAATTAACACATACACTATAGTCTAAGCTATACAATGTAACTACACATGTTTGATTTCTCATGTAGCTATTAATATTGATATTGGGATTGGTAGTTTTAGGTATTATTAGACCATATATGAATAATTTATGAGGTAAATCCTTTGAAGTATGCCAGTTAGTAGAGGGTGTTTAAGTAGGTTAATGCCCTCAGTAGTTGCTAAGCAGTATCCAGCACTCTGATGTCTTCGCACCTCTAGATTGTTTATATAGTCTAAGTAGGATAGACACCTGGCTCTCAGGATTTAACCTATTTAAACACCCTTGGGAACCTTGGAAGTGTTAATTGAGTCTCGGGCTCCGCCCTCGACTCAATTAACACTTCCTCGGTTCCCACGAGTGTTTAAGTAGGTTAAATCCCTCTAGCCAGGTATCTATCCTATACTTAACCTCCGCAACCTTTTTCCCTTTATTAAATCCTACACACTTGATATGTACTGGCAAATACAACAGCTAGTATCTCTTTACAGCCCATGCATGATTGCCATAGTACATTACAAAACATTCACATGTATAGCTAGTGTGTTACAGTGGAACCTCTAGTAGGACAGTCTGAATAAAGGATACCTCACTCATAAAGGACACATGTACCATCCCAATTTCAATCTTTACCTCTGCATCCTCTGTACGAAGGACGAACTTTCGTGTCCAGAAGTGTCCATTAATTTAGCAACGGTTTCACTGCATAGTGGGCAATTCAGATACGTAGCTGGTGAAATGGAAGTATATACATAATATTATGAGGTTTCTTTTAGTTCTGTATGTATTGCTTTCTATAAATTATAATGCAAGTAGTTGTATGCTGGGAATATTATATACTGTGTTGATATATATAATATTATATTATCCACCGTGTTCAGGTTATGTGGTCCTTTTGGTTAGACAATTACTGATATCATGTATGTTCTGCTCGAATGGGGAATCCAGTTAGCTGATAACATTCACTAGGGGAAACGTTTTGGCATAAGCAATGTAATACTTATTCTTGTGTTTGGATTGCACAATCTTAAATCCTGTCTACACAGTGATACAGCTGCAGTTGTCTTCCCTACTCCATGCATGACATCATCTTTCATTATGACCATGTGTCATTTATAACTGCTGCTATCATATCACAGCATATTGAAATGATGTATAATATAATATGCCAATACTATCCACAAGTTCACAGTCAGAGGTGAGAATAAAAATATAAGTGATTGATATGAAAATTGATATATCTATAAATTGATAAAACTGTCGCTAATATAATATAATCAGTATAGAAGTGATTGTGATCATAATAAATATTCAGTGAAATAGCGCCGGGAAATAAAAAGAGTACTCTACATACATATATACATACATACATACAGCATATTTATACAGTTGCCATGCATTGATATTGGAGGGGGGGGGGGGGGAATGATTACCTTGTTGACTGTCTATATAACTAGCTTAAAGTGTACAAGTGCACCCAATAGCAACTGTCATTGGCTTGTACTTTCCTTCACTGCAACTATACACCGTGTGTGTCGTAGTGTAGGTTGCACATGTCTTAAGTAGAGCTTCGGGTCCCTGGCTGCATGGGTATGTACAATCAATCGACAAGCATCTTGCCTGAAGTATGTAGTGAGGATATATATCTTCATGGTAAGTGCAGGTGTAGTTCCACGGACACGGTGTTTCGGTCAGTGTAGGGAGATTTACATTGGCCATATGCGCAATCTTTCTGCACACATCAGCATGCACCACATCTGATTCTCCACTCTGTCTTTTTTGTTTAGAGTAGACTGTCTCCGCCATCGCAGAGAATGGATATAGTATATTATCAAATTCCATGTTCTTTGCAACTAGTTGTTCTATAACTTGAGACTGGGGCTCGCACGCAGTTTGAATTTCTGCACTCCCATTCTCCAATGGTACAGGCATGCTCTGGTTGATTTCCGGCGTCCCGATGTCTAGATCGAATGGCGCTTCTCTCGCTTCTCGTATACCGGCAGTAGGACGTGCGCCTATTACCGGTAGGCCGTATAATATCAGATACATACATAGCATGCTATGGCTCAGTATTATAGTTGGTGCTGAATACATCGTTTGTTATAGTCTTTCGAGGTGCTTGGCACTTTTGTATGATTTTGAATTGACTCTGACATTTTAGCCATCGTTTTATATCCACTGCGATATCGATGATCTCATTACCCCTTCCCGTGCGCGTGGCAATATAAAAAACTATTGAACGGCTGCGCTACTTCCTTTAGTAGTACGGAAGTGGTGACTGTTCCCCGCTTCGCTTGTATGTATAATTACCCTGCGCCGCGTATCTGGGGGCGGGGTTAAGCAATTGGTTTGTCCGTCCGCAAATTTTTTTTCATGATGCTTCCAATAGGCGATTAAGACGATTTAGCGACTTCAACGCCCAGCAGTAACAATACATTTTGCCGTATCTTAGTATATGTGTACCTGATAGGCGCAAAAGAGGTTCTATTCTCTGCATTTCCAGCTCTTTCTTATTGTCGGTGTCGTCCACCAGTTTAATACGGTAATAAGACCACGCCCACAGCAAAGATCCTTTAATACTATTGTCATAGAAGGCGGCTACAGACACTGCTGCCGCACTTTTTGAAGGGTCGGGATGGCTGTAAACTCATTTGGAGGGTTTGGATATCTGAGGCCCTTCACTGCTAGGAGCCAGGGTAAGCAAAAAAAATGGCAGTAACGGAAGTGATGTGTACTTGACAATGAGCGGCTGTAGCTCCATAACGAAGTACGCTAGGGTCATGGAACTTGCACCATCTAAAAAATAAAAAGACACTGATTCTAGCAATCCCATTTGTGGGGATGATACCCCACGCGTTTGTGAAGCTATAGGCCTCTAAATTTTGACATTCTTTGGAAATATTACTGAAGTAGCCTGGGTTTAACCAAGCGTCGCACTTGCAGGCAAGGGAGTGTAAAGCCAGTATGTATATCAGATGAAAGTATTATGCCTGTTGATTCCAAGCTTTTGTAGCTGATACCCCTCCCGCCGACCTGAATAAGGCAATTTCTGTCTCCACATGAATTTACAGCCATCCTAACTCTTCATAAATTGTGGAGCATGTGTAGATGGAAGTCTGTGTACATCCACATATGGTTCTGACTCCACTGGTATACGTGGGGTATGTGTTTTTGGAACACCTAGTTGAAGGCAGTGATGAGGAAAGAATTATTAGCCAGATTACAAGAACTTTTCAAAGGCCAGATATCTAATCGCCACATCAAGTGCATGTACGTATTCAGGCAGCCGAAACTGCAAAACTAGAAACACGGTCGGGAGCATCATTCTCAAACCTACAGTTTATATAATTACTGGTAAACGTAGTATTGCAGCTTTATTGTGCGAAACGGATCCATACCCTGAGCCTTCTCCAGTCGTTGTTCTTTTACTGCTGTTGCTTTTGTGATTGCCCATTGCCAAACAATGAGCCTCTTCCGACACGCTGTTCAAAATGGGGTGTTCAGACACACCGTGGGGGGCTTCACGTTCGAATTTGGTTTAAGAACTTCAAAGGGAACGCGTGAAGCTCACTAGGGTGTTACTTTAACTTTTAATGGTGCATGAATTGTCAATAATCCATTTGGGCTGAGGCTCGGAGCCCTTTACTGTAGATACCATTTTACCACATCCATGCCTTTACTCACTCAGTAGGGTGTCGTAATTTTTTGCGCACATGTAATAATTATGCGGAAAACAGGAAATGTATAATTTCCCTGTATGGTCACCTTGCGTTGTAGCTGTAAATATTATTGTTTTGAGTGTTCCTGTAAAAACAGAAAATCTCTGAGTCAGATTGACTCTATGCATTAATACGATGACCGGGATTGGTCGTGTAAAAACTGATGTAAAAACTACAAGCTAGGGGAAATATGGCAAAATATCATTACTTTTGATTTTAGTATGACATAATTACGAAATGCTATGCTCTGCAACTTCATGCCCTTACTTTGCATTTTTGTGCCCACCTTCATTGAGAACATTGAAGCCATGGTGTAGGGGAACATTATCACACCTGTCTATCAGAAATCAATAGGCTTTTACTTTCATTAATTCTTAGGTGCTAATTCTTACTTCCTGTCTTGTCACAAGGTTTCGTTGGTTCTCAGATTCCTACATCAAGTCCTGACATCCTTCCTTTCTCAATCCAATTATGGTTCTTCATCCTACCTTCTAGGGTTTCCTCAATTCTAAGGTTCTTCAAGGCTGGCAAATATTTCTTTTGTGGTTAGTTTCCCCCCCCCCAATTATTTAAGTAAACGTGCAGGGTATTCTTTACCCCCTGTATATACATGTAGCAAATGTAACTAACTGTGCATGTGCAACTATCCAATAAGGTTAGTATACTATTTATTGATAAGTTAGCTGGTAATTTGTATAGCATTACCATGACAACTATTTTATACCAGAAGTGACTTTATATTATTACTGGTAACCCTTTTCATTTTGAATATATTCCTGAGTAGCTTTCCTCTTTATGTGTGGCTGTTATATAATATTATGATTAATGATTGTGCTTGCATAAAAATGCATATGAGTGTATGTAGGTAATTGTAGCGCTATCTCAGCGAGTTAGCCATACCCACTCTGAGCTCCAGCATGTTGGCCGCACCCACCTAGAAGAATTCAGTGATGATGATTTTGAATGCGGTTCAGCAACAGAACACAAAAGACTTAACCTATAAGCATCATGTGTGTTCAGTAAGAAGCTAGATCTATTAAATTAAATTCGAAACTGGCAAATTTGAGGGCAATTACTATATGTGATCCAAAATGGGAAGTATGGTGCTACCTTCCATCTGACAAAGAAACAGTTTATATTTACTCCCACGACCAAAACATTAGATTTATTGATTACTTATATAGTGTTCAGTTTCAAACTTAATCATAAACACATGCTAAATTACTATTCTAATTCGTTCACTACTTAGAATATTTACTATGACTGCCTGTATACCCACCCTTTTTATCCATTTAATTTCCTGCATTTGACTTGTACTGTATTCCAATAATATTGATCAAACAGCCCTGATTCTGCTATACCAGTTCCCAAGGATATGTATTCCTGCACTGTAGACTAGACGAAAGTCTAATGGCATAGGATTACTCAGCAAGCAAAAGGTTGAAAGTGCTACCAATGTTGGTGTATTCAGTGCCATACTCATGGAAGCATTTTACATCTCCTGTAGTGTGTAGGGAGTTAATTGACATGAACACACTCAATGACAGGAGATGAAAGGGGCATACTCAACGAGCAAAGGGCTTAAAGTGCTGCCTATATTACTGATTGCACCACTTTAAGTCTCCTGTAAGGTGTGGGGAGGTAATTGGTAAGGGCTTTGCTCTAATGATGTGAAATGAGAGGGACATACTCAATGGAATAAGCGGAACTTAAAAGCAAAGGACTTAAAGTGCTGCCTGTATTACTATAATCAACTATACTCATGGCAGCATTTTAAGTCTCCTGTAAGGTGTGGAGAGGTAATTGACAAGGGCTTTGCTCTAATGATATGAGATGAGAGGGTCATACTCACTGGACTTAAAATAAAGGACTTATAATACCTAAGTTGCTATAATCAGCTATACTCATGGCAGTATTTTAAGGACAGGAGTCCAATCTAGCATAGTCCTTGTGCTGCTTAGTAGCAATTAGGAAGGTAGGATTTAGTCCTGATTCTCGCCCTTTAAGTTCATGATCATTTTCAAGTATCAATGATTTCATAAATAAATAAATAAATAAATAAATATCACAATGTATTTAAGTGATGCATATGCCATCAATTCCACAAATAAATATACTGTCCGAAAGTAGCTACTATATACCTGTAGTATAATTTAAAAACAATATTATTCTATAAAGTGATTTGGATAAATTAAAAGAGCTAAATATTTTTAAGCTAGTTGTGGGAAGTGGGGTTGGAGGGATTGCAGATTGGGAGCTATACAGAATAAAAAGCTACTCAAAATATACACAATTATACCTATACAGTTAACGTTGCCATGCACCAATACTGGAGGGGTTGAGACGATTACCTCGTTGACTGTGTGTCTAACGCCTACAAGAGCATCCAATATCAATTGTCATAGACTTTACATCACCGTCGGATAGTTGTAGAAAACTGTATGTCGTAGAGTATGTTACGCAATTCTTGCTCGTTCGCCCTGTGGCAGGGCTTATGTCGTTCTGACATGGGTACGTGCAATAATCCGACAAGCATCTTGCTTTGAGTATGTAATGAGGGAATGTATCTGGATCGTAAGAGCAGGTATAGTTCCACGGGCACGGTGTTTGAGTATCATTGGGAAGATTCTGATTGGCCATAGACACGATGTCGGCGCAAACATCAGCGTGCACCACATTTGATGTTCCAGTTTGTCGCTTTCTTCGGTGAGAGTGTATCGTTTCTGCCACTGCAGAGAATGGATATAGTATATTCCCGCTAGCCACATTCCTTTGAGCTAGTTCTTCTGCCAATTCAGCCGATACAGACTGAGTTTCTGCTCGGCTGCTTATCGAAAGGCTTCCACCGTCTGTTTCCGTTGTGCTTGAGCTCTGCTCGTGTGCTGCTTCTCTGGCTTCTCGTAAGCTGTTAGCGGGTGGTGCTTGTGGATCAGCCATCAGCGGTAGGGCTGTTACTGCATGTACTAGACACATGCATAGTGAGATCAGTACAATGGTTTGCTTAGATTTCATCTTTTACTGTTACTATATAGTCTTTTGCGAGCCTGCAAGTTTCTGTTCGAATTTGAGATCTTTCTTGTCTGTGAAAATCTGACAGCAGCATCTCGATTTTATAGCTATCCGCCTCATGCTCGGTTAATATGAAGAGTCTGCATATACTTCCGCCCAAAACCTTACGTTACTTTCAGAGGGAATCTTGTCTTCCACAGCTTGTGAAGAAAAGTTCATCTATATTTCGCCATCAGATCAAGAAAGTGAATAGAGATTTAGAGTTTATTAACTATTCAAATTATTTTTAACAATTTCCTTTATGGATAAGGAAGTACGACGACGTACTATTTGTAGACAGAGTTGAAAACATACTGGAACTACATTATTCTGAAGTCACTACTGTATTTATAAGTAAGGTAACTTAGGGTAACTTGAGAAATGTTGCCTTGAAGCTGTAGCTCTCACACACACGAGCTATTCACTCCAAAATTGCTATGCAGTACCGACTAACCCTATGCCTAAAATATACGCTCGATCGCGATCCCTGAACCTTACTCATTTCAATATTTGTTGTAGAGACAATTGACAGTTTCGCTATTAAAATCCATCAAAAAAACTTTGCTGGCAAGCCATTGGAGTAGTCTCGCGGGCAAGGTTCACTCGCACAGAGGAGTGTGCGAGCGAGGCTGGCCCGCGAGACTACCATTGGAGGTTGTGACTGGTCAGAAGGGCACAGAAAGAGGCCAAAACTTTGAAAACAATTTTAATGCACTTAGCATGATCAGAGCTAGTACCTTCCACTGTAAAATTTGTTGGGGTTTGGAATTCTTGCCGTTGTAACGGGTTAAACTCATAATTTCTAGCCCACCCACTGTTTTTGGACCCACCTTTGAACTTTAGCTAATATCTCTGGAATAGTACAACAAATTTTGTTCATTTCTCGGTTGCAGTAAGTTCAGTAGTAGTACTAATGGGATTCCAGCTTTGAAGGATCTCCCCCTGATTTATTCAGCACAAATTGCATGCAGGTTTCATTGTTATGTCCCTGTACTTGTCTTATTAAGCATGCATTGCAGAGTTTTATCGTTATACCCGGAATGCATGCATTGCAGGGTTCATTGTTATGTCCCTGGCTTGTCAAAGTTATATAATGTTTTACTTATTTAGGCTGTCTTTTGAAACATAATTGTGATCACAAATTAATAAGAATGGCATTCCACATGCATCGTCTAAAAATGTGTTTTGGTGACAGGGATTGCATGGGGCATACGAGGTATTGTGCTACTACACAATTACATAACTCATGGATCTTACCTACATGAATAATTATATGGAGGATAATATGTAGACTATAGTATGCATGGTACTAATGTTAATATGCCTCTGAGTCATCTCATTTCTAAGTAATAATGTTACTATGGAAATAATCCTGTTACAGGAATGAAATTACAGGCCAGCTGATGTAAAAGCTGTGTCGACATCATACCTGAAGCTACAGCTCTGTTACATATAAAGCTTACTACAACCTTGTTACAGGAATGAAATCCCGGTCTGAAGCCGTACAGGCTGTTACATGCCTGAATTTACAGCCTGCATCACAGCCTACAGAGTCCAGTACCTTGTTACATCATAGATAATAGAGCACGTAACGGGATTGGAATCACGTCACGTGCGCCCATAGCCCTCAATAGTGAGGCGCGCGGACACTCCGTGTTGCGGTATTTGGCAAGTTTTTGGTGTTAAAACGTTGACTGACGAGAGAGACTGACGAGAGAGAAAGAGCAAGAAGAGAGAGGACTGTCTACTGTAGTTTGAAGAGATACAAGCAGGAAGGTCAGTCCTGGGAGACATTTTAACTTGCTGAAAGCAATACCTGTTGCAGGAGTTAGTTACACGCAATATTTCCTGCATTTGGAACAGTATTTCCGACTATATTTTACTAGCTGCTTTGTATCATAGTTTTTGTGGACCTCCAGTACTTACTCTATGCAGTATTGTAGGGCCTTAAGCGCAGCAAACTGTTACATATAGACCAAAGTTGTGCACTAAATGTTTTTTGTTGGGGTAACTACTCTGAAGTTGCACTCTGGGAGGCTAAATGTCCAAACTGAGGTTGTGTGAGGGTGGTTCTTTGTGTACCTGCAGTACCTCTCCTGTGTAGACTGTTGAAGATCTAAGGCCAGCAAATGGTAGCTCTAGCTCCATAGGACTGGATGGGGGGCTTTGTTTGGAGTAGGACTACTGTAGAGACATCCATGAGCGGCATAGTTGCTAGGGTGCTATATGTCCGTCGGTAGTGTCTGTGTGTACATTTAGAGGATATTTAATGTATATCTGTGAAATTTTAACAAGCCTACTATTTATTTATAGGATGGGGAGGAAACATAGATTGACTAATCCCCGGAAGAATGAAGAGAGGAAGAAGTATGCTGCACGGCAACTACTAGTATCGATTCCGTTGTCCGCCGTGTCGGTATTCCCGGTGTCGGTTTCACATGCTATACATGTTGTAGTCTGTGTATATATGTTTAGATTTAGAATAAATAATTGATGATTTCAGTAACAACAATAGCACAATGTCAAGAATGCATGCACGTACAGTAAATTAAGAATCACTGTTCCCGGTGGCGAGAAGACGTTTCCTCACCCCTTTCGACTTTTGGGTGGATTTCTTGGTTTCCTGCTTCTGAAGTTCCATCCAGGAACTCACAAAAGCAAAGCCCCTAATTGTTACAAATAAGTCTGCAACTAACTTCAACAAAGCTGTAGCTTCCTCCTCTTCCCAGTCTGTAGCTACTAGTATCCAGTGGAACAGCACATCCTCGTTCTCAACGATGCTCTTTAGGACTTTCTTTTTGAAGTCATCATTCACTTTGTGGACAGACTGTAAACTAATATGTTTTCGGAGTTCTAGCCTTTGCCTGGTTCTCGGGCGCTTTGCACCACTGCTTTAGGTCGTTGGCTGCCTTTATAGCAGCAGAAGTCAGTGGTGAGGGTATTGTAAATCCCGGATCTGCAACCAGCTCATCAAGTGCCTTTAGTAGAGCTATAATGTAGGATATGATGGGCAATAATTAGACCCCAATTCTATCTGCTCACCAATTCTATCTGCTCACCATGATTTAGCCATAGGTAATACAGTACGCAACTCTACGATCTTAGTATGACCATTATCTATGATATAGCATACTCCCAAGCCAGTCCAGTATTCGTGATTCGCGAATACTGGACTGGTATAAAACCAAGCATCCTAGATGAGTAAGCTTACCAGTTGAATCTCTGAAGTCCGTGACGGGCAGAGGTACAGATGCCATTATTCGCCGAATAAATCGCCTTTGGAACGTTTCTTGAAAAGAAAATGATGAGACAGACTGGAGACGATTCGACTTCCGGCGCAACACGGAGTGGCCGCGTATACGTCACAATACGTCAGTGATTCCAATCCCGTTACGTGCTCTATTATCTATGGTTACATACCCATGCACATCCCGCCTGGAACAGAATGTGCACCATCACATGCATCCTGTCCGTCACAGACATGAGGAAATTTGCCTGTGTAGTTCTTAATTGCACTATCTTGTGACTTTTTTTTAGAAACATCCTCAGGAATTCCCTGAGCACACACTTGTAGAAGTTTCTGTGTGTAGCTATAGCTATAGAGACCTGCTCTTTCTCTATGTTGTCAATAATTTCTGATGACTCTAGTATTAGCTAGCTGGTGCATTTGGACTGTACCTAAACTGCTGCTATTCTCTTCCGTGCTGTATTAGCCTCGTTCCCGATCCCATATGTCTCCGCTCCATCCCCGCTCCGTGTGTTACGTAATCCCGCGCGAAGCGCTGAATATTTTTTACTTTTAAACGGGCCAGAAATCGCTCTCATGGGATCTTTGCAAATCAGTACTGGAAGTGGCCATGGTCTAGGAAACGTTGTGCATGCAGTAGGCCTATGGCCGTAGACCTCGCTAATTCACTGTAAATCTGCTTGCCCGCGTATGTAGTTACCTTTGCGGAGACTTACTAAGTATAAAAATTATAGTAAAAATGAAGCAGCCCTTCAAAAGAGGAGTTCCATGGAACCCCCTCTAGATCCGCCACTGCAGGCTGGGAACAAATTTGTTACTTCCTAACGAACAGACGTATGTTCGTAAAGAAAAGCGCATTTGATTGGCCATTCATTGTACTTTCGTAAAATAAGAGACGTCACGAGGTACGCAATCACATGACATAATTGCATTCCGCGCGTGACAAACTCTCGAATATCTTTGGTATACGCGTACGTAAATTAAAGTAGCAAATAGACGGCTAGCTCAGTTTCGCCGTCGAGGATGGCCTGTGGTGCTCTCTATAAGTTGATAGAGTTGTAAAATCTTACTGCACCATATTTCCCAGAGTGCTATGATTCTTGGGGCCTTAAAAGCTACAGAGGCCGTTTTAAAAGCCGTTCGATATCGGTATTAAGCGGGTGCATGAAGGCCACTCCCAGCCTTGGTCAGTGCTTTTCTATATACATTTTTGTCTGGAAGTCTTGCAGTATTGATGCACGTTATGCCTACTCGCTTATAGGTACAATCTGGATACATACTGGCTGTGTATGAAGCTAGTAACGGTAGTGGACTAACACATAGCATTCTTGAGCAAAATGTCCACCGAAAAACGGTGGGGACCTGCGAGGCTCAGTCGATTTTCTTGAACCTTTCTAATGGTACTGATGTCACAGCACTTCAAACAGTCTTGCAGTGCTTTGCTTTGGCAGCAGAGGGTCTCAAAATCTCTATGGCGATTTTAATACTGTACTTAAGTGACATCTACGTACGTGCACGTGATATTGACGCGGTAACCTTAATTGCTAAATGAAAATGTTTAAAATACGTTCTTCGGTTTTGTATCACTCATAAGGCATAATATTATTCATTCATATACAGTGACTTATAAGCCATGTCATGGCTGGGCACCATATCATTATATGTTTTTATATATATGGGCATGTCACTCTAATAAAAATTTGATTGATTGATGCGGTTGCAACTACGTCATGAAAGCACGTGACATCACTTGCACGTACCTCACTGATCATTCATTCAGAGTGAGTTAGAGCCAGAGTGGACTAGCCCACAAAATATTAAATTGTTTTAGCTTTAGAGTAGTGTTAGCGTGTTAGTACTTTCTTGCATTTGATTGATCAATTACTGGTCTCTAAATCTCTGTAAAATTAATGCTTTCCCCTAATCATCAACTTCATGCCAATTCTTCATGAATATTAATTGTCCTTGTCCGGTGCTATTTGTACAAATTTCATTATATTAATTGATTTTGGTATTCAAGTATCATGACTAAATAATATCAATGTGATGAATAATATTATGTCACATTATCACAAGTATATTATGTATATACACTGTCGGAGATGAGAATTGTAAGTGAAACTAGGTATACCACTGGTAATATAAAATATATAATATATAAAGTGATTTGGAAGTATAAAAATAGCTCCTATATTAATATGCTTTTAAGGAGGTGGGGGTGGAGAGATTACAGATTGGGAGCTATGCAAAGCTATACATGGACAGAGACATACACTTAGTTATCATGCATCAATGCTGGAGGGGTTGAGACTATTACCTTGTTGACTGTCTAACGGCTGCAAGCGCATCCAATAGCGATTGTCATAGTCTTTATTTCGTTTTCAGAGTTTGTTCCATCACAACCACTTTCGGGTAGTTTTAAATAACTGAATGTCGTACTGTATTTTACGCACTGCTTTAAACTCGATGGGCCTGTAGCAGGGCTTCTCTCTCTCCGACACGGGTACGTGCAATAGTCCGACAAGCAATTTGCTTCAAGTATGTAATGAGGAAATTTATCTTGATGGTAAGAGCAGGTGTACCTCCACGGGCACGGTGTTTGTGTATCGTTAGGAAGATTCTGATTGGCCATAGAGATGATGTCATTGCAAACGTCAGTGTGCACCACATTTGATGCCCCAGACTCAGTGTCTCGCTTTCTTCGTTCGGAGTGGATCGTTTCTGCCATTGCAGAGAGTGGATATAGTATGTTCCCGCTTGCCACATTTCTTCTAGCTAGTTCCTCTGCCGTTTCAGTGCAGGGCTCACATACAGACTGAGTTTCTGCCTCAGGGGTTCCGCTACTCGTCGAAACACTTCCACTGTCCGTTTCCGTTGTGCTTGAGCTCTGCTCGGCGCCGCCGTCTGCGCCCTGTGCTGCTTCTCTGGCTTCTCGTAAGCTGTTAGCGGGTGGTGCTTGTGGGTCACCCATTAGCGGTAGGGCTATTACTGCATGTACTAGACACATGCATAGTGAGATCAATGCAATAGTTTGCTTAGAATTCATTTTACTAGTCTTTTTCGAACCTGCAAGTTTATTTTCAAATTTGAAACTCTTTTTTGTCTGTGTAACTCTGACAGCAGCATCTCGATTTTTATAGCATGCATCCGCCTCATGACGATCTCAGTTCGTGAAGAGTCTACTTCCCCCAAAAAACGTTACGTTACTTCCAGAGGGAATATTGCCTCCCACAGCTTGTGAATGTCTTATTTCGCCATCAGAAAGTGAACAATGAGTTTATTAACTATTAAAGTTATTTAACCACTTCCTTTTGGGATAAGGAAGTCATTTCTAAAAGGAAGTATGCGGCGTACGGCTCGTTTAAAAACTGAGTTGTAAGGTACATTATTCTGAACTCACTACTGTATAAATAAGTATGATTTAAAATACTGCTTACAAATCATATATATATAGCATTAAATAACAGTGCTTCAAGCTAGCTCGATAATATACAAATATCCATCATAAACATATAAAATGTACATCACAATAAAGTAGTTATAGCATGTATATGTGTGGTGGAGTATATGGTTGATCATATCTATAGATGGAAGCTACATGCCAAGGTTACTAACACTCCTGTACTTTCATACTTTGCAGTCCCATCTTCATTACATGTTTGGTCAGAAGTCCGTCTCAGCACATTGACTGTAACTTTTTTGGGGCTGGATATACACTCACCATATTCTCGGCACTCCAGATCAATGACGTAACGGGGGAAGTAGTCTTTCCCGAGGTCTCGTACTATTCTGGCCTGTTCACCTTGGGAATTTTCTGCACTAAAACACTCTTGGTTGCTTTGTTCAATGTCTTGAACGCACCGAGAATCAAACGTGCTCCCGATACCTGTATAAACACTACCACTCGTGGAGTCGCTTAAAGTGACATTAATCTTCAATAGGTCTAAACATCTACGATAAGGGTTGGCATACATGTTATTGAATTGTTCGACCAGTACTGATTCTTCCACGGCTGTGCACGTTCCAGGACAGTTAGAAGTCTGTCTTTTCATTCTATCGTCCCTGTTGAGAATTTTTATAATATCCTCTGCAAAATCACTTTCATTTTTTTGTGTAGCTAGAAGGCCTTGGATTTCGTCTCTCAAAGATAAATGGGCGGGGAGGGTGTGTGCCATTCGTAAGCATAAACACTGTAGTGCCAGTAGTATACACACGCCCACTCGAAGCTTGCTGCTTTCAGATCTTGAATGTAACATTTTTTGTATCAATAATGAATGCATAACGCAGCGATGCAAAATAGTATCGAGATGCTTTAAAAGTTTGGTATTGTAATTTATCAACCGACTGTAGATGAATTGATAACAGCTGCGTAGTTTGTTATATATACTCTGAGGGAAACCTTGCATAGCCTAGGTAAATACTTCTCCAAAAACATTGCATAATTATTTATAGCGCCAGTGTTTCTGCTACTGTTACATGTAGCTTGCAAGATGGAAAAAACCAACCCTACGTTCGAACGAAGTCCTATTTGGTTAATTAACTTTCAATAACTACTAATGACGTCATCTAATTTCTTTAGCTTAGCGTGCGTACGGTCGGGAAAGTGAGTGGTGAACAGAGCTTTCAGCCATGGAAGAATGTGAGCGGCACTCGAAAATGGGTTCTAAGTCTAACCAGCTACTGTTCCTATCTGACTTCAACCAATTCCCGGAGGGTATACGCGATTCAAGGTAGGGAGGGTTAGCTACCGTAGTCCTGTTGAAGCAGTAATGGTCTAATACTGTGAGGCCAGAAAACCTACGTATTAAACATCCTTCCTTTATTGCCGAAATATGTGGTTGTTTTGTAACTAATGACTGTGTGAGTCATCGAAATCCTCATACATCTGAACAGAAACATAAATGATGGCTTTAATTAGAGTAGCATACACTCGCAGGCCCAATCGACGAAAACCGGCCGAAGTAACGAAAATGTAGTTATGATACCGTGGTTGTCGGAAGGCTAAATTTGAAAAAAAAAAAATTGTGACGGCAGAATAATGTCACAACAAGAAAGCATTGGCCCAAGTGTTTTTCAAATTTAACCCTCCAATGTATCGTGAATTTTTAAGTACTCACAAACCTCCTTCTTTCATAACCTCGTTTCCAGGTACTTGTGTGTACATGTATTTTGCTTTGCTACTGAAAACCTTGGTACAGTAGTTACAAGAAGCAGAGGTTCATACAGGGGTGGGGAGGGGGGAGGGAAGACCTGGGATGTCCCCCCCCCCAAAAGTTCACATACACAACAGCAACAGCAGTAACTAAGTAACTGAATTAAAGCGAAATACATCTATAAGTACCTCCAGCATGCCTCAGAATCAATCTCAAAGCATCTATTTGTCAAAAATATTCTGGGGGGGGCATGCCCCCAGACCCCCCCTAGTAGGAACGTGCTAAAGCACGCCCTTCATGTCTACGCCAAACTTTGGAATCCCCCCCCCCCCACCTCAAAATCCTGTATGAACCCCTGCGAAGTGTATACCTGCTCCCTTCCTTCGCTGCCTAAGAACTGTGAGTTACAATGTAAGTGTCCCTGTCCTCGCAAGAACTCACCCTTCCAGCCAGCAACATGAGAAAATGTATCAGGCCCACAAGTAGCCAAAGTGAAACGTGCACGTGGGCCTGGGGACGAGGCTAATATTTGACCCCATGGGGCAGAACCATAATGCTTACCTTACTTTCTCCTTTCACACAACCTTCCCGTGTACGTGTACACACATGCACACACACACACACAGAAGCCCAGACGAGAGCAGTGACATAGACTCTGATGTAGAAGGTGCAATATACGCTCAGATGTACTTCCAGGATTACTTTGAAACTGGAAAATCAATACAGTCCCGATCTCCAGGTGATACTATAGAGTGAACCTCACTATAAAGCAGCCATCTACCACTCTGTCCAGCCAGTTTCCCCTCCCTCCCCCCCTCCCTCCCCCCCCACCCACCAACACAAACCTTGATACCAGTATTGTAAGATTAATGCAAACATGCTAATTTCCAATCTTTATGCGACCCCAGAAACGGTCATAGTACATGTACATGTACATGTAGATTAGCCTCATTCCCAGGCCCCTGGTTTATTCGGTTGCGCAAAGGTAAAGCTTTACCTTTGTGCAACCGAATAAAGTGATTGCGCAAAGATAAAGCTTTACAACCGAATAAAGCGGGGGGCTGTGAACGAGGCTATAAGTACATGTGTAGATCGATGATCAAGAATTTCTTTGGGGAACATGCATGTACATGTACATGTACAGTTGTATGACTCCACACGTGAATGAAAAAGAAAGTAACTACATGTATGTACCTGTAGCCTACTAATTGTTACCACACATACGCATATACATATACATGTACACACATACGTACGTACACTGCACATGTGATGAGCTCTCATTGCACACTGTGTGCCTAAGTCTGTTACTTCTCAGTGCTCTACAGATTAATACACAACCACATATCAAGCTATGAAATTCTCTGGACTGTATGAACTAGATAGCACCATCCTAGTTACATGTACAATGTAGGCCTTAAAGGGAACCTTCAGCACACCTAGACTTTTAAAAAAAACTTGCAGTCTTACATGTCACCTGTTTTCATGATGTTTTAGTATTACATCAGTGGCTGTGATTTTCGTTTTCATTTACCAGCTGCTTTTCTCTCTGTGTTAATTGTTATAGCACCTGTGAGAGGTAGTGACCCTGTCTCTACCCTGGAGGGAAAAACTGAAAGGTCACCTGATTGGTCACATGACAGCTTCAGCATCTCTCTGTTGTTTTCTAGTTCCTCGGAAACTGCAGAGTAAGTACTTTCTGGTTTCATTCACCCCCCACAACTCGCACTTTCAGACACCTGGCAGGGAGAATTAACCTTTTCTGTGTGCTAGGAAAGTTATTATTTGTATGTGTGTTAGTATATCTACTTTTAGTGAGAGGTCACCTCATTGAGCATGTGCAATCACATGTGTGCTGTAGACATAACTGTTATAGCACCTGTGGGAGGTAGTGACCCTGTCTCTACCCTGGAGGGAAAAACTGAAAGGTCACCTGATTGGTCACATGACAGCTTCAGCATCTCTCTGTTGTTTTCTAGTTCCTCGGAAACTGCAGAGTAAGTACTTTCTGGTTTCATTCACCCCCCACAACTCGCACTTTCAGACACCTGGCATTTCTAACAGGGAGAATTAACCTTTTCTGTGTGCTGGGAGTTATTATTTGTATGTGTGTTAGTATATCTACTTTTAGTGAGAGGTCACCTCATTGAGCATGTGCAATCACATGTGTACTGTAGACATAACTGTTGTAGGCTCTCGGAATCAAAAGCATCCCAGACTTCCCAGTAGTGAGAGAGTCCTTACCCCTGGAGAGCTCTATACATTGTACCTTCTGTGTACTTTCCCTGTGTCTTAGTTTTCTTTACTGAAATGTATGACTGTGAGCTACCCATGAGTCTGATATTGGGTGACTTGAGGTAACATGTTGGCTAGGTTAAAACAAGGAGGTAGACTGCTCACTGGGTAAAACAGAATGCTTAGGCCTTAGGGTTTTATTGCTACTTTTAGGGGGCCCAGAAGCACCCTCAGAGCGTGTAAATTGCATCCCCCCAATGCCCCCCCCCTACGCACATTATTTTTTCCATCCCCACTGAAAATCCTATATGAAAAAATAATGCGTGTAGGGGGGCATTTATGCAATTTACATGCTCTGAGGTTGCTTCTGGGGTCCCAATAATGCTTGAATTTATTGTTAATTTGCTGTAACCCACAGAATAAAACTAGAGATACGCATACGCAGTGTAGGCCTCGCGCACGTGCATTCAGTAGGTGTGGTTTGGGAGCCGCATCGCCCACGCAATTGCTGGGAAAGCTATGACTACGCGAATGGGCCTTCAGGAGAAGGCTGTCTCTGTATAAAACACAGTTCCAAGGACCAGATATTGCTGCTACAGGAGAGCAGAGTTGCTTGAAACTCACGTTCGTATCGCTCGCGATCGATCCGCGTACCGTCCGTCTCCAGCTTTCAGATCTCTGCTGAAACAGAGGCTACACAAACTCTAATCGCGTTGGAGCTGTAGTAAGCCTACCTGGGTAAAAAGAAGTGAACGATTTGTCCTGATCCCTAGTCCTGCGTGCGCCAGAAGTACAAAGGCGGCATCCATGTAACTGGTATGACGCCATCTTGAACACGTGCTTGCCGTAGAATTGCATTCCTAAGCGTGACACATTTACATTCCTAAGCGTGACATTCCTAAGCGTGACGCATACATATATACAAACGCTTGGCGAGATTCGATGCAGGATTAGTTGCCTTGCGCTAAGGCGCTCGGCAATTATAGAAGAGTCCTCTTTTCTTTTATCCATGATTTAGCTCCATACCTCCTGCTGTATTACCACCACCAAATCTTCATCCTTGATCATGGGTGGAGTAGGAGCCTGTGATTGTAATTTGTAATGTACACACATCGCAGCTGTGCAGATGTGTTCTGTACACGTACACACACCTTGCACAGTTTGTTTTTAAGCATTTCGTGTTTTTGTTTTGTGTGTGTTTAGGAAGAAAAGAAAGAAGAAGAAGAAGCGAAAAACCAGGTCGGCAGACGACAGAGAAAGCTCAGTCAAGAAGCACAAGAGGAGGAGCAAGAACAAGCCCCGCCCTACCACGGAGACCCCCTCCTCCGCACCCACCAGCCGCGAGATAGCCCTGAGAGAAGATGCGGAAGCACCTCTAGTGGAGCCTCTGAGAGGCGCAAGGCCTGCCCAGGGAGGAAATAATGGCGGTGGGTTTCAAGATTCATTTCAGGAAGCCGACCTGGACATTGAGGAGAGCCGATGCAGTGCGATAAAGAAAAGTCCAAGGCTTCAATCTGCTCTCAAGCCTACCAAGAACGACACAGCTGGTAAGCTTCTGTTTTTTTTCCTCCTAGCATAGCACATCCTGTGTAAACATTAGATTTCCTTCGTTTCCAATTGTTTCCTGCCCCTGGAAATGATGAAGAGTGTAGCCAACTTACATTTGTATACCACACAGCAGATTAAGGCAGTGCCCTAATTGTCTTACGTACAATATCAGGTGTGTGTATATTGTATGGGACTCTAATGCAGTGAAGAGTGAAGAACAGTAGTGGGCTAACCCAAAATCAAGGACTAGAATTGCACAGAAATGGAGTAAATATATGCATACCCTATGAGTAAATGATTGAAATTCTTAAGAATTGGGAGGGGGGGGGGGGGCAAATTTGATTAATAGTTGTTGATTAGACCACTCTGTTTCGAAAACCTTTGTAGCTCTCTAAAAGCTTACGTTACGCGGGAAAAGTAAAGTACTTTGTGCGCACCCAGCTGTTAATAATGGTGAGGTGAGGTACGATGATGAAACACTGACGTAGTTGTATTAGTATCACTCCGATTCAGAATCATGGTTGTGTTTAGAATAACTTATAATGGTGATCATAGTGATGTAATTAGGCCATGTAGTGGTAGGTATGTAACCCCCTATAGCTATGGCAACACTCTGGTTTGCAGCCTATTCTGGTTTGTGCAGTGCATACTTACTGCTTGTGGCAAGGACCAGTTCCAGAAGTTTTTTGTGTCACTAAAAAAAACGAAAAGGGAGGTAGTCATTGTGGAAGTGATTGATGCAGTTCATACTTACTGCTTGTGGCAAGGACCAGTTCCAGAAGTTTTTTGTGTCACTAAAAAAACATTGGTTTGAAAGGGGAAGTAGTCCTATTGTGGAAGTGATTGATGCAGTGCATACTTACTGCTTGTGGCAAGGACCAGTTCCAGAAGTTTTTTGTGTCACTAAAAAAACTTTGTTTGAAAAGGGGAAGGTAGTCATTGTGGAAGTGATTGATGCAGTTCATACTTACTGCTTGTGGCAAGGACCAGTTCCAGAAGTTTTTTGTGTCACTAAAAAAAACAATCATTTGACAGGGGAAGTAGTCATTGTGGAAGTGATTGATGCAGTGCATACTTACTGCTTGTGGCAAGGACCAGTTCCAGAAGTTTTTGTGTCACTAAAAAAACTTTGTTTGAAAGGGGAAGTAGTCATTGTGGAAGTGATTCATACTTACTGCTTGTGGCGAGGACCAGTTCCAGCATGTGTTTCTGTATCACTAAAAAAAACAATCATTTGACAGGGGAAGTAGTCATTGTGGAAGTGATTGATGCAGTGCATACAGTGGAACCTCTATAATGTGGTCACTCTATAGAGCAGCCAACCTCTCTAGTAAGGCCACCTTGTTGGGTCCCAATGTACATATAATGTATTATGGACCTCTGTAATACAGCCACCCTGCAGCCTAGGCCCGAGGGTGACCACAAAACAGAGGTTCCACTGTACTTACTGCTTGTGGCGAGGACCAGTTTGAGCATTATGTTTCCGTGTCACTGAAAAAACATTATTTGAAAGGGGAAGTAATCATTGTGGAAGTGATTGATGCAGAAGGTAAAAGTGGACATGGGATCTTCTGTTTCCTACTCAACGTTGTTATGAAATGAATTTTGGTTTTGCCATATTTGGTATATAGACCGTGTGAATACACTACACTGCATAACTGAATGTGGTGTCTTAATGTGATTTATGACGGCTGTGGCATTTTTTGGCAGTGAGCAATTTCTTGCTTGTTGCTCAAGTTATTTTTCACTTTCTTTAAAGCTGTATTGCAATAGTTAATTAAAATGTGGAGCTAGTGAGGCAACAGTGCATTGAATGTGCTCCAACATTTCAAAATCAAAGTCTAGTCTCACTAATTACATTGTACAATGTAGCTGCTTCCTTAGTAATATATGTACAGAATGTGTATCGATTACCTATACATGTAGCATCATTGACTATTACGCAAACTGGGAGGAGGGACATTCCCCCCCTTCCCATATACGTGTAATCTTGATGACAAGAAGTACTCAGTAATTCATTAGCAGCCCTTTTGGGCCCCATACGTTACATGTACATGTACATGTACTTCAAGCAATCTTTTACTGCTTAAACTTTAAAATTTTGAGGGGGGGGGAGAGCAAAGCCCCGGGCAACCTAGGGGGTGTGGCTCTCCACACATCTGTGTACAACACGTCCTTTCTACCCCAACCAAAACACCCCGTACAAAACCCTGATGTACTTGCATATAATACCGTGACCATACCAAGTTTTACTCATTTTTCAATAGATTTGCACAACTGAGCCATGGCAGATCTTCGGACTAATATTACATACACTAGCAAGCGAGTGGTGGCCATGTGAGGGGTTTGAGAGTATTGTAGTCTGGGCATGCGCAGTCAGTTACATGTACCACTTCATGTCTGTGTCTGTGATTATGGCTTTTCTTCACTTCTCCCATTGATTTTTTCTGCTTTTTTTTCCCCTTGTGGAGGGGGGCGGGGGCCAGGGCAAGCCTATTGGTTTAGGAATATTTGATTTAATTAAGCCTTTCACTATCAGAGGCGCTTATGAACAAAAAAAATCATGAGTGCCTAATATCAAAATGCCATATAACTTTACATGAGCCTCGTTGAAATCGATATAGAAGTGAGAAATTGGCGGTAAAAGGGTTAAGATTTTGCTAGTTTCTAGCCCTGTACTGTGAGAAACGTGGTCACTTGTGAAACTGAAGTTTGTGTGAAACAGTAAACCCACCAGTTGTACCCAAGCGGCTATGTGCCTACCTACATACTGGCTCACTCACCGACGTGTAGCTATGGGTGTTCTGTTGTTACTTTCAACTACACAAAATGTGTTATGAGGGTACTACACAAATATTGGTTCAAATTTGATTGCTTTTTCTTGGAGATACATGTACATGTATGCATCAGTGAAATACGTCCGTTTTCAGTAGGGAATGTACTGGGGGGGGGGGGGGGGGTGTGAGGGGGCAAAAGTCGCTCCCCTAAGCATATTCTCTATGGAATACGGGTAAATTTTATTGGTGTATATCTCAGAGACGGAATAAGTTATCGCATTCGAATTTGAGATGTATGTTACTACATTCGAAAAAAGCAGACCAATTCAACAGATACATGTATCAGTTAGCAGTGGTATCATTGTGATGACATCACACGGGAAATGATCTGAATCTGAGGTCACATGATGACCGTGCATGGTCCTGCTTTCCCCCTCCCCTCCTCCCCCCCCTCCCTCCCTCCCCCTCCCACTCCACACACACACACACACACACACACACACACGTATGAGCGATGACACATAACAAACCTACAGGGGTGTTATTGGAAGAAGCCTTTCAGTGTTGTTAGTCTACCTCATACATGTACATGTACTTATTGCATGCGTAGTGTGTTTTTCATAACAACCTCATTTTTGTAAGTCATCTCCAGAAATAACAGACACACGGGCTGATTCAGAAGTGAAATGAGTGATAGAACAGCTTGCAGTGTTGGAAGGGGCTGCCCAGGAATGCTATGGCTGTATACAGCTGACTGTGCATCCTCCCCTCCAGTGATGAGTTTACATTAGAGCATGTGCAAGCACTTAATTTGTCGCTCAGGGGGGGGAATTCGAAGGGGAAGTCCCAAAAGTTTCTGCCGCATGGCAGTTTAACCTCACCAGATTATATATAGATTGCTTGTTTACACAACTTGTTGAGCTTCCCTTGTGAGGTGACTTCAAGCCTATCAAATCCAGAAGTGAAAGCTTATAGTCCTATGCAGGGGGTCAAGTTACACGCAGACAACATTACCACATTATGTCTTGCTATGGCTACCGGATGAAGTTGGTGAAGTTGGTGGAATTAGCACCCCTGATTGGGCCTTTGCCGTTACAGCCAACGCCTAGTCTCTTGTACCCAGACCCTCAGAAAATCGTAACGAGGGTCTGGGCGATAGGCTTCGGTGGAAATGTACGCTCCGGAATGTTATTAACTCATAATTACCTCCCTCGTAATGCTAGCTTAGTAGATTTCTCGTCACTTACCAGTTTGTACCTTGATGTCAGAGGAAAGGCTGACACTCTGAAGCACAATAGCGCTCTAAGCAGCTTTTAAAACACGATTCAAACGTGACTTTTCCAATTAAGGCACGTTAGAACGTAATTATTAAGCCAATTGGAAGTGCGCCTGCATTCCAGGCGCACGGTACACTTCCGCCCCAGCCTATCGCCCAGACCCTCTTACAATTTTTCGACGGGTCTGGGTACCCGAGACTAAAATTTGCCTATGTTTTTAAATTCATACACTCTGGTGGCCAATGGACTGTTCTCAGTCAACTCTGTACTGTATGAAAATGGGGTAAGACCTAGCTACAGTGACAGGCTAACTATACAAGACTAGCTAATTGTACAGTATACTGAAAATAGTGGTGGTTACCAAAAAATTCTTTTCGCAGTGAAACACACTGTGTTTTACTGTGAAGAGAAGTTATTTGGTAACCACGGAACTCTATACTATAGTTTATTAGCTGTATATCATAGTATCCTAGTTGTATGTTACATTATGCAATTTTTTGAGAGTGGGGTTGGGCGCAGTATTCATTGCCTTGCCCCCCAAAAGTCGAAATACATGCAGTATTTACAGTTTGCAGAGAAAGGGTACTGTACAATATAGTGTACATGTACATCGTTTATTTAGTGTATAGGAGTTACTGTTAGCATTCCTTTGGTGCTTGCATTCTCTGTGAAAGAGATCTCGAGAGTTGAGACAGTCACATGTATGATAATGGCTAAGAATAGCCTCTGAGTCTTGTGTCACATCCTGAAATATTCCAGGCTGCTTCCTGCTTCCACTTCCTGTTTGTGGGAATGGAAAGTGGGAGAAAAGCAGAGGAGGTTGGCCAAGGTCGACCTTTAGTAATTGAGGTTGCTCAACGATTGGTTAGTTACGTGACAAGTAGACGGCTAAATGAAGATCTCTCTGCAGCAGTACTGATTTTGAAGGGCTCGGCTTCTAGATTAACTGTTCTTCCAAAGAGAAGGCCAGCCATGCCTGAAAGAACAACTTACCTCCGGGGCGCGATGGAGAGATGAGCAGTCTCGAGTAATTGCCCATAATAGCTGCCTTAGAATGCAAAATTAACACGGCTTCGGTAGATAGTTAGCGGCAAAAAGCCTCCGAAATAGCTAATGCAAGCAACTTTCATCACCAAACTGCTAGTTACAAGCCTACACAGAGGTCACTCCGTTCTGCCATTCCGAGCTCCACAGAGACAGCCGACTTTCTGCCACCAGAGCCAACAAAGGCCTCACATTTGTGGGGGGGAAACTCAAAAATTAATACCAGCAATAATTTTTCTTCCTTGCAAGTCCGTTCTCGAAGTGATAGGCCAAGGGAAAACCGGCGAAATCTTCGATTCTTTCCCTATGGTATTTGCAATACTTAACAGCTCATTAGTGTCGATCATGCACAATATTGCTTTTTGATTACGTATGTCGTGATTTTAATGAGACCTGATTATGAAAGGTCACCATGGCCAACCTCCTCTGGGAGAAATGCTCCATTTTTTCCTCGCTCTTCTACTTTGACTTCCTGTGTGGGTGGGGCAGAGAGATGCCTGGGGGTAGAGACCGGCCCATTATGCTGGCTTAATTTTTAACGTGATAGGGTGAGTTATAAGTTATACGTAAAATAATTAGGGGGCGGTACTTGACGATTTGTGTACATTAGCAGCATATTTCTTTGCTTAGCAATTTGTTTGGTAAACAACATCCAATCTCCTTTGAGGACTATATGACATCACCTCAATGATATCACCTTAATGATGTCGCCTCATTGTCCTGTCACCTGGTGTAAAGTTTGGCTCTAAACTGATCATGAAAGCTTTAGATTGACATAATGTAACTGGTCATGTGAGCAAGCACAGTAGGTCACATGATCGGGTATAGGAGCATAACATGGTATGTTGGTCCCTAGCTGGGAAGAGGCTAACATCCTGAGGAAGGTGAAGCCCCATATTTGGGGCTCAAATTTCCTTTGGGAGCCTGAGTTTACCAGTTTGCATGGCAGAGGAAGAAAGATGGGGCTGTTGAACCTTGATGGGACTTGTGGGCATGTGAATTGCTGCATTGCTATTTGATTGCATGTTCTTTATGGGAGAGAGTTTATACTGTGAGGCCTTCTGGTTTGACAGGGAGATACATGTAGCTGGGTGTTGAATGGTGATTTGATTGTCACTCCTAGCGTGGGAGAGGGTTGATAGCAGTACTCTGATGTCTACCGGTCTGGCAGGGGTGGCTTTGGGTGTTATAACTGTAATTGTGATTCGACTGTCAGCTCCCTTATGAGAGAGGGTATTTTAATGTCTTCTAGTTTGACGGGGGAGTAGTTTTTAAGTGATCGATAATAGTTAGTAGATAGTGGTAAAAAGCCTCCCAAAGAGCTAATTAGCTAATACCAGTAACTTCATCAGTGAACTGCTAGTTACAAGCCTGCATTGTATGCATGTACATATAACCTGTCTCTCGCGTGCCTTCCTTTTGGGTGATTCGACTGTCACTCCTAGCGTGGGAGAGGGTTGATAATCCACCTCAACTGTCAGCTCCCTTATGAGAGAGGGGTCTTCTAGTGATTTGATTGTCAGTGGTAAAAAGCCTAGCGTGGGACTTCATCAGTGAACTGAGGGTTGATAGCATATACTCTGATGTCTACCGGTCTGGCAGGGGTGGCTTTGGGTGTTATAACTGTAATTGTGATTCCTACTATCAGTTTCACCAAAATATCCGAGAGGGTATTTTAATGTACTTCATAGTTTGACGGGGGAGAAATTTTGAAAAATGCAATCGATTAATAGTTATTTAGATTTCCAGTTTCGCTGCACATAGCTTGCCAAAGAGCTCGGTACCTAAAAGCGAGTAACGTTCATCAGTGAACTAGGCCGATAAGTTACAGGATGCCTGCATTGCTATGCATGTACTATATAACCTGTCACTCGCGTGCCTTCCTTTAACCAGGTAATGGGCGGGGGTCGGAACTGTCAGTCTATTAAGGGCTAGTATGTTGCTAACGTAGTCATGCCTAGCGGATCACGTGTTGGGCCGAGACTCTCGGCCCACTTGAGGAACATTTTGGTGAAACTGATATCAATAGCACTGTAAGTGGTGGTAAACATAGCTGAGCTAGAAGTGGTCAGGCCCGACTACTGCCAACCAGTCTGGGCAGAACACTGAGTATTAATTCTCGTTGCCATTGTAATACGTAGCTTAAAGGGTCCACAATGACTTAAGCCTGCACAAATAGGGTTGTGATATTTAATTGGAAGTGACCCCACACTAGCGAGTCGAATTCTGCCCCCGCGTCTGTATATATATATGTATGTTTGGTACGTACGTCTTACCGAATATGTGTACAAAATTCTATTTTTGCGTATACGTATTACGTAAGCAATGTTAATCGCGTGCGTTTGCTGTGACGTGAAAGAGGAAAGAGGCTAGCTTAGCAGATTTCAAGCCTACTATGGATACTTCGTTGCTGCCGGTTCCATAAGATGCTTCGGGAAAGAGAGGAGAGATCTCAAGTACAACAATTAGCTTACCAGTGCAGCGAGAGAGGAGAGGCTTCGCAGACAGCGAGATCGTGAAAGGGGAACGTCGCGCTTCCGAGAAACCCGAAGCAAGGTTGGTAGGAAGACCAGCATTCTGGTAGTATGATCCCCTGCTAAAATATTATTTCTGTCTAATGTCTGGTTAAGAAGACAAAGAGATGGGCGTTGCACTCAGGCTGCTGAGAAATGAGACGCTATACTACAGCAAAGGAGGCAGCGTCTAGTCGATGAAACTGCCAAAGAGAGAGAGGCCAGGCTGTAGCAGATGAGAAGCTGCCAAGCAGAGAGACTAGCTGCTGAGACTGTGGATGAGAGAGAGTCGAGGCTGCAGCAAATGAGGGACAGACTAGCTGCTAAGAGTGTTGAAGGGATGGAGATGAGGCTGCAGCAGATGAGTAGTTCTCAGAGGGAGAGACTAGCTGCTTGGAATGCGGAAGAGAGGGAGATTAGGCTACAACATGACAGAGAGCCACAGGGAGCGGCAAGTGCACCCACGCAAGAGCCTGGGAACGACAGCGTGCTGTACAAGCCAAGATGCAAAAATTCCATGCACAAATGGCTGCACTGGAGGTGTCCCCTACTCACAGAATCATTTGCCTGCCACTCCTCGCCTGGAATGACACTTGTCTTGGGGACCCTCATCCCATTTGTGATCAGCGTTTTTTTCATATGTCCATGTATGGCCACCTCCATTAGTGATCACAATCTAAGGTCATGTCATTGCAGTAACTCCATCATGCATGTATACTGTGCACTCGCTCAGGCTCGCCCCACAATGCCCTGCATTTGCCTAGTATAATAAATTAAAAATGGTGGGGCTGTACGGATAAGTGTTAATTAATGAGAGGTGTTTTTTTTTGCACATGTTACATGAAGTTGTCCCTAGTCAGCAGATATTTCTGATGCTGTTTCCCTTCCCCTATCACTGTGTATGGTACTCGAGCACATAATTATGCTGTGGGGGTATGATCCCTGGGGACATCCATCGTTTTTTAAGGGGGTCAGACTAGGAAACAATATATGGTAAAACCTGAGGGGAGTGTTAACAATTTGCAGTACTCAAGGGTAATTGTGAGGCAGTATAATTAGCTGATAGTGAAGGGGGCTTTAGGTAAACCCCCCTTTCTCTCTCCCCCCCTTGCTTAATACCTCACAGCCTGAGTGTGCATGTACATGTATGCTGCTGGGTTCTCCCTAGAAAATGTTATCAGAGTGGGACTGGGGAGTGGGGAGCCCCCCAGCTTGCACAAAGTCTGGGAGCTCTGAGGTGCCTGCATTTCTTCTCTCAGCCTGTTCTGAGTCTAGACTAGAAAATGATCCCAATTAATTTTAAAGGGCTTCCTAAAGTGCCGACTTCCTTCCTAAAAAGGCTTCCTATAGTCTTCCTGTGCTAGTCTTGTGCCCGGACGTGCAGCTTTTAGTCCTCCCGTAAAGTTGCCATGACGTTAGATCGGTAAATACTATTGGTCAGTTGGATGAATTAGAATGAAAATTTGAAATATACCATATACATGTATACAGTGACCAATCGCATACGAGATTTATTTTCAGCAAAGTGGAGTCTGTGACGAGAATCTTCGCTTAGAACACCAGATGTTCTTTCACCGGGGGTGTGAACGTCTGGGCACGAGACTAAGTCTCTGCACAGGTGTATTCCTTTATAAATATGTTCATACGAGGGCTGACTCTGTCCTTATGAATAAACTTAAGAAGAAGCCTTCACCGGAGCCCAAACTGACGCTTTCTCGCTTACAGAACAGAGTGTCGTACGACATAATTATGTAGTATTTTAATGCAACTGAAATTGACAGTAAGCCACTTACAATGTAGATAGGTGTACAAGCAACCCACTAACTCTTAATTAAACCTATTATGCTTGTATTATGCTCCACCTGCCTATTACTTACATGTACCAATAGTGGCATAATGTGCTTGCATTCACAATTAACCGATTCAGCCACTGTTTAATTACTACATCAGTAGGATCCACTGCACCCTGCTGTGTGTAACTCTGTGTGTAACCTGATCAGCCTCATGTGGCTACTGGTGTTATTAGTGATGGGGTCACTTATATGGGAAGGGGGGCAGTATAGGCTTTTTGTATTACTCTTATTATGGGGTGCATGGGCTATATGGGATGGGCTCTTAAATAGTATGGGCTTTTATACATGGGTAGGCTCTTGCACAGGTGGTGTGTCCTTAGGGGTGTGCTTTTAAGAGACCACCCTGATATAAGAGATATAAGAGCCCATGATGTAAGAGCCCACCCTATGTAAAGCCCATACTGTTTAAGAGCCCACCATGATGTAAGAGCCCACCCCCATACGAGCTCACTATGATGTAAGAGCCCACCCCTTTGTTATGTCCATACTGTTTAAGAGCCCGCCATGATGTAAGAGCCCACCCCCATACTGTTTAAGAGCTCACTATGATGTAAGAGCCCACCCCTTTGTTATGTCCATAATGTTTAAGAGCCCACCATGATGTAAGAACCCACCCCTATTTAAAGCCCATACTGTTTAAGAGCCCACCATGGCATACTAGCAGTGTGGGCTCTTATACCGTAATGGTCTCCCACCAGAAACCCAATACTCCTATATAACGACTTCAGGAATCTGCTCTACAGCAGTGATAATTAACTTCTTTTCCTCAAAAGCCCTCTCACACTAGAACATGATCCAAACGTTTGTAATAGCATACACGACCGTAGCAGCATTCCCCAGAGTTCACCATATGTGTTTGGTAGCGGACACAATGACGTGACAAAGCCACTAGCACACATGTAACTTGATATATTTCAATGTTTCATCACCTCTATTTCTCAGGCCATGAGCTCCTCGGGGAGTTCCAGGGGGCAATCACCTCCAGTGAAGTACTGGAGCATATACAGTACTACATGGAAGCGATTAATTAATTATCCATTAGGGGACAGGCCAGTTAGTCCAACTAAATAAAGCCTGGACAGTCATATCTGTGACAATAGTCCTTCAAGTGTTAATGAATAAAACAAGTGGTACTGGTGCCAAATATTAGGCATGAGGAAATTATGTTTTTTCCCCTGACTATTATGCTATTCCCTAATTCCCCGGCTATGCCCCATTATGCTCTCAGCCAGTCCCCATTATGCTCAAATTGGGCTCAATTTCGGTGGTCAAACATCCATTCAGTAGTGCAGTAATTAGAGCTGCTAGCGGTTGTTGCATCAGTCTCATCCTCAGATTCTCTACTAAGGCCATTTTTACTACAAGATAGGGAATTTCTAAATGATGCCCAATGTATTTATTCTCTATTAGTAGCCAAAGTCAGATAAAACTTTAACTGTAATCCAAAAATTTGATATTTATCTACTACAATGGTAGAATCTAATTTGAGATGTATGAACTCTACACCTGCTACAGGGAAGTCGACAGGGAGCCCTCTACCCGACAGGGTGGTTAATCATGATGTCGTTGTGGTGTCCAGCTCCTCGGAGATCAGCGACACCGAGCTGTACACTCTGGATGAGATCAACATCCATGGTGGCCCCTACTGTGTGGACACGAGCAATGTACCCGCAGAGGATGAGAGGGGAGCAGTCGTGATTAGCTCTGAGGAGGACGCTGACTCACAGGTGAATCTTTTAACTGATGTACGTATAGTTGCTGTATGTTGGGAGTCACTGTACATACCATAAACTCTGGAGTATAAGTACCAGTACTTCTATTCAAAAATTGCGCATTTTCGCAGTGCTGACTGCACAGGGTACTTATAATCATGGGGTACTTTTTATCGAGGTTAAAAATATAGTATTAGGGCTGTTGTTACGGATGAGTGCTCTTCTGATGATGAATCTCCGAGTGCTTGAGTATGACTGCTTAACTATAATTATCATGCCTATATCACTATTCATGTTTTAATCACTCACACTTGCACTATTACACATCCCAGTTTACTTGATGATTTGTTGTTTGATGGGTACTTATATTCATTGGGTACTTATGTTTGTGTGGGTACCACTATTCAGGAAAAGGGTAGTAACTGCTTCGATAGGTACTTATATTTGTGGAGTACTTATAAATGATGGGTACTTATGCTCCAAAGTATATGGTATAGTATGTACACTGCCGTGTAGAGTACATGTATGTAGTATTTTGTGTCTAAAAACCGGCCACACGTGTTACACATACATGTGAACTAGTGCATACAGGATATTCAATGCAGAGGGCCTCGTGGGAATTGGGTTGCTTTACGCTACTCAGTTGACCGTTCAGGCAGTCCGGCTTTGAGAATTGCAGTCATCGCTTTCCAGCTGTGAAATATACCCGCCATCGATGAACCTCCCATCGATGTTCCCTTCCTCTCTTCGCTACCACTACTTTTGCATTGCTGTGCATGTAGCCTCCCTGATTGCTGCCGTCACTCTACAGGACGCCATTGTAGTGTAAGCTCGGGCTCCGCTGCACAGTGAACTGCACGTGCAAGCAATGTCACGCCCACAGGAAATATACTTGTAATAATTGCATTCCTGTAGTGTGATACCCGCTTACATACAAACGCAAAGTCTCCCTGCCACACTATTAGTTGCCTTGCTTCCCGCTCCGAAATCATCAACAGAAGGCTGTGCTCAGCAATATGCTAAATGACTGCTGAAAATCTTGGAACTGATATTGGTATCAGCAGTACGCACAGCCAATACTCATGTGCCTTAGAGCACATGGCTCTCAAAAGTTGAGAGTCAGTCCTTGGATTGCTAGAACTTGCAAAATGTAACCTTCAAATATCAGTATCAGTAGTGGAGACATATTTTAATATCGGTATTAGTGTCTACATGAAAACTAAAAGTCATCTCAATCATTATATCAAATTCAATCATTAAGCTCTAAGCCTACACAAATCCCATCCATGTACATGTACATGTAGCTAAAGCATGCATACATTTTGCAGGTGCCATTATTGAGACTGGCCGCAGAGCAGTCCAGAGCGATGAAGCCAGAAGCCCCTGCGAGAGGTGGTGACGGAGCTCGAGCAACCTCCAGCGGTGAAGAAGAGACAACGAGCGATAGCGATGGTGGGTCGGGCTCCGAAGACTCGGACAGCTCGAGCGATGGTTCGGAGGAAGGAGAGGTCTGCAGTTCGGACATGGAGCTCTGTAGCGAGAAAGATGAGGGCTCAGCTGGTATGTTGCTATTGGTTACCACCTTCCCTATAATTGGAACACGCTTTATGTGATGTACATACCCTATCAGTGAATAATATTACCATACTTCCACGATTAGTCACTGATCTCAAATTGTAGCCGGGTACCTCCGGATGTACTGAACGAAATAGTCCCCCCCTACTGGACTGGCCTAAAATACATTTTTCTCTATGTAAGTAAATAGCCACTTTCTATAAGCTTCAGTATAGAGAAAAATGTGTTTTACGGCATTTTAGGCCAGTCCAGTCAACCAGTCCGTTCCACTAGTCCAGTCCAGTGGTTGTACACCGCCATGTATACACAGTACTAATCACATATTATTATTTATATAATTGTTGAATGTACATTGTAAGCCTTCATTTTTGGCATCCCTACAAAACGCAGTGAGCTATATGGCTTTGTTTCGTTTGTGCAACTCTGGGATGCTAATTTACTTCTGCAAATTTGTGAGAAGCCCTCTTGGCTTATATGTTTTCTGAAGATCAATATATTATCAGCTGTGGTCTCTAATTGGTGACTTTCCCCCTAGTGCTGATACCGGTAGTTGCTCGTTAAGCGATCGTACGTGTGAAACTCTTAATTCAGCTATTTCGTACAAGTGTGTCTGCTGGACTATGGTCTCTAATTGTCCACAATCCCCCTTTCGCGTTGGTAGGCTTCCATCAAGGCTGGCTCACGTACCCCTAGCCGTGCTGTAAGTATAGTTCCAGTAGTGGGACTTGCTTCTGCTGTAATGTGTATTGCGAATTACGTAGCTTTTAAAGACATGTACGGCGAAGTAGAGTCCCTGTTAATGAATGAACTCCCCTAATGTGCAGCCCCTAATGTGCAGACCTCAGACTCGGAGGATTCTGAACTGATTCAGCTGCTTGTCATACTTGAATGTGTAGGGTTCTGTTGACAGATGGAGTTCATTGTAATGTAAAAGCAGGACCAGTAAACATAATAGTATTAAACTGCAGTATACATGTTACAAAGTTAGACTAACGTACATTAAACTGATGAGATTTTCTGCACTGTTATCACTCAGAGTTTCAACATGTCTTTCAGTTATCCTGTTTGTTTTTCATGCTATTAGCATCGCTCCCAGTCCTCCCCGCCAGCTTTTATCTCACAGCTGTGGAGGAAAAAAAGCAACCACTGCTGTGAGATATGTAGCGGCCTTCCTGTCCCGGCCTTATCTTGTAGCCATGGAGAATAAGTGAATACGGCTGCAAGCTACATGTATAGAAGCTTTCCCATCCCAACCTTTTACTCGTAACCGTGGAGAAAAAATCAACTGCAGCTGAGAAATACAAACCTGGGGTGGGAGGAACCAGTTGGTAACGAGGTGTACGTACAACATTGTCATATTGACTGATGTTAACAGAGATGTGGAAAATACCAGGAGTAGTATGGACTACCAAGATTCCTTTGTAGTGCCCCTGTCACGAATGTTGTAATAACCGTTGGGGAACTCTTTTGGTGGTGAATCATTGTGGAACCAGGCGTGTGGTGGATTTCCCATGGCTGCATGTGCACTGCCCCTTAATAATACAGTGAGATGATCTTCTACATTGCCATATATGATGAGGTGTATGTGCTGTGTAATTTGCATACACCGTACAGCATGTATAGTCTGTATCCTTCCGAGAAACAAAAAGCCTATGTCCCTCCTGCTAGGTTAATAACTTCTGTCAGTCCCCCCCCCCCCCGGAACATCGAAGTAATGCTACATGGAAAACAGGCAATTTTACTTCCCATGTTTAGTAAATAGTGAAGCAGTTAGCGTAACACTACTTGTGGTAGTGATGTACATATTATGATAACATATGGGATTGCATCTGTACACGTTGATAGTGCGAAGTTGCAAACTTTGTCGATCTACATCCGTTTATATTTTGCAATAAATCAGGGTAGAGTCATGAACAGGCCATGGTAACTAGTAGATGATGGGGACAAAAAGATTATTGTGTTGGGAAAATAGCAAACCTGTGGAAGGTGAGATTGAATCCCCCCTGTAATGATGATGTTTATTGCCGGATGTGGGCTGTAGCAAGTTTATTCTCCATGGATCTGCATGTGAGATTGGCTGCAATGCTGTGTGGAAAACAGTCGATTTGACTTTCCATGTTTAGTAAATAGTGAAGCAGAAAAAAAAACTGCTAAATTTTGAACCCCGCTAATATTAGTACTTGTACGCATAATTGCCTTCCACATATGTACGATTGCGCAGAAATATGTTTTGCATGTGCAAAAGCATGTACTGCTGCTATCAAAAGTATGTGGTTTGAGTGGTTTGAGTGCTAAAAACTGTTTTTCAAAGACGCTAAACTGCATACCCGCCAAATCTGCTATGTATATGCCCGATTCAGTACACTTTGACACTCACATAATAGTCATCTGAAACTATTGGTACATATTATAGTACACACATGGGATTGCATCTGTACACAATATTATTGTTGCAAATTTGCAAACTTTGTCAATCTTGCTATGAATCAGGGTAGAGTCATGAACAGGCCTTGGGCAAGTAGATGATGGGGACGAAAAGAGTAATGTGTTGGGAAAATTGCAGACCTGTGGAAGGTGAGATTGAATCTCCCCTGTAATGATGTTTATTGCCGGATGTTGGGTGATAATAGCAATTTTGTTCTCCATGGAACTGCATGTGAAATTGGGCGCAATGTTACCTGGAAAATGGCTGATTTGACTTCACGTGTTTAGTAAATAGCGAGGCAGTTAGCATAACGCGACTTGTGGATGTATTGGGTGGCGATACACATATTGTGGTACTCACGGGATTGCATCTGTACACCTTGTGCATATTGATGCAAGCCTTGGCGATCTTCATCCATTTATGTAAATCGGGGTAAAGTTGTGAGCACACTCTGGCAACTAGCAGTAGATGACAGGGGCAAAGTGAGTAATGTGTTGGGAAAATTGCAGACCTGTGGAAGGTGAGATTGAATCCCCCCTGTAATGGTGATGTTTATTGCCGGATGTTGGGTGATAATAGCAATTTTATTCTCCATGGAACTGCACGTGAAATTGGCTGCAATGCTGTGTGGAAAACAGTCGATTTGACTTTCCATGTTTAGTAAATAGTGAAGCAGAAAAAAAAAACTGCTAAATTTTGAACCCCACTAATATTAGTACTTGTGTGCATAATTGTGTTCCACATATGTACGATTGCGCAGAAATATGTTTTGCATGTGCAAAAGCATGTACTGCTGCAATCAAAAGTATGTGGTTTGAGTGCGTAGAATGTGTACAGTGCTTTTTGCACTTTTTACTCATAGTATTGTAAAACTGTTTTTCAAAGACGCTAAAATGAATACCCGCCAAATCTGCTATGTATATGCCCGATTCAGTACACTTTGACACTCACATAATAGTCATCTGAAACTATTGGTACATATTATAGTACACACATGGGATTGCATCTGTACACAATATTATTGTTGCAAATTTGCAAACTTTGTCAATCTTGCTATGAATCAGGGTAGAGTCATGAACAGGCCTTGGGCAAGTAGATGATGGGGACGAAAAGAGTAATGTGTTGGGAAAATTGCAGACCTGTGGAAGGTGAGATTGAATCTCCCCTGTAATGATGTTTATTGCCGGATGTTGGGTGATAATAGCAATTTTGTTCTCCATGGAACTGCATGTGAAATTGGGCGCAATGTTACCTGGAAAATGGCTGATTTGACTTCACGTGTTTAGTAAATAGCGAGGCAGTTAGCGTAACACTACTTGTGGTAGTGATGTACATATTATGATAACATATGGGATTGCATCTGTACACGTTGATAGTGCGAAGTTGCAAACTTTGTCGATCTACATCCGTTTATATTTTGCAATAAATCAGGGTAGAGTCATGAACAGGCCATGGTAACTAGTAGATGATGGGGACAAAAAGATTATTGTGTTGGGAAAATAGCAAACCTGTGGAAGGTGAGATTGAATCCCCCCTGTAATGATGATGTTTATTGCCGGATGTGGGCTGTAGCAAGTTTATTCTCCATGGATCTGCATGTGAGATTGGCTGCAATGCTGTGTGAAAAACAGTCGATTTGACTTTCCATGTTTAGTAAATAGTGAAGCAGAAAAAAAAACTGCTAAATTTTGAACCCCGCTAATATTAGTACTTGTGCATAATTGCCTTCCACATATGTACGATTGCGCAGAAATATGTTTTGCATGTGCAAAAGCATGTACTGCTGCTATCAAAAGTATGTGGTTTGAGTGTGTAGAATGTGTACAGTGCTTTTTGCACTTTTACTCATAGTATTGTAAAAACTGTTTTTCAAAGACGCTAAAATAAATACCCGCCAAATCTGCTATATGCCCGATTCAGTACACTTTGACACTCACATAATAGTCATCTGAAACTATTGGTACATATTATGGTACACACATGGGATTGCATCTGTACACAATATTATTGTTGCAAATTTGCAAACTTTGTCAATCTTGCTATGAATCAGGGTAGAGTCATGAACAGGCCTTGGGCAGTAGATGATGGGGACGAAAAGAGTAATGTGTTGGGAAAATTGCAGACCTGTGGAAGGTGAGATTGAATCCCCCCTGTAATGGTGATGTTTATTGCCGGATGTTGGGTGATAATAGCAATTTTATTCTCCATGGAACTGCACGTGAAATTGGCTGCAATGCTGTGTGAAAAACAGTCGATTTGACTTTCCATGTTTAGTAAATAGTGAAGCAGAAAAAAAAAACTGCTAAATTTTGAACCCCGCTAATATTAGTACTTGTACGCATAATTGTGTTCCACATATGTACGATTGCGCAGAAATATGTTTTGCATGTGCAAAAGCATGTACTGCTGCAATCAAAAGTATGTGGTTTGAGTGCGTAGAATGTGTACAGTGCTTTTTGCACTTTTTACTCATAGTATTGTAAAAACTGTTTTTCAAAGACGCTAAAATAAATACCCGCCAAATCTGCTATATGCCTGATTCAGTACACTTTGATAATATTATTGTTGCAAATTTGTGAACTTTGTCAGTCTTGCTATGGATCAGGGTAGAGTCATGAACAGGCCTTGGGCAGTAGATGAAGTGAGTAATGCGTTGGGAAAATAGCAGACCCGTGGAAGGTGAGATTGAATCCCCCCTATAATGGTGATGTTTATTATTAATAGCAATTTTATTTTCCATGGAACTGCATGTGAAATTGGGCACAATGTTACCTGGAAAATGGCTGATTTGACTTCACATGTTTAGTAAATAACGAGGCAGTTAGCATAACGCGACTTGTGGATGTATTGGGTGGCGATACACATATTGTGGTACTCACGGGATTGCATCTGTACACCTTGTGCATATTGATGCAAGCCTTGGCGATCTTCATCCATTTATGTAAATCAGGGTAAAGTTGTGAGCACACTCTGGCAACTAGCAGTAGATGACAGGGGCAAAGTGAGTAATGTGTTGGGAAAATTGCAGACCTGTGGAAGGTGAGATTGAATCCCCCCTGTAATGGTGATGTTTATTGCCGGATGTTGGGTGATAATAGCAATTTTATTCTCCATGGAACTGCACGTGAAATTGGCTGCAATGCTGTGTGAAAAACAGTCGATTTGACTTTCCATGTTTAGTAAATAGTGAAGCAGAAAAAAAAAACTGCTAAATTTTGAACCCCACTAATATTAGTACTTGTGTGCATAATTGTGTTCCACATATGTACGATTGCGCAGAAATATGTTTTGCATGTGCAAAAGCATGTACTGCTGCTATCAAAAGTATGTGGTTTGAGTGCGTAGAATGTGTACAGTGCTTTTTGCACTTTTACTCATAGTATTGTAAAAACTGTTTTTCAAAGACGCTAAAATAAATACCCGCCAAATCTGCTATATGCCTGATTCAGTACACTTTGATAATATTATTGTTGCAAATTTGTGAACTTTGTCAGTCTTGCTATGGATCAGGGTAGAGTCATGAACAGGCCTTGGGCAGTAGATGAAGTGAGTAATGCGTTGGGAAAATAGCAGACCCGTGGAAGGTGAGATTGAATCCCCCCTATAATGGTGATGTTTATTATTAATAGCAATTTTATTTTCCATGGAACTGCATGTGAAATTGGGCACAATGTTACCTGGAAAATGGCTGATTTGACTTCACATGTTTAGTAAATAACGAGGCAGTTAGCATAACGCGACTTGTGGATGTATTGGGTGGCGATACACATATTGTGGTACTCACGGGATTGCATCTGTACACCTTGTGCATATTGATGCAAGCCTTGGCGATCTTCATCCATTTATGTAAATCAGGGTAAAGTTGTGAGCACACTCTGGCAACTAGCAGTAGATGACAGGGGCAAAGTGAGTAATGTGTTGGGAAAATTGCAGACCTGTGGAAGGTGAGATTGAATCCCCCCTGTAATGGTGATGTTTATTGCCGGATGTGGGCTGGTATGGTTCAGTGGAAGTGTACGTACTGCTCCTCTGCTCAGGAGCTCCAGTAGCTCAGTGGGTAAAAGCATCTGACTAGTAATCAGAAGGTCCTGAGTTCAATCCCCAGCTGGGCTCCGATTTTTTTATTCTTCCATCTTACATGTATCGTGTAATGTGTACCAGCAACTTTCGCTGCATTGCTTCCTCAAGTAAGGAAATACCACAGCTCTTTCGCTGCATTGCTTCCTCAAGTAAGGAAATACCACAGCTCTGCTTAACAACGATGAAAGCATTGTAAATGTACAGGGACCCACACGAAGACAATTTAACACGCAGTTCAGGATGTACAAGTTCTGATTTACTGATTTGACCATTTAAAGTCCTTTTATGGTCAAACCATCTGATATACAAGTTATGTACGTTGCTTCCTTGACCTTGTACTAAAATGTCCCTCTAGCTCCACTAGTACAGTAACTGTAAATTAAGGGACAGTTTGTGACCAAACTACATGCAGGGGTTCATACAGGATTTTGAGTTTTGGGGGGGGGGGGGGGGGGAAACTCCAAAGTTTGGTATTGACGCGGAGGGCATGCTTTAGCACGCCCCCACTAGGGGGGTCTGGGGGTATGCTCTCTCCCCCCCCCAGAAAAATTTGGAATAGATGCTCTCAGATTGATTCTGAGACATTCTGGAGGTAGTTATAGCCATTCTAAAGTAATTAGCACATGCACAGAACATTCTAGAGTAATGCTGAAATTTGGTTGTGAAAATTCTTGGGGGGGGGGGGGGGGAATATCCCATGTCTCCCCCCCTGTATGAACCCCCGACATGTACACGTGCTTGCTTCCTCCGAAGGAATATTTTTTTCATTCGAAATTATTACAACAACCACCTCTACCATTCCTTATAATCACTGTATAGTAAACCTGGATGCCTGACCTAAAAAAGGGTTAAAGAGCTCTTTTCTGGCATGCCAACTCCATACACAATTTAACCAACCTCCTTCTATCGTCAAGGGAAGGTTGTAGGAGTCCCTTCATCTTCCAATAAACCATATTCGGTTAAGATGACTTCAGATATTTTGCTGCCATGGCAACAATAGTTCCTTGCATATAATGTTTATCCCACAAAAAAAGGTCATCTTTCAAATTTGATGGGCATTAATGGAATAGATATGACCTCACAAACTTATACGCATTTTATGTACGTACATGTAGGCCCGTTTGCAGTATTTAGTCTGGAGGTGCCTCCAAACCAACTGCCTCACACGAGCCTTTATAAAATTTGTATAAGTTGGTGAGGTCATATCTACTCCATTTAATATCCAATTTACTTCAAATTCAAAGATGACCTTTTTGCATGGTAAACACTACATGCGAGGGACTACTATTGCTATGGCAGGAAAAATGCCCAAAGTCATCTTAACCGAATATGGTCTATTGGACTCCGCAGTCCTTCAAAACCCATTCATGCGTGTGTTGGTCATACTGAAACAGAACAAAGCATGCATGTACACGTGCATGCATGCCACTTCCTCCCGTTTCCCTTTCCTCATGATGTGGCAGCAGGCGGTTGAATGTTTGCATTGTTTGTGTTGTAATTTTTGGCAAGCCTGAGTGAGCCGGAGCGAACCCACGCATTGACCATTTCAGTGTTGCATTTTCTCTGTATTATTGCATGTAGCATTATTGTTATGGTACGGACGTTGTTTTGCATAGTCCATGTTTGCCTGATTTAACGTATTGCAGTCCAATTTCACTCGTGTCCAACCTTGGCATCAGAACTAGGGGTGCACTAAGAGGGAGAGATGTGGACAAGTTCATTACATAGCTGTACCAACGGGTTCCAGGTTAATAGGACTTGAGTAGCTTCTGTGGAAGTACAGGCTAGGTATGAGTGCTGGAGACGGACGGTACGATTGAGCAGTGAGAATGAGTTGCAAGCAACACAGACTCCCTCCACTCTCTATTTATAGGTGATATTATCGAATTTTTGTCCAGCACGTAAAACGAGGATGGCAGTGGTGTTTACACGAGGAAATAATAGTATGTGTGTGTGGGGGCATGCACGTATATGTGGCAGTCCTGGGTAGAAAGCAAATATTATTCTGTTTGCGTACTTTGATTACATGTGTGTCACTACGTTCAACACACTGTATCTCTGAACTTCCGTTAACGATGGGGCTCATATGCACTGCATGGAATCCTCACATATTGACGCTACTGTGCATTGCATATGAGCTCCACTCTTAACGAGATACAGTGCTTTGAATGTAGTGATGCAATCAAAATGTGCAGACTGCCATATGTGGTGTTGATGTAACAGGATATCAATGTTAACATCCTTGATTCTAGTTTTGTGTGAACAGGAGGTCCATAGCTTTTGCGTGGGTGGATGATTGCTTTCTCACCATTCCTGAGTAGCTAACTCACAGCTACACGGCAGCAGTATTGCATAATAGATGTCTGCATGTCTGGTCTGTCTGTGATTTCGTGGTTCGGAGAAGAATGAAATACCGAAAGTGAATGATTATTGTTATGAAATAAATACATTCAAATGCCTCATTTGGTGGAAATGATCCGAGACTAGGTGGATATTTTGAAAGGAAGTGGATGTTATTATTAAAACATTATTAACCTGTATTAACTAACCAGTGTATGATGATTACCTGATGGTGTGTGTAGCACTTGTATTGATTTGATGTTACACAATTCGAGTTTCATCTAATTATGAAGTGTCTTACAATGTACATAATTATGTGGCAAGTTTCAAGTTTTCGCAACCTCCTATGATGTATTGTTAAAGCAAATGTAATGTTTCTAATGTACTGCATGTACGTACCTGTATGTGAAGATGTACACGCCATCTATTTTTGAGTAAATGTTTTGATAAGACCCTGTCAGTCTACTTAATAAGTTTATACCAACAATTGTACGTACAAGCATGCCATGTCATATGCACAATTGTTAACAAGTAGTCCACATTTCTACCCCATGCATCATGCACATGAGAAAAAGCACCAGGCCCATGAGTATACGTGGACACGTGGGTCTGGGGAAGGGATCGGTCAAAAGACGTACAGCTGTACTTTTTACCAGCCGGGCGTGCACGAAGCACGTGCCTGGCTGGTACTAAGATTGCTTTACGTTTTTGTGTGTTCGTCCGCAATTATCACATGCGCTAAGTTACTTCATTCCATTACTATGTCACTATAGCCACGAGCGCAGTTCTGTGTCAGCACGTTCGCTGGAGATTGTACATGATGAGACTGTCTAGCCAAGCTGATCCATTGCATTTAGCTTAGACTGACCTGTTGCTGAGCACAACCTTCAGTTGAAAGGTTTATGTAAAAAAACAACACCCAGCTGGTTTTTAGATATGAAATATCAGTCTTGTTTTACTTTTGCTGGTGTTCTAGCTTATGAGTGAGGCGTACACTTAAGGTAACTCGATCTTACTCATCCGTATTAGGACAGGCTCTCGCTTTGTTCTCAGGTGGCATTTTACCAGGGACTGTTGATAGAAATGTCCCACCTGAAAAGCTGGCACCTGACATGGCATGAATAATTCAATGGACTAGGGTCTGAGTCAACATTTGCCTGTCTGGCATTGCTGCTTAGCCATCACCCCATTGGTTAATGTGTGTGTGTGTGTGTGTGTGTGTGTGTGTGTGTGTGTGTGTGTGTGTGTGTGTGTGTGTGTGTGTGTGTGTATCAGATGTGTGGAATGCGTACAATTTGTTGTATCACAGCTGTTGGCTGCTTACATGTGTGATTGCCTTTGTTATGGTTACATGGGGAAAGCCCCTTAGCGTTGTAAGGCTTCTGGCAGGCTTAGGATTATAAGAAAGTAATTTCCTTTTTTGAAAATATTTCCAGTTGTGGGTCATTATGTCATTGTAGAGCACTAAGTATATACCACTGTGTCATGTATGTGCTGGCCATGCACAGGCCATAGATTTAGAAATGACACGAAATTCCCCCTGAATCCTGGGAGCAATCAACGTCCTATGGACTTCCTGTTATATATGGACTGCACTACAGCTTCATGGAAATTGTCATGTTGCTGTAAGGTATCTGTTGAGGGAGGGCGGGGGGAGCTAAATCCCCCCTCCTCGAGTGGGCTTACACCCAGGGTGGGCTTATACCCGGGGTGGGCTTATACTCAGGAGTGGGCTTATACTCAGGAGTGGGCTCATATTTCAAGAGTGGGCTTATACCCGGGGTGGGCTTATACTCAGGAGTGGGCTTATACTTCAAGAGTGGGCTTATACCTGGGATGGGCTTATACTCAGGAGTGGGCTTATACTTCAAGAGTGGGCTTATACCTGGGATGGGCTTATACTCAGGAGTGGGCTCATACTCAAGAAACGATCATACTGAGGGGTGATCTTGTACTCAGGAGTGGGCTTATATTCAGGGATGTGTTCATACGCAGGGGTGGGCTTATACTCAGGGATTGGCACAATATTACATGCTTACTTTGGAGTGGGTGTACTTATTCTCAAATGTGGACCCACAGGTGGGCGTATGTGTACCTGGGGGGTTCCCCCAACTTTAGAAGCAAATGGGGTGTAACGTTTCCATGGCATCAGTGTATTTCAACACCCACATTAAAGCTCTTGGATGGCAAGGGCACCCTGCCGATTAGGGCTGCAACGATACCCTCCTTTGGGAGGGGGGGGATACCAATGACACTCATGATATACTCATGAGGCCTTGATGATGCTACGCATGTGCATGATGTAATCTTTAGTAATCATCTCACAGTAAACCCACTGATGAGGAACTTACCTACTTTCCATTACTTTGGAGTCATCAGATTCGGTATTTGGAAGCACAAGCTGTTGGATTCACATGACCAAATTCTACAAAGGAGCCACGTGTGCTACAGATGCCAGAGTTAATGTTGCCATGGGAACGGGAACTGTGAAACCTTTGTATCAAACCACAACGTCCTTTTTTACACCTGACAGGGGCCAACCCTCTTGGCGGCATGTGGAGATTGAGAGACTGAGATTACTAGTAGGGCTAGGAAGTGTCCCACGCTGGCATGGCTTTGTCTGGGGGAAATTTGCTGCTGTTTTTTTTTGCAGCTGTAGCTAAACTGCTGCCCCCTTTTCCCATGCAGGCATGTGCAAAGTTAGGATGTGTCACAACATCCTTTTTTGATAACATGGTGTGATAACTCCTTCTCCCCCCCCCCCTCCCCCCCCCTCCTTCCCTTTCCATTTCTAGTATTTTTCTTGTCTTCCTCCACATCGCTCACCACATACCCCTCGTCTAAGACGTAGTTGCATGTTATTGCAAGTAGCTAATTTCCAGCTTTTAGTGATCACAGAAGCCACCCGAAGTAGCCTCAGATGATGTAAATTCCCTGGGGCGGAGGCATGCTCCCAGGGGACGTCAACTCCATATACATGTACATTTCCCACCCCCAGTGAAAAACCCTGCATGAAGCCTGCTGTACATGTAGTTTGTAACATTAGATCGGTAAGTGCATATCTGTGCATCCATCCTTATACAAAAAGACAATTGATGGTGCCTATCATGTAACAGAGCCGCCTGCCCCATTACGTCTTTTTATTGATATATTAAATGCCATCGATGCAAAAAAGAATCTTGAAATATCTTCTGACTGTTTCTGGAAATTATCTACTAACTAACTGTACTGAGTATCAAAAACATGAAGTTTGATCATTTTCGGGGGGGGGTCCCAGGTTTCCCCCCTCCTTCTCTATAGGGAATCCTAAGCAGTGCAGGCCATATACTCCAATTAGGGACCTGAGTATCCAATAATTGCTGCAAGTTTTGAAAGTTGGCTGAATCATACTCAAATTACTTCCAAATTGTCAAGCTCATAACTTACCCATAACAGGTTTCATACGGGGAAAGCGTCCTGGGATTCCAACTCTTCAAGGTTGATAATGTGCCCCCCCCCCCCCCCCCCAAAATGATCAAACTTCATGTTTCATACGGGGAAAGCGTCCTGGGATTCCAACTCTTCAAGGTTGATAATGTGCCCCCCCCCCAAAATTATCAAACTTCATGTTTCATACGGGGAAAGCGTCCTGGGATTCCAACTCTTCAAGGTTGATAATGTGCCCCCCCCCCCAAAATTATCAAACTTCATGTTTCATACGGGGAAAGCGTCCTGGGATTCCAACTCTTCAAGGTTGATAATGTGCTTGTAGTTCTCTATGCTGCAGTTCCGAACTTCGAGACTAAAGACCTATCATTCTCAGCTCGGGCATAATGGTCTGTTTCCAGTTCTTGCAACTTCGGCCCCATACGCACAGGAGGTAGCCGATAAGTCTAGTACGTTTTGAACTTTCAGTACAACTAGAAACCAGACCTACGAACGACCTGACAGTCCTGAAAGTTATAGTGTGAGATTCTTCGCCAGATATTATCAAGCATATGCCCTATAGGATGGGGCACTGGGGAGGTTGTGATAACGAAGGATAACATTTAGAAACAATTGTTCATGTGTCTATACAACTATTTTTTATCACCATGCCAACCCCTGGGACTGTGGTGTGTACCAGTCGTGTGACACAAGATACTTATTGTATTAGAGCCCAAGGGCTTGTTGCAATACTCGTGTATACTGTAATGTTTGATTTTTAAGCTCAAAAATATCATCTTAATTATGGCCCTTGAAAAATGTCCTGCAGATGAGATAAAGGCCTCGCTGCCCAAACAGAACCCAGGAATGAAACAAAGTCTGCCTACCGTCTTTCCCTTTTCATGAATACTTTCTACTCCTCGAGAGCTGAAGCAGCCTTGTAGTGGTCACTATGTGGATCAAAGCCTTCCTAACTTGCTAGATTGCAGCTCCAAAACCCCCTCTCCTTCCCCTATATACCCTTAAAGAACATGAAGAAATACTACAGGCTAGCACATATCTGATTACATGATAGTAGGGTAGGTGACAAACCACATGATGAGTGATTTTGGGTTAACGCTTTCAGCCAATACCCTAGGCGGTGGAGGTCAGGTTTGCAGATGAACATCAGAATCTAATTGCGTATATGCTCAGTTCAGCATTGCTGATGTTTGTTTCCTTCCCGACACTCTACCCGCCCCCGCAAAAATATGAGGGGATTAACAGTAGAGGATGAATTGATACACAATAATTTGTACTCCTGCAGAATTTTAGAGGGCCAAATCTGATTGGTTGCTAGGTCAGTAACAACATTTGGAATGTTTGTACCCCGCTTTTCCCAGCAAGCTAGAGCAAATTTTGAACCAGCAGCATGCAGAATATTAGAGGGCCAAATCTGATTGGTTGCTAGGTCAGTAATAACATTTGGAGTGTTTGCACCCCGCTTTTCCCAGCAAGCTAGAGCAAATTTTGAACCAGCAGCATGCAGAATATTAGAGGGCCAAATCTGATTGGTTGCTAGGTCAGTAATAACATTTGGAATGTTTGCACCCCACTTTTCCCAGCAAGCTAGAGCAAATTTTGAACCAGCAGCAAGGTGAGAGTGGCAAGCAACGACCAATTTATTTAATGAAGACAGTGTAATCATTGGAGACCGAACGGCAGCCTCTCCACTTGAAGCAATGAGAAGTCAAGACACATTCAGTTGTGTCGATTTCGACTTGCGGTGGAAAACCCGCTCTGCTATGGATGCCTGCCTCTCGTTATACATGTACAACTGCTTGTGCAGCAGTTCCAGCAAGTCCACTGTCGTTGTTGTTAAAGGCACAGGTGCTGGGTCGAGTGATTCCAGTGTGACGTCTGAGTCTGCCAGGAGTACAAGTACCGTGAAAGATGTTGTAGTTTAACCTGGACAAGCTGTGGTAGTTCTCATTGTCTTCTTACAGCGTTGGGTGGGATCATGGTGTAGTAGTACATGTATGTGCGTGGCTACAGCAAATGACAGCCTTGAAGGCAATACGAGAGCTTCCTTCTGCTTCGCGTACTTCTCACGGCATTATGTGCTTCTGGCTACATTCAATGTTGGGCCATACACGTATTGGTTTTCCCATTACATTTTAGAAATTTATACAATTAATTATCGGCGGCAATTAAGCCGTAGATGCATGTATGCTATATCCCATCAACTCCTTCTGTGTCAATTTCACCCAACCCTCTTTTCCGTATTTTTTTTGTTTATAGGGGAGGGTGGAGGATCTATAGGCGCAAGACTATTTTGAGTGTTATTTCCCTCCCACACCTTCTCTTCTGTGATGGCTTTCCAGGAAAGGATACTGTTTGTTGTGTGCTCTAAGATCAAAGCCTTCCTGCCTTTGATCAGACATCTGGTGATAGAACGCCCTCCTTTCCCTTTCAAAGTGTGAACACAACACTGCAGTGATATCCAGTAATTGTTTTAGTGGAAACAGACCCTGTAACTGAATTGTTGTTCAGTCTCAGGTGAGGTGCCAATGGGAATGTTGTTGAAGGAAAGCAAGCTTCCTTCTGGCTGTTCGACTGTTTGTCTTTCATGACTGATCTCCAGAAAGGATGCTTATGCTGATGGAGGTCTCTTCCCCTCTTCTCCCCCTACCTCCGTCCCCCCCCCCCCCCTCCCCTGTTTTTTGTGACTCTTCTCTAGAAACGATGCATGCAGTTAACCTTGTACCCAGGCCCAATTTTTCTGCACGGCTTCCAGGTAAATTTGGGCATGGAAGGCCTGGGTACGAAGTTAGCATGCACTGGAGATCAGCGTTGCGATTGTCATCGATTCTCTGAGGTGTGTATCCTATGATGTCATAGCTTAAAATCAGCACCGGTAAAGATCTCATCACGTTCTTCGTCACACTGTTTAGGGATTCATACATGTACCTGGCATGTCTTGCTCAGATGTCTGCTGTTGCCTACATTTACAAGACGTCCTATAGCGGTTCGAACATTAAAGAACTTCCAGACAGTCTAATGGGGTCCCAATGGCTAGGGTGCCACAAGAGATGTCCCTGGACAGTCCTGGCATGTATGGGGTGACAGAGGATCCCACAACAGATTGTCCCAAGACTGTCCTGGGACATTCCATGTGGTACACCAAGTCCCCCCATACATTCAGGATGTCCCAGCACTGTCCTGGGGTCCCTTGTGGAATCCTCCAGACATCAAGTCACTCCATGTATTCAAGGCATCCCGAGACATCCCTTGTAGGATCCTGCTGACACCAAGTCCGAAGAATCCTGGGTGGGACGTGCTAGGACGTCCTGAATATACGGGGTGACACCAGAACTATCCCGGGACATCCTTTGTACGATCCGCTAGACAGTAAGGTACCCAAAACTGTCCTGGCACGGCTGTGCTGTGATATCCTTTGTAGGATCCTCCAGACGGTCATCCAGAACTGCTCGTAAGGCACCCAGAAATATCCTGTTTTTGACAGTCTAGTGTCCTGTTCATGACATCCTATCGGACATCCTGAGATCCTTCGGACTCTACGGGTCACGCACGTACCACTAGCTGACTTGGGAACGAGACTAGAATGTGCCTTACCTCCTATTCCGTACCTCTGAACTTACCATATTGTGCCCCACTATTACAGTGAGATACAGCTGTCACTTCAAGCTACCGTAACTCGATGTATTGGCTCCATAAAGTCTTTGTTTTTATATGGCAATGGGATACATTACTGACATGTGCACGAAGCTCATCCGACCCCTAATGGCTCCCTATGTAGAGTTTCCACTCTGTGTGGAATTAGCTACTCTGCATGTTGTCAGTTATGACTCACCAATACCGTAATGCCTGTCCCCAAACTGACTATTTTACTGAATATAGACGTATGCAATGACATCATTGTTGCATAATTTGTCACAATCGAACTCGAAGGGTATACCCTACCATATTAATTATTTGGGATCACATATTTTGCTGCTGCGCAAAATTCTGTAAGCATTTGGTTGCCATGGTGCTGCAATAAGTATTTCTTTGACAGAACACCATAAAGTGCTACCACTAATTGTCTGCTATTGGAACTGATTGCCCCAGTCTGGATGATAGGGTAATGTCACCCATCTCATCAATAAGTGGTTTTCATTATGAGCATGTTTACAAACAAATTAGAAGCCCAGGCTTTTGTTTACATTACACAGAATTCCAGTTATTCACCACAGTGTAAGTGTTTCCGGTGGCCACTTAACAAGTATTGTATCAATCAACACACACCTTATAATACCGAACATTGACAAACTGGCGACAATACAAACTGGTGATTTAGCAGTAGTAAATATTAAAGGTTGACCGTTAGTCTCCAATACACGATTATTGCATATACGTATGCACAGCGATTTTCGCACTGCAGTGTCTAGTTGTGGTGTGGCTCTGTGGAGCACTGCATTTGTGTTGTCTGATGGGATGACCTGTTTGTTGCCAATCTCTATTAGCCTCGTACCCAGCCGTCCCAGCTTTTTTTCGGTTCCGCTTTTTCTTACTGGAAGCGAAAAAAAGCTGGGACGGCTGGGTACGAGGCTAAATCTCTATCTAAATAAATGTACAGTGAATACAAACGAAACATCATATACATCATATACTTAAGCTCAAATTCACAATTCTTGTAATATTATAGCCTATAGTTATTGAGGACTGGGTATGATGGAAAAATTAAGATGCTTGGAAAAATTTTAATGAAGGGGGTGTGGTTTTTGAAAGCACCTATAGCCCGTCAGTATCGCATACCCCGTGGTAGTGGGTAATTGCCGAGCAGGAAGTGAGGTAACTAATTAGCCTCGTTCCCAGGCCCACGTGTGTGTTTCACTTTAGCATAGCTGTGGGCCTGGTACATTTTCTCACGTGCATGGGTGGAAGGGTGATAGAAGGGTGAATTTTTGCGTGGGCGAGGACAGCTGCAATTCTCAGACAACGAAGGAAGGCAGTTAAATCGATACTTTGTACCACAGACCAAGCACTGAAACAATGTCACCAGCAAAAGGTTAGCTAGTTAAGCTGATATCCAGGTACATTGTATGCTAGTGCCTATAGTCTCCATGGCCGTGCCTAAAGTCTCCATGGTGCCTAAAGTGTCCGTGGTGCCTAAAGTCTCCGTGGTGCCCAAAGTCTCCATGGTGCCTAAAGTCTCCGTGGTGCCTAAAGTGTCTATGGTGCCTAAAGTCTCCATGGTGCCTAAAGTGTCTATGGTGCCTATGGTGTCTTAGGCATCCATAAACATTGCAGCAATGTGGGGACAAGCCTCTAGTAATTGTTGACGGGCAGGAGTCTGTCCCACTGCAGCCCAGCCTGCTCTGACTGTGCTCTGGCGTTATAGGCATGCCTGTAAACAAATGAGAAACCGTAGGAGTCTTTTGTTTGTAATACCATCAATTACGAGTTATTGACCCCAGCGTAGGCATTTCCGGTGATAATATAGGTTAATGGGCTGTGCAATGTCAACTAAAACTAAACTGTCTTTCCCTATCCTTCTACATCGCCTGTTATTTGCCAGCACAGCCTTGAGTCAGTGGTGTGAAAAGTACCCCCTCAGCATCACCCCGTGTGTATGGCGAAAAGTCATTAGTTTATTGATTAGTACAGCCTGTTGTCAGCTGTAACACTCACCCGATATGTAGAATGGGGGGTTTTCCGCTGCCCTTGAAGTCAGCAGTATGAAAAACACCACGAATGTCCCCTCAATATATCATGTATCCCATGGTGGTGTCATGGGGGCAGCAAGTCGGTACTTAGTAATTAGCACGATTTGTATCACCCATTTAACCGTCATTAGAACTACTACTGTAAATGATATGTAAGCATTAGAGTTAGATCGGTATGCTAAATATACGACCAAGGTTCAAGGGTGTTCTTGCATTACGTACATATATCACTAAGGTCAATCCTCGCAGACTGAGGCCATATTTCAAGCATACGTACCAACCACACACTTCCGTATGCTTCATATAATTAAACATAAATATCACATAGTGTCATATGAACTGAAATGCTAATATTGTACCTGGCTAGCTTCTACGATGATGTCATCACCACTACCTGTAAAATGGAAGATATTACTAGTCTCGTTCCCAAGCTTTTCCCCCGACAAAGGCTGGGCAGAGGCCTGGGAAAGTGGCTAGTTATTTACTACCCCTACTTATGCAAGCCCGCTTATATTTAGTAACAAGATCAGGGTTTCGTGCGCAAGCCCCCCCCCCCCCCCCGGAATTTCCTCCTGTGATGGTTTTCACCCCCAAATTGATGTTATTAGTAGCTACTTTCCAGCATTTTTGGAAGCAATCTTCAATTAGGCAGATAAATGCGTGTGTCTGGGAAGCCTGGGTAGACCTTGTCTCTGATTTGCTCTAATAATATCAGATTTCTCAAAAGAAAATTTCATCATGGTGTCACTAGTTACTGGCTGCATTCTGTAGTACATGGGAACTATGTAAATTGGGAATTTTCTGTTGTACAATTTTAATTACTTCCCAATCACGCTTATGCTAGCCAACTTGTGTCTAATAACAAGATAGCTGTTTGTAATTACAACGGATTGTTTTTACTACCTCACTGACACACTGTGGCTTCCAACACTTTATTAAAGCTAGCAGTACGTCTGGCTGCTAGGCCAGGCTTGTAAGCGACACTTCTAAAGCCATGGTTGGCCAAGAGATTACAACAGTTGTTGCCCAGCCTGCTCCGACTGTGTTCAGGCAGTATTACATGTACATTCCCTTTTACATCGTCGTAGCCTTGTAGCAGGTGTTTGATTAGACCCCCCAGAAAATGAAGCATGGAACTGGTGATCAAGTAGTAGAGAGCCATGTCAGTCTTTGCCATAGATCATACTGTATCAGTGTTGCTACAGCAACGTAAATTAGGCAGAGGAGTTCAGTCTTAGTAAAGCAAATTGAATGGTATTCTCTGATTTGCCAGATCATTATGATGATGTCATTATAGTTATCGGCTAGATTCTGTCATGGCTTGCAGATCTGTATAAAGATACTCATTGTTAGGCTTCAGAACATCCAATTTGAACATCCTCCAAGTTCAGATAAAATGCCTTTTTTTTAAATTTAGGCACTATGCAAGCTGTATGATGTAATGCTATTTTTGTAATGTACCGCCAACTGTGGCTGCTAATTTCTGTGATGTAATGACTTTTTATTTTTAGTATACGTAGGTGTGTGCAGACACAGTGCTACAGCTATTGCTAGACTCACTTACTGGGCTTTGCCCAATACTCTTTGTTTACAACTTGAAACGCATTACGTACAACAAACACGAAGCGAACACTAGATGCTCTTTCCCCCTCCCTCTGCACCGGGAACCGGACTAGGGAGCTCTGGGAACGAGGCTAGCCTAGAACAAGACTGAGAGAACGAAATATGAAACAGAGCTTCCACACTTTGTGCAGGTGGGGGAAGTCCCCCCACTACCGCTCTGATAAAGGTTTCTAGGGAGAATCCTGTATTGCATTCCCTGTTTCGTCGTCGTCTTGTAGCAGGTGTTTGATTAGACCCCCCAGAAAAAGAAACATGGAACTGATGAACAAGTAGTAGAGAGCCATGTCAGTCTTTGCCATAGATCATACTGTATCAGTGTTGCTACAGCAACGTAAATTAGGCAGAGGAGTTCAAAAGTGGATGTGTCTTGGAAAAAGTCTTGGTAAAAAATCTCTATACCAGATTTTCCCAAAAATTTGATTTCATCATGATGATGTCATTATAGTTATCGGCTAGATTCTGCCATGGCTTGCAGATCTGTATAAAGATGCTCGTTGTTAGGCTTCAGAACATCCAATCAGAACATCCCCAGGTTCAGAGCATCCAATCAGAACATCCCCTGGTTCAGAGCATCCAATCAGAACATCCCCAGGTTCAGATGTAATGGCTTTTTCTTTTAATGTAGGTACTATGCAAGCTGTATGATGTAATGCTATTTTTGTAATGTAATACCGTAACCATGGCTGTTAACTTCCATGATGTAATGATAACCATGGCTAATATTGAGTTTGGTTAGGTACAGGATGAATGGTGTCAGAGATCTGCCTAGGTCACTTTGAGTGGTGGTCAAAAATCGATCTCCCTGATACTTATTTGTGCTAAACTGACTTCTTCCTATGTAGTGTAAGTGGTGGTAATAGCTGAGAGGTGGTCAAAAAAGCTGAGAGGTGGTCAAAAAAGCTGAGAGGCGGTCAGGCCCGACCACTGCCGACCAGTGTGGGCAGAACCCTGGGTGTAATGACGTGTCACATATACATTATGAGACCGAATTTGTGAAAACATAGTACTTCTGCAATTTTTGGCCTTTTCAAATTGTCGTACCACGTTTCCAGTAGCTGTTGATACTAATCGCATTTATTACAAACACATCTACTTTTCAATACCAGGGAACCCTTATTTCCCATATTGTAAAAATGCTAAATTTTCAAACAGTAGAGGCTGTCTCTCGATCGTTCCCTACCCATGCACAAGTAAGGAAGTTACATTTTACTAGGCAAATGCAGGACATTTTGGGGCGAGCCTTCGTGAGTGCACAGTATACATGCATGGAGTTATTGCAACATGATTTTAGTACATGCATATGCTTGTCCTGGCATGTGAACTTACCAATCATGTGCAAAATGGGTGGGTGAATGATTCATTATAGTCCTTAAGCATTCACTTCTTGGGGCAAAAGCACTGGATTAGCCGGTTTAGTCCAGTTGGTCTGCTGGGAGGCTAGAATTGGGTGTGGGTGTGGTCTTCATAGGGGTAGTTAGAGGTAAACTGACCAATGAGAATGTATTAGGCAATTTAAGAGAGAGAATTTGGTTGGTCAACAGGAAAATGTAAAAGCAGATGTTTCAGCCAGTTTTTCAGTTAGTTCCAGGCCCAGTACAGTTTTTTTTGCAGTCAGTTTTTCAGTCAGTTCCAGCTACAGTTTTTTTGCAGTCTGTTTTTCAGTTAGTTGCAGGTAGGTACATGAGGTACAGTCAGTTTTTCTGTTAGTTGCAGGTACAGTTTCTACAGTCAGTTTTTAACGGTGCTTACGTAATGCATAATACGCAAAAATAGAATTTTGTACGCAGATTCGGTAAGACATACGTACCACACATACCGTAAACTCTGATAAATAACCGCCCCCTTAATGGTAACCGCCCCTCTAGTATAACCGATCAATTTGCTGTAACAACATTTCACTCGCGTGTAATACCTACTATGTAAACATAACCGCCCATAATTAATGACGTAACGCTAATTAGCGTTTGCACGTGTGAAAGTCTAAACAGAGCGACGACAATCAGACCTGTGTAGAGGAAAAGAACCAAGAAGTCAGCATTAGTCGAAGTTTGTGTAGCGAGAAAGCCCTAGCTACCTATGGAGTTCGTTCAACTTGCCTGCCTAAAGGCTCCCTGCATCAAGGGACACCATATCTACCTGGCTGATCTCAACGTAGGGGATATTTATGAGTGTTTGCTAGAGCACAAATGATGACGTGGTCATCGGACATGTGTCGGATGGTTTAGAAAAGCCTGCTACAAGCACTAATGTTGTCGGGTGAAGTCCATAGGGTACAAGCAAAAGTTACGGATCCTCCGCGTCCAGCACAAGGAATCGTCTTTGAAGAAGAGGCGCGTGGAGCAAGACTATTAAATGTACTGCAAATTTGCCACGCTATTAACTGTTGTGTTGCAAAAATAACCGATCTGTGATTATAACCGCCCATGTAAAAGTAACCGCCCATTGAGGCTAATTATAACCGCCCCCGGTTATTTATCAGAGTTTACGGTATATACATATATATAGACACGGGAGCAGAATTCGACTCGCTAGTGTGGGGCTCACTCAGGCTCGCCCCAATTAAGCATGTACCGTAAACTCTGATAAATAACCGCCCCCTTAATGGTAACCGCCCCTCTAGTATAACCGATCAATTTGCTGTAACAACATTTCACTCGCGTGCAATACCTACTATGTAAACATAACCGCCCATAGTTAATGACGTAACGCTAATTAGCGTTTGCACGTGTGAAAGTCTAAACAGAGCGGCTAGAGACGAGTATTAATAGCGACGACAATCAGACCTGTGTAGAGGAAAAGAACCAAGAAGTCAGCATTAGTCGAAATTTGTGTAGCGAGAAAGCCCTAGCTACCTATGGAGTTCGTTCAACTTGCCTGCCTAAAGGCTTCCTGCATCATGCAAGGGACACCATATCTACCTGGCTGATCTCAACGTAGGGGATATTTATGAGTGTTTGCTACAGCACAAATGATGACGTGGTCATCGGACATGTGCCGGATGGTTTAGAAAAGCCTGCTACAACCACTAATGTTGTCGGGTGAAGTCCACAGGGTACATGCAAAAGTTACGGATCCTCCGCGTCCAGCACAAGGAACCGTCTTTGAAGAAGAGGCGCGTGGAGCAAGACTATTAACTAGTTGTTGAGTATTATGTACTGCAAATTTGCCACGCTATTAACTGTTGTGTTGCAAAAATAACCGATCTGTGATTATAACCGCCCATGTAAAAGTAACCGCCCATTGAGGCTACTAATTCTAATTATAACCGCCCCCGGTTATTTATCAGAGTTTACGGTATGTTGTTTCATGTAAAAGCATTCTGCTGATGTGTAGACATTTCCATGCACCATGAGAGATGTCCACATTTTGTAACAGTGACCGGAAAAATACAGCCATTTTTGGTTTTTATCTTGCTTTGTTACGTACATCCAGTAGGGATTTTTATTGTACCCCCAAGACTGGAAAGCCTGCGTACTACAAAGACTGGCCACTAGCTAAGGACCCGCCCCCTGCAAGGCGCTGTGATGGTCCATGGGTTCCTAGAAGGGAGCCTGCACACACAGACTGTTGCTTCCTGTACAAGCATTCCGATAAAGTGGTAGACGTTTCCATGCACTGTGGGACATGTCCTCATTTTGTAACAGTGACCGGAAAGATACAGCCATTTTTGGTTTTTATCCTGCTTTGTTACGTACATCCAGTAGGGATTTTTATTGTACCCCCAAGACTGGAAAGCCTGCGTACTACAAAGACTGGCCACTAGCTAAGGGCCCGCCCCCTGCAAGGCGCTGTGATGGTCCATGGGTTCCTAGAAGGGAGCCTGCACACACAGACTGTTGCTTCCTGTACAAGCATTCCGATAAAGTGGTAGACGTTTCCATGCACTGTGGGACATGTCCTCATTTTGTAACAGTGACTGGAAAAATACAGCCATTTATGGTTTTTATCCGCATTGTCACAATGAATTGCTCGTGTATATTGACTACGTGAAGGTTGACAATAATAATAATAATAGTAACAATATTATTGCCTTCATGATGATTTGATTGTGAATGTCTGTGATATTGATTATCATGATCTGCAAGTATCACGATAATCATTGTGATATTATTAGAATATTACACGGCACTATGGTGATATCTCCGTCTCATGTCCACAGATACCGCTGCTGATGACAAAGACCTGTGGCACATTATTCGAAAGGACATAATGGTAAGCATGTTAGCACATGCTACAGTCAGAGTGTGTACGTATGTTAATAGCTAGCCTCGTATCCAAGCCACACCCCCCCCCCCTTGAAAGAGTGGCCTGGTATTGACTGTTTGCGCGTGTGCGCAAATTACCATGTTTTTATGGTAATCGTAAAATATCGAATATTTTACCCTACATTGTTATGTATACGAACTGTTTATTATTTGTTTCACGAAAGTGAAAAGTGAAGACAGCAAACTTTGAGCCCGCTACTGCTGTTTTTTGCGAGGTAGATGCCTAGAAAGTGATTTTCAGTTTGAGTCTTCGATCCCGTTTGGCCTAGAATGCCCGATCTGGAATTGAAAATCGAGCAGCTCACAGCTGCTGCTAGGAGAGAGGCGCTTCCGACTTTTGATGGTAAGACAGCTACCACAGTCTTAGTGGATACAACTGGAAGCTTCACTATCCTATGGAGAGCGCATGAGCAAACAGCAAGCGCGAGTAAGGTCAATGGTATAATGGTTGCTGCCTTCTTCACAGCAGTTGCAGTGCTTCTTACCTGCCGTGCTCCACTTCCTGTCAGATATTCATTGCATTGTAATGAGCCAATCTAGAAATGAATATCTTTCCTAGTGCCAAACCCACAAGTGTAATGGTCGTACGTGTAGTATAAAAGGCAGCCACAGCAGCTACACTATGCCATATACGTGTGCACCCCATAAGTATAGGCACCCCACGAATATAAGCACCTATTGTGGCTACTAATTTTGAAAATAGGCATCGATGCTTAGTATCCCGATTCTACGGTATAAGCCCGATGTGAGGAGTCTGCTATACTTTTCCACAGAGGGCATGTTAATTTGTGAATTTTGTGAATGTACTAGGGGGGGGCACCCACCCCAGTACATTCTCTATGAAAAACGAGTAAATTTCAGTGAAGTGCATCTGGAAGAAGTTGCTGCATTAAAATCCAAGCGTAGCTGAGATCAGGCCTATCCAGCAAATTTCAGCAATTAGTGAGCAGGGATGTCACTGTGTACATCACACGGGAAATGTTTGTACTCATTGTCTGTATGTGTTTCTATTGATGTCGTGCTGAGTATTAGCACAATAGAGCTGCTGCTGTAGAATGAGGCCACCAGTCGTTAAGGTTTTTTTGGCCATTGTCCGTATTTGCAACCGTCCTTAGTCCTCGAGATACCTCCAGAACCACAGCTGTCTTCACGTCCTAAATTAGAAGTAAGGTGAGTGGCCATGGCTCCGAATTTTCCAAGAATGCTTCTCTATTGTGTACTGGCAGTTTGCACAATTAATAGGTATCCTCTATTGGTGTTCCACAATAATCTACAGTTCATCCTTTTGAGTTATATTTAAAGCACCCCCTAGAATAACCATGGGGTGTATAGCTAGCTTTGACAGGCTCAAGGGGGTGCAGCACAGTTTTAGTGTACCCCCAAATCTTCTGGAAAGAACACTGCAAAGACTGTCCTGGAGTTAAGGACCCATCCCCTGGAAGCTCCTCTGAGGGTCTGTGGGTCCCTAGAATTCGAAGGGAGCATAGAACACACATTACACTGATTGTTGTTTCCTGCACAAGTATTCCGATGAAGTAGTGTTGTGAAGGAGACCTTTACATGTACAGTGGTATAGATGTCCATATTTAGTAACTTTTGGCCAAACAATATAGCTATGTGTTTTAGTGATGCTTACTACATCCAGTGGTGTACTCCCCAGACTGCATTTTCTGGAAGGACTACAAGCCCCCCCCCCCCAGAGGTTCCTGAGCTATGAGGGTCTATACATTGGATTCCTAGAATTCAAAAGGGCCAGGGTACACACACACACACACACTGCTGCTTCCTGTACAAGTATTCCGGTTGTAAAGGAGACGTACACATGTACAGTGGTAGATGTCCATATTTAGTTACTGTGACTGACAATACAGCTATTTGGTACTTTACTACACATCCAGTAGTACATGTATACCCCCAAGACTCTAGCTAAGGGCCCACCCCCTTGAGTCTCCCGTTAGAGCCACATGGGTTCTTAGAATTCGAAGGGGGCATACACATGCATGCGCGCACATGCACACACACGCAGTCTGTTGCTTCCTGTACAAGTATTCGATGGAGAAGTGTTGCGAGGGAAAAGCTTACCATGTTAACCGACCACATTTTATAACAATGACTGGCAGCTGTAATTAATTCTATCACCAATTTGTTTTCATTGTGTTTTCACAACATTCATTGGAAGAATCTTCCAATTCCATTGCTATTATGTAATGATTTTCAGTTTACTTTTAGGCTAGATGTGATAGAATGGGAGCTCGCTTTTCCTATCCGGCCCATGTAAGCCATTTCCTTGATGTTAGCTGAGGCCGAACGGCCTACTGCAGTGTACTGTTGGCTTTTCACATTCAGCTAAAATGGCCTCAGCCGTTTCTGCTGCCATAGCAACAGTAATTACTTATATCTACTGTTCAACACATAGAAAGTTTATTAAAACAAATTGAGCATGAGATAGAGTAGCCTCACAAATTTATATGTGCCCATATGAAAGATTTCTTCTGGAGCTGTCTCCAGACCAAATTCCTCATATCGTCCTGTACTTCAAACTTTGCCTATTGAACAGTAGATAATTATTGTTGCCTTAGCAGCAGTAATGCCTGAGGCCATTTTAGCTGATAGCTACAATGAAGAGCATCTGACCAGTATTTAGAAGGTCATGCCCGGTTGTTGTTTTTTGCGGGGGGGGGGGGGGTACTATACTCTCTTAATAACTACTGATATGCACAGGTGTTCTAGCTACAAAGTATTTATAGAGCAGGGAGAAAGATCTCAGCTGCCACAGCTGAAGTCTTACGTGTCTGAGCATGTAACCTGAGTAGTTAATTGGGTTTAGCACCACTTAGTATCTGGTGCAGGCTATTCAAGTGGCGTATTTCTGTTGGCCAATGCACACAGGCCACACCCACACAGTGAAGGTAGAATTGCGTGGTGGCGGGGTGGTGTGCTTCCGCAGTTTAGCTAGAACACTGTGCACAGTGCTTGTGTACTGAATATTCCAATCAATTTGCAGCTTGTAATATGATACCTGTAGCGAGTAGGAAGAGACCGTCTGAAATACTTGTTTGTTTATTTTCGTGTTTAATAAATTCCACCAGTTTCACAATTACATGAGCGATTAAAAGAATTTATTGTCGATTGCATCACTGTTATCATCCAGTGTATTCTGTATGCTGAAGCCAAACCTGAAAATGACATCATTGGTAATTACATCATTGGTGTAGGTAACCATAACAAATTTGTTCCAAACAGTTAGTGGTAACCTCTGACCTTAATTACTGTGAGCAGATTGTTTCGCAGACAATTACTGCTGCGGGTATTTCTGAATTAGGCCACAGGCTACATAGTCATGAATAATTCAGAACTGAAAGTTTCCTGTTGTTTACCAATAAACTTTAATTCTCTAATCTTTGATCAGTACTTCCATGGGGGTATACTTTGCTTGGAGGCTGTAACTTCCGATTTCCTCGAATAAAACTTTTTTCATCACTAGACTAAGTTCTTAAACCGGGGTTTTTTTCTACCCTTACACAGCCTCGTACCCAGGCTCCCCCACACGTGCACATTACGTAACCGATCAAGCGCGGGAAAAGCGTAGAGAGCCTGTATCTTTCCTCACATAATTCAACTTTTCACGTGATCCGTAGGCAGCGACCCATCGAAAGACAGCTGTTTTTCTCTACCTTTCACCGGTGACACTACTTCAGCACTCAGCCTGTGGCACCAAGACGCACCAAGCTTGTGCCGGGATTGTATGACCTGCTTATGGTATAGAGACTGTCAAGTATGGAATGAGATTAGCTGACCTGCGCATGGTATAGAGACTATCAAATATGGAATGGGACTATCTCACTTGCGCATGGTATAGAGACTGTCAAATATGGAATGAGATTATCTCACCTGCGCATGGTATAGAGACTGTCAAATATGAAATAACCTTAATAGCCTTAACAACTACTAATCCCACTTGCCTATAGGACTTAACTGTAATTACTTTCTTAAAATGTTATTCATGACCACCCCTTAAGCAATTATGTAATAATTTTTATATTCAGTTTAAGAACTGGTGTCTGTTTGAAAGATAAACAGTTTAATCAGGGAAATTGGAATTTACAGCCCCCATTAGAGTATATATACCCCCAGGGAAGTGCTAAAAAAAATTTGAAGATTAGAGAATCAAAGTACATGTACATTGGCAAACGACCGACAATCAGAGGGAGCCAAATAAACTTTCAGTTCTGAATTATTCATGGTTCTGTAGCTGGTGAGGAGACAGGTTGTCTACCTCCATCCTAACTGTTGTAAAAACATAATCTCTGATTCTTATGCAGTAAAATGTGTCTTTCATGAAGTAACATGTGAGTGCTCCAAACCTGTCACTCCCCTTTTGGCAAATATTAACACTGATTAGATATGTACTTCTGTCTGCCATTTCTGCGTTTCACATACCGTATGGCTGGAAAATTTGGCGGGAATTAAATTTGGCGGTTTGGTTTTCGCGAGCAATGACGTCACACAGCACGTAACCCGAACGCCCCACCCAGTTTAGTTACTAACGGAAGTGTTGATTGCGCTACAATGGAGGCTGAGCTGTCTGTAGAAAGCTGTGTTTTTTTTGTTATTTTTTTTTTTGTTTTTTTAGTGTTAATGATGGACAGACAAGCTGTACAACAAAGGACAACCCAATAGCGCTCTGGCTAATATTAAGGGTGTCCAAAAATAAAAAAAATAAAAAAACAAAACAAAACAAAAAAAACAACAACAAACAACCAACAACAAAGCAACAACAAAATACGACAGCAAGCAAAACAAAAGTCCAAAAAGCAATCCAACTATTGAAATACAAAAATAAGAACAAAACAAAACAACAACAAAATATTATTGTATATCTAAATAATGCTTAATGCGTGATTTAAATGAATAAATAGAAGGTGCATGAACCACGTCATACGGAAGTAAATTCCAAAGTTTAACTGAACTACAAACATAGGAAAATAGAAACGAGTTAGTTTTGGCTAGGGGAACAAACAGTTGGAGGTCGTGAGATACACGCCTACTACCTGAAACTCTATACAAAAATTAATTATTAGGGGTAAAGGTGAGATGATTTAAAGCTTTATAAAGAAAACAAAGTTTAAAGTAAGAACGGCGAAGTTTCAGTGATGGGAGACTACATAAAGTTTGAATGTCATTGGCAGAGGTAGACCAATTTCTGGTGATCATCCTGCAAGCAAAGGTCTGAACGGAATCGAGCTGATGAGTGTCCTTCAATAAATGCGGATCCCAGATTTGACAAGCATAATCAAGAATAGGCAGAACCAAAGCAGAATATAATTTAAGGAGAGCAGCGCTGTCACAAGACTTGTAAAACTGCCGATATACATATCCAAGTATTCTCTTGGCCTTGGCAGAAACTCGATTGACTTGGTCAGTCCAGCTGAGGGAGTCATTAACCATTACCCCAAGATATTTATATCTTGAGACTTTCTCTAACTGAGAACCATTCAGGAACAAGGATTGGTAATTCTTCTTCTGCTTCCTCCTGCTTATAATCATGTACTTAGTTTTGAGAACATTTGACTGAAGGTAGTTGTCCTGAGACCAATCGCTCACCAATTCAATGTCACTCTGAAACTGAACTAGGTCGGCTGGACTACGCAATGCTTTGTAAAGGCAATGGTCATCAGCGTACAGTCTAGATCTCGTGCCTGGAGAATACTGTAAAGAGGGGAGATCATTCACATAGATAGTAAATAATAATGGGCCAAGCACTGACCCCTGAGGAACACCTGATGTTACTGGCAGGCTTGGGGAGGATAGATTCTCAGTCACAACACAATGAGACCGTGAGTGAAGGTAATCCGCAAGCCATCTGAGTAAGACAGGATGAACATCAAGAGCAGCAAGCTTGTTCAGTAGGGCCTGATGGGGGACACTGTCAAAGGCCTTCCTGTAGTCAAAGAAAACTACACACACATCATGACCAGCATTTAGATGTTGATGCCAATCGTGAGTAGCCACCAACAATGCATTGACTGTGCCACGTTTCGACCGAAAGCCAAACTGTGAGTCCGACAGAAGGTTCCTACTATTCAGATGATCAAGGAGGAGATTATACACATGCCGTTCCATGATTTTGCTGGGAAGACTCAGCAACGATATGGGACGGTAATTAGAAACGAGAGTGATCAAAGATTTATCGGTGTCCTTAGGTATTGCAACCACATTAGCATGCTTCCACTCACTGGGTACCTTCCCTTCAGCTAGAGACTGATTAAATATCAAACTTAGCGAGGGAGCAATCTGATGTGCAAAGAGCTTCATCATCCTGGCAGTAATGCGGTCAGGACCACAAGATACATTTGAGCGGATAGAGGATAAGTAGGCCTCAATATCTTCATCCTTACAGGAGAAATCCGTAGGAACAGCAACATTCACAGGAAGAGAGTAAGTAGGTGCAACTACAGCTCGATTAAAACATTGGTTGAAAAAGGTATTCAAAAGGGTTGCTTTTCCAAGTGTTGAAGAGACAGTAGTGCCTTCATAAGACAGTTCAGACGGAAGCGATCGGGAGTTCGGTTGCATCATTCTAACTGTGCACCAGAACTTCTTCGAATCCGAGCGTGACTGTGCAAGGTTGAGAAAAAAGTTGTTTTTTGCTTCTCGAATCATGTAAACGACCCGATTCCTGACAGTACGATACCGCTGAAGTAGATCAGGACTGTGAGCCCTTCTGTACTTCCTAAAAAGGCAGTTACGTTTACGAATTAGGCGGAAGATTGCCCTGGACAGCCAGGGAACATTACCACGGAGAGACACAGATTTGCTAGGAATGGATGCATGAATGACGGACCAGAACTTGGAAGTCCAAACAGACCAGCTCTCATCTACACTGCTTTGTAAAGAAAAACTGGAGTTAAAGTTACTGAACAACTCATCAGCACGTTCATGATCAGCAGCTTTGTAAACCCACACCTTCCTTTTCACATTCTTCACTTTAGAGGATTTACTAGAATGTAATAGCCGGACTGAAACAGAGAAGTGGTCAGAAGTAGATAGAGGCTCAGATATATTAAGGGAGAGCAGTGAGTGAGGATCAGACATTAAGACTAAATCCAGAATAGACGAGCAGCCTGCAGTTACCCGTGTGCATTCGGTCACAACCTGAGACAGTGAAAACTGTAAACATAGTTGCTCTAGACAAGAATGAAATGGCGTGGTAGAGGCATTGCTGCTAAGGTCAATGTTGAAATCTCCACATATCAACAGATTCCGGAAGTCGCAAGGATGCAGTTTCTCAACAGATTGCTGGAAATCGCTGAAGTAATGCATGTCAGAGCTAGGTGGACGATAGAACACACCAACAGTGAACTTTTGGTGTTTATCAGAAACTCTGAGAAGTAAAAACTCAGTGGAGACAGAACTCATAACAGGATGCACAGTCGAACGGAAGACGTGCCTGACATAAATTGCAACACCACCACCATGTCGGTTCCTGTCCCTTCTAAACATTGTAAAACCTGGAATATCAACTTCAGAGTCAGCAATGTCAGGACAGAGCCAAGTCTCAGTGACACAGACTATGTCAGTGTGGGCTCCCAGGCACCAGGCTCTTAACTCGTCAATCTTGGGAAGTAGACTCCTAGCATTAATGCAGAGGAGAGACACTGAGTTGTTTACTGGGCGAGGGGTGGCGAGCACCGGGCCAGGGTTGGGATGGATATCACCGCAGAGAAGTAGTAGAAACGTTGCCAACCGCCATGACTGCCTCTTATTCCAATTAAAGCCCAACCAAAGCCTGCCGCTCTCAGGATGCAGGCAGTATAGAAGCGAGGTGCTCCAACCGGACTTAGTGGAGATAGAATCGACACTTTGCAACTCCATAGTTCTAATAGAGACCAGGCCAAGCCAGCACAAGGCCAACAGACAGAAAACTGAAAAACTCCACCGTCTTACTGTCATCTCACAGATTTGCTATTCTGTGTTTGAGGACATCATGTCTACAAACGTACATGGACACCGAGCGAGCGTGGGGGAAGAATTCTCATGTAAGCGAGAAAGTGGTCACCACAAGGACCCATATCGTACGCAGTAAGCATGTAGCAGTAATGCGAAGGGATACCGTCGTCGCTAGAAAGATTTTCGCTGCCTTCTCACTGTTTCTGCATAGAAACGGCACAATCCATAGGTCATGTCAGGCGCTCTCTGCTGAAATACTTGTACAATGCCATCACTCGAACTCGTGGAAACCCCACCCACCGAACATTACAATGACATCATGCAAAAATATTGGCGGAATTTAATTTGGCGGATCGCTCACGAATCCGCCAATCCGCCAAATTAAATTCCCCGCCAAATTTTCCGGCCATACGGTATGTATGTGTTGCGCTGGTGGAAATTATTACAAATTGCATAGCAACAGTTATGCTACAATACACACCAACTGGGTGTGCAGCAGAAAATTGCAGGCCTAGGGACATTGAATTTGGTCCCAACTACACATGCTATCATGTTATTACACTCATCGCTGTGCATTAGACTTCTAGCATCGGTTGCTATTAGTTGAAGGCTAGTACTTGTAATACGCCAAAAATTATTCCATTCTCACCACTGGTGGTTGAGACATGACTACTTGTGAGATACCCTAAAATTTGTACCAATGCGAAAAAGTGCCAGGTTTTGGTGCAGCAGGTCACATTTATCGTATAATCTCACAGTATCTTGTAATAATTTTCCATATATAGGCAACTTGTACATTGTTTTATCTCAAACTACTGTTGCTATAGTACACAACATAAGAGAACTGATTGGCCAATTAAATGCGCATGTTTGGATACAGTGTATTGCAGGAAGGTACTTCACTTGTGCTTTGCACTCATACATCCCCTGTGTGGCACTTTCCATTCCTGAGATACTTGCCTTCGTAGCACCGGCTATTTTTGGAAAACTGTCAACTCATCCCCACATTTCCCTTGTGGTATGGCAGAAAGGCTTCATTTCTGGGTCGACAGTGTGTAACGCTTCCTGTAAAAACAACCCACGTTTCATGTGGATTATGGCTAAAGTGAGGAAGCACATCGCCCCATCACGCTATTCTACCTTCACTGTGTCGGTGTAGCCCGTATGAGCTGGCCAAGAGGCACTTGAACTCGAGTAGTCTAATTAATAGTATACCTGTATGTATTCATGTACTAATACTGTATACTAATTACAACTGTTACAAGGGAAATAGGCCACTGAGTTTGAAATACCATTCTGAGTTTGAAATAGTTCTCTGTAGAGAGTGTATACTATTAGCAGGTGATAGGTTGGTTTAGTGTAGTATTATTGAAAAATGGGGCTAATTTCAGAACCCAATATTCCCCAAATACCACAGTTAACCAACCTATTATCTATACTAACATACTAGGAGAGACTAGTGGTGCTAAAGTCAATTAACTACTCAGATTAAGTGGTCATACCTATGCGTGTAAAGACTTCAGCTGTGGCAGCTGCTATGCATGAGCATTCAGCCATGAGATAGGGGCTTAAATAATCTAAATCTGGCTCATTGAGATGTTTTCCCCACTCTGTAAATATATTCTAGCTGGAACACCATTACATATGTATATATAACATAAGGAGTTACGTACGTGTCAGGTCAACACAGTCAAAACTGCTCAGCGTGTCATAAAAGTGTATTTATTACATGACCTCGATACAACGCCCCCTGGCCAGTAATTACCTGATATTAGAGCTGGTCCCAGGGGCATTCATAATGGAATGCCTGAAGCCAAACCCTGAAAGTGACATCATCACTGGTAACAGTGTTATTGTAGGTACTTAATTTAAGAATAACAGTTTTGTTCAAGAATGTGATTATGTTAGTGGTAAACTCTAGTATCATGTGGTTTGGGTTCAGACAGGAAATTACTGGGAATTACCGAGCTGGGATCACAATGTAACCATGAATCTATTTTTATTCCAGAACTGAAAATTTGATCAGCTCATCTCTGTCCGTTATTTACCTAACATACCCCCAAGGAAATGTTAGTATACACATTTTAAGAGCTATATTTGTGCTGGAGGGTATTTTGGGCACACTGGTAGTATTACATCCCCTACCTGCCGTAAGGGCAGAGAAAAAGTTGTTGTTTTTTAGTAGAAACTTATCCTTGAGAAAGGGTTTCTTACTCAAGGAAATCGGATTTTTTTGGAAATTCTTAACCCCCAGCCCCCCTCCCCCCCCCCCTCAGCAAAGGGGAATACATTCATTATGAATCAATCCTTTTTTTGTAGGTATTAATTCTTTTTTTTAAAGGTAATTCTCTTCTTTTTCAACCAATTTGTTAACTGCAGTGCTCGACGCAGTGCCATCAATCTTGTCAAGTAGTATTACCTGAAAAAAAGGATTAAGTAATAGTTATACACCAGTTCGCAGTGCATTACGGGGTTTAATTAGTGCGCGAGGTCAAAGTAGCTATAGGTCGAGGGCAGGATAATGCACGAGCCAAAGGCGAGTGCATTATCTGCCGAGACCTATAGCTACTTTGACCGAGCACACTAACTAACCCCGTAATGCACTGCCAACTGGTGTCTAACTGTTTTAGTGCTCTCACTGACCTAAAACAGCCATAGGTCTTGTGGGTGTCATTTAGAAAATTGTGTGTTATCCAAATAATGCACACTTACCACGATAAGTGTGCTTTATGCAGATTTAAAGCGCTGTCATGTGATCGATCTAGATACTTCTGATTCGTTGAGGGTCACGTGAGTAGTAGTGAAGGTATGTTTTCCTTTGCTGAGGGGTTGGGGGTGTGAACTTCTAAAAATTCGATTTCCTTGAGGAATAAACCCAAGATAATCACTAGAGATAAGTTTCTTCTAAACAAAACAAACCTTTTTTTCCGCAGGTAGGGGATGTAATACTACCAGTGTGCCCAAAATACCCTCCTGTACAAATATAGCTCTGTGAAAACTGAAGTACGCTTTTCAGTTTGAGAAGGGGATCGGAGCGGCTGTATTGGGTTGTTCTGTATGACAGTATTGAAAATTGGGGGAATTCTGGTCCCTAATGTGAACTCACAGGATGTGAACGAATTAAAAATTACAACTGTAACCAGTAGAACCCAGAGAACCAAAACCCACCCAGTCTCAGCGGGGGACCTGAGAACGAGGCCAGTCTCAGGCCACTCCACGCGTTTCAGAAACCTGGTGGAAACAATCCCCTTATCCTAATCGGGAATGCCATCTCAGACGCAGGGAACTGTTCCTCCCCTGGGAAGGAGGCTGGGTGGGCGGTACAGGGGCCTCCTGCTGGATGTGTGGGGATACTTATCAGGCTCGAAGTTAGCCTCGTTCCCAGGCCTCCACCCAGCTTTTGTCGCTTGCAGTACGAAAAGCGGGGAAGGCCTGGAATATTTTTTCACGTGAGTGACGTCGAGGGTAGAGAGAAGGTAGAGAGAACTTAATTGCGCGTGGGTAGACCAAACCGCAGTGTAGCAACGTGCCCACGCATAGTTCGATCGCTCAAGCACGAGGCGCATTGTAATCGATGACTAGGAGTCTCTGTGATCAGCTTGAGAGAAGCCTGGAAAGGGGCTGTTTTGGGCTGAATGCCACTGTGAAAACTATTCTCCGAGGCGAACGGCGATAATCTCAGTCCTGTCAGTCGTGACACAACCATAGTCTCACATAGTACTAGTCAGACCATAGCTATAGATATCTATGGTCAGACCTTCGCTCGAGGGTCTGCTCGAGCAAAGGCCTGGCTATGATTATCAGCCCTGTAAGATTCCAGAGCCCACATGGGCCCATATTTTGCCATCAGTAAACTAGTGCAACACTGTCCTACAAGTATAAGTTACTATGGACCGCCCATTGTGGTTTTGTTCGCCCACATGCAATTAAGTTCTCTCTACCTTGCGGTCGCGCACATGATAAAATATACCAGGCTCTCCCCCTTTTTCGGGAGAGCCTGGGAACGAGGCTAGCTCGAAGTACTATCAGTCGGCCATCAAGGCTCTCAGATATCACTCTGGAATGTGCTGAAGGTATGTGACACTTTCAATTTGCAGCAGAGCAGAGTGGAGTGGATAAAAACCACAGATCCAAGGGTAAGCTTTGTGGCCTTTCACATCGAAATGCTGGTTTTAACAACCACAGATCAATTTGGCTGAGCTTGAATTGTGTTTGCTTTTGTAACATATTGGAGCTAAAAGAATGTTTGCTGCACAGCACAATTATAGTGAAGTATACATACGTAATCATCAAAAAAGGTAATGGAACAAAGCCCAGATGTTACACAGCAGCAGTAGCTTTGATACATCTTAGAGTGCAACTCTAGAGTGCAGTGGTATGCTGCAGCCTCATTCCCAGGCACTCAAAATATTTTGTCACGTGGTCTGGGATTGAAGCTAGCGCTCGTTACTAGTCAGAAGCGAACGTTACAGCATGACGGTGCCTCGCAGTAGCTTCAGTTTAATCCAAACACTATTGTAATCAGCAACTCCCGTGTAAGTATTGCGTAACATCACTGAGTTTGAATTTCGTAATAATGTGCCCACTGATGAGTGTATCTACGTACTTTGGAACATATGTTTATCTACTTTATGACATATGCTACCATCCCCTTATTTGGGTCTTATTTCATAATACTGGTGCCCAATGGTAAGTTTATCCATGGAGACAGAAGTGCTAAAGTCATTTCTCTCTCTCAATTTCCTCTGTACAGGATGTTAGTTTTGAAACCAGTAGCCCTGGCCTGCCGCCACAGAGGTGGCATTTCCTGTTGCTAGGCAATTTAGCATGTGGAAACCCATTGCCTCACACCTTTACACTAGGACTTGTGTCAACAAAAGCCCACAAATATGCTTCTCTTGTGAGCTTGATAAGGGGGGGGAGGTTTCCCTTCCTGAACACGCTGGGCTACAAGTGAAGGGGGATTCCCTGACACCCACCACATGGGCTATATACACAATTGGTAGAGGAAGCCCTACTGAGCCCCACAGTCTGCTGTTCCTGATGTAGGGAAATTCCCTTACACACACCCAGCATACACTACTATACACGTCTTACTTCAACTGTGATGCAAAGTTCTTAGCTATTCTTGCGGTATCAGTATGCAAGGGAAATTTCCTTTTGCCATGCTTACATCATTCAAGTAGAAGTCCTAAAAAGACTAGGGTCAGTGACGTGATGTGGGAATATTGGCTGGCAAAATCTGAAGTATGTTACAGTATGTGATGTATCCCTTCCTTGCCATATTTACATCATTTAAATAGAAGTCCTGTAAAGACTAGTGTCACTGACGTGATGTGATAGTATCGATCGGCAAAATCCGAAGTATGTTGTGACGTATTGCCGTGGTACATGATTCTGTTTCAGTACTTGCACACGTCCTCTGATTCTTTGTTTACATTCGTGAATCACTTCTGAATCACTAGTTGCTTTGTTCATGGAATGTTTGCCTCTGATTGGTTTCTGGCTTAAAATTCATATTCAATACAAATCTTATCTGACGTCGAATTGCATTTCAGCAAGTAGCATACGTACCCAGCAGAAACTAAATATCCTACATATTACTTTTTTTATTTCCAATATCATATTTACTCCAAGATGGCTCTATATGATTAACTGAAGTGAAGCACTGGCTGTAATTTCATTAAATTACAGATTAAATTGTAGGTATATAATTAGAGTTTGAATTGGTATAATTTTATATATGTAATCATCATAAGTTGTTATATGATCGTTTTTCTCACCACACACAATGTGAAACACTTCTACAGTGAACACATTGAGGCACAAGTAATATTAGTACGCAATATGTTCTCTACTGTTTTTTAATTTGCTTTTGAATCACGAGTTGCTTCCGTGGAATTGAAGCCAATGCGTGTGGTCAAAGTAATTTTTGATAATACAGCATGGTGTGCAAACAGATTAAGGCTGCTTTTGGGGGGAGGGGGGGGGGGGGGGGGTGAATATTTGAAGAGATGATCCGCTTTTGTAGGGTAGTGTTTTCCGCAATGCCCCTTCCCTGCCTGCTGGATAAACGTATACAAAGAGTCACTGTTCTCACAGCTGACTGCACTATGGATGTTCAGCATTGCCCCTACAGTGGCTTACTACATTCCTGCCTTAAAATTTCGTATTTGACGTGAAACATTATCCGATTTGGTGTCAAGTTGCATTTCACCAAGTTACGTAGTGGCCAGCCGAAACTGAAAATCCTTTTTCAGTTACCAATATCATGTTTACTCTGAGGTGACTTTCGGCCTGCACATTACATCAGGCATAATATGTGAATATGAATCAAGTATTCCCTTTTCATAGGGTGCTTATTCGTGAGTGACGTGTGGGGTTCTAGCCTTCAACTATAGTTTAGCTAAGATCCACAGTGCTGTCAGTTCTGAGATTAGTGACTAATTGTATGTTTTTCGAACAACTGCACCGAGGTAAGGGGTATTATGGACAACACTAAAATGAAAACCAATCATCTTGCCATCTTACGGAATACCCTTAATCTATTGACGTTATTCCATCATGAATTTGGATTGCATCACTGTATCTCTGAACTTCTGTTAAGGACAGGGCTTATACTCACTGCGTAGTGGCATCAATATGTAAGGCTTCTACACAGCGTGTATGATCCCCGCCCTAAACAGAAGTGTACAGATACAGCGCATTGCAACAAAGTGACACGATTGAAATACACGACGGAGTTTTCTACCCAGGATTGCCACAGGTAGAGTTAAGAGCTTCGTAGCTGTCATCGCCAAAGAATACATGTCAGTAGCCACCCAATATTCACATGTTTGACACGTTGTGTGTGCTTGATTTCCCTTAGCGTTTCTGAATCAAACACTCGGCAATTTCACTACTTCCTGACCTGCTGTTGTCAATGGAGCAGCTTCATTTATGCTGTGGTATCTCTATTGACAGCAGGAGGACGGGAGTGACACCAGGGATTCTAGCCTTGAGCTAGAGTTTAGCTACACAATAATAATGGCATGCAGACGAATAAAGTGCTTCTTAGGGGTGGTGACTTAATGGATACTAATTGCCAATTACAGCAACCTTTGTACCATTATGCAAAGGGTTGGTACACTGGTGCAATACTGGTGTCCATCTCATTGTCACTTTCAGTAGTACCAACCTTTGTACCATTATGCAATTGTATTTAGATCAATTATAATGTAATGTTTCCAGTCACTTTCACCTCTCTTTATGCCAAAGGGGATTCCCCTTGCCTCTCGAAGGGTTTCCCCTAACCTTTCACTTCCCCTGACCTCTCGGCCCATGCGCAGAATGGGATGGAAGACTAGCATCCTATGCGATACTGTAAGGAACTTCCCCTTCCACCCTCACGTCCCACTATGTCACCTAGTATTGCACAAATATGAGGGGATTCCCCTAACCTTACCTAATTCTTACATCACGAATGCTTTGAGGACTTCTCCTAACATCACATGCACACATACTCACTCAGGGCAGTGAAGCCTACAACAAAATGGTAGGTCTCGGGGGCTACCACCTCAAGTTCAAGAAATGCATGAACTGCAAACAGAAAGGGCACATGGCGAGGGCCTGCCCGCACCCCAAGGTGAGAGGAGCAGGAAGCCATAGAATAGCTCCCTGATCCAATGCAGCCGTTGTGCTGTCCTGTCCTCCGATGAGTGGGTCTAACTAGCGTCAAGTGGTTTTGACATATTTATGTAGTCTCGTGTTGAGACAATGTTCACCCCGGCCAAACAGCAAGCTCAAATCCTGGGGCTTAGCTACATTATAATGGCAAGACCCTAAGGTACAGCCTTCAGCTAAGGAGGGGAAGGGGTGGTTATTCCCACCGTATGTTGAGTGGGCGTGGCCAACAGTGTGCAGAAACCTGAAACAACTTCAGGTCATATTAGACAGCAATTTTTGTGTGATCAGAGCCTTCAACTCTGTGTAGACCATACTTCACTGATTTATGCAAATCTCATTGGTCAACTGGAGGGCACTACATCACTTAGTGCCCGGCTTGTCAACTTAGTGCCCTTATCCTCTGGGCATAATCTGTTTATAGTCCATGTCGGCTATCGACTACTCAGGTAAGTGAACTAACTTGTGTTGCTACGTAGAGCCTGTTGCTATGGTCTAAATCAGTTAGACGCCTCGACCAATGGGATCTACGCGATTTAGAAACCCTCAGGCCCTTAGTAGCACCCTCGCTTCGCTCGGGACGCTACAGCCCCGGGCCTTCGGGTTTCTAAATCGCATAGATCCCTTGGTCTCGGTGTCTAACTATTATGTAGAAAGCAATTATTGGGTAACCCAAATATGAATGCTATGTAATCATTTTCTTTTCCTCCCCCTTCCCTCCCCTCCCTCCCATCTCTTCCCCTCCACTTCCCTTCCCTCCCCTCCCCTCCCCTCTCCTCCCCTCCCTCCCCTCCCTTCCCTCCACTCCCCTCCCTCTCCTTCCCTCCCCTCCCCTCTTCTCCCCTCCCTGCCCTCCGCTCCCCTCCCCTCTCCTCTGCTTCCTTCCCTCCCCTCCCCTCCCCTCCCTTCCCCTCCCCTCCTCTCCCCTCCCCTCCCCTCCCCTCCCCTCCCTTCCCCTCCCCTCCCCTCCCCTCCCCACCCCTCCCCTCCCCTCCCGCAGCGGCTCCTAACATGCTACCTCTGTGGTGGTCTCAACCACATCAGCTCCAACTGCCACCTGGACCTCTGTCCCTATTGCTACCACCGCAAGCACAGAGGAAGAGTAAGTATGAAAAAAGGACCGTTTCTTTCCCTGAAACTGGCAATAGTCAGTTCTTCCCTCAGAAAAGGTACGACGACCAGTAAGCAGCCTTTTACATTTCCAAGTCGACCTTTCGTGATTAAATACCGTAGCCAACTCATCTCATGGTCTCAGCACAAATCCACGGCCTCCCCACCCATTATGCAATAGCTAATAGGTGATCTAAGACTAGGCCCAAATTTTCAGACTCCTGCTTTTTTGTAACCACGATTTCACAGTTTATATATATATTTTTAGCACAGGTAGTCTGAGTTTCTGTAGAGGTCATCCTCACACTAAAGGCTTGAACTTCTCAACATACATGTACATAATTTTCTCATACTGAAGTCATTTGTTAATTCTGAGTGTCTTGTATGTCTACACACACACACACACACACACACACACATACATGCATGCATACATACAGCAAACCTGCCATGCCTTTGGAGTTCAGTGCGACAGATGTTACATCGGAGGTCACCACATCTCCGTGAGTTACTGCCTACATCTGTATACATGGCATGGCCTACCATGGCCTATACACATGGCCTGCTGTTACAGTAGTAGCATCACATCAATTTTGTAGTCTTGTACGTATACTCAAATTTATTTTTTGTGCCCTTCAGATGTGTCCTGACCAGTGGCGACAGTTTCACAACACAACGGTGAGTGCTTCTGTACACCGTTGCTTGGCAGGTTTTGTTGAGTATTCCGGATGCTGATGCATCAGTCCTGGCCTCATTCCCACACTCTAGCTGGGGAGGGTTAGGGTTAGGCAACTCATGGTCATGTCTCTCACTCTTCATCCAGCATGCCAACAGCAGCCTGGTGAGGACGCATCCCCGGGAGCAGCGACAGAACGAGAGGGTCTTCTGCTACAACTGTGCCCAGCAGGGACACTTTGGCTTTGTAAGTCACCCAGGCTGTGGTGATACGTACATGTGGCAGTCTCGGGCGGAAGGTGAACATTATTCCATTGCGTATTTTGATCGCGTTGCTGCATTCAAAGTGCTGTATCTTCGAACTTCCGTTAAGGGTGAGGCTCATATGTGTTGTGTAGAGCCCCTACATGGCGGAGCTTCCATAGCATATGTGAGCCCCACCCTTAACCTGGACTTTCGTTAAGGGCGGGGCTCATACTTGCTGTACACAGCAGCCTCAGTATGGCTTCTATGTAGCACGTATTAGTCTCACCCTTAACAGAAGTTCAGATATACAGCGCTTTAAACGCAGTGATGCGATTGAAATACACGATGGAATACTGTTCATTCTCTGCCCGAGTCTGCCACATATGTATATGTACTTGGTAGTGACAGTGGTAAGCACGTTATACATACTTAGACTTTTCTGCAATTTTGATTGGCTTGCTACATGCTGCTGGTTGTCTTGGTAACGAAGTGTGGGATGAAAGCAGTCCTCTGCCCGATGTCTTTCCTCACATGATTTAGCATACTTAATTGTGCATGGGCTGGTACTGACCGAAAGACGGCCTTTGCTCTACCTTTTGCTGGGGACGTTGCTTCAGCGCACAGTCTGTGGCATCGATGGGCCCTAAAAATTGACTGCAAGAAGTGTAGGCTTGTTACCTTTCCTCAATCATTATGTCTGAGAACTACAACTGTGTTTGCCCGCCTACAATTCAGTTCTTTCCACCCCCTTTCTACCCTGAGTATCGCAATTTAGATACCAGGCTCTCCTTCATTTTTTTGTCTATGGGAGAGCCTAGGGATATGGCTATAGTAATGCATGACGCAATTTTTGCATACATGATAAGTGTGCATGCACGGGCAGGCAGACAGGCAGGCAGGCAGGCAGACAGACAGAAAGAGAGAGCGATATAACAATCTTCCCATCGGTACTACCACACACTTCATGCATCCATCTGATAGTAAGACTGTTATATGTTGTTAAAGATAGGGTATGGACCTATAACTATCTATTTAGATGGAAGAATGAAGGGGAGTGTTCTATTCGACACTGTGAGTCACACTTGTAACTTTAAATCATTGTTTCTCGTGGGCACACATCAGATTAGACAGATGTAATGGGAAATTCCCAACAATGCTCATGTCCGTTTGCTGCTCATTCATTGAAAGAGGGGAGCGTTCAGTTCCCCCACTCATCACTGTGATAAAAAAAAAATTGTAATTTCCTGTACCTACGAAAAAGAGATGTTCCAAAGATACCGACATGCCCTCAGTACTGCCCCTTCATTCTTCCATCAAGACGTAAGGCTATCACAGTAGCCATGAGCAGATGGTAGCTTTCACTTTGAGGTGAGAACCTTGCCGCAGAGGAGAAGGTGTTTCCTCTCACCAGGGACAAGGCATTTCCTGTCACGTTTTCCTCCTTCTGCCTCCTATCCGCTGTGAATAAGCCTCCTGCACCCTGACCCCTGGCCCCTCATTTTCAGGATGGGTAATGAATAGGTAATGTGGTTAGCATCATCCTCTGCTGCAGTATTCTGGGCACTCTAGTCGGCAGTGGTTGGCATCATCTTGAGCAGTATTCTGGCCTCTCTGGTCGCAGTGGTAAAGCCAGGAGCCCATAACCCAAAGGGAAGGAGCATTACACTAGTGATTCCACTTGTTCAATGGCACCTACAAGAAAACTCCATATATGGAATGCCTAGCAGTTATGCATGGCTGGTTGACTACGCTACTAGTGCTAAGTGAATTATAGCGCTTACATATATATATAAGGAGTGTTGTGCAAGTGCCATTTGACAACAGGTGGAATCAGCATACATGCACAAGTTTAACGCTCCTGGTAAGGTAAGCCCAACCAGTTTTTTTTTTTTTGTGCCCGACCAGTGCTTACCTCACTGTGACCAGCAGACAGTCTTGGGAAGCCTGGTACTAGAGCCTACGCATGCAATACCAATGGGTAATGAAACCACCAAAGGGCCTAAACCCAATGGGGGGATAAATAATGCCTGGGATAATGAAACTACGAAAGACGTCTAAACCGGATGCCAAAGGTTACATGAAGGATTAAATATTGCCTGGGGTGATGAAACCACCAAAGATGTCTAAACCGGATGCCAAAGGTTACATCAGGGATTAAATAACGCCTGGGGTAATGAAATCACGAAAGACGTCTAAACCGGATGCCAAAGGTCACATGAGGTAATGGAATCACCAAAGGGCCTAAACCCAATGCAGGCATTAAATAATGCCTGGGATAATGAATCCACAAAAGACGTCTAAACCGGATGCCAAAGGTTACATGAAGGACTCCGTAATGGAGCTTGAACTGTGCATGTAACACTTGCATTTGCCCGGCCCTAACCTCGTACCCCGTCCTCCCACACCCAGGTTTATCTCACAACTGTAGAGAAAACTCCCCTATAGCTGCGAGATAAAATCTGGATGTGGGAGGCCTGGGTACAAAGTTAGCCTGGCCCCTCGTGGATCATGGTACTGCTACAGTCCATTGTCTCCCGTGGTAGTCTGGACTCTGTAAACCATCTCAACATTAGCACTTTCAAGCAAGCGTAAGGGTATACAATTTGGCATTACATCGTTACAAACAGACGTGCAACAGACGCAACACACAGGATTCTGATTGGTGACGTCTGTGAGACCTACCTACTCAGGCTTATCCCAATTATGATGACGGCATGCCTCGGAGAGATAGCACAGTGCAGGCATGTATACGCTGCCAAGTGTAAATAATTAATATTAGGGGGCTCACAGAGAGACCAAGCTTACATCACAATGATCTGTTGGATAAAAAGAAATTTAAAAACGGCCCCTCTCTTCCTCACCATCTGTTTCCTACTGGAGTCTTCCGTGTTGAGGCTGAGTTTCAATTTGAAAAAAAAATGTATTTCCTCCATATCCTACCCTCCCAAGGCCCTGTGAGCAGCCACAAGTCAATTGAACAGCACCTCCCATTTTTTCATGATACAATTAACACAGTTAGCGGTGGTTAATGTCAGCAGACAGTTATTAGTCCCATCACGCACCCAATTTGCATATTGCTCAGTCTCACACGGGCACACAGTTGCAACGGTTGAGTGACAAACCCCACCCTCCCAAAACCCTCGATATTCTATCTACCCACAGTAATAAGGTAATGTGTCCCTGTGCACTGAGGCAAGCGTACTCTATACCTCACCTGCCTGTTGCCTGAGCAACGAGCTGCTGACACTCCTTGATCCTCCCGCCTCTCAACCTAGTCACGAGGCTGCTTGAGCCTGCGTCCCCGGCTCCACGAGCCCTCACTGGCCTAGCCTGCGATGTTTACATACCCTGCCAGTACTATCTGATCCATGAAACGGGGACAACCCCACTGGAGTTGGTCCAAAGGGTGGCCGTAACAGAGCGATTCCACTGAAAGCTACCATTGATAATGAATTTACACCTTGCTCTAACCTAAGCCGTACGAGTGTTAGCATTTATGTACCCATATAAAATGGAGAAAAGCATGTGCTTTATATTGGAATCAGAAGTAATGTCCTTAATTGATGAGTTGTTATTTCTCCGGAAATCCTGATTTTGTGGGATTCCACTGTAAACTACACTGGAAAATATTTCATATTCCCAAAGCATTTTTTTCCCCCTGCATAAATTTGTCCAAATGATAGCCAAACGACATTCAGAATCAGTTTGGACAGTCCATGTCAGTAAAATCTAGCAAGCAATTTAAAGATTCTCACAAGTACTTCCGTGCTAACCCTTCCATTTCTCCCATTGTTCTTGTCCTCCAGGAATGCACCAGGACTCTTCCGAGGGGATGGGCTCCTCCGCAGCTGCCTCTCATCGCAAGGTACGACGCCGAGTGGCCGGACAGGAGGAGCAGTTTGAAGCGAGGTACTTCCTTCACGGATGCAGAGCCGCTGAGCAAGAGAGATAAAAAGATAGCCGCCAGGGCTGTGAAGAGGGAGGTCAAGAAGCAGCGGAGGAGAAACAGCATGGAACCCTACGATCCCCGACCCTCGTCATTGCTCGGGGAGCCCAGGATGGCACTACTACCCTCCCCCAACCTCCCCGCTCACCCTCTCAGTGAATCCTACATCCACTCACCATTTTCAAGCGACCACGAATCGCCTCTCCTCGACCATTCAAGCTCTTCTCGCCGAGCATTCCCCCGAGACCCAGGACTTCTCAGTACAAATAGCTCTCCCCAGTATGCGTATCCCAGAGATCCCAGGTCACCCCATTCCAGTAGCCAATACCACTTGCCCACGCATAGTGAGGGGGCCGAGTGTGATTTTCCCCGGACCCCCCTACCTCGTCCTCGTTACCCGCCCCATCGGGCACTATCAGACCCCCACGGCCACAGGGGGCAGAGATATTCAAACCACGAAGACTTTACAAGAGATGCATTCGACCACCGTCCCCCCCACCCGAGCTCCGACCCTCTCCCTCCCGTGAGCGTCTCCTTCCATTCATCGCAGTCCCCTCAGCGTCCTCCCACGTTGAACCGAAGATTTTCAGACATCAGCGAAACGAGAAGTTCGTTGGCACGGTTCGGTCACAAGATGGAACCGAGCAACAAGCAATTTCAGACCCACAACGGACAGATATTTTCCGAAAGAGGTTTCCGGGGAACGGAGCAGACCGCCAGATTGGTCAACAGAATGAACCACGACCTCACCCAGAGGAGAAACAGCTACAGGTTCTAAGTTAACATTACAGTGCACGCATTGTGTATTATTATATTATTATTATAATGGGCAGTGAGTATAATTATTCACTTTTCTTACATCTTGACCATCTCTGGTATATTTTAGTTTGGTGTACATAATATTATTCATAAAGGTATTGTGTACTTTAAGACATGCACTATACGTACTAAAGTTTCACAACAGTTCTTTTGATTTGATATTATAAGTCAGCTCATGTATTATAATAATATATTATGTAGCATTTGAAAGTTATATGTTATATTATGGTAAGTATAATAATAAAGTTGATAAGTGACATGGCACATGGGAAATAGATACACAATTTAAATGTGCACTTATCTTTATCACCTTTGTTTTTGTTGTACATGTTTTGGTCTTTCGGTCGAAGCTAACCCTTCAAAACGCCAGAGAGACCTTGTCGACCACGTCAGCCTCCTTCAGTCTCTGTGTCACTCTCTGTTTGCTCTCGGTGTCCAGTTCAATCTGTTCGTCCTTCAGCGTTGAGCCTCCCTTGGCAGCCACCAGCCAGATCTTGTCTTCCACAGACAGCTCACTGGGCGGTAATTTGTTGATCCGATCGAAAGCGGCTTCCACACGACGAAACTCTGCCTCGTCGGTGATAGTGGGCACGTCGGCTAGTCTTAAGCCACTTGGAGACGCTAATGGACTCTCATGGGGCTGGGGTTCAACCTGAGGGTCGTCACTTTCTAAATCTTCGAGAATAAGATCACTGCCCTGCCGAGATTGTGTCTGCTCAGTTGCTGATGTAATTTCTTCAATTAGAGCCTTCCTCGTGGGGATGGCCCAGTGACCACTCGCTCCAGCTCCTCCTACTCCAACAAGTGGCTCTTCGTTGCCAGGATCTGTCGGGTCGTAGGAGGATACTGCTTCGAGTGATCTGCCCTCTGCGCCCCGTTGTTTCGGACTAGAAGAGATATTGGTTGATAGTGATGACTCTTCCTTGAGTGTGTCGGTCCCCATTCTGAGTGTATCAGCCTCCATTCCAGGCCCTACAGGAGACCTTAATTTTGAATTGGCACTTGCAGCGGATGTTGACGTTACTGTTCCACCTGTGACGGTATCTGCACTAGGTTCCTGGTTTGAAGTTGGTACGAGCTCGTGTGATTCCACAACTACTTCCACACGCTTCCTTTCCGCTTGCTCTACCTCCTGGACTGACCCCGGGAGGCGGTCTTGGGCCACGTGTCCAGCAGCTTCTTCACTGGGTGACCGAGGGCCTCCTGTTTGGTCCTCATGCTCGGTGGAACCCACAAATTCGATCTGGACTCTTGTAGCTGTGCCGGCCAGTGAGGGTTGAGGTGTTCCCTTTGTCGTTTCTTGAGATTCCAAGCCTGCTGGTTCTGACAGAGACCCTGCCAAAGGTGGGAGGGGCTCCTTTTCGCTCTCGTTAACACTGGAGTCTATTTCTTCAATCAGTGACGGGGATGCCAGGGGCGACCCGGTGGTCTCCTGCTGGTGTTCTATCGAGCTGACCTCCTCAATCAGTGGTCTGGAGGGAGGTGTCGCAGATGGTGCCATGCCAGGTTCTGACTCTGTAAGACGCATGAGGAGAGACGTTGAATAGTGATCAACCGGGAGGTGAGCTGCAGAGAAGAAACCCGAAGCATCTTCTCTCGCTTCTTCACTTTCTTCCTCCTTGGGTTTGATTACCGGTAGCTCAGGTAGGTCAGCTTCGCCCGTGTCCCTGCCGTTGGCGTCTGTCATCTCAGTGACAAGCACTCGCTTGGTGGAGGTGGTCGCTGGAGGAGGGATGGGTGTGGTCGTTGGAGGAGGTGTGGTGTTGTCACTGCTGCTGGGTTGTTCAGCCTCATTGCTGGGTTGTGTGGATGGTGGAGGACCGTCTTCCAATTCTGGAGGTTCCTCCTGTGCATGTGTGTGTGTGCATCAAGAGTATGATTACATAATCAATATTAATTAACTCTTTGAACGCCATGGGCACATTTATGTGCCCATATAAAATAGAGAAAAGCATTAACACCTAATATAAAAAGCCCATACAAATTCACATAAATCTTGTATTAAAACGTGGCTGGGAAAGAGTTAATTAATTAATGGCCTCGATTGTTTTACCTCAATCACCACATCAGACTTTTCTCGTATGGCTCTAATTTCACTATACATGTGTTAAACAGTGTAATTTTGCGGAGCACCACGGGCCTGGGGCAGGCACTAGCCAGTTATACAAAATTATAATGCCAAACAATTATCTACAACAAAACACTGTACACATAACTGAATACTGGGCTGCACCATTTCACTGTAGATTCTGAATTATAATAGCATTAACAATCAAGTCGGAAATGAGAGCCTATACCATGCAGACAGCTGTTTCTAGCTATCTAATTGGGCCTCCATCAGTGCAGTAGTACAGTGCTGCACTCAAGTTGACCAGCAACTCAAGAAGCACAGAACATTATTATAGTTAATGGTTGTAGTTTTGCTGGGTTCTGATTAGCGGCTCTTAAAAAGCTCCGACTAGTCAAATTATTCTGTGAGCATGTCCCTTTAATTAATGACAATTAATTAATGTACCTCCTCCTCTTTGCTGGCACCATCCCCTTCCTCCTCCCCTCTCTCCCCCTCCCTCCCACCCTCCCTCCGCTCCTGTTCTTCTCTCTTCTTCGCCAGGGCTCGCATCCTGATCTCAGCAAGACCTGTGTGTGTGTGCGTGTGTGCGTGTGTGTGTGTGCGTGTGTGTGTGTGTGTGCATGTGTGTGTGCATGTGTGTGTGTGTGTGTGTGTGTGTGCGGTATTAGCCCCACTTCTGTCTGTGCCTTAGACATGTCCCTATATGGACAGAGACACATTTACCATTTCTCCTTATGAAGCAACTGAAGTCCACGTGCTCAGATGCCAACCCACTTCCTGTTAATAACAAACTACAGATTAATAATCCCCTTCAGCCCATTTCCTGTTAAGAACAATTTAATTCCCTTTCCATATTTGGTTCGACCCAACTGATTCCCTAGCACTAACGTGTAAACTGTATACCTATGAATGCACACCATGTTTGCCACTGGCTTTCAGTGTAGGTACACGTACGTATGCAGACATCGTGTCTGCTTAGTGGGAGGGGGCAGTTTGTCTGAATCATGCACGCTACAAGCTGGGGAAGGTACCAGTTTAGAAGCAAATACGTAGAAGGCTATATTATTGTAAGGGTAGGTCACATTCAGGGGAAGCCCCTAGTCTAGCTATAGGGTAATAATGAAAGGAAGACTGTGCATGTGCAGCTAGGGGAGAGGACGGTAACATTTGAAGCACTTTTTAAGGAAGGTCCCAGTTTATGGGAGAAGACACAGAATGTGGGCAAAAGGGGGGGAGGGCTAAACCCAGTTTGAAAGACAGACGGCTATAGTGTGCTTACATAGTACATTATATACATGGGAATGGGTGGGGGGCAGTTTGTTTCAATTTTGCTACACACACAAAAACCACTAAGGTCAAAACAAGGAAGCAGAGTCACTTGTGAGGGGGAGGAGACTATGACACTGCACAGGAAATGACGCTGGGGACAGCCGTGCAATTACATCATTCCTTTTTAGAGATGTAGAATATTATACAAGTGTGTGTGGTCAGGGGTCAGATTATGTGAACTCCAAGGTCTGTTTCAGGCATGCACCCTAATTGAAGGGCTCAGAATCGTAGTGGACTGACCCCAAAAATTGCATAAAAATGGAGTTAAAAAATGTGCCAAAATTCCCAAATTCAACAGCCACTGAAAGAGAATTTAATTGTGTTCTCATGTTTATGGGGACAAATTCAATATTTGTGGGTTAGACCACTCTGGTTCTGCTATAACCAATTACAATTTCACCCGCTGCATAACTATATATAGAGCCTTTTAATTTATCATCACTCTGTAATACATCATCGCTAATGGGTGAGGGGGGAGGAGCAATAGTGTGCAAAGAGAATTTGAGTCCCCAACCTAGGGGCAAAGATACCATTACATCATTCCTTTGTAAAGATGTAGTGTGTGTATTCAGGTGTCAGATTACGTAAATTCCAAGGTCTGTCACATGTAATGCTATGCACCCACAGTTATTAACAATTATTTTCAATTACGATATTTGCCCACTGTACACCCACATAAATTTTTTTAAATTTGCCATCACTTGGTGATACATTTCCAAGTAAGAGTGTTAGGACCGGGGGAAGGGGATATATAGGGGATTTCCTTCACACTATATATAGTGTGAAGGAAATGAAGCCCCCCAATCTAGGGGCATGCAAAGATACCATTACATCACTCCTTTTAGAGTTGTAAAAGATACAAGTGTGTGTGTGTGTGTCAGGGGTCAGATTATGTGAATTCCAACAGGGTTTCATTCAGTGGGGGGCGGGGAAGCTCTCCACCCCCCCCCCCCCCCCCCCCGAGTTGGAGATCAGACAAGTAAAGACCCTTAAAAGCCACCAGATGACCTTTTGGAACATTCAAATTTCAAAAGCTTAATTCCCAGGGGGGGGGGCATGCCGGGAAACCGGCTACTCATTACTGCATAATTATCACTTCATGTTTCAGTGAGCACACGCAATACAGCAGTCTCACTTGCTTAATTTTCTGTGGGGGATAAGTGCTTAAAATAGCCTTTAGTAACTATTGGTTTAATTAGGTGCATCCATGGTAATTAGGTGAGCTTGAATGGGAAGCTTATTGCTCTAAGTTTGAATGGGTACCAAATGAGATGATGCACTTGGTAGCTTATGCAATCAGCGAAGAGTGGGTCCCTGTGTTTCTGATGCACAGACGGTTCAAAATGTCTGCCAACAGAGGCCATTAAAAGAAGTTTTCTCCTGTAGCTCCCCACTGAAGACTTTGCGGAACCTTTCAAGATTATAACTTTTCTCATCACTAAACAAAGGTTTGGTGCAGCTGTGGAGGTCAAGAGCTTTGCGCAGAAATATTAAATTACAGAAAAAAACTTTACTCCTTGGAGTGCATTTATCAACAGTTAATACATAACACATCGGTGAGGGGGGGAGGGGAGGAGTGATGACAGTCATGTACTGGCAAGAGCATTCCTTTGGTTTTCCTCTGTTTCCTCTGTCCCAAATATGCCATATCAACCGTCCCTCAAAAAAACCTCCCATATCACTCACTACCACACACACACCCTTCACAATGACAGGAATGTAAAGGGGTGGACCCTGACGTGCTGTTGCCATGCCAACAAGATACCTTCCAACAGCTATACACTTATAAAATGCTATACATGTAGATACTATGTTGTGATGTCAACCTCCCTTACCCACTGTGAGCACACATGGAACACACCTTGGAATTCACGTAATCTGACCCCTGACCACACACACCTCTATATTATTCTACGTCTTTAAAAAGGAAATATGTAATGGTATCTTTGCCCCTAGATTGGGGGCTTTCATTCCCCTCACCCCTTATAGATGATGAAATATGTATGTATTACCGAATGTTGATATAATATTGAAAATTGAAGAAGGGTGTAGTTATGCAGCGTACAAATATCGGAATTGGAAAATAATTTTTGATAATTGTGGGTGCATACATGGAACAGATCTTGCATTCTGACACCTATAACCACACACATTCATATCTTCATCTGTATCTTCTACACTCCAAAAAGGAATGGTATTTTTTCCCCTAGACTGGGGGTTTAATTCCCTTTGCAGAGCTACCAGAGTCTTTGCACCCGATGATGATGATGATGTGATGATAGTTTTAATGCTGCACTCCAATTTAACACTATGTACGTACACAAAAGAGTATTGAAACTGTAGGTACATGTACATGTACATGTTGCTGGACTACTCTGAAGCAATGAAAGGAAGTCAGCATACAAAGCAGCTATTGACACTTTCTGCGAAAGACCCTACAAAGGGAATTTCCGAAGCCATGGCAACAAACTCCTTGTACGTATTACACTCCACTAGGCATGGAGGGATTCATTCAAGTTTGTAGCAAATTGGGTTTTAAGGTGGCGGGATACCCAAACATTGTTTTGTGACCTCAAGCAATGTTCAACTACGAATATCTCATCATCTATACCACATAGCTACCTATGTTTTACAGCACTATTACTACAATATGTGATTGCTTAGCACTCCAAAGTATATGTATATATCTACTGAGATATTGAAGCTGCAGCTGGTATGCCTCATGGGCACTAACTCTCTAACCAAAATTTGACTACAGTGTCAACCAGACAGGGTGACTATCACAACCTATAGAGTATTTATTAGGGGCAGAAGAAGAGTTTTTTAAGGGTTTGTCTAATATTACAGAGAAATAACAGCTGTAACCACTGTAGTGCGCGGAAACTCACAATTTTTTTGATATTACAGGGACATAACTCTAGCAACCCACAAGTTATACAAAAAAGCTCTCTGTCTGGCCCTAATAAACACTCTTAAGTATTCACAGGTTGTGACAGTCACCCTGCCTAGCTGATCCTGTGATCATATTTTGGTTAGAAAGTTTTAATGCCCATGAGGCACACGCTTTAGCCTCAATATCTCAGCAGGATTGTGAGATAGGTACATGTACTTTGGAGTACTAAGTGATCACATATTGCAGTATTAGTGGTGTAAAAAGTATGAAGCTACATAGTATAGGTATTGAGATATTCACAATTGAATACTGCTTGAGGCAACCAAACTATGTTTTGGTATCCCGCCACCTTAAATGGAATAGATATGACCTCACAAACATATACACACTTTTAAAATAGGCCCTTATAAGAATTTGGTTTGGAGGTACCTCCAGACCATATCTCCAACATGAATCAATCATGGGTTTGTGAGGTCATATCTATTCCACCAAACATCCAATTTACTTCAAACTTGAAAGGAAATCTCCATGCCTGTTGGGCATGAACTAGAAGGAGTATTGTTGCCATAGCTACCAATATTTTTTCGCAAAAAAGGTCTATTAACCACAACAACCAGTAACAGAGGATCCACGTCATTATCAACGTAATACGTTACCAACAGTAGACACTGTAATATATGAAGATCCCCCTATAATACAACTTTGACTGTCCCTTTTCAAGTTGTAAACAAAGGGTATTGGGCAAAGCCCAGTAAGTGAGCCTAGCAACAGCTGTAGCACTGTGTTTGCATACACCTACGTATACTAAAAAAAAGAAGTTATTACATCACAGAAATTAGCAGCCACAGTTGGCGTTACATTACAAAAATAGCATTACATCATACAGCTTGCATAGTGCCTAAATTAAAAAAAAGGCATTTTATCTGAACTTGGAGGATGTTCAAATTGGATGTTCTGAAGCCTAACAATGAGCATCTTTATACAGATCTGCAAGCCATGACGGAATCTAGCCGATAACTATAATGACATCATCATAATGATCTGGCAAATCAGAGGATACCGTTCAATTTGCTTTACTAAGACATTCCCAAGACTGAACTCACGTTGCTGTGGCAACACTGATACAGTATGATCTATGGCAAAGACTGACATGGCTCTCTACTACTTGTTCATCAGTTTCATGCTTCATTTTCTGGGGGGTCTAATCAAACACCTGCTACAAGGCTACGATGAAACAGGGAATGCAATACAGGGTTCTCCTAGAATGTGGAAGCTCTGTTTCATATTTCGTTCTCTCGGTCTTGTTCTAGGCTAGCCTCGTTCCCAGACCTCCCTAGTCCGGTTCCCGGTGCAGAGGGAGGGGGAAAGAGCGTCTAGTGTTCGCTTCGTGTTTGTTGTACGTAATGTGTTTCGTACTGCAAGCGACAAAAGCTGGGTGGAGGCCTGGGGTCGAGGCTAGTTCTAAGTCTGTTGCTCTAAGAGCCAAACGATCAACTTCCTAAAGTGCTTCCCACAGGACTTCCTGTAGGACTGCATCACTGCATGGGTGCATTCCTAATGTACTGTGCATGCCAGGGCTGGCTCTGTCCTTATGAATATAAGCTTAAGAAGAAGCCTCCAGCGTGGCGCTGTGCCTGTAACACGCTTTAGGGAGCACCGTGCAAATAATGTTTGAACACAGTCGGAGCAGGCTGGGTAACAGTTGTTATAATCTCTTGGCCAACCATGGCTTTAGAAGTGTTGCTTACCAGCCTGGCCTAGCTGCCAGATAGTGCTGTGTAAAACAATTACAAACAGCTATCTTGTTACTAAACACAAGTTAGGGTGATTGGGAAGTAAATTTGTACTGCAGACATACCATGCAGGGCAGAATGCAGCCAGTAACTAGTGATACCATGATGAAATCTTCTTCTGAATATTATTAGAGCAAATCAGAGGGTCTACCCAGGCTTCCCAGACACACCCATTTATCTGTCTAATTGAAGATGGTTACATTTGATTTGTAGTACTTAGCATAATTTATGACAATGATTGATATGGGTCTCCGCTACTTATTCATCAGTTCTATGTATTACTTTTTGGGATCTACCAACTTCAATTATGTAAGACTAAAACGGTAAAGGAAATGCAATGATACCAGAACACAGGCTTACTGCAGAGGCTTGTCTCCATGGTGATGCTACATTTGTGAATAGAGCCTAATAGTATGGCTAATTAAGGCAGTGAAGATATATAGCAGACTGACCACATTTTTGACATAGAGGTATGCATTGCTGCTTTTCGCTTACTAACAGAATGAATGAATAAGACTATATTATTGGAGTCTTTTTTCAGTCTATCTAGGCCTATTCGGTTCTCATATATACCACCCGCCGACCAGACAAACCAAGAGGTACCTTTCGTCCCTTAGTTCTATTCCTTGGTTTGTCTGGTCGGTGGGTGGTAATATGAGAACCTTTATCGAATGATACTAGAGCCACCCGAGCACTATCCATTATTTTCTAGACCTATCTTCTTCCACAAGTTGTCTGCTAAGGAGAGGTATGTAGAGTGGTTCGGCACTTCTCTGTATGTCCTGTTACAAGACTTCTTTTGGTATGGCCTAAAACAAGCAACCATTTCCTCCCCAGTTTTTAAGTTCAAAAGTAATGTTTGGTGTGGCTCTGGGCAGGGTGGCTAGGTTAAACGGTTTATGGCATTTTTTAGTGACATCAACATTTTCGCCAATAGTTTAGGCCGCAGTTTCTTTGTAGAACAGTCTTAATTTGTTGTAAGTACTCATGAAACCACAAGAATGGTTTGATGTAGTTTACTTTCACCACACTCTACCTTCGCTGGGAACATCCCTACTGACGTCGGCTGCATACCGTAATAATTACCTCGTGAATGCAACTGAATCATGAACTATGTACTTTACGAAATGTGTACACGTACATGTCCAGTCCCTGGTGTCAAACCCACCCCCTCTCGTGAGGAGGGTAAACATCAGTGAATGTCTACATGTACGCGTACTCTGCACTCCAGGAATGAGTAATCAAAAATGTATGGCATTGCTACTTCCTGGATGACACACTCCAGCGAAGGGAATTCACAGCCATGGTGTACTTTGCCCACTGTGCGTGTGTGTGTTGACGGCGCATGGATACACAGGGAAACCTGCAAAGAATCCTCGCTCTCTGATGCAGGAATGTCGTAGCCTTGTCCCCGGCGACCTTTCAAGGGGAGAGCCCGGGGACGATGTTGGGAATGTCCTGCTTACGTAACTGCAGTTCTCCAGTGCCGCCCCCAAGGCCCTGGTTCAGTAGCTCTGGTATGCACACGGTTAGGTCTCCGATTTCAAATTAGGTTTCATTTTTACCAAAAAACAGCAGGCTTCAGAAAGGGTTTTAAGTAAAAGATGTGGCTTCAAAATACAATGCCATATACGTCACAAGAATTTACGTACATTCCAGGGCCACAGAACCAGAGACTTGGGGGCAGAGCTAGAGTGCTGGAAGCAGGCAGGGCATTCTTACGTGTGTGTGTGGCAGTCGTGCTGCGTAGTAGACTAGTAGTGTCAATATGGGAGGCTTCTATGCAGCGCGTATGAGTCCCACCCTTATGAAGTTCAGAGATGCAGCGCTTTAAACGCAGTGATACGATCGAAATACACGACGTAATAATGTTCGTTTTCTACCTGAGACTGTCACAATATTGTATTCCTGGGCAAATTCTATTAGCAGGGTAGCATATGTACGTGAATGCACCGGTCAAGCTGATCGTGGGACAGAGATGCCTGGGATTGGGAGAACTTAGAAATGCTTGGGACTGAGGGTTTCGTAGAGCGTGGGGAAATTATTTAGAGATTCCCGCGATTTAGGGGTTCATAGAGCGTGGGGAATTTATTAAAGAGATTCCTGCGATTTAGGGGTTCGTAGAGCGTGGGGAATTTCTTAAGAGATGCCTGGGTTTGAGGGTTTCGTAGAGCGCAGGAAATTTTTTTTACGAGATGCCTGCGATTTAGGGGTTCGTAGAGCATGAGGAATTTTTTCAGAAATGCCTGGAATTGAGGATTTCGTGGAATTTCTTCAGAATCACCTGGGATGGAGGGTTTCATAGAACATGGGGAATTTCTTGAGAAATGCCCGGGATTGAGGGCTTCTAGAGCGTAGGGAGCTTATTCCCCACCTACATTTGGATGTTTTAGTACCAAATTGGCGTAATAGAAAGCCCAAACATTTCACATTCCCACAAGAATCCTTTCACACACACGTCTCAGATTCCCACCCCTAACAAAGAAAATCCTGAGTGAAAGCCCTGACTATACATGTAGATATTTGTGGACGGAACCTGAATACGGTAAACAGTGTTTGTGTTGTCAGTTAAGGGAATCACTGATAATTAGATATTTTCTGGTTACGTTTTAAACATAACCTCGTCATTACATTGCAAAGTTACACATGCAGTGACCTCATCATTTCATCATAAAAATTTCACTTGAGATGACATCACAATTACATCATAGCTGTTCACATAGGTTCCAAAAGCCACTAGTTTGACCACCCCCACAGATCAGAGATTAGGCTCTGGAATGTGAAGTACAACAGAGAAGAGCATGGTAGGCCAGCTAGGCAGGGAGCTAATTGAGCAGACAGGAAGATAAGCGATTTCCTTCCTTTGTGGGAGGACTGGATAGACCACGAATGTAGGGAGGACAGTTATGGGTTCCTGGTGACACTTCTTCGAAGAATGCTTACAATCCATACTAAAAGTCAAAGAAGGATGTTGGGTATAACCGCGCACACAGTAATCAGATTGAATGTGATGTGGGAGACTGCTGAGCAATGCAGGACGTGGGCTAACCACTAATATTAACTAATAACTAATATTTATTAATAACTAAGTGTCACTGCCTGTCCCTGCATGTACATGTGTTGAGCAATGCAGGAAGTGGAATCCTTAATAGAATGTGTGATACAATGTGTCTCCCCACCTCCCGGAATATCAGTTAGGCAATGAATTATCACCACCAAAAAGGATGTAAATAACTTATTTCCAGGCTTCATTTTTTACCAGCCCGCACTTGGCTGGTACTAAGATTGCTTGCGTTCCTGTGTCCGTTCGTCTGTCCACGTGCGTCCAGTTACGTCATTGTTACTATGCCACTATAGCCACGAGCACAGTGGAAGCTACTGGAGGTTTGTAGGCCCAACAGGCCAAGGTACATCAAGCTACGTACGTAGCTTAGTTTTGTGTTGCCTAGATGGAAAAAAAGTTAGGTAGTGATGATCAGGGGCCCATGAATGCTGCGAAGCTCCGCGAAGGAGCGTTAAACTAGTGGTTCCAACTGTTGTCGAATAGCACCTACAAGAAAACTGCATATTGAGGTTACATCCTTAATCACATACAGTATTAGTACATTCACCCCATAGGCAAGAGGGTGATTACTTACACACTTTTTGCAAGCGCACACTTTTTTAGTTCAACAAAAGGCTGTAACCATAGGAACTGAAAATGACATGTTATCAACATGGAATCACATGGACTCTCGTGCCATTTGGCATTTGCAATGGTCCATTTCGGAAACTATCACATGCATTGTTGTGACGTCATTTGGAGGACAACTGAATGGAAAAAAACGGTGCATTTCTAGTTTTCATGGAGGCTAAAGACTCGGCAGAGGGCCTTATCAAGGTAGCAACTCGTGAGAAGGTATACAAATGCCTAGCAGCATAGCTGGAACAGTAAAAATACGCTACTCAGCAGAATGTGCATGACTGAAGTTCATATTCTTGACTATAGCATTTTGCTCACTTCTAGAGCTGTATTGCAAGCTGCTGCCTATCTGCCCCTTCTATGAGCCTACAGGGTTAATGAAAAGCCTTCATATTCGTAGAAAATTACTGTTTTCTACCTGGACTGTCTTCTAAATGACATCACAAAAAGCACAATTATGTGATAGTTTCCGAAATATGCCATAGCCAAAATTGTGCTTGATTCACTTGTGCAATTACCTCACCTATTGCCCATGCAATTATGTTCCCAAATCGCACCTAAATTAATCCATACTAACTAAGTGGTTAGCCAGGGTTGCACACAATGAATAGGAATCCTACTGGTGCAGTAGTATTGCACTATACAGCAGGATGCTGTGGTACCCACAGCGATCAGCAGTGGTCAGGTCTGACCGCGACTCGGCGATTTGGAAACACCACTCAGTTCTGCACACCCGGATCATCATTCTTAACTACTTTTATCAGTTACAGCTATGGGCCAGGCTGTACACTTCCTGACGCACTCTCTATGCAGAAGGTATTCACCTCCATATAAGGAAGGAATCTCACCATACGCACTCACATCCTTAGGGGCAGGCCCTTCTCTAACTTGAAATGAGAGGGCAGTAAATACCCACTCAGCTCTTACACCCTTTTTTCCATTTCTTAAGAGGAGCTAGAGCCCGGTACCTTTTATCACGTGTTTACTACATACGTAATAATATGTACAATTTGATATCCTCTGCTTTGACTGCACTGAAGCAGGAAGAGCTAAAAATGACGATGCTGATACTGCAAGCTTCGACGCTGGTTCTTTCTACTTAACCAGAGCAACGTCTGCTGCACTGTCAACTGTGGAGAAATATCTTTCCCGGTATCAATTGTGTTTGTACTGGTGTCCATCTCATTAATAGTGTAAGAGCCCAGTGGGGTGTTCATTGAAAGTGTGCTCTTTAAAAGAAAAGTGGGTGTTTACTGCTGGCCTCTCCACTCATTAATACATGTAGGGAGAGCCTGGGATCGTTTTTCACGTAATTCAACTTACTTTATTATGCATAGGCAGACACTAATCGAAAGACGGCTACATTTCTCTACCTTTCACCGGCGACACTACTTCAATCAGTGCTCAGTTTGTGGCACCAACTGGCCCTAAAGATGTAGCTACAAGAAGTATTGATTTGCTGCCTTTCCTTGGCATCTGAGAACCACTACTGTGCTCACTTATGCACAATTAAGTCCTTTCTACTCCTTTCTACCCTCAATGTCACTCACGTGAGAAAAGATACCAGGCTCTCCCCAATTTTAGGGAGGGTCTGGGTACGATGCTACCACTGGACTCTTACACTACTCAGATAAGGGCTCCTATTAGAGGGATATCATGCAGTAAACACCCACTGGGCTTCTACACTACTCCTCTTATAAGAGACATCTCAGGCAATAAGCACTCACCTCTGACACTGTCCATGATCCTCTGCCGTTCTCTCTCCGTCCACCGCTGCCTCTCTGCCCTCTCCTCAGCAAGACCACCGCGACGCCTGGAAGGATGAAGTAAAGGGGAGACGTGTACTTCAGGGCAAGCCTCTCCTAAACCGTGAGTGATTGCACATTGCACATGAGAAAAGATTCCAGGCCATTTTTCAATTCTTCACGGGGAGAGCCTAGGGACAAGGCTAGACCAGTATAGCAGTTTTCACAGTATTGGCTAGACACTGTCCTGCGTGTGCTCTCCTTGCCATCGCCATGCACCTGGTATAGTTTCACCAAAATGTCCTCACGTGGGCCGAGAGTCTCGGTCCAACACGTGATCCGCACATGACGTTAGCAACAACTAGTTAATAACTACATTCTGACCCCACTCATAGCTGGTTAAACAGTAATTAGCTGTGCAGATATATAGTAGCTAGCTTAGGCATCCTTCTTATCGGCCTAGGCCTTGAACGTTATCGCTTTTAGGTACCAAATTTCAATGGCAAGCTATGTGCAGCGAAACTGGTAATTAAATAACTATTAATAATTGCAAAATTTCTCGTTGCTATGCGTACTTCGCGTTCAGATATTTTGGTGAAACTGTGTTACATGCACATGCTTAACTTATCACTAATTCCACCGAGTTGTAGGCTTCCTTTCAATGTTCTTGTGAGGGTCAGTCCGCCAACACATCGTGATGCACACTATTAGCACTATATGATAGATACTTTAACCTCTCACCAAGCCATGGCAGCAGCTCTGTCTTTAGGAAACACCGGCCTGTCGTCCAGGTAGTTCAGAGTCTCCTGGAAGAGGGAGAGAAGCAAAGAAAACTAGGACAGACAGGCAGACAGACACACCTGACCTCTACACTTTAACTGTTGAATGTCTAAATTTGTACTTCACTCATTTCCAAGCTCTTGTGAGCATGTCACTTTACTACTGGAGGGCCTGGCTACTTAATTTCGTGTGGACAGGACCAATCTAATCTCATACCAAGGCCTTCCACGCCCACTCGCAAATCTAGGCGTGGGAGGCCTTGGTACGAGGTTAGGACCAATCAAAGACTGGCTGCACTTCTCTAACTTTTGCTGCAGAGACATTGTTCAGCACTCAGTCTGTAGTACAAAAACAGGCTCCGCAGAAACTTCCTTCGTTGCCTGAGAACTGCTACTGTCCTTGCTCCTGTGACTGTTACACTTCTATCCTACAAATGACAGTACATGTTCCACACGTGAGAAAATGTACCAGGCCCACAAGCAGTTAGAGTGCAATACACACACATGGGTCTGGGGATGAGACTACTGGTAGATAACGGCTATGTCTGAGAGTCAATCATACTGCGGATGTGTGGACAATGATTTCAGCTACAGTGTGGGTATGTGATACAGGCACAATGTATTATGTATTTGGGTTCAGATGAGAATACTGCACTTACAATGTCACAGATGAAGCACTTGCGATAGTTTCTGATGTGCCTGATCACCTGGTTACCCATCAGATTTAGTACACTCTGTGTGTATGTGTGTGTGTGTGTGTGTGTGTGTGCATGTGTATGCATATGTGTGTATGTGTGTGCATGTGTGTGTATGCGTGCATGCATGTGTGTGTGTGTGTGTGTGTGTGTGTGAGATACATGTGGGAGTGCAAATATGTGCATGCATCACCTACTGAGGTTCATCACACAAGTTTGGCATCCTCATTAGTTCTCAAGGTCAGGACCTGTTAAACTACTGCATGCAGATAGCAATATCCAAATATGGTAACTGAATGCTAATTTTAGTAACATCAAATATGAAACAATTAGCCTAATAGCTAGCCATCTCAGCTTGCGAAACACAAAACACAAGCTATGACGACTGGGTATGAGGCTCTAAACTAATAGCTGTATGTACTGTATAAGGCAGTAATAGCTGTATGTACTGTATGTACTGTATAAGGCTCTAAACTAATAGCTGTATGTACTGTATGTACTGTATAAGGCTCTAAACTAATAGCTGTATGTACTGTATGTACTGTATAAGGCTCTAAACTAATAGCTGTATGTACTGTATGTACTGTATAAGGCTCTAAACTAATAGCTGTATGTACTGTATGTACTGTATAAGGCTCTAAACTAATAGCTGTATGTACTGTATGTACTGTATAAGGCTCTAAACTAATAGCTGTATGTACTGTATGGAATGGTACATAAATTATAACAAATAGTAACTGCAGCTGTGAAAGAGGTGGTTCTAGGGCATGAGTGTATTGAATAAGAACACTAGAGAGTCTGAACCATCCGGCAGTTGAGCTTCACTGTATGCCATAATTCGGCATCAGGAATGAATTTTATCATCGTTGGGTACCATTGCCACGTAGTGTACACACATGTAGTGTATAGCAGAGAGGCAATTGAAAGCATTGTGGAGTCTTCACTGTGCTCTGAGAGAAGGGATTGGACTCTACTTACTGTAGATACAGCACTGAGTCTGTATAAGTGTTGGACATGAGACTCACTCAGACTGGGTAAGGGTTCAGTTTTACCAAAATATCCTACGCATAGCAACGAGAAATGGCTGAACAATGCTAGCTATTCAACTGTCAGTTTCACTACACGCAGCTGGGTGTTGAAATTCAATACTTAAAAGCGATGACATTCAAGGCCTAGGCTGACAGAAGGATGCCTGAGGTAGTTACAGTATACCGGGGCATAGCTGCACGGATAATTAATGTTAAAGCAGCTAGGGGTGGGGTCGGAATGTAGTTGCTAATAATTAGTTGTCGCTAACGTAGTCATGTGAGAATCACGTTTTGGAGTGAGAATCTCGGCCCATGTGAAGAAATTTTGGTGAAACTGAAACGTGCAGGGTTTTATAATTGGAATTTCAGGAATACAAAAATTCAGGGGCGATTGAATAATTATGCTCACTACGTAACAGCAGCGTAAGCAGCTAGCTACTACTGCAGCTAATGAACACACCAGCTTGGCCATGGAACCGAAGACACCTTGGATGTCAGGATCCTCCAGACGGTTGTGGGACATGTCCACCACGCTGCAGCAAAAACAGACAGTACACGTACCTTATTGAGGTTCAGTAATGTATATGCCTCAGTCTATCAGATAGATACACAGATCGATGGACAGACGGATGGACAGATAGACAGACAGATGGATAGACAGATAGACAGACATACAGACAGACAGACAGACAGACAGATAGACAAACAGACAGACAGACAGACAGATGTACAGCTACACAGATAGACAGACCAGACAAATATACGTACACCAGAGATAAATATATCACATTAACCAGACGGGAGTAAGCTGAATGCACCTACATTACCTGAGGTTCTTGCAGTGGGTGAGCTCCTGGATGCTGTCAGCTGTGGACAGGTTGTTGTGGGCAATCTGCAGGGTACTGAGCACTGGCAGGCAGCCTGGGGGCAGAGGGAGGGGGGGTGGGTAATTTTTTTACATGGGTGAGGGACAGATGCAGTTTTCAGACAATGACAAAATGCAGCAAATCCATACTTCTCGCGCAACTGTCTTTCGAGCAGTCCCTGCCCATGCACAATTAAGTAAGTCAATTCACGTGAGAAAATGTACCAGGCTCTCCAGCAACACGCACGAGAACCTGGGGACGAGGCCAACTAATAAGTACATCCTCCTCAGGGTTCTCACCAGGATATTCGGTCCAAAGGGCATAATTAATAATTCATTTAAAGTGCATTGTAGTCTCTTTTGTGGTTCCATTGTGTTATTCAACTGTGTAAACTGTTACTCCTGACCGTTTTAAGCCAACCCCCAACCTATTCAGACCTTCAAGTAGTTGAAGTAGTTCAAGTGGTCACTAAAACCAAAACCAAAGGGCACATCAGTGATTCTGGGGCAGACCCAGAGGGCACAGTGCCCCTTGGTATAGGCCTAGCGAGAACACTGATCCTCCTCCGTCTTCACTTCTTGACTTGTGTCGAAAGCTGGTGTACACTGGCCATCATTTAAACACTAATTATTATGACATTGTGTCTGTATCAATGGTCATAGTGTTAGGGGAAGGCTTTTATACAGAAGTGGATTTATGCTTCAGGGCCGTTCAGGCGTAGGCCTATATACGAGCAGATAATCAGAAGGTATGTTTTTACTCACGGAGGTTCTCCAGTCTAGAGATCATGTTGTTGGAGAGGTTGAGTGTGTCCAGCAGCTGGAGGGGCTCGAGGTTCTCGATCTTACGGATCAGATTCTGGTGGAGGAAGCTGTTGTGAGTGTGAGTATAGGGTGAGGGGTGGGAGGGGGGTGGGAGTGTGCATTTGTGTGTGTGTGTGTGTGTGTGTGCATGTGTGTGGGAGTGTGTGTGTGTGTGTGAGTGTGTGTGCATGTATACATGTACACATGTGTTTTTATACATGTACTGATTATAGTATGCTTCAAAAGAGCCACAATCTTTAGATCTTTAGTACCTTAACTGTGACACACACACACACACACACACAGGCATCTCATCTCCTTCTGGCACTCCAGTCCTCCTATCTCCATGATGCCATTACTCTCCAGCCACAGGCACTTCAGTCCAGTATACTCCTCCAAGTTCTCGATGTGAGAAAAACCTGACAGAAGGGAGAATGTACAGACATACAATCTGAACCCCATGTCACTATGCATTGGAAGTGGTAGGAACAAGCCACACCCACCTTTGTAGTGGAGGTAGAGGACATCATTGAGGTAAGGGGTCCAGTAGAGCTTGTTCTCCTTGCACAGCTGCTTCAGTAGCTTCTTGGTCATCCTGTGGAGAGTGAGGAGGGAGGGCTCAGCAGATGACGTTATATAATAACCCCACACCCTCTTGGAAAATGGCCAACTAACTTATACAGTAGTTGCAGGGGAGTGAATGTATAAGCATACATGTATGCTAAAGCCCACCCCAAACTAGTGTATGTACAGTTTCACCAAACTATCCAACCATGAAGATGCATACCAATGAGAAAATTGCAATTATTAATAGTGATTCAACTATTAGTTTCGCTGCACGCAGCCCGCATCGAAAATCAATACTCAAAACTGATGACATTCAAGGCCTAGGCTGACAGGACAGTATATTGGTGCACGGATGATCATCGTTTAACCAGCTAGGGGGCGGGGTTGGTATGTAACTATTAATTAGTTGTTGCTAACGTAGTCATGTGTGGATCACGTTTCGACCCAAGTCTCTCGTGTCACGTGAAGACATTTCGGTGAAACTGCATGATGTACGGTATTAGCTGTACCTTGGTCCAGCATTCCTTGCTGCTCTTTGTGTTCCACTCTGCTTCTGTACTCCACCACCTTCTCTATCACTCTTGACTCCACCTCCTTCCTCCACTCCACCCTTGACTCCTCCCTCTTCTTCTGTACCACCCTTGACTCCTCCCTCTTTCTCTGTACCACTTTTGACTCCTACCACTTCCTTTCTATCGCTCTCGACTCCTCCCTCTTCCTCCACTCCACCCTTGACTCCACCCTCTTCCTCTGTACCATTCTTGACTCCTCCCATTTCCTTTCTATCACCCTTGACTCCTCCCCCTTCCTCCACTCCACCCTCTTCCTCTACCCTACCCGTTACTCCAACCTCTCCCTCTGTACCACTCTTGGCTGCACCCACTTTCTTGACTCCGCCTCCCTGCTCAGCCGTAGACCCATTAGTAGCTATTTGCTTCTCATCTGCTTTGCTGCCATTGCCAAATTCAGACTCTGTCTTTCCGTGAGGTACTGCTTCATCCTCAATGGCATCATTTCCCTCGAGAGAATCCCCGTCCGGTCTCATTGCCCCATCTTCAGAGCTAGACACACTGGCACGAGCAACTGTACTACCTCCACAAACGTCTTCTTTCAGCTTCACTTCTTCAGCTGAAAGTACACCCTCCCCTTCGGCTGATGCAGAATATTCAATGGAGGCTACTCTCCCCTCCAACCCACCCTCACCACTGCTGCCACCTTCCACTCTCGAGAGTTCCCCCTTCTTAGTACCTGCAGAGTCGTTTTCTTCTGCCTGATGGCTGCAGAGCAATACGAAAACTATCAAACACCATGTAGCTAGCTACACCCCCTTTTGTACGCACATACTGGTCCTTATTCGGGTACATATAACTACTACACATAATACCTCTTGGCTCCCGCAGTCCCAGTGGCTGTGTCTTCTTCAGATGGATTTGGTTCTGGCATTCTCCAAGTCCAGATCGTTAAAGAGGACTGCAGCAGCTTGTGGTGCGCAGTAAATAGGGATCGTCGAATTCATGATGTGTTGCTAGGTAACATGCTCCACCCCTTCCATGAGAGGGGTGGGGTCTCGGGCACGAGACTGCGGCATCTATTAAACGCGCACCCAGACACAAAAGACAAAGAAAATTGGAGCCACCTGTCCAGCAGCAAAGCTGCTGTTAAGTAAAAAAACTTCCAGGTTGTAGGAGCCGAATAATTCTGTCACAGGTTTTGGTTCCAAATATCGACAGAGAAGCGCAATGGTTAGTTTTGCAAAGGATATGTATGAAACTACTTTAGCCCAGTCTAGTACTAGTGTGGCTAGTCTGTCGGAAAAAGCTAAAGATAACTAATGTATGATTCTGAAGCTGCGAGGGGAGGCCAGGGTACGAGGCTATGATACTGCCTGGTATGGGCTAGGGAGAAGGATTTTGTATGTTTATCATAATTGCCGCTTGGAATGTTAAGGCTGATTGTTGGTTTCGGGTCAGATTCACCTTCAAAACGTAAGTAGGTAGGTAGGACCTGTCTCCTGGGCAATAGAGTACATATACATGCATGCAGGTATTGGATTGTATTAGCCTCCAGGCCCCCACTTTATTTGGTTGCACGAAGATAAAGTGGAGCTTTTAATACCTTTGTGCAACCCTCCACTTTACCTTTGTGCAACCAAATAAAGCGGGGGGCTGGGAACGAGGCTAGGATCGTATTACTTCTCAGAAAAAAGAGTCGGTAGTTGGGATGGCCAAATTGCACCAATTTGGGATTGTCTCATAGTGCCTTAGCTCTCTGTACATAGTCCCAATTTCATACCTCCACTATACACACCTTCACCTTGTCATCCTCCCCCCACCCCTCACACACACCCTCACAGTCGGCCATCTTCAACTTCCAGAGCCTACTGGTGGTGATTCTACTTCTAATATGCACCTGTGCCTACTTCAGGTTTATGTTCCCGAGAATCATTGATGCACACAAAGTCGGGTACGTACATGTACGAGGGTAGGGTACCGGGCTCAAATGTGACGTCTATCTCACTTAGTTCTACATTTACTCAGTTGAAAATTAGTCTCATTCCCAGATGAATTTTCGCCCTCTCAGTCTGTAGTTAAGGTCTCTTCCCTACAGAGGGTGAAAAGCCGTTTCCCTATGGAGGGCGAAAAATCGTCAGGGAACAGGACTACTCGAAAGTAGTAAATGAGTCACTTTAAAACTGCATCCTGAGGATCTTGTTTCCCCTTGCTGTAGGTTCCTTGGAATATTTTGGAAGTTTGCAAGAATAGGAGAGAGACTCAGTCCCTATGTGTGTTTCAGCTGCATTGTCATGGCACTCTACATGCTCTTCTGGACTGGTTAGCTGGAAACCAGTTATCAGTTTTTATAGAGGAGCATTCTATTCAATTTTTAAGTTGTATGTCTCTGGTCCTCGGCCGTGCACCAAAGTGGAGCAAAAATTGTACAACATTACGCATAGAAACTGATAGTCTCGTTTGCCAACCCCACAATCTACAACAGGGGTTGCTACGTGAGACTAAGCAATTGAATGTCTTCACTAAATTTTTGTTCTGTGAGAGTAAAATTTGTTTATTGATCTGCAGAACTTTGAATTTTGTATGAAGTGAATGCATGCACGTGTACGTCATGTACCCAGACATTAATTGGCTCCTCCCCCTTGCAAAACATAATGGGCAAGCAAAGGTTTGGACTCAAGACTAGAAGACTATATAGAGGAAATTAGTCACATACCCAGACATTCATGCCCCTTCCCAGAGTAAGAACATCCGGTGTTCCAAATTAAATTTCTTGTCACACACCCCAACATCATAGCAACCTTATGGAAGGACTAAAAACTGCTGATCTGTTTGTAGCTTCCAATTGCAAGTGGAAAGGTACCTGTGACAATAGATTACATTTAGGACACCAGATGTTCTTTCGCCACAGGGGCGGCTACGTCTGTGCACGAAACTGTAGCAGAACCGAAAACCAGGTCAAGTTTGGGAATGGAATTACAATATACATGTGCATGACTATCGAGGAGGTGGGGGGCCACGGTTGGAGGGGGGGAAATTGTGCTGGTCTTGCTGCTTGGACTTCATCATCATGGCCTGCCTTGGTTCTACTTTGAAGTGAAACTGGAGGAAGAATTGCTTTGTGTCCACATTCCATTCCGTCCAAAATTTGCCCTCAGTCTTCTCCACTTCTCGGCTTGGAATCTGGGTAGAAAAAGGAATAGAGTTTTCAGTGACATCATTTTACGTCATTTGGATTTAGCAACCGTTGCTAGGGCACCATGTTGGTGGGCAACAAATAGCAGCATGATGCATATAAGGACAGGAAGTAGGACACTGAAGTTGACTGAACGAGTAAGTTCCAAGCAACTGTTGATTCTGAGATTGCTGTATAACGTACTATTCTAGCTTCCATTTATCACCCATGCTTGGTGGGCAAGAACAGGCATAAACGGAAATGTATGATATGACATCTCTTGAAATATGAACACTGGTTCTCAAAAGTACTCAAGCATATAGCTAGCCTCGTCCCCAGGCTCTCCCCCTCGAAAAATCGAAACATAGGGGAGAACCTGGTATCTTTTCTCACATGAATGATATTTGGGGTAGAAGAGGTACATATGCATGAAGTAAGGATTTAATTGTGCATTGGCGAGCACAGTTGTAGTTATCGGACACCGAGGAAAGGCAACAAATCAATAAGCCTTGTAGCTAATCCTTAGGGCCTCTTGGTGCCACAGGCAAGCACTGAAGTAGTATTGCCAGTGAAAGGTAGAGCGTCTAGTTTGATTGGTCTCTACCTGTGCATAATTGAATCATGTGAGAAAAGAAACCAGGCTCTCTGCCATTCTGTAAGAGCCTTGGGATGAGGCTAATATACAGCCTTGTTCCCAGGCTCCACTACCCAATGCTTTCTGCACCATACAACACGAGTTTGCACCTTTGTGCTAAACAAACAAAACATAATGTGGCTAGAGAGTTGGTAAGTAACAGGGATCAGGGTTTCATACAGGATTTTTCAGTGGGAGTGGGAAAAACGATGCGTGTGGAGCTACGGGGTTTGGGGGTGTGCTCCCTATGAATTTTTTTTGAAATTTACATATTCTGAGGTTGCTTCTGGGGGCCCTAAAAGGCTAGCAATAAGCTACTAATTGATACTCTGCATAGGCGTAGGAAGCAATTTCACTTTGGGGGGGCTGAACTTGTAGCTCCAAGCTAGGGGGGTTCCCCCCGGGTAAATTTGAGATTTCAGGCCTTCTGAGATCGTTTGTGGTGGAATTTTGGCAAGTGTAGGACGACCTGCTGCAAAGCGTAGTCATACTCTTTAGCTGTACGGTAGCTGTATATGAGAGCTTGAGAAGGCGTGGCTCGCTCCGCAATAAATGCCTCGCGCATTGCGCTTTTTTCGCGAAGGGGTTTCCTCTATACGATCGTACGAAAGTGGTCCGGATGAACTACACCAGTGGCAACAGTTCTGTGGAGTTGTGAAGCTGCGATTGTAACTGGCAAGGTACCAACAGCTTATACTAATAGAAAGCAAGGCCTCGGGAAGGGTGGGGCTGAGCCCCCCTCTTATAAATATTGGGGGGGCTACAGCCCCCTCAGCCCCCCCGGTTCCTACGCCTATGCTCTGGGGTGGAGGGGGGATCCTATGCCCCCCAGGCTAGTGTGCATGTGCATATATCCCCAGGGTTTCATGAAGTGGAGGGGGGGGAGGATCCCATGCCCACACCCCACTTCTGCATGAAACCCTGGGGATGTATGCACATGCACACTAGCCTGTACCTCGATCCTGGTGCAATACAGCTAGCTCTCAACCCAAAGGTAAGCCTCTAGGCTCTACCCCAACCGTACCCTAACCCGTCCTCCTAAACTCAACCGTTGGATTACAGGCTCTATAGCCACTTTAACACCAGACAAGCATACCTTGAACGCAATGGTCTCATACGGTTCAGCAGCAAATAGTAGGTACTGCCACTGGCGGTCCGGAGGCTCCATACGCTGCTCATAGGCGGACATGAACCGGTGTCTGGGACGAATACCCTCAGTTATCTCAGGGTAGTCAACCTGGAAAAACAGGCTGTGTTGTCCCGTCTCTGAGTCGCGCTGCTTCGTGACCTTGTACCCAGGTCTTCCAATCCTCACAAACCGTTTAACGTCTGGTCTTGGTTTTTCTGGGGCGGGCAGAATCTGCGAGTCTTTGGCTTCCTTTGCAGCCCTTTTGGCTAAGTTCTGCTGGTGTTTCTTGGCTTGCGTGTGTGCCAGGTAGCTTCCTTCGTTGTTGTGCAGGGTGAGGCAGAGCTTGCATTCGTATTGCCCAAGGTGATTTTTCATGAAATACGGATCTTTGGCAATATCGATAGTCTCCAGAGCTAGCTTTCTCAGCCGCTCCTTCTTGTCTCTGTTGCTTTCAGACCATCCCGCCACACCACCACCGCCCGTCTTGGACCCTACTCGGTTCTGAAAGTCCATATTTTTCGCCCTAACAAATTGTGCGCCACTTAAAGTTGGTGGCACATGGTATTATTGTACGTCATTGGTACGTACGTATACGCCTCTGGAAATTGGGGGAGTGGCTTCCGTTCCCCGAGCTTTTACAACAAGTAGTCTCGCGCACGAGCTCAGCGTTACAATATCAACTGACTGACTTTCGGGCGATCATAGCATAAATCTGTCTAGGTTCCTGGTACACATGGTGCTGGTCTCCGTCTCGTGCTCAAGACCGCTGAGTTGTGTGTGACGTCATGTAATTGATTTCGGGGTTACGGCACTTTTTTTTATGGTGTAAATTATCCATGGTGTAAATAAACTTGACAACTTCGGTATAATGGGTGGAGCAGTTAGTTGGGGGCTCAGTTTGATAACTGTCAGGGTGGTGGTCTCAGACAGTATCCCCTAGGATCCGTCCGTCAGTGTTCCTCCCTTGATTCCCAAAGCTTGGCACACTAAACACACCCGATGATGATCCCTGTACCATAGCGGACAGGCGCCCAAAGGGCTGAAGGCTTGGTCAGCCAGAATGGCCTGCCTGTTCACCCCTTAATGTAACAGTGTCACCTGGCCTAGGGTTCCGTTGGGAGAAAAGGGTTGCCCATTTTTTTTAATTTCTACAATATGCATTCTGGCCAACTCTGGTCTGCCATCTGTACACATCTGCTTGGATGTGGTTAATCACCTACTAGCTATATAGTTTGTATTCTGGCATAGCTAATTGCAACAAGCTTTTTCTTTGTGGGATGGTAAGATCTGCCAGTATTAGCTACATAATGCAGTGGCAGTTTCTGACAGATCAGATTCTGTACTTAATCCTACATGCTTTCTTCCTCCCTCCATTCACAGCTATGTCATTGTGTGGGGAGCCATATCTGACTCCAAGAGCCACAAGCCTGTTAATGTTGTAATGGTAGCCCTCTTTCTGGGAGGTTTGGCTTTAGCGTGTAGCTACTTCTCTAGCTATGACAGGGCCTAAAATTAGGGCTATAGTAACAGCCAAAAAGCTAGCAGTTTTTTGTAATTTGGATATTAGCTAGTAGCTATGACTCAATTGGGCTAGCTACTATAGTGGTCACAAACATTAATACAAACCTTCACCAAGATAGCTAGCGGAGAGAGTAGTTCCAGTGACAATAAGAGTCATTCTTATAGCTACTGTGGGTGTGAGGTATAGTATTGAGGCACTCCTGATCATGCTCAACTTTACTTAGATTCAGGCACCGACCCTCAGCTGACTAGCCCGACGTATCGTGGCATGACTGAAGTAGCATTAGATTTACTGTCAGCTAATGGAATCATGTAGTGCAGGAGGTACAGGCAGGAAGAAGAGTAAAACTCAAGGATATCGGCACCAGGATAGCGACTGTTGTACATATCTACCAGCTCTTTCTCATCCACTTTCATGCATTTAAGACAGGTGTCACTGTTCTCTGTAACTTCAAGAAGCTCTAGCTAGAATCCTGCCAGTTCTGAATTATGATGCTCTGTAGCTATGTTATCTCTGAGATTGTCTGGTAGGGGGTTGGAGTTCGGCGAATAGTGTTATGGAGATATAGCTAGATAGCTACAGCAATAGTTATAGCTACAGTGAGTTTTTGGATTTAAAACCATGATTGCAAATAGCTAATGTAGCTATTAGCTAATACTGTAGCTATACTTAGCTGCTATAGCTAATAGAAATACTCTTTCATACTGAATTTGAATATCACGCGTGCCCGACTGGTAAAAATTAAGGGTTCTCACATTACCACCCACAGACAAGAGACACCTTTCGCCCCTTATTTGTACTGCTATGGGACTGCAGGTTCACATTCTGCTGAGCTGTCTTTACGCTCTTCACAAACTAAACCCACCCCGTCTACATCCTTGCATTATGGATTTGGAGGTAGCTAGGTTCATAATATGGCTGTGTAACAAAAAGCTTACCATTTGCAATTCCTTGTAGGAATATGAATATGAATATCACAGCCATAGAGCATGCCAACTATAGCAATGTTAGTGCAGATAGATGTTGACAAAATGTGGCCTTTCTGAAGCAGTATCGGAGTACTAGTGATCCGGCCAGAGAGGCCGCGCGGCGGCCGATCTGCGCGCAACGCGGGAAAAAAAAAATTTCAGCCTGTCAGGAAACGCTCTCTTGCTGCACTTCGTTCTGATTTGGAGTAGGTAATCAATAAGTGTAATATGCATGTACAAATTCAATTTCATCAGAAAGCTGAGATCTACGCTGTACACAGCTCAATGCACGTGTCGGCAAAGGTGGGCGTCGTCCTCGTGTCTCGTGCTAAGCAGAGTAGATCTAGTATACCTCCCAAAATTATGCGATGAACTTCGACGGCGAAGACTAGACAACGTTCTGGTTTGACGTCAACGTTCCTTTTACCACATAGCTACTCCCATAAGCGTAGTGGCCAAGGTACGTCATGCTGGCTTAGTTTTGTACTGCCATAGACGGCGAAAAAGTGTGAGGTATCGATGATACTTGTATGCTAGTCTCGCGCGCCAGACCTTCGCACTCCAGGGGTGCGATCGCGAGGGTCTGGCGCGCGAGACTAACTCGTATGCAGCTAACTGGAGGTGACTACGAAACTTTTGCCGAGTCAGCACTTTCTCTGGCAGCTGTGCGAGATGAGACAAACTGATCCGTTCCACAGTTGCATTTAGTTTGGTTCATCATGCATTTATATCAAACTACCGGGTAGTTTTAGATAAGAAATGCTGATAGACATTGTCAGGCAAATACCACAGACAGTATGGCTGCACACAGGAACTTACATCATTTGTAGCTGGAAAAGTTTGGGGATTACAGCCATTACCATAAAACATGTAAAGATATCTTACTAAAGCATTGTAAATTGATATAAACAACAACAACAATATAACAACAACACAACCAGAATACCTACTGCCTCAGCTCATTGATGAAACCTAACACATAGCAACTGAAACTGTTACTTTTAACTGTTACTTTTATGACACCACAATGCATCATGAAAATTATCGTGCAGATACCAGAAAGCTGAAATATAATAGCATTCCTACCATGCCATCAAAAATGAAAGCTGAATAATATTCAAATTCAGTACGGAAGAATATATTTCCAAACACCAAAATATTTCCATTATACACATTATATACAATCATGGTTGTAAATATGAAAAGTCCCTGCTATGGACTGAATACCAGCTAGTATAAAAACACTCACCAAGTTTACCACCAACCATCAGAGATTGCAAGACGAGTTCAGGTTTTATTTTATTAGCTGAACAACTGCAGTATTTACACACCAAATGAAAATGACTTCTGTGAAGCAACTGACCTTGAAAGCTGGTGTTATCCTGCTGTATCTATCCCTGCAACACTATTCAGTGAATTCCCACCCCGTGATGAGTGACACTTGTTCTGAATGCATTAAAGTGGATGAGAAAGAACTTGTAGATATTTACAACAGCCGCTATCATGGTGCCGACTTTTACTCTTCTTCCTGCCTGTACCTCCTGCACTACATGATTCCATTAGCTGACAGTAAATCTAATTCTACCTCAGTCATGCCACGATATGTCGGACTAGTCAGCTCTGAGGGTCGGTGCAGTAAAGCTATCCATGATCCAGAATGCCTCAACGTCTCACACCCACAGTACAAGAATAACTCGTTTTGCGACTGGAACTACTCTCTCAAATATCTCGGTGAGAATCATTTTCCAAGATATATCGTTGAACTGGAGTGCAATACCAGCAATGTGGACAGCTGCAGAGTCTCGGAAAATAATATAATAATTAAAGTGCTCAAGCGTCTAGATGGCTGCACTGAAGAAGGGTTTGAGAGGTGGTCAAACAGTGACATAGACGAGCATGTCGTGACAGCAGGCTGCAGTTGCCAACATGTACCATATAGTTAATTCAAACTGGCCTGGAATCCCCTCCACTCTGGATAGTACATGATTCGATAAATTCTGTATGTATGTGTATGTAGAAAGTAGCTAGCTAGCTATATGTCATTAGTAGAAATTTAATAAATATTTATTCAAGAAGTATGGAGCACAGGTTGGAAATAGCTATACTTATCATACATGCATGTACTAAAAGTGCAAGCCGTAGTACTACATATATATATATTGCAGCGCTAGTGCAGACAGATGTTGTGGCCTTTCTGGAACTCATTATAGCACATACAGGGCCTGTAGCTAGCAGGTATACTCATAGTGCAGATAATCAGTGCTCAAAGCATACAGAGGCTCTCAATGCTATTGTGCCTAGACTGGTTGGTATCTGTGTATGGTTATGAGACTGTGGTGGCATTATATGGCATTCACCACTGACTAATCCAGTTTGAAATTAAGCTAAGGCTGGGGTAATAATTCTGAAACGGTATACTTACACCCTTGCTGATTATGAATGGAATGTTAATACTTCAAAGAGGATCTCGGTTAGTTCTCTGTATTCATGCTACAGTCTTCTTCAGGGCAAACTCTGTTGTAATTTCTGCCCTAAAGAAGACTACAACCCAGTAGCTATAGTTGAAACGTCGGCATTTGATATATGTTTGTGAAGCCAATTGGTCGTTGGTAGAAAGAGAACTCCAAACAAAACAAAATAGAATATCATGCAGTCAGCTGTCAGGTTGAAATTGTTGGATACAATCTTCAGTTGAATGATTCATGTGAAAATACCCGGCTGGTTTTTAGATATAAAATATCAACCTTGCTTCTCGCGTGTGGGGAGAGCCAGGTACATGGCTATAGAGGGTAGCATGGTTTAGTAGCTGCCAATGGTGGTCTCAGACCGTGTGGCCTAAGATCATGTACTCCAAAACCTGGCATGCTAAACAGACCTGATGATGTACCCTGTATGTACACAGTGTTACAGGAACACGAAAGGCGGAATGCTTGGTCAACGGGCCGGGAATGATGACATATCAATTTGTCCCTTTAAAAATGTAGCTTTATTCCCAGACTCTTGCCACACGGCCTAGGGTTAGCCTTGTTCCTAAGCCCACTTCCTTTATTACTTTGCAACCGTTATGATTGCTGGTATTGCATTGCAGTTCTAGCTGTAACGTATCATGGAAACTGATTCTTACCCATAAAGTGGAGGGAGTTGTCATTTTCATTTGGTATATAATTCTGTAGTTGCTGCTAGTAAACACCAGAACCTGTCTTTGGATAGGATGTTGGAGGTAAACTGCGGTTGCCTGCAAAATAGTGGTGTCATAAAAGGCTGGAAAAGTTGTAATCACGGATTCATCACTGAGGCCAGTATTCTGAAGGTTGTTGTGCTGTTGTTGTTGTTGTTTACATAAATTTTTACAATGCTTTTGTACAGTGAGATATCTTTACGTATTATGGGGGATAGTGGCTGCAGTCCCCCAAAATACCCCAGTTGCGAATGAAGATCCTGTGTGCAGTCATAACGTCATAGGGACCAAAAAGGTCATTGCCAATCTTTGTCATGTATGAGCCATTTTTCCCTTTAATACGACAAAAGACGGGCCTTGGACATTGCTGAACACACTTTTTTCTTTCTTTTTTTTCTTCTATAATAATTCTTGCACAATAGTACAATGGATACACAATAGCACTGTATGCTAATCTAGTGTGTGCCCAAAAATAAGAAAAAAATAACTAATATATAATGAATATACAATAAGTTAAGAGTAAGAGGTAAGCAAGGCAATACAGATAGCAAGGCAATACTGACAGCAAGTGTAGCAATGCAAAGCAAGGTAATAATACTACAACGTTATTAAAAAATTAATTAAGTAAAAAATTCAGTGACACAAAACATAATGTGCTAAAAAGAAGAAAGCCTGTGTTTAAACGAGTGCAGACTGTCTGTGCACACCTGAGTCTCCTCTAGAGCATTCCAAGCCATAATGCTGCTGGGGACAAAAGAATGGAAAAAATAGTTAGTTCGAGCAAATGGGCAGCGAATAGTATCTGTTCTTGCTAGTCTACTTGAGTAGGATGATTGCATCTGAAAGATGTCATCTGGAAAATAGCAAAGACTGTGTATAATTTGTAAAACTTGTGCCAGTTTCAGATGCAGCCTTCTTTCACACAGTGTAGGAATGCCAACAAGATCAAGCAATTCATCATAGCCACAGTCCCAGCGACGTGACACTAGCTTTAAGGCGAACTTTTGCACAGCTTCCAGTCTATCAGTGTCCCTTCGGGTGTGTGGATCCCACAGTTGAGCAGCGTACTCTAAGTGGGGACGGACAAGGCTCAGGTAAAGTTGCTTAAGTGTTTCTGAGGAAGAGTCAGTGTAAAATTGCCTGTACAAGAGCCCCAGGATCTTCCTTGCTCTGACGCAGATTCCTGCAATATGGTCAGACCAGGACAGATTGTTCCTTATCAGCACACCGAGGTATCTAAAAGTTGCAACCTCTTCCAGTGCAGACTGGCCAAGGAGTAGAGTAAGGGAATTAGCTACAGGAGATCTCTTTCGTGACAGAATCATGTACTTGCACTTGATAGGATTTAGCTGCAAGAGGTGCTCATCTGATTTGCTTGTGTAGTAATGCATATCCTTGATCTTCATTGCAGCTCAACTTAAGGCCATCAGTAGCACTACTGGTGGCCTAAAGTTATCACCACAAAGATTGACAATGACCTTTTTGGTCCCTATGACATTATGGCTGCAATAGGAGCTTCATTTGCAGCTGGAAAAACTACTGCCACTAGCTATTCAAAAGCGGTAAAGATATCAAAACCATTGTAAAAACAATACAACAACCTTCAGGATACTGCCTCATTAAAGAAACCTAACAACAATGGCTAGTTACAACATTTCCTTTATGACACCACAATAATACAACAACAAAAAATCCATTCTGCAGACAACTGCAAATACCAATGTAGGGAAGAAACTAAAAACATTTCCGCCATTCCATAAAAAGTGAAAGTTGAAAGAGATTCCGGATCTAATTGCAAGACCTTACCATAAAGTATAAAACACTTAGCTACAATGACTTCACAATTTTACATTACAATAAACAGCCGTTAAAATAACCCAAATTTTCCTGTGATGTGTTACCAGTATAAAAACACTCACAAAGTTTACCACCAACCATCAGAGATTCAAAGACAAACACAATGACTTCTGTGAAACAACTGGCCTTGAAAGCAGGTATTCTACAGCTGTGGCTATTGCTACAACACTATTCAGTGAATTCCCACGCCCTGCCAGACAATCTCAGAGACTAAGTAATATACAAAGCATTCTATCAGATTCAAAGCAAACTGATAGGATTATACAGCTTCTTAAAGATACAGAGAGCAGTGATACTGGTAGTACTTGAAATAATTATGCTGGACATAATGAATACATGAATTCAAAGTGGATGAGAAAGAACTAGTAGATATTTACAGAAAAAATGCATGCATGATAAGTATAGCTAAGTGGTATTACAAACTCACACTCCTAATTAATTTATACCTGAATAAATATTTTCAAAATTCTAGCTACCTGCAAAGACGTAACTTTCTACATAATTGTGTATTATGCACACCTTTATACATAATATAAATCAGTTAATCCTGTGTCATCCCTAGTTTGTATTACCTCTATGGTACACATTTGCAACTGCAGCCTGCCGTCATGAGCCTAGGTGTTGTGCAACTGTTTGACCACTTCTCAAATACTTCTTCACTGCAGCCATCTAGTCGCTTGAGCAGTTGAACTGTTATGTCATTATTATTGTCTCGGCAACTGTTAACACTATGGCACTCCATTTCAACAATATATCTTGGATAATAATTCTCACCAAGATAGCAGAGAGTAGTTCCAGTGACAATAAGAGTCATTCTTATACTGTGGGTGTGAGGTATTGAGGCACTCCTGATCATACTCAACTTTACTGTGATTCAGGCACACCGACCCTCAGAGCTGACTAGTCCGACACATCGTGGCATGACTGAGATTTACTGTCAGCTAATGGAATCATGTAGTGCAGGAGGTACAGGCAGGAAGAAGAGTAAAACTTAGCACCAGGATGAATTAAGTTCAAGCCCACTATAGCAGTGTTGGTGCAGACAGATGTTGACAAAATGTGGCCGTTCTGGGACTGATTATATAGTATGTCAGATATACTGATAACCATCAGGGGCGTAGGAAGCAGTATCGGAGTGATCCGGCCGGAGAGGCCGCGCGGCGGCCGATCGTAAATTTACTGCGCGCAATGCGGAAAAAAAAATTATCTCATTTTCCAGGGAGTCAGGAAGCGCTCTCTTGCTGCACTTCGTTCGGATTTGGAGTAAGTAATCTATAAGTGTAATATGCATGTACAAATTCAATTGCATCAGAAAGCTGAAATTAGCCATCGATATCGATCTACGCTGACTGTACGCAGCTCGACGCATGCGCGCACGTGTCAGCAAAGGTGGGCGTCGTCCTCGTGTCTCGTGCTAAGCAGAGTCTGACCGCCGACGTTGAACCAAAAAAAAAGTGGTCCGGCCAGCCGCTCCGGGCCGCGTTTCATCAAAGGGCGGGGTACACCAACCCTACTAACCTGGGAGATATAGTATACCTCCCAAAATTATGCGATGAACTTCGACGGCGAAGATGGACAGACTAGACAACGTACGTTCTGGTTCGACGTCAACGTTCCTTTACCACATAGCTACTCCCATAAGCGTAGTGGCCAAGGTACGTCATGCTGGCTTAGTTTTGTACTGCCATAGACGGCGAAAAAGTGTTAGGTATCGATAATACTTGTATGCTAGTCTCGCGCGAGACTAACTCGTATGCAGCTAACTGGAGGTGACTACGAAACTTTTGCCGAGTCAGCACTTTCCCACAGTTGCATTTAGTTTGGTTCATCATGCATTTATATCAAACTACCGGGTAGTTTTAGATAAGAAATGCTGATAGACATTGTCAGGCAAATACCACAGACAGTATGGCTGCACACAGGAACTTACATCATTTGTAGCTGGAAAAGTTTGGGGATTACCATAAAACATGTAAAGATATCTTACTAAAGCATTGTAAATTGATATAAACAACAACAACAATATAACAACAACACAACCAGAATACCTACTGCCTCAGCTCATTGATGAAACCTAACACATAGCAACTGAAACTGTTACTTTTAACTGTTACTTTTATGACACCACAATGCATCATGAAAATTATCGTGCAGATACCAGAAAGCTGAAATATAATAGCATTCCTACCATGCCATCAAAAATGAAAGCTGAATAATATTCAAATTCAGTACGGAAGAATATATTTCCAAACACCAAAATATTTCCATTATACACATTATATACAATCATGGTTGTAAATATGAAAAGTCCCTGCTATGGACTGAATACCAGCTAGTATAAAAACACTCACCAAGTTTACCACCAACCATCAGAGATTGCAAGACGAGTTCAGGTTTTATTAGCTGAACAACTGCAGTATTTACACACCAAATGAAAATGACTTCTGTGAAGCAACTGACCTTGAAAGCTGGTGTTATCCTGCTGTATCTATCCCTGCAACACTATTCAGTGAATTCCCACCCCGTGATGAGTGACACTTGTTCTGAATGCATTAAAGTGGATGAGAAAGAACTTGTAGATATTTACAACAGCCGCTATCATGGTGCCGACTTTTACTCTTCTTCCTGCCTGTACCTCCTGCACTACATGATTCCATTAGCTGACAGTAAATCTAATTCTACCTCAGTCATGCCACGATATGTCGGACTAGTCAGCTCTGAGGGTCGGTGCAGTAAAGCTATCCATGATCCAGAATGCCTCAACGTCTCACACCCACAGTACAAGAATAACTCGTTTTGCGACTGGAACTACTCTCTCAAATATCTCGGTGAGAATCATTTTCCAAGATATATCGTTGAACTGGAGTGCAATACCAGCAATGTGGACAGCTGCAGAGTCTCGGAAAATAATATAATAATTAAAGTGCTCAAGCGTCTAGATGGCTGCACTGAAGAAGGGTTTGAGAGGTGGTCAAACAGTGACATAGACGAGCATGTCGTGACAGCAGGCTGCAGTTGCCAACATGTACCATATAGTTAATTCAAACTGGTTCTGGAATCCCCTCCACTATATGGATAGTACATGATTCGATAAATTCTGTATGTATGTGTATGTAGAAAGTAGCTAGCTAGCTATATGTCATTAGTGGAAATTTAATAAATATTTATTCAAGAAGTATGGAGCACAGGTTGGAAATAGCTATACTTATCATACATGCATGTACTAAAAGTGCAAGCCGTAGTACTACATATATATATATTGCAGCGCTAGTGCAGACAGATGTTGTGGCCTTTCTGGAACTCATTATAGCACATACAGGGCCTGTAGCGAGCAGGTATACTCATAGTGCAGATAATCAGTGCTCAAAGCATACAGAGGCTCTCAATGCTATTGTGCCTAGACTGGTTGGTATCTGTGTATGGTTATGAGACTGTGGTGGCATTATATGGCATTCACCACTGACTAATCCAGTTTGAAATTAAGCTAAGGCTGGGGTAATAATTCTAAAACGGTATACTTACACCCTTGCTGATTATGAATGGAATGTTAATACTTCAAAGAGGATCTCGGTTAGTTCTCTGTATTCATGCTACAGTCTTCTTCAGGGCAAACTCTGTTGTAATTTCTGCCCTAAAGAAGACTGCAACCCAGTAGCTATAGTTGAAACGTCGGCATTTGATATGTTTGTGAAGCCAATTGGTCGTTGGTAGAAAGAGAACTCCAAACAAAACAAAATAGAATATCATGCAGTCAGCTGTCAGGTTGAAATTGTTGGATACAATCTTCAGTTGGATGATTCATGTGAAAATACCCGGCTGGTTTTTAGATATAAAATATCAACCTTGCTTCTCGCGTGTGGGGAGAGCCAGGTACATGGCTATAGAGGGTAGCATGGTTTAGTAGCTGCCAATGGTGGTCTCAGACCGTGTGGCCTAAGATCATGTACTGCAAAACCTGGCATGCTAAACAGACCTGATGATGTACCCTGTGCGTACACAGTGTTACAGGAACGCGAAAGGCGGAATGCTTGGTCAACGGGCCGGGAATGATGACATATCAATTTGTCCCTTTAAAAATGTAGCTTTATTCCCAGACTCTTGCTACACGGCCTATAGGGTTAGCCTTGCTCCTAAGCCCACTTCCTTTATTGCTTTGCAACCGCTATGATTGCTGGTATTGCATTGCAGTTCTAGCTGTAACGTATCATGGAAACTGATTCTTACCCATATAGTGGAGGGAGTTGTCATTTTCATTTGGTATATAATTCTGTAGTTGCTGCTAGTAAACACCAGAACCTGTCTTTGGATCGGATGTTGGAGGTAAACTGCGGTTGTCTGCAAAATAGTGGTGTCATAAAAGGCTGGAAAAGTTGTAATCACGGTTTCATCACTGAGGCCAGTATTCTGAAGGTTGTTGTGCTGTTGTTGTTGTTGTTTACAAAAAAATTTACAATGCTTTTGTACAGTGAGATATCTTTACATATTATGGGGGATAGTGGCTGCAGTCCCCCAAAATACCCCAGTTGCGAATGAAGATCCTGTGTGCAGTCATAGCGTCATAGGGACCAAAAAGGTCATTGCCAATCTTTGTCATGTATGCATGACATTGCATCTATATGTCCTCGCTAGATGGAGGGGTCCATTTTTCCTTTAATACGACAAAAGACGGGCCTTGGACTTTGCTGAACACATGTACACTTTACTTGTGTAGTAATGCATATCCTTGATCTTCATTGCGGCTCAACTTAAGGCCATCAGTAGCACTACTGGTGGCCTAAAGTTATCACCACAAAGATTGACAATGACCTTTTTGGTCCCTATGACATTATGGCTGCAATAGGAGCTTCATTTGCAGCTGGAAAAATTTGAGAGATTACTGCCACTAGCTATTCAAAACCGGTAAAGATATCAAAACCATTGTAAAAACAATACAACAACCTTCAGGATACTGCCTCATTAAAGAAACCTAACAACAATGGCTAGTTACAACATTTCCTTTATGACACCACAATAATACAACAAAAAAAATCCATTCTACAGAAAACTGCAATTACCAATGTAGGGAAGAAACTAAAAACATTTCCGCCATTCCATAAAAAGTGAAAGTTGAAAGAGATTCCGGATCTAATTGCAAGACCTTACCATAAAGTATAAAACACTTAGCTACAATGACTTCACAATTTTACATTACAATAAACAGCCGTTAAAATAACCCAAATTTTCCTGTGATGTGTTACCAGTATAAAAACACTCACAAAGTTTACCACCAACCATCAGAGATTCAAAGACAAACACAATGACTTCTGTGAAACAACTGGCCTTGAAAGCAGGTATTCTACAGCTGTGGCTATTGCTACAACACTATTCAGTGAATTCCCACCCCCTGCCATGGCCAGACAATCTCAGAGATAATATACAAAGCATTGTATTGGATTCAAAGCAAACTGATAGGATTATACAGCTTCTTGAAAATACAGAGAGCTGTGATACTGGTAGTACTTGAAATAATTATGCTGGACATAATGAATACATGAATTCAAAGTGGATGAGAAAGAACTAGTAGATATTTACAGAAAAAATGCATGCATGATAAGTATAGCTAAGTGGTATTACAAACTCACACTCCTAATTAATTTATACCTGAATAAATATATTCAAAATTCTAGCTACCTGCAAAGACGTAACTTTCTACATAATTATTATATGTATTATGCACACCTTTATACATAATATAAATCAGTTAATCCTGTGTCATCCCTAGTTTGTATTACCTCTATAGTATACATTTGCAACTGCAGCCTGCCATCATGAGCCTAGGTGTTGTGCAACTGTTTGACCACTTCTCAAATCCTTCTTCACTGCAGCCATCTAGTCGCTTGAGCAGTTGAACTGTTATGTCATTATTATTGTCTCGGCAACTGTTAACACTATGGCACTCCATTTCAACAATATATCTTGGATAATAATTCTCACCAAGATAGTTCCAGTGACAATAAGAGTCATTCTTATACTGTGGGTGTGAGGTATTGAGGTACTCCTGATCATACTCAACTTTACTGTGATTCAGGCACACCGACCCTCAGAGCTGACTAGTCCGACACATCGTGGCATGACTGAGATTTACTGTCAGCTAATGGAATCATGTAGTGCAGGAGGTACAGGCAGGAAGAAGAGTAAAACTTAGCACCAGGATGAATTAAGTTCAAGCCCACTATAGCAGTGTTGGTGCAGACAGATGTTGACAAAATGTGGTCGTTCTGGGACTGATTAGTATGTCAGATATACTGATAACCATCAGGGGCGTAGGAAGCAGTATCGGAGTGATCCGGCCGGAGAGGCCGCGCGGCGGCCGATCGTAAATTTACGCGCGCAATGCGGAAAAAAAAAATTTATCTCATTTTCCAGGGAGTCAGGAAGCGCTCTCTTGCTGCACTTCGTTCGGATTTGGAGTAAGTAATCTATAAGTGTAATATGCATGTACAAATTCAATTGCATCAGAAAGCTGAAATTAGCCATCGATATCGATCTACGCTGACTGTACGCGCACGCAGCTAGCTCAACGCATGCGCGCACGTGTCAGCAAAGGTGGGCGTCGTCCTCGTGTCTCGTGCTAAGCAGAGTCTGACCGCCGACGTTGAACCAAAAAAAAAAAGTGGTCCGGCCAGCCGCTCCGGGCCGCGTTTCATCAAAGGGCGGGGTACACCAACCCTACTAACCTGGGAGATATAGTATACCTCCCAAAATTATGCGATGAACTTCGACGGCGAAGATCGACAGACTAGACAACGTACGTTCTGGTTCGACGTCAACGTTCCTTTACCACATAGCTACTCCCATAAGCGTAGTGGCCAAGGTACGTCATGCTGGCTTAGTTTTGTACTGCCATAGACGGCGAAAAAGTGTTAGGTATCGATAATACTTGTATGCTAGTCTCGCGCGAGACTAACTCGTATGCAGCTAACTGGAGGTGACTACGAAACTTTTGCCGAGTCAGCACTTTCCCACAGTTGCATTTAGTTTGGTTCATCATGCATTTATATCAAACTACCGGGTAGTTTTAGATAAGAAATGCTGATAGACATTGTCAGGCAAATACCACAGACAGTATGGCTGCACACAGGAACTTACATCATTTGTAGCTGGAAAAGTTTGGGGATTACAGCCATTACCATAAAACATGTAAAGATATCTTACTAAAGCATTGTAAATTGATATAAACAACAACAACAATATAACAACAACACAACCAGAATACCTACTGCCTCAGCTCATTGATGAAACCTAACACATAGCAACTGAAACTGTTACTTTTAACTGTTACTTTTATGACACCACAATGCATCATGAAAATTATCGTGCAGATACCAGAAAGCTGAAATATAATAGCATTCCTACCATGCCATCAAAAATGAAAGCTGAATAATATTCAAATTCAGTACGGAAGAATATATTTCCAAACACCAAAATATTTCCATTATACACATTATATACAATCATGGTTGTAAATATGAAAAGTCCCTGCTATGGACTGAATACCAGCTAGTATAAAAACACTCACCAAGTTTACAACCAACCATCAGAGATTGCAAGACGAGTTCAGGTTTTATTAGCTGAACAACTGCAGTATTTACACACCAAATGAAAATGACTTCTGTGAAGCAACTGACCTTGAAAGCTGGTGTTATCCTGCTGTATCTATCCCTGCAACACTATTCAGTGAATTCCCACCCCGTGATGAGTGACACTTGTTCTGAATGCATTAAAGTGGATGAGAAAGAACTTGTAGATATTTACAACAGCCGCTATCATGGTGCCGACTTTTACTCTTCTTCCTGCCTGTACCTCCTGCACTACATGATTCCATTAGCTGACAGTAAATCTAATTCTACCTCAGTCATGCCACGATATGTCGTACTAGTCAGCTCTGAGGGTCGGTGCAGTAAAGCTATCCATGATCCAGAATGCCTCAACGTCTCACACCCACAGTACAAGAATAACTCGTTTTGCGACTGGAACTACTCTCTCAAATATCTCGGTGAGAATCATTTTCCAAGATATATCGTTGAACTGGAGTGCAATACCAGCAATGTGGACAGCTGCAGAGTCTCGGAAAATAATATAATAATTAAAGTGCTCAAGCGTCTAGATGGCTGCACTGAAGAAGGGTTTGAGAGGTGGTCAAACAGTGACATAGACGAGCATGTCGTGACAGCAGGCTGCAGTTGCCAACATGTACCATATAGTTAATTCAAACTGGTTCTGGAATCCCCTCCACTATATGGATAGTACATGATTCGATAAATTCTGTATGTATGTGTATGTAGAAAGTAGCTAGCTAGCTATATGTCATTAGTGGAAATTTAATAAATATTTATTCAAGAAGTATGGAGCACAGGTTGGAAATAGCTATACTTATCATACATGCATGTACTAAAAGTGCAAGCCGTAGTACTACATATATATATATTGCAGCGCTAGTGCAGACAGATGTTGTGGCCTTTCTGGAACTCATTATAGCACATACAGGGCCTGTAGCGAGCAGGTATACTCATAGTGCAGATAATCAGTGCTCAAAGCATACAGAGGCTCTCAATGCTATTGTGCCTAGACTGGTTGGTATCTGTGTATGGTTATGAGACTGTGGTGGCATTATATGGCATTCACCACTGACTAATCCAGTTTGAAATTAAGCTAAGGCTGGGGTAATAATTCTAAAACGGTATACTTACACCCTTGCTGATTATGAATGGAATGTTAATACTTCAAAGAGGATCTCGGTTAGTTCTCTGTATTCATGCTACAGTCTTCTTCAGGGCAAACTCTGTTGTAATTTCTGCCCTAAAGAAGACTGCAACCCAGTAGCTATAGTTGAAACGTCGGCATTTGATATGTTTGTGAAGCCAATTGGTCGTTGGTAGAAAGAGAACTCCAAACAAAACAAAATAGAATATCATGCAGTCAGCTGTCAGGTTGAAATTGTTGGATACAATCTTCAGTTGGATGATTCATGTGAAAATACCCGGCTGGTTTTTAGATATAAAATATCAACCTTGCTTCTCGCGTGTGGGGAGAGCCAGGTACATGGCTATAGAGGGTAGCATGGTTTAGTAGCTGCCAATGGTGGTCTCAGACCGTGTGGCCTAAGATCATGTACTGCAAAACCTGGCATGCTAAACAGACCTGATGATGTTCTCTGTGTGTACACAGTGTTACAGGAACGCGAAAGGCGGAATGCTTGGTCAATGGGCCGGGAATGATGACATATCAATTTGTCCCTTTAAAAATGTAGCTTTATTCCCAGACTCTTGCTACACGGCCTATAGGGTTAGCCTTGCTCCTAAGCCCACTTCCTTTATTGCTTTGCAACCGTTATGATTGCTGGTATTGCATTGCAGTTCTAGCTGTAACGTATCATGGAAACTGATTCTTACCCATATAGTGGAGGGAGTTGTCATTTTCATTTGGTATATAATTCTGTAGTTGCTGCTAGTAAGCACCAGAACCTGTCTTTGGATCGGATGTTGGAGGTAAACTGCGATTGTCTGCAAAATAGTGGTGTCATAAAAGGCTGGAAAAGTTGTAATCACGGATTCATCACTGAGGCCAGTATTCTGAAGGTTGTTGTGCTGTTGTTGTTGTTGTTTACATAAATTTTTACAATGCTTTTGTACAGTGAGATATCTTTACATATTATGGGGGATAGTGGCTGCAGTCCCCCAAAATACCCCAGTTGCGAATGAAGATCCTGTGTGCAGTCATAGCGTCATAGGGACCAAAAAGGTCATTGCCAATCTTTGTCATGTATGCATGACATTGCATCTATATGTCCTCGCTAGATGGAGGGGTCCATTTTTCCTTTAATACGACAAAAGACGGGCCTTGGACTTTGCTGAACACATGTACACTTTACTTGTGTAGTAATGCATATCCTTGATCTTCATTGCGGCTCAACTTAAGGCCATCAGTAGCACTACTGGTGGCCTAAAGTTATCACCACAAAGATTGACAATGACCTTTTTGGTCCCTATGACATTATGGCTGCAATAGGAGCTTCATTTGCAGCTGGAAAAATTTGAGAGATTACTGCCACTAGCTATTCAAAACCGGTAAAGATATCAAAACCATTGTAAAAACAATACAACAACCTTCAGGATACTGCCTCATTAAAGAAACCTAACAACAATGGCTAGTTACAACATTTCCTTAATGACACCACAATAATACAACAAAAAAAAAATCCATTCTGCAAACAACTGCAAATGCCAATGTAGGGAAGAAACTAAAAACATTTCCGCCATTCCATAAAAAGTGAAAGTTGAAAGAGATTCCGGATCTAATTGCAAGACCTTACCATAAAATATAAAACACTTAGCTACAATGACTTCACAATTTTACATTACAATAAACAGCCGTTAAAATAAACCAAATTTTCCTGTGATATGTTACCAGTATAAAAACACTCACAAAGTTTACCACCAACCATCAGAGATTCAAAGACAAACACAATGACTTCTGTGAAACAACTGGCCTTGAAAGCAGGTATTCTACTGCTGTGGCTATTGCTACAACACTATTCAGTGAATTCCCACCCCCTGCCAGACAATCTCAGAGATAATATACAAAGCATTCTATTGGATTCAAAGCAAACTGATAGGATTATACAGCTTCTTAAAGATACAGAGAGCAGTGATACTGGTAGTACTTGAAATGTGCTGGACATAATGAATGCATGAAAGTGGACGAGAAAGAACTGATAGATATTTACAAAAGCTGCTATCATGGTGCCTAGTTTTACTCTTGTTCCTGCCTGTACCTCCTGCACTACATGATTCCATTAGCTGTATGTCGGACTAGTCAGCTCTGAGAGTCGGTGCCTGAATCTCAGTAGAGTTGTACATGATCAGGAGTGCCTCAATACCTCACACCCACAGTATAAGAATGACTCTTATTGTCACTGGAACTACTCTCTGCTATCTTGGTGAGACTCACTTTCCAAGATATTTTGTTGAAATGGAGTGCCACAGTGTTAACACTTGCCGAGACAATAATAATGACATAACAGTTCGACTGCTCAAGCGACTAGATGGCTGCAGTGAAGAAGGATTTGAGAAGTGGTCAAATAGTTACACAACACCTAGGCTTGTGATGGCAGGCCGCAGTTGCAGACATGTACCATGGAGGTAATTCAAACTAGTTTTGGACTCCCCTACACTCTGGATGATACATGATTAACTGATTTGATATAAAGTACATATGTATAGAGGTGTACATAATAATTATATAGTATTTCTTTGCAGGTAGCTAGAATTTGGAAAATATTATTCAGGTATAAATTAAGGAGTATCAGTTTGTAATACCACTTAGCTATACTTTTCATACATGCTGTACTAAGGGACAAATGAAGTGCAAGCCCACCATAGCAATGCTAGTGCAGACAGATGTTGACAAAATGTGGCCTTTCTGGTACCGATTAGTATGTAGCACATACCAACCAGCTCAGCAAGTATACTGATATATAACCATAACAGACTCGCTTATATTTTTAGACTTACATATTAGCTATCTGATGCTAATCTAAAAAAACTTACAGATTTCATCCAAAGCACATAGCACATCGATACTGCAACTGCCTAATCCCATAAAAGCAGCTATTTAGGCATTCACCCTCAGAGCTGACTGTATAACATTCCATTCAAAATGAGCAGGGGATTATTAAAAATTTCTAAAGATGCTAATGGCGCAAGTCTCGAAGAAATTCCAGTCCCCCTTGATGAGATGTCAGATTATTTTACAAAACTTAATGAAGACCCCCTATGACATAATTCAGTTGAAGAACAAATTGGCTATGAATTAAATGATGATTTTATGGATACCCTAATCGGAGTAGACGAGATTAGAGGTTCTATTAAGTGTCTGATCATGAAAAGCAATAATTTAAGCTCCAGGATTAGATGGCCTTCCACCCTCAATATTCAAGCTATTCCACAATGATCTAATCACATACTTTACATCACTGTTCAATAAAGTATTGTCATCTGAGCAGTATCCTAACTCTTGGTGGTGTATTGGCAGTATTTATACAAGAAGGGAAATAAGAGTGGAAGGGGGGAATAACCCTACTCCCTGTTATGGGAAAGTTATTCATAGCCATTTTTATCCTTGATGCCATAGTGCAGATTACGAAGAAAACAAGGGAAACCTCTTAATGATTGTTTTGTCGATTCTGCAAAGGCTTTCAATTCTATTAATCATAAATGTCTGTGGTCTAAACTATCTTCCTTGGGCTTCAGCTCACGAATGCGCTCTCGTCGTGTGAGGGAGCAGGTAGCTGAAACATAATGTGCCTGCTATGCAAAGCCACACCCACAGCAGCTGAAGTATAGCAAAGCTGCATGTACTTTAAATTATTGTACTGGAGGGCTTCTTTACATTCATGACAATACAACATTTTTTGCCACAATAGATAATCTTTTACCAGAGCAGGAGTGTGGGATATACAAGCTAACACCAAAAACGAATTCATTGTTGATCATTATCCAAATCTCTACATGTACATAGCTAGTTTTCTGATCCCTATAATACACCATGTACCAGATCTAGAAATGTGAAACCAGTTTCGGTTTTTCTGATCCCTATCTATACAAAATCAGATCCCTATTCTAGAGTTTCTGATCCCTACATAATATATATCAGATCCTTACACATATAATTGAATATCATCAGACCACAATTACATGCCCTTCTATGGGAAAATATCAAGAACCTCATGCATAAGTAATTACCTGTGTACATCACACAAAAACACATGCAACAGCACATGCAGTATATAGAAAGTAGCCCCATTTCCACTCTCCACTCCCAGCATTTTTCCACATTTATTACATGTATAAAAGACTGGAAAGCGGCTATATAGAAAGTGCATAATGTCAGTAGAAAGTAGCCTCACTCCCAGTCCGCACTCCCTGTTGTTGTTGTTGTTGTTGTTGTTGTTGTTGTTGTTGTTGTTGTTTTTCGAATTTACTACATGTGATAAAAACACTGGGAGTGGAGTACCACACAATTGAGGCCTCTAGGTTTAGCGCGGCATGACATGCATGTACTGTATACACTTAGCAGAACTTTGAGTTCAGTAATTGTTGTAAGCAATCATCTAGCAACAAGGTTCTCAACAATGAGGTTATAACATGTATGCACTGCAATATTGAGTTTACTGCCCAAACTGATCCTTGTCTTTCAGCAAAGCATCTGAGAGATGTGTTAGTCCAATCTCTGGGCTACAAAGGGCAGCAGTGAGTGATTGCAGATGCGGTGGCTGAACTTTGGATTTCAACCAACGCGTGAGCACAATGTTTAGGGCAGTGGAAGTATCATTCCCTGACGCTATTGCAATTGCTGAGAGAGTCTTGGTATCTAACTTTAGCTTCATTCCCAGGGGGTACCACACTATTGTGGCCTCCTCGAGGACTGTCTCGAGGTGTGGCAGGTCTTTTGGTGTCAGTAGTACATCTGTGAAAAACAGTAGTAGAACAGCTTAACATGATGCATATACATTTCCAAAAATAGTTTGTGAAATGCTTGCATCAATTACTATACACTGGTAAGTGTTTCTAATTACAGTGCCACATGAGAGGAAAAACCCTTTTTAACTACAGCACCAAGTGTTAATGAAATAACATTTAACTTTTCTCTACAGTGTTTTTCTGGCAGATCTGTGGCCATTGGTATTTCCGTGTGTTGGACGTGCTCTGCCATTTTGTCAGTGCCTACACATGTGTATCACATATACATATCACGGTGACCTTTCCTTGACTATGGAGCATGGTTAGCAGGCGTGTTTTGTGTACTGCCTATCGGTGCCGCTTGCAACGCTCTGCTTTAGTTATGTACAGCTGTATAGCTAAGTAGAGCTGGTTACTAGAATTGCAGAATCTCTTGGGTCACTAGGAGCCACCATAGTACAAATTAGTTTTATACTGCCACCTGCTGTGATTTATCAGGAAACACCCAGCAGTTACTCAATTAAAAGGCTCGGCTTCGCCTCAGCCTCTAATTGAATAACTGCCTCCGTACACGTGATATCATAAACCACAGCAGGTCATAGTTCTGAGCAAAGCGATGCTATACTCCAGTTCGGTTGACCTTTTTTTGTTGCCACACTGTTCCAGCCAGTTCTCCTTGTAGAGCCTATCAAACTCACAACGAGCACTTACCTTCGCTATAAAACTCCAAACGGGGAGACTTTGAAGCGATCACTATCACAGTAAGCTTGCTTCAGCCTCTGGTCTTCTAGGCACATAATAGCAAGTAGCCATTTTGTTTTGTGTGTGTGTGTTTGACCTTTTTCTTGGTCCACAGTATTTTGTGGGTGGGTGTTATGGGTGTGTATTTGACCTTTGTGGGTGGGTGTTATGGGTGTGCCTCCTGCATGTGCATGCCCAGCAATTCTCGTGAAATGAGGACATTCCTGCACATTGTGTATCACTAGTATAATTACAGCCACAATAGACACTGGTATCTTAATTTAAGTGTTTGAGAGAGCACCCTGTTTTACATAGCTAATATACTGGTATGAATGTGCATCTTCTATGAATTTCTTAGCATTATCACATACAGACAAAAGATGTAATCTGAAAATGGTGTTCATACTATACATAGGGAAATAATTACTGGGTAATTTTTACCAGCTCATCACGTGTGAAGCTACCTTTGTTTTGTGTTGCATATATGGCAGAAAACTGTTAGGTGGCATTTATAATCATGACTTAGCAAGTTATGGCTGCTAACTGGAGTTAGTGCAGTATGAAATTGCTGCATCAGCACTTTTGCTACAGGATATGATCCTATACAGCCTGATCAGTTGTACAGTTGCATTAAGTTTGGCTTGATCTATTGCAGCTGAGAATGATATTAGATTTGAAGTATGTGCAAACGCCCTGGCTGGTTTTTAGATATGAATATCAACCTTGTTGAGGTAGAATCAGTGTATTTCAAAATTACAGATCAGACAATACTCATTTTACAGTTCTGCAGGACTCAATCAGGGTCCCAAGGGGTCTGAATAGCGACATACCAGAGCCCATAACCCAAAGGAAGGAGCATTAAGCTTGTGTGATTCCAGTGTTGTCATATGGCACTTGCACAACACTCCTTATATAGTAAGTGCTATGTAAGCGCTATAATTCACTTAGCACTAGTAGCAGCCATGCATAACCACCAGGCAATCCGTTTTCTTGTAGGTGCCATTCGACAACAGGTGGAATGACTAGTTTAACGCTCCTTCTCTTTGGGTTATAGGCTCCTGACATACACATCTCAGCAATTTGAATGAAAATCACAAACATGTGACTCCTCAGAACAGAGCTGATTCACTTACCAGCTGGTCCCCCATCAGTGGTATGCCAAGTGTCTGCTGGACTCTCACCCACTGGCTCTGGACACTCTGCAAGAGAGGGGAACAAAACTGGCAAGTCTACTACAGAGTAGGCTTGATTTCGCTTAAACTCAAAAAAAACAAACCCTCAGCAATCAATCATAAAATGAATTAACATTAAGGTGTAGGTATGGTTAGGTACTGTATTGCAGTATTCCCCCAGTGCTCCCCGGTTCTGATGCCTGCTATACAATACAGTTCCTGTCACAAAGTTATTTGCATGTACTTGACTGATAGCTGAGGCTACTAAAAAAGGGTGGTGTCTATTTCATTCAGCCCCTCTGGAGGTGTGGCTACAATTTGAGGGCAGCTTCTGATAGTGGAAATATGGTAGCAATATGTACATGTAATTTGAATATAATGCACAATTTTTAAGTCACCTTTCTTCTCCAAAATGACCAATATTTCCTCAAAATGTGGCCGAGCCTTTTTAGAAGGTAGGTGTGTATGTGCATGGTACATGTACATGTAAGTAGCATTTAGTATATCCAGATGTGGTCCTAATAGTCATGTACCTTGGGATTCATCTGCCAGCAGCACTTCATCAAGTTGGCAAGGAAGGGTTTGAGGGAGATGGGAATGGCCGGGGTCTGAGATGAGGAAGAATTCTTTCACTGCATTGCCGCATATACAGTGCATCAACATAGTTAGTTATTTTCGGGAGATTAAGTATGAATAGCTTCGTGTACCATGTATGATATAAAGTGATTCACTGACAGCACACCATGATTTTGAATAACTCTTATATTGCACATAGAAACCTACCTTTCCTTCCAATATCATATTTGCAACTTTTATATCATGAATGCCAGCAAAAGGCACTTCCTGCTTGAAGATTTCAAACAACACCATGCCATAGGAGAACACGTCACATGACAGGGATACCTTCACTCCATTCAAAACCTGGAAACCAATGAAGTGTGCTCCAGTCATATCATAGGATCGAGTGCATGGGACACTTAAGCCAGTATATACAATACATGATATCATGTAGTACTCAATATGTAGAGATGGCATGAAAAAATGGTCGGCACATTGAGTGTGTACAAAATGATATGTTCAAAATTCTTATCTAGTCATAGGCTGTTATGAGCCATACTGATCATACTCAAGTGTTTTCATCAGCAATAAGACTGATATTAAACTTGCTAGAGAGCATTGCACCTCCTGTCATCCCATGTAACAAGCACCACGAGGCATGGTTGGAAAAGTGGCAAAACAAGTAGAGATGGCAACCGGTGAAAGTATTGTGGTTCCATCCTAACTGGTTTGGTTGCTTTTTTTGGGCAAAAAAAAATTTTTCTCCATTATTTCCATTTCTTTGTGACTTGTATATTTACCTCTGGAGCAATCCATCTGTAGGTACCAGTACCGGTCTGTAGGGTTGTGTGGTCAAACGTCTTGGCCGAACCAAAATCACAGAGCTATAGAGGTGTATGTACGTATACACTATGTACAGCATACTGCAATTAGATGTCTAAGGCACTGTAGCTACATTTTAGACTACACAACTATTGTATTACATTCAAAACACATTCTCCACAGAAAAAGCTCTCAGACCTTTATTTCCATGCTAGCCGTAAGTAGCACTAAAGGTAAAGAAATAAAATTTCATTATGCTATATGTGTACATAGTACTTTGTTATAGTACACATCATACCATTGTGTGACTTTAGATCTCTATGAGCGACCTTTTGCTGATGCAGGTACCTCATTCCTATAATATAAGTTGAAATAATAGAGAACATAAGGTAGGACTGTACATCTACATATACATGTATTTACCTTCAGCGATCTCCTCTGCCCATCGAATGCTCTCTTCAAGGTCAGGATGGTAGCGTTGCTCATGGATCAGGTTATACAGCGAGCCTCCTTCAGCAAGTTCTGGATCGATATAAGATATCAGTGTAGTACAGATATGTGTACATATAAACTCTTTGAGAATGCTATCACAATCCACATGTAGATTAATTGCACAGTATAGCACATCACAAGATAATCCTGTGACCAGTATAACACCAACCTGTGATGATGAAATACTCCGGGTATCTTTCTCTACATATTCCATAAAACGTTATCACATTGGGGTGACTCAGTTTACTGAGAATTTCAGCCTGTGGGATACATGTTCCAACTGTATAGTAATGCACATTACACTTAAGCACAGTATATATATATATCAAACCTCTTCATCTCTGATCATTCCCAGCACTCGTTTGATGGCTACAGAATGACTCCCAGTCTTCCAAAAACTTGTAGTTTTCCAATGGCCCTTGTATACTGCACCCTGTCCACCCTTTCCAACTGTCTCTCCAAACTCCAGCTCGGAGTAAGCTATCTCTCTCACTGTTGACTGTGGCTAGACGATATATTTATTTACCATTAGTCAGGGACATATCTCAAAAAACCAGCACATGTCTTACCGGATAATTGATTACTTTGAAAAGTTTCTATGTAATGTTCTTATACGTACGATATTCATTAACATATATACCACCATAAAATACATCCAAACCTCATAGAAATGCATACCGCCTTTCGATATCGACACCACCCTCATTTAGTACTCACCTTTGATATGTAGCTGCACCTTTGGAAGGACTGAACAAAATAAAAGCCACCCTTTTTTAGTAACTGGCTAGTATTCAAGTGGCACATGAACTAAGTGTCAGGAGCTGTTTGTGTACAGAACAAGACAGCAAGAATACATTACGGAATCTACTGTCTAGTAGTCGTTAGTTCTAACTCAGACACATCTTCTTGGAAGGGATCCCACTCTAGGCATCTTCCCAGGCGGTGTGTCGTCAATGTTCCCAGATATTTCACATGCACAGAAGAACATCTGTAGGCACAGCACTCTGCTAGGAGCACACATATTACCTGCAACATCGTGATCCACATCATCCTACATAAGACCATTTAACTGGCTTTTTTTAAATAAAAAAAAAACGCCACAAACACTGCCTTTGATTGGTCACCATCTTTGAATAGTAGCCGCAGTAAATTGTGTGCTTAAGTAATTACATGTAGTAGCTCTGATGTCTGATCATGGAATTGACAGGGCATATCCATGTAGTTACTAAGGCAGATGCCTTGGGTGATTATATGGTAGGTGTGCATCTGGTTAAGGTGGCACCTTAGTGAGAGGCAAAAAATACTTTTTGCTGTAAATCAGCGATAATGCATGGAAGACACTTTAAACTGTGCATGTAAATCTACAGCGCCAGAGGCTATTTTGTAAATAATATATTACGTCATCATTGTAGCCACAGGCTATAAGAGAATAATGAACAATTAACATCCGCATACAGTTTTTCGGCCAGGTACAACCAAGAAATGGGACAATTCGCTAGAATATTGAGAAAACAATACTATCTACAGCCTGACAAAGCGATTTTTCAGGAATAAAATCTAGATTTATAGAAAGTTGCCCAGACAGTCTACTCACGACACTGTCTTGGCAGTACCAGTGAATTGAGGTAGATGTAACTCACATATATACGATTGAAATGGTAAAAACGTGTTTTATCAGGCTGTAGACCAATAAAAATGCCAATCCTAGAGCTGGTAAATCTCTTACACCTGCGTGTCCAAAAACTATGCCGAAACAGCTGTCATTTTTGCATGTTCGAGGCTGGTGTATTTCAATATTCACTGTACATTAGCTGTATATACGTAAGTATATGGGAGTCTAACATGATGGAATATTTCTAGACTTGGCTTAAGACTAAATTCTAAAATTGGCTCAAAATACATTTATGTGTTTGCAACTTTATTATAGGGTCTACAAGAATTCACTGGGTACATTAAGAAGGAAACACTGTATCTTGTCATGCCCCACCTTGAGTTCGCTGTGTTTCTTCTCTTCTATTTTCTCGTCTTTCATTTGTGTTTGGGTGGTCTGGGGAAGGGCTCTAGTGGCAGTGTGCACCTGTCAGATGTGGGATTGAGTGTGTGTGTGTATGTATAGAGGGTATATACACTACACTATAGCATGAAATAATTGTGCCTATATTGTTATTAGAACACTTCGGTAACAATGCCATATTTAATATATATAGTAGCATCATGCCTGGCCCAGTCATAAATGTACATTACTCTGATAGTCTTTTTATGTTTTCTGTTGGGATAGCTAGAACTATTGCCAGAACACTACTTTCAAACCCCTACCAACAGGACTACAAGATAGTGTTGCAGTATTTTGCCAATATACATGTGTAGATAATTATAGATTTCTCCAACAAGCCTTTCTTTGTAAAACGATGTGGTAGACATGTCCATATCTCTCACACTTCCTGTGCTCTAAGTTCAAAGACGGCATCCATGTAACTACCAGAGATACCATTTCGAACACGTGCCTTGCCCCCTGGGGTCCAGCTAATTGCATTCCTAAGCATGAGGCCCACATATATATGTACGCTAGCTCAGAAGTGAACCAACCATTTTAATATAAGAGCTCTAGTTACACGTATATCTAGCTATAGGTTGAATGCATCAAACAATTACTGGAAACTTCCCACCCCCTCTCTTCAAGATTGAAGTTCACACATGAGTAACTTGTCTCCAATAAAGGTCACCCCATGGGTATAAAATATGCTACTGTCATGCATGTCAAGTATATTACCAATTAGTGTGTGTAATATCAACCCAAGTATTTTAATTATTATAACAATGTATAGTGTTTCCGAAAACTTGCTAGGGGATAAACCAAAACAGTATTCCAACACTCTGTACTGTCCCTCCTCCTGTTAGCAGTACAGCTAGGGTGAGGGCTAGCTAGGACTACCTGGTTTACTACTTAGATCTAGCTTCTTACCTCTTGTACATCAAAGATTAGCTTCACAGCTGGAAAGGAAGGACTCCACAGATCGACGAACCCATAGACAACATCGGGTATGTCAGTAGCAGCTACCCCCACATCTTTTCCATTCACATAGTAAATTAACTTTCGATTTTTTGTCACCTGCAGACCTAGTATGTCACCCTCCTACGGAGAGGAAAAAGGATGGGAGTAGTAGGTCACTACAGTAGTATATTGACCAGAACTAGTATCAAAGTTGTTATTACTATCAGGTGCTATAAAGGTATTTATTTATTTTTGAGAAAGGGCATAGTCCACTGACAGAAAGTCACAGATTGATGGTGCCCATATCAGACCAATGCTGTAGATTCTGACCCAATATATATATAATATGAATTATCTCCCGATTCCACACTCTAAGAGGATGTGATACAGCTGTTTAGGTAGAGGTGGGAAATTGAGAAATGCTTATTGATAGTGTTACAAGTAGAAAATATGTGGGGAAACCCTCCGCAAAATATTTCGGGGTTGCCTCTAAATCCGATCCTGAGACAAATTTTGGTTGCTTTAAGTAACTTGGACTGATGCCCATCTTCAATTTCCTTGCTCTGAATTGTAGGGATGAGAAATGATTGGGGTGGACATTCCATGTCATATTATCACATGTACAGACATCCAGTGGTAGAGCATAGTAGCTATGCAGCCTTAACAGACCATTCCTGGCAATGCAATCAGTATATTATACTAATTGGTCAACCTTGATAAAATAACATTACGTGTGCAGTAATACTTATATTTGACTGCAACAGATCGTTCCACTCATGAAATATGCACTAGCAAGATAGTAACTCCGATCCCTATGTGTTGTATGTCGCTACATGTTTCAAGTCAGGCAATGGAAAACTGAATTAGACCTTGTGCACATGCTCCAGCCACTCAGTGGTCTTGTTGCTATGGCTACCCAGCTACCTTGGTCAATGTAAACAAGTGGTACCAGCACTGGCTGCTTAAGTTACACAGTGCAAGAAAATTGCATACTACAAGCAGCAAAAGAATAGAGGCCTATGAATGAGGCTAGAATAACATGTTTACAGATTGTCACTGCAATGTCCATTTATGAACCATTGAATCATCTATATGCTCATTACCATAAAGAATTTAGACCCACATACATGTACATACAATACCGCTCACGAGTAACTTAACAGCCCTCGTGAGTCACGCACATGTCACACGTGAGTACGTGCACTCACACACGCAGTGCACTCGTGAATCAAAATTGCACTGGCACTTTGCATCTACGCGTGATTTACTAGTTGCAATAAAAAAACATGCACATGTAGTAACTGAAGCAAAGAGTGATTAGCACTAATTTCGGTAGTGCATAAATGCGTGATCTCGCTCGCACGCGTGCAACTCCCATGTACATACGCACGCACATGAATGTAGCTTTCGAGTCACTCTCAAGTGGACATGTGTGGACCTACAAATTGCTAGTGAGCAGTACTGTATATGCATCAATGAGCACACAGTGTTGTCTTCTTAGAGCTGCACATGTACGTGTATGCATGTAGTAGCCCACACTAAGCACCGCCACTCACTTCCAGGGAATCCAGTGCAGCCCTTGAGAGGAATTTCTTGTTGTACTCTTCACCATTCACATAGACCCAGCCCCAGCTTGCGCAGTGCACACACCAGCTTTCTTGAAGGTCTGACATATACACTGGAAAGTCCACCTCCTCAGGGCTGGGAGAGAGGAGAGGACAGGAATGGGATGAAGGGAGGATAAACTGTCACATGGATGGTTAGACTGACCCATGGCTTTGAAGGCCCTCATGGCCAATGCTTTGTTTCTACCTGTGCTGCATTATGCTTATATTTACCCTTGCTTTTGCTTCCGTTCGCGTTACTTGCTTATACTCTGCTTTTGCTGATAATTCTGTTTAAGCTTATCTTGTGTGTACAATTGCGTTGAATGTTTTTTTGGTTGTTTTTGTTGTGAAACATAAATGTACACATGGTCCTGGGGACAAGGATACATATAATATCGTAGTCTCCTGAAAATAAGCCCACAACCCTCTTTTGCAAAACGTTATTGTGTAGGGTCATTAGTGGTTGAAAGTACACCCACCTATACATTTATTTATATGTTGTATCAGCAAACAGGAAAGCACTAGGGTAAGCTCTGAAGAACTACTGTGAAAGAGGGAGACTAATAAATGAAGGTTGGCTTCACATTACTCACAAGCAATATTGTTGTTATGCCATTGCATAATCATTTGTGTACTGACGCATGACACGAGACTGCACTTGTCTGCCGTGTTAATGTCTGCACGTAATGGCTTACCACATGCAGTAGCACACTACAGACCAATGTTTGGAAGCAGCTGCTGACCAAGGGAACTTGTAGGTTGTTGAGGAATTTGCATGCATCTGCAGTGGATGGGCCTCAATGTAAACAAGTGGTACCAGCACTGGCTGCTTAAGTTACACAGTGCAAGAAAATTGCATACTACAAGCAGCAAAAGAATAGAGGCCTATGAATGAGGCTAGAATAACATGTTTACAGATTGTCACTGCAATGTCCATTTATGAACCATTGAATCATCTATATGCTCATTACCATAAAGAATTTAGACCCACATACATGTACATACAATACCGCTCACGAGTAACTTAACAGCCCTCGTGAGTCACGCACATGTCACACGTGAGTACGTGCACTCACACACGCAGTGCACTCGTGAATCAAAATTGCACTGGCACTTTGCATCTACGCGTGATTTACTAGTTGCAATAAAAAAACATGCACATGTAGTAACTGAAGCAAAGAGTGATTAGCACTAATTTCGGTAGTGCATAAATGCGTGATCTCGCTCGCACGCGTGCAACTCCCATGTACATACGCACGCACATGAATGTAGCTTTCGAGTCACTCTCAAGTGGACATGTGTGGACCTACAAATTGCTAGTGAGCAGTACTGTATATGCATCAATGAGCACACAGTGTTGTCTTCTTAGAGCTGCACATGTACGTGTATGCATGTAGTAGCCCACACTAAGCACCGCCACTCACTTCCAGGGAATCCAGTGCAGCCCTTGAGAGGAATTTCTTGTTGTACTCTTCACCATTCACATAGACCCAGCCCCAGCTTGCGCAGTGCACACACCAGCTTTCTTGGAGGTCTGACATATACACTGGAAAGTCCACCTCCTCAGGGCTGGGAGAGAGGAGAGGACAGGAATGGGATGAAGGGAGGATAAACTGTCACATGGATGGTTAGACTGACCCATGGCTTTGAAGGCCCTCATGGCCAATGCTTTGTTTCTACCTGTGCTGCATTATGCTTATATTTACCCTTGCTTTTGCTTCCGTTCGCGTTACTTGCTTATACTCTGCTTTTGCTGATAATTCTGTTTAAGCTTATCTTGTGTGTACAATTGCGTTGAATGTTTTTTTGTTGTTTTTGTTGTGAAACATAAATGTACACATGGTCCTGGGGACAAGGATACATATAATATCGTAGTCTCCTGAAAATAAGCCCACAACCCTCTTTTGCAAAACGTTATTGTGTAGGGTCATTAGTGGTTGAAAGTACACCCACCTATACATTTATTTATATGTTGTATCAGCAAACAGGAAAGCACTAGGGTAAGCTCTGAAGAACTACTGTGAAAGAGGGAGACTAATAAATGAAGGTTGGCTTCACATTACTCACAAGCAATATTGTTGTTATGCCATTGCATAATCATTTGTGTACTGACGCATGACACGAGACTGCACTTGTCGGCTGTGTTAATGTCTGCACGTAATGGCTTACCACATGCAGTAGCACACTACAGACCAATGTTTGGAAGCAGCTGCTGACCAAGGGAACTTGTAGGTTGTTGAGGAATTTGCATGCATCTGCAGTGGATGGGCCTGCAATATCAAAACATTTGAAAATACGCCCATCTCCCACTTTGAGCAGCCACTTAAGTTCATCGCCCATGGGTGCACTTTCAAAGAGATTGCGGTATTGCATGTGTCTGTATGTACACTTTCATCACAGAGTGAGTGTGTGCATGGGTGTCCTTATGACTGTTGTACTACATTAAAATTATGATTAACCTGTGAGTTGTGACTCCAAACTCGAGCTCAGGACGGGCACCTAATTGCAGTGTAATAATTTCCTCTGTCCTGAGGGGGCGTGCTGTGAGAGCACCTCCATGCCCAAGCTTGTAGCTACGTGTGTAAGCAAAACAATGACAGGTGCAGTAATAGCAAACAATGACAGGTGCAAATTATTGATAACTGTGCTGGCCACAAAACACTCAAAATGATTAGGTAACTATCATGATACTGTTGGGGTGATAAGATTCGATAAGAATCATGAATGTGTAGGGGACAATGCTGTTTAGAGGGTAATTGCACTGCCAATTAGTGTAAAGTATATAGTGGGCGAATAGAGATGCAGATGTAGGGGAGAGTTCTTCAATCATGTCAGTGCAGTAAGCCCGTACATTACACACATAGCATACATACAGAATATGTGCAGCCATATACACACACACACACACACACACACACACACACGGGAATGCAATTAATAATAGTATAATTTCACAGGAAAAAGGTTATACACACAACACACACTTAGTCTCGTTCCCAGCCGACTTTTCGCCCTCCATCGGGAAAAGTACGTCTGGTAACCCCCCTATTCCGTTTTGGTTCACAGTATTTCAATCATTGCTTGCGTCACATAATTATTGCTTACATCACGTCACGTTGTACACTGCACGTTGACAGCAATGCAATCTTATGTGACGTCACACGTTAAATTAAAATAATACAATACGCCAACATTCCGGCGTACTTGAACCAAAATGGAATAGGGGGTTACCAGACGTACTTTTCCCCGACGGAGAGTGAAAAGTCGGCTGGGAAGGAGACTAATACACACTGGGAGGTATAAACAACTAGGCTATAGCACAGGGGTACCAAAAATCTTTCACAAGAAACAGTGTCATTTTAAAACACAAGTCAGTATCCTTTTCCCTTTAAAATATTAATTAAACCCAGTACATAATATAACTCATTCCCGGGTGCTTCAGGAGCCTATTTACAAGGAAATAGCAGCTTGCTAGCTAGCTAAGAATGTAGGATAGAACAGATGACATTCTCAGTGATCACTAATAGACAAACGTACTTGGGAAGACATAATCTCTGTGGTACCCTCTCCACTATCATCCCTCCCTCCTTGACTTGGGCATTGTTCCCACATCGTGGATGGAAGGTGAGGTCAGTGGTGGCCATTTCTGGAGTGTGTGAGACAGGACAGGGGGTGGGGCAATACCATTGGATTACATCATGGTGATGTCATTAGCCAGCTAGTTGTATTGTGTACTATAAAACCATACATTATGAAATGAAAGGTGGCTTTACTATAGCTTCAATCTCACCTAACGTTTAAATAATGAGCTCTAGCTCTCACTCAGCCATCTCAATATGGATTGTTTTGTTCAAAGAAAGGCCAGTCACTTCCGCTCCGAACCTTGAACAATCACACAAGGTACGGTATCCACTCAATCAGTGTATTTTCAAGAGACCAGCAATCGTATCTTGACAGTAGAAAGGTATACACTTTTCCGTTACTTCTCTCTAATGCCTGTCGCTCTTTTACCTAGTTAGAGTGGCGATGATGCAATGCACCTGTGCACCAAAACGGCGACACCCATACTTGTGACTTAGCTACTAGTAATGTCTCATGAAACCACTCTATCGACTTCTCCTACAACTACCCAGGGATAGTTTTTTGCCAGTACGATGACCATTAATATTATGCAGTGGCTACTGCAACCGAAAATCGGACTGCTGTTACCACCGACCGGTGTCTAAAGGCTGCCATCAGGGACTAGGGTTAAGGTTAGGGATAGGGTGAGGGCCTTTAGAATACGTCAGTGGCAATAGCAAAGCAAAGATCGGTGTCAGTAGTGAACGAGTGACCCGTGCTGGCACCAGTTATTTCGGTGGCAATAGACCCTTTACCATTATGATGTAATGGGGGATAAAAGTGAGCACTAAATGGAGAAAATACAAGCAAACATGTGCTTTGATGTAGTTTTCTTGTACGAAAACATAGGAACATGCTTGTTTACACCTGTTTTCCTGTATTTTCTCCATTTAGTGCTCACTTTTACCCCCCATTACATCATAATGGTAAAGGGTCTATAGCTCTGGCATTACTCTCTACTCACCTTGCTCAAAAAGCTACTCAAATTTCAGTCTGGGAGTGGGCGACCAGACCTAGTCACCTAGTGTGCAATGGCACGAATTTGGATTGTCACGCCCCCGCAAAGGCGTCATGTGATTCTGTGCAACCTCCGGGGGTGGGGCTCGAGCAGTGGCTACGCCAGACTAGGGCTCGGAATGGTACATGAATATACATTAATGGGACAAAAATGCAGACTGCAACAGCAGCATGACAAAATTTTACTTTTCACTGCTGCAGTATTTTAATAGTGTGAAGACAGTTCCAAATTGTGAACTATGACTGTAGCTCGAAAGATACTGCACATGCCATTTGACTACGCGCACTAGCTACGTACGAGCCCCTAAGGAAAGCTGCTATGATGTACAATAACAAATATATAGTGCTGGCAAGAATACACTGGTAATCACGAAAATATAAAAGAAAACAACTGAAGCGTGGTGTTGAGGGTGGGATGAACAACAGACTGAGAGCCAGACTGCTGAGAGCGAGAAGTAGTTGGCTCAAAGCCCTTGGGTTTGACTAGTAGCTATAATATCGCTGAAGTTCAACAGAATGGTGCACCATTCTACTGAACTTCAGCTTGGCTCTCCAACACACTGTTACTTATACTAATGTCTTCTTTCCACAACCAAGAAGAGATTACATCGTCCAGAAAGGTATAAGAGTTCTTCAAGTCCTTATGGAATGGTGATTGAGGCCCAACACTAGTCTTAAATGCACGATAGACATGGACCTTTTCCAATTGCCATAGGTAGCTAGTGATTTCCATAAATTCATTGTCAACCAGAGCACCAGCACAAAAAAACTTGCCTATTGAATGATGGAATAATGTATTAAAAGCGAACATTCAAGAGCCTTTTTGCATAATATTATGTAGTCACTTAGCCACCCAGTTGAATTCCATTCATATGACACTGTTCTCGCTCGACACATCTGTTGTTCTCCTCATGAATGAGCTGGCCAGGGGGGCAGATACAACCAGGCTGGCACTGCTGTATGCAGATGATGTCTGGGTAGCCTATTTCTTGCAAGTTCCAGGGCAGGTACGACATTCTTGGAAAAGTCCATCACAGCACATTCACAAGAAGCCCAAGTACAGTGTGTTGGGGAGTCAATTAAGCTGGAAGACACTGGTGGAAGCACTCAAGTTCAATAGAATGGTAGCTACACTATTCTGTTGAACTTGAGCAATATTGCTTGTAGCTATACTAGCCAAACACAAGGGCTTTGAGCCATCTACTGCTGGTAGCTAAGAGTAGCAGTGAACAGGTAGTAAAACTGGTGTTACTAAACAGTAAATCCAATGTAGTCTTTAGAGAGCAACACAAGTAGGATATTTTATCACTGTAATATCATATAGTTTAAAGCATTAGAGAATTTTCAGCCTAGCTATATACTCGGAGAGCAAAAAGCATATAAACACGTAAGGTGTAGGTACAGTCATTAATAAGGTTCATTGACATTTGCATATAACATGTTTACACTCAATGAACCTTATATGGCTACTAGTCAAGCCACCATGCATGTTTAAATTTCACTGTTCCCTTGCTGAATTTGCTGGCTCAATGTACTTGTGCTCCTGCTAGCGCTGTGAATAAAGTACACTCAAAACTGTTAGCAATTTTATATTCATGCAAACTCCTGGCGTTTGCATGAATAAAATTAATATGACGAAGGAAGCAATCATTTCATTGGTTTTAATGCAAAGGGTTGTGCCAGAGATAGGGAGTGTGGTGGTATCTTTCATCCACCTACAAATTGTGAATTCACAGTACTATTCGAGTCACAAATTTGAAAACACAATGACATATTTTATTGGTTGCATTAATATTATCTGGTTTTAATAGTATTTCTTGTGTTGACTTGTTTCTCTTTTTTATTTTGTCTTTTGCTTGTGCCCTTGATTTGTGCCTTTGCCTAAATGTATTGCCACATGGAAATAGTTTAATTATGCAGTTCTCAATTAGTAGCAAAGTTTACCGCACCTAAAGCCTCAATAACGTTCTGAACCAGTATGTTGGGTGTGCTGAAGTTAGTGAACCACAGTGGCATAATGTATGATTATCTGGTTCATTTATTTCAAATGCAATCAAGTCTCTTTCCTCGATTCTATTACATTCCAAAGTAATGAAATGTTAATTTAATATTGTCTGGTTTTAATAACGCTTTTTGGTTTGACTTGTTTCTTGTTGTCTTTTGTTTGTATGATGTAATTAAAACTTACCTTGCTCTTTTTCTCCCGTTCCCTTGCTTTGTGCCTTTGCTTTAATGTATTCCAGCTACATTGCAATGGAAATACTGCAGTTCTCAATTAGTAGCAAAGTTCACTGCACCTGAAGTGCCAATAACATTCTGAACCAGTATAGTGGGTGTGCTGAAGTTAATGAACCACAGTCACTGGTAGTATATGGTTCATTTACTTCAAATGCTATCAAATCTCTTTCCTTGTAATGATTCAGAAGTGCGTGTGGAGTAGCTACAGATCTGTCCTCATTGGCTTTAGTGTCACCTCATTATCGTTGTAGGTGCATGTACCTTCCAACTGCATCAACCATACAAGGTTAAAATAACCCAATTAAGGCCCATTTGTTGATCTTAATTAAAAGCAACCATGGTGGACCCCTCAATTGAATAAGGGCATAGAGCAAAATCATGAAGACGGATTGACATAGACCTTTTTGGTCCCTGAGACATTATGACTGCACACAGGAGCTTCATTCACAGTGTCATTGATATACGTAGATAGGTCTTAATTAATATGACGCATTGCTGACACACTTCTTTCTGCTGGCTAAACATTTCATGATCCGTTTCAAGCTCTGATCTGTTGAAATCTTCTCCATAAAAGGCAATCACCTCTTCTAGCTCATGCTTCTTCACAGCATCCAGTAAAAGAACCTGTTCTAATTTATTATAGCTAATATTATGTAGAATAGCCAAAAAAGATCTCAGATTGTTACTACAGCAGCTTCTAGTGATTCAAAACAGATTTGTAGTATTGTATGAGAGTCTATGGTAAATAGCAGTCAGTGACGCAGAACACCTCAAGCTATAGCTAGAATTAACCACAAAAAAGCTACCTTCCAGGCTCCATCATAGTTTAGTACACTACATTGGTTTGTACCATCACAGTAGATGTTACTGAATGCAATTTGCAAGTGTAGCTACCGACGTCGACCACAAAAACTGTAATGAGGGCAACAAACAAGGTGTAGCTTAGTCTCGCGGGCCAGCCTCACTCGCACATGTGTGCGAGTGAGGCTGGCCTGCGAGACTAGGTGTAGCTATATGTGGCTCAGTAGCTATAACTATTTCTGCATTGTCATGCCAGCATTAATGATTTTTACTAGAAAAATATTTCATACTAGACATAGCTATAATATTAAATAGCTACAATGCTCATGATAATAATTTCTAAAAACTGCATGTCCAAATTTATAATTAGCTATACACCAAACAACTACACTACAGTGCAGAAAAACTACAGTGCAGAAAAACAACCATGAAAAAAAATTACAAACACTAAATTATACCTGAGTCTACTAAAAGTAACAACTATAACAGTGCTTCTTTATTACTGTTTTATGACGCTACACTATAGCTAAGTGTCACCCTCTCAGAAGTCTTTGCATGAGTGGATCCTCTCTCCCAAGCACACCTTGTCCATTTCACAGTACACCTGCACTGCAGGGCCGTCAGAGGTCTCCACCCAGTAGTAACGAGATTCAGCTCGCGGGTTAAACGTCTTAATCTGTTTACACGAGATAGCTGGGTTGTTTGAACCTTTTCCTGGGGTGTGTAAGTCGAGAAATGGCTTCAGGATCTCCTTCACATTTGCTGTTATATTGTCAACGGCTTTATGTACTGCTACCATCACGCGTTCAATGGAATTGTTGAGCTCTGCCGTTGGTTGCTCAAGAGCTGCAGAAACCTCTCGCCTTATTTCTTCTCTGAACTGCTCTTGTGGCACCACAGCAAACCCACACTCTGGGTTATGACCAGAACCAAAATGGAGGGTGGCCAGCACTAGTACAGCAACTTGTACGTATAGTATCATGGCTACAGTATTGAGGCTTCTTTGCAGATAATTTTACAAACGTTTTGCACCCTTTCACTCAGTCACTCTTTCAACGGTTGTGGTGTACCGATTGTGTGCATCAGTACATATTATGCAAATTATGTGCCAATAGCTGATATTTATATCCGCTCAATAATTTCTGTACTAGCTATATAGAGGAAATAGCATAGCTTTCAGTAACAACTACGAGTTGCAATTGATTGCATATCACAATTTCATAATTGCCGAGTGGGCGATCGTGTTGCGTGCATGGAGAGCGAGCCTAGTCCCAATTCTGCTTTCGTTCGCAGTATTTTAACAAATACTAAAACAACTGACCTTGGAAGTGGGTGTCCTCTTGCTGTCGCTATCTCTACAATACTATTCGGTGAATTCCCACCCTCTGCCAGACAATCTCTGAGATATATAACATAAAGAGCATCCTATTGGACTTAGAGCAAACTGACAGGATTCTAGAGCTTCTCGATGTTGCAGAGAGCAGTGACACCTGTCCTGGGCAAGATAACTGCATGAAAGTGGACGAGAAAGAGCTTGTAGATATTTACAACAGCCGCTATCCTGGTGCCGAGTTTTACTCTTCTTCCTGCCTGTATCTCCTGCTTTACATGATTCCAGTAGCTGATAGTAAATCTAATTCTACCTCAGTCATGCCACGATATGGCGAACTAGTCAGCTCTGAGGGTTGGTGCCTGAATCTCAGAAGAGTTGTACCCATCATGCACCCATGGAGAGTTCTGTGTAGCTATACAAGTGTAGCTACATGATTATAGCCTTGAAGTCAACTCGCTTTCAATATCTCAAAGTAAGCCTCGTTAAAAGAAGCCAATATCGTTGGGAAGCAACTAATTGTATAATAATAGGTAAAAGCAACTGGTATTTGATGAAGTGGTATTTGACAATGAGCTCTGTAAATTAAATGTACGACCAGATAGCTATATACAGCTATTAAATTTAGCATAGCTAGTGAAACACTGAAATTCTAGTTTGGCTTCCGTGCATGTTCAAGTCAAATATAAGCAACCTAGCTAACTGATAATCTGGCAACCATCATTGGTTGAATCAACCACGGATCAGTTTGCCTACTTCACTATATACGAGAAAAAGTCGCTAACTATGTGGGTATATATAAGTCCAAAGGTGATATAGCTAATTATGCATAGAACTTCTAGGCAAGAAGAGTTACGCTATGTTTCATCTGCTATTCTGTTCATTAAAGGCCAGTGCATGTGTTCAGCAAACTACTTAGCTGTATGCATGGAGAGAATAGATTAAGCAGATATAGCTACATGTGTTTTAGAACTAAATTACGTACATGCAGGAGAATATATATGGATGTCTAATCATATCCACACATAGCCTCGTGGAGTATTTATAATCATTCTGTACAGTTACACAATTTGAGTGTGTAATGCAGGTTATTATTCTTATGCAGCTCTAAAACAGGTAACTTGGTAGGGTAGTTTACAGATGGATTGGAATGGTTTGTTTTTTTTGGGGGGGGGGGGGGGGGGGGGGGGGTGGTAGCCTCGTACCCAGGCCTGGGTACGAGGCTAGGGGGTGAGGTGTAGCAAGTAGTTGACGATTAGTTTATAGTTTAGTAAAAATGAAAGGAGACTAAACATATAGTGTTAAAATGGGTAAAAATGGGGACCAAAAATGTCTTACCTCCAGTAAAGATTCCAGGAGTAAAATCCTTCAGCTCAGTTTAATCTTGAGATCTCACTGAAATCAGGGACCTCCATCAAAAATTTTAAATGTTCATAAAAGATTACAAATACAGGAGTGATCTTGAACCAAGCAGTCCCCAGGCCCCCCGGGGACATATCCAGATAAGAAGACAGAAGTGACAAATATTTGTACTGCATTTTCTGTTAAACTGTTTTTGGGTGTGGTCTGGGATGGAGAATTATAGTTGAAACTTGGAGGAGGTTTCTTCCCCAGTTTTGTAATTTTGGTGCGCCTCTGGGCTGTCTCTTGCGCCCTTGGACTTCATTTCTTTACTTCTAGTAGGTTTAAGTTTATATGGCAATTTTCAAAGTTTTTATCTATAGGTTATACCAGGAGCCCATAACCCAAAGGGAAGGAGCGTTGAACTTCTGTATGTATGCTGATTCCACCTGTTGTCAAATAGCACTTGCCCAAAACTCCTTATATGGTAAGTGCTATGTAAGCGCTATAATTTACTTAGCACTAGTCTAGTAGTAAACCAGCCATGCATAGCTGTTAGGTATTCCATATATGGAGTTTTCTTGTAGGTGCCATTCAACAACAGGTGGAATCACTAGTTCAATGCTCCTTCCCTTTGGGTTATGGGCTCCTGGTTATACCAAAGTTTCTTTACAGAAAATGATTAAATATGCTTTTTTGTGAGTACTTATTGTGTATACTAACATCCTGCTGAATAAGATCATTAATGTGCTCTTGCTAGCTGTATTACATTTTATACTCTTGGTGAGATGAAACCGAGTATCACTCCTTGGTTTTCTGTCTATTGACTCTTTCTGGCTGGCAGGCTACCATTAAAACACTGCAGAGGAATAGCTACCACACCAAATATGACAAAGATGAGGTGATAGTCCAGTGGAAAGCCAATGGCTTTGGTGGCCTCAGACAGAGAGGTTGAATAGACTGCTCCGGAAAAGGATGGGGCACAAGTTCTGTGGGAATCAAGAAATATTTGTCACTTGGTAGCTAGTAACAACATAAAACCTATAAACATTAGTTAATGGCACTACTGTTTCAATTTCTTGTTTTACAGAATGTTTATGGGTTTTACAGGATTGTGATTCGAAATCAATACTACTATCCCTACTATACAATAAACTCCAGTTACTGCTGGGTGCCTGACCTTGAGAATCAGGAATGGTGGATTAAAAAGCTTTTTGATGGCATGCCAACTCTCCTTACCATCACCAGTTTAGCCAACCTCATCAAAAGAAATGCACTATTCTAAATTTTGTGCGTCCATTCACCTGAAAAGGGCTGTGAGAGACACTGCAAGGCCGTTCATAGCTCCCAACTTATCAAAGGTTACCGAATTATTGACAAGAAGAGTGATTGCTCCAAAGGAAACCTCAATGCAGATCCTCAGGATGAGTTGTGAGGTGCAAAGTACCCCCCACAGCAAGACCTTCCTATGGTGGACAGGGAGTAAACTGTCAGTGTAGTCAAAGACTATGCTATATTCGGTTTCACCTAAATATTCTCACTTAGGTCAAAAGGCTTGGTAGTAAATGTGATCCTCACATGACTATAATTATGTCAGCAATATTCGTAATTACATGTACCAATCCGACCCCTAGATAGTTAAACGACTATCATCCACATGTGTACTGTATTAATTGGCTTACGGCCTTAATTAGGCACTTTATTGTTAATAACAATAAAGTATAATTAGCCTTATTCACGTAAATATAGAGCAGTATGGGTAGGGTCTGGGGACGAGACTAACAGGTTGTAACGTCCAAGTACAAAGTCCTCGAGTCTGGGTACTCCCATTCCCAGATTACCCTGAGGGGTATGCATGGAAATGTGGGAATGAGACACATGCCAGTTGCTGCGTGACCCACCAATGCCACAAAACCAATGAGGTACACTTTGATCAGTATCTTATTGAGTGGGATTTTTTTCTTCATGATTTCACAGCAGTGCTCCATTGAAGATGGCCCCCTGCTGTTTGCTATCCTGAACATCATGTCATTCTCTGTTTCCATTTTGCTCAAACCACAGTCTACTACATGTACTATCAGAGTATTTCGTCTCTTCAGTGTGTTGCATCATAGATACTCATATAGTATCTATGGTTGCATCATACTGACAGCCCAAGGGTTTTCCATTCCACTGATGATCACAGCTGCAACAAAGCACATACACGCTTATATACGCGCGAGATTATGTTTTCTGGCTCGCGAGACTATTGCTGCTGACTCAGCACAAGTTGGGGGCGTCGTCACATAGTGCGCTTTGAATAGAACGCAGTTGCATCATCCTACACCGAACGCGAAGTGAGCAACTGAACTATCGCCAAATAGTCCAATAGTGCGCTGAAAAGCAATTACCATAGCTACAATAAGCGGAGAGTGCACCAAAGGTTGATACTGTAGCTACGATCACACAGTCCTACTGGAGTCAGCAACCGCACCGCCCACTGTGGAATGGAAAGCTCTTGGGCTACCAGTGCCCTTCAATCCACCTGTCTTACGCGAAACAAGAGCAGAAAGAGCTCGAAACACTGGTCTAGTGACTGTGGTTTGAGCCGTGTAGAATTCGAAGATGAAGCTGGGATTTTTACGATTCGGCTTCTGCAAACCGAAGGGGTGCTGTGGAAAGTCGTTGAAGAAGAAGTGCCCAGTTAACAAGACACTGATCAGAATATATCTCGTCGGTATTGTAGTACTGGTAGGTCACTGTATTAAATTATACTTTGCATGTGTCTCATTCCAAGACTGGTATAGTCTGGGATTGATCAGGGTTCTCCCTAGAAAATGATGTCAGAGTGGTAGTGCAGTGGTGGGGGGGGGGGGGGTCGCCCCACCTGCACGAAGTGTGGGAGCTGTGAGAAGGCTATTGTTTAGCATTTCTTCACAGCCTGTTCTGAGACTAGACTACCCGCACCCAATTAAGCTCAAAGGGAAAGGGCTTCCTGGCCTATAGGATTCCTGTAGGACTGCATGGCGCATTCCTAGGGCTGGCCTGTCCTTATGAATAAACTTAAGAAGAAGCCTTCAGCGTGGCACAGCACCACGCTTTAGGGAGAACCCTGTCAATTTTTCGCTCTTCTGGTGGGGTGGGGGAGTGGGATGGTTGTATACTTATGTATGTGAAAAAAACTTGGTTCAACAGTGAACATTTATAGATGCCCTTCTACTGTATTACTAAATTCGACAAGCTGGTCTCAGTCCGATCCCTGACTCTCTCCTTGTTTCGTTTTTTTTTAGAAGAAAAAAGAGCCAGGGACTGAGACTAAGAGACAAGCAGTCTGGGCACAAGACTATCTTAAACTTTCCGCAAGGCCGTAACTTTATTGAATCCTCCAACTTCACGGTCAAGTATGGTTGTAATGATACAGGTAATCTGAGTAGGTTTAATCCAAGAGATGAGGGAGGCAGACTTGCTAAACTCGTATTTTGACTAATCCTCTACGCACTGAGGTCGTTACATCAGCCTATCTCTCTGTATACCTCCAGTTCGGCAGTGCCTTTGCCATCACAATGCTGTTCCCCTTCCTGCCTTTCATGATCAAGTTTCTACTTCCCCAGCTGGATGAGGCATCAGTGGGTGAGTCTGTCTGTTTGTCTGTCTGTCTGTCTATCTGTACATGTATGTCTGCAGTCTGTCTGTCTGGTTGATTTCTATCTGTCATTTTTACTTTTTCTGGCACATGTCCAAATGGAAATGAACCTTGAATGATGTCACTGTCTGCAAGGATCAGCCACTGATGCCACGGGAGAGCAGAGAGAGGAGCCAAAAATGATCGCATTGCTTGATTGTACTGTCCACATCCAGCGCTCATATCGCTACTTATACTAAACCCTACTAGCCTGGCAGCTGTAGTAACCCTAATTGTGTGGTAGACTTATCATCCAAATCTCTGACTCTTTGTATGCCACAAGTTTGAAGATGGCATCCTTGTAACGGCCAAAAATGCCATTTTGAACACGTGCCATTGCCCCGGGGAAGGAGTGCAGACAGATATATATAAATGCTAGCTGAGATTCTGAACCCATGTGTCATGATTACAGGCCTCACTGCACTCATGCAGCAATACATGTAAATGTAACCGACATGTAGCTTACCTTTCTGCTTGAAGTAACTAAAACTGGATTAAAGCAAGCCTTTTTTGCAGTGTATTTGGTGTTGTGATGTTTGCCTGTATTACCCTGCTGTCCTCTGTGAAATGCTCACGTATTGTATTTTCTGCAGGCAAGTATGCTGGCATTGTTGCATCATCCATGTTCTTTGGAAGATTTCTGGGCAGGTTAGTCCTATGAGCTGATGAAACAGCCTGACTATCTATCAATGTTGCACCATGCCTAATGAAATCTCTCATGCTGACATTACATGAGTAATTCTGTTTGATGTAATGAAGTCACCACATAAATCCAATAGAGTCACTGTAGCAGGTATCTAAGAGACACGTCTCTAATTTTCCATTTAGATACCTTTGAAGTCAGTTAGATACCTGTGGTTGTAGTTGGGTAGTTGATCTTCATTAATTGACGTTCACAGTATTTTGCGAGTCAAACCAGCCAACCGTATGTATTGTGGCAATAAGATATGGCTACAGTCTAGAACAATTGGTGTGTTTGTATCCGAGAATCAGCAATGTACAGGAGATAGGGCCATGCACTTTGAAACTCACACTCGCATCATTTTAATATACTGTAGGACTCTTTTAAGTGGGACCACTCACAGGCAGGTTCTGTTACCTTCTTAGAGGTTATAGCTATGACCTAGCTAGCTAGCTACACGGTTCTAAACATACACGATTGAATGTGCTGCCTGCACCTCTAGTGCTCTTACAGCCATAGCTCAGTTCTGTTGCCTTCCATCATTGCCAGAGGTACTCCCTTTCAACACAACTAGCTAGCTATATACCGATTCTAGTGACCGATGGAATCCCTCTCACAGCCATAGCTCAGTTCTGTTGCCTTCCGTCATTGCTAGAGATACTCCCTTTCAACACAACTAGCTAGCTATATACTGATTCTAGTGACCAATTGAATCCCTCTCACAGCCATAGCTCAGTTCTGTTGCCTTCCGTCATTGCTAGAGATACTCCCTTTCAACACAACTAGCTAGCTATATACTGATTCTAGTGACCAATTGAATCTCTCCTCGGTGTTTAAACCTAAAGGTTGGGTGTGGTAGTGACATCATTCACACCCCTCCCCATTGGTTTCAAAAACCATGTAGAGACTCACGTTGGGTCACTGACCTTATCTTAGTGTACTCTTTACTCGCCAACTCCCCTCACCATTCCTCCTCCCCTTCCTCTCCCAACACTTGCACACGGACCCTCATAGCTATATCTGGGGTGCCATTGCTGATTCCAAAGGTCGCAAGCCTGTGCTGATAGCCAGCAGTCTCCTGCTAGGCCTGTCCTCTGCGGCCTTTGGCTTCAGCGTCCACTTTGCCATGGCTGTGATCTTCAGATTTTCTGTGGGACTCACAAATGGTAAGCTTAGCCTCCTAATTCTCTCTGCCTGTTTTTTCTTTGTGATGGTAATGATCCTTTTTTTGACCTATTCAAATATACATTTTTGACCCATTCAAAATGTTCTCTCAAGGAGGGAGAGACTAGATAACATGTGATTGTTACATGAGAATTGTTTTCGAAATGGGCTCTCAAGGCATTTTGATAATTGTAATTTCTGTCCCATGTGACTTACGTGATTATCATGTGATCCCTACTGACTGTCACATGACTTCTGTATCCCGCCTCCTCCATGGCAGGTATCATTGGTACAATGAAGGCAATGATAGCAGAAGCCTCAGACGATCGGACCCAGGCCTTTGGGATAACGGTCCTCACTTGTGCCTGGGGCTTTGGGTTCATCCTCGGCCCTGCCATCTCTGGAGCAATCGCTGACCCCATTGGTCAGTACAACCTGAACATTTCCAGTGAGTTGCTGAAGTATACACTTGAAGCTAGTGTTAGAACACAAATCACTATGATAATTGCAGAATAGACCTTTATCCATTATGATGAAATGTGGGGGGGGGGAGTGCGAAAAGCACGAGCAAACAAGCATGTTCTTATGTTTTCATTCAGGAAAATACATCAAAGTACATGGTCTCTTGCTGGGGGACCGGGAAGGGGAGGGGGGGGAGGGGAGGGGCTTTCCCCTATTAAGAGTTTCCCCCTCCGTAGTTGACATTTTTTTGATACTCGGTGATTTATTTGTTCCAGCATTATTGGGGGCCCAGAAGCAGCCTCAGAGAAATGCCCTATTGTTGTTGTATTTGTGGGAATCTTTGCAACCAGGCTTTCCTAAGTAAACACACTCGAGTAATCCTGCCTTCCATATAAGGAACGCTCTTAGCTCTAAGCCTTGCAGTGTTTCTGCGAATTCCTATAGTAAAAATGCCAGGACACACCAAATTGTAGAGCAAAAGGCGTTTTTGCATGTCCTAGCTGGCAATGCAGATAGCAGAAGACGCTGCAACCTTCTTTTTCATGCAGACTGTTACAGCTGCCCATTGCTTGTTTGAGTATACATTTACCAAGGAGGTAGCAATCTCCTACTGACATTCAGCAGAAGTGGAAGCATTTTCAATCGTGATTGCTGGAGTGTAGTAGACAGGGTAGCAGTGTTTGAGCTGGCTGCTGTCCGACAATTTTCTGAATATACCTGGATCCAAATTTCAACTTGGTAGGCTGTTATACGTAGCCCCAGAACCGTGTGACGAGGGAACATCACACTTTGACCTCAGAGTGTCATGGATCATTGATCACTTACTCTATGCAGCATAAAGTTGACTGACTCAATGTAGCCATGTTATTGCATCCACAGAGACTACTTCTGGTTGGCAATTAATGAAGGATGCATTTGTGTAGACTGAACATGTAGATGGCAAGCACATTTAACAATCATCCACATGTCGTAGCTGTACTGTTATTGTAATATTCACACTCAGTTTAACAAAAATTATGTACAGTGTATCTGGTATGTATATATTCATATACGCATACAGAAGAACTTTAATTGTCCTGATTAATATGGGGTTCGCTCATGCTTGCACCTGGCCTCATTCCCAGTCCACGAAATAGTGCCCTGGTACCTGCTGGTACATGCTGTTTGCACATGCGCAAGAATTTAGTCAGTAAATGTATTCATAAATGTGCTCAGTCACATGGCCATTAATAAATAGTATAGAGGCAGTATGTGAGTATAGGAACTAGGTTCTGATTTCTACAACTTAAATGGCTATATAATCAGTCAGGAATAGTATGGTCCCGGTAATTTTCTATTCATGCTAGCTGTCTTACCGTCGAAGCACTTCTCTCCTGGCATCGGCTATGAGCTGTTCGAGTTTCAAGTCCAGATTGGGCATTCTAGGCCTTTCAGAGGTTAACAGGATCAAAGACTCAAACTAGCAATCACTTTCTAGGCATCTACTGGCTGAAAAACTATCAGTACTGGGTTTGAAGCTTGATGTCTTTAATTTTCACTTTAGTGTGATGAATAATGCACGAGGCTAGAGACGAGGCTAGAGACGAGGCTAGGGACGAGGCTAGAGACGAGGCTAGAGACGAGGCTAGGGACGAGGCTAGCTTGCACCAGCATATCAGCTTTGCATCATGTACAGTATTAAAGCAAGTAGAGCACATGTAGCCTCGTTCTCAGGCTCCCCCTCCCACACGCTCGAAAAAGGAAACAGGAGGGGAGCCTGGATGATTTTATCACGTGAGTGTACACATTTGAATTCAGCTGGCTTTTTCTTTCATCCAGAATGGTCGTTTCACTCTTCAAGAAGCTCGAACAAGTCATCAGTCACTCTTTTCACGCAACTCTTCTCTCTGACTTTTTGCTGGTCTGCTATTGTAGAGTACAAAAACCACATGCCGATTGGGTGTATATAGGGCTTAAAGCCTTTGAAGTGGACCGCTTCACACATTCCAAGCAAAGCCAGCTACATACAATCTGCCATCAAACATATAAACTCACTTGATAATTCAAAAATCAACCAGGCTCCCAGTGTGTGGGAGGGAAGCCTGGGAATGAGCACCTGGGGACAAGGGCTACTGCTTGTGGACTTCTAGCAGCTACTGTGATAAGGATTTCTGATTCTTCTCTCTCTTCTGTTAGATCCGGTGATCCATGGTTTCCTCACCCGCTTTCCCTACTCCCTCCCTTGTCTCGTGAACTTCCTGATCTGCCTACTGTCTGCCATTCTCGTGGCTCTGTTCCTCCCTGAGACACTGGGAATGAAGCAGTAAGATGATTGTGTACAATAAGTAATAAGTAGACAGTGAAATTGAGGTTTCTTGCACTATTTAGTGCACCTGCAGACTACCGTAGTGGCGCTTGCGGGCTTCTGTAGTGCCTGCAGGTGCTTGCAGATAGTATGGATTATATCAAGTGGGTAAAAGAAGTATTACTTACGGACCTATCACCCCAGACAGTTAAACTGGTTTGAATTCCTGTTGAATTTGTTTGAACTTGTTTATAAGTGTTATGTAAATGATCCAATCAGACTTGTGTCTTGTTCCCATGTAATGAAGTCATATTCCTTGAAGTGACATGCATTGCCTATGAATACCCTGTACTGTATATCAAGCTAGGCTCAACAGTTTGCAGAATTACTATTATATTCATGCTGTTCCTCTCCAAACCGACAGCAGTGGGAAACAGCTTCAAGTTGAGCCTTACTTGATAAACAAGATTGATATTTCATTTCAGCCTGGCATTTTTCACATAAACCATCCAACTAAAGGCTGTGCTCAGCCACAGGTCAAGCGTAGCCATAGAACAGATCAGCTTGCTCATCTCACATGCACATGCAGCTTACAATGAATGTGCTAACTCAGCAAGACGTAATACACAGATGCCAAAATTGTCAAACAGGATTATTATTGCCACCTTGCTGTATATAGGCAACACAAAACTAAGCTATGTAGCTTGATATGTCTACATTTTGTCTAATGACTGCTTCAAGCATCTTATATATAATACACCCACATTTACAGATGGTGATAGAGGCTTCACTGTACACGTGGCCTTTGAACGTTTTGAAACTAGCATCTATTTATGTCATATCTTATGCACGCGTAGGAAAAAGAAACAAGACGATGGTCTACTGGAAGAAGACGCATGCAGCGATGTCATTGAACAATCCTCGGACGACCAAGAAGAAGGTGTGGCTAGTGATCAACAGATGGAAACACACTTTGTGGACGACGCCTCAGATGAGAGCTACGGTGATGTCGACTTGGGGACACTCGGTCGAAGGCCCTTTGCCCAGAGGGATGATGCCAGTGTCATCCAGCGATCCACTGCCCTCGAGGTGATAGTCGAGAGCCCAGAACCCCACCCTATAGACTCTCCTGGCTGTGAACCGAAACCTAAGAGCAGATCTGATCAAGAATCTCCAGTCAGCCAAACCGACAGTGGGCTGAGCTTGCGGCTCAGTAGCAGGAGTGACGGTGATACAGTCGATAGTGCTAACTCTTCCGTAGTAAATACGGCCTCTAGTAACGATGGCTTCAAGTTAGTTGCTGGTTTGAGATTTAGTTCTGATTTCGGTGGTCCTCAGCCGGCCGGTGGTCAGGTTGAGGAAGTTGATTTAGGAGAGCTAAGACCTAGCCAGTTGGAGGAAAGAGAGAGCTTCTTGGATGGAGAAAAATATTCCGCCCAACCCAGTATCAAGAAGGCCACCACTGGTCAAAAGACTCCTCTGAGAAAACAGCGAAAGAGATCCTTTCTGATACCGTTCTTCAACCGACGGGATAGCTTTACACCCTCCTTTGTGAAACCCTCTCTGTCTGCCCTGAGAGAGAAGTTTAAACGACGAGGGAGGGAGGGAGAGAGCCCGGTCTGTAGTGATGCATCCTCTGAGCAGGAGGAGATTGAGATGGAGGGAGACACAGCAGCTGCCGGAGAGAGTGAAGAGGAAAGATTATTGGAAGACCGCGATCGTGAGGCGGAGTCAAAGTCTTCATGGTTTAGGTGGAAGTTGAAACGATTTAAGAAGTCGGTGAAGATGGCTCTACGCGACTTGAAGCTGTTTCTGTGGTATGTTTTTAGATACACCATATAGTGATGTGTATAGGTCATGTAGCAAATAAGAGTGTAGAGACCAAACTAATACCATGGCAATACGTATTAAGGCGGCTGATTCTGTAATTCAGTGGTCTAGGAGAAGACCTTACTGTAATTTTTGAAGGAGAATTTTTAAGTAGCTTGTACAGAAATATGTGTAGGGAGTGTAGGGACCAAACTAATACCAATACGTATTGAGGCGGCTGATTCAGTGGTCTAGGAGAAGACCTTGCTGTAATTTTCTGAAGGAGAATTTTTAAGTAGCTGATACTAAAGTACAGTAACATACAGCAAGAATAAAATCCACACAAAGTGCACATGCAGACATGATATTGTGCAATAACAGTGGGTACCCATGCGGTAGCTCAGTGGCTATGTCATTCTTCCTTCCTCTTTTGAACCTCTTACTCGTGCATCCTTCAGCGACCGAGCAACCTTACTGGCTCTTCTTACCTACTGTACTTTCTCCTTTGCGGTTATTGGCTATGAGGAGGTGTACTCACTCTGGGCAGCTACCTCCCCTTCTCTTGGTGAGTCTATAGCCTGAGGCCATTGTAGTTACTTTGTTGTCAGTTTCGATGTACATTTGCACATAATGTTTGAATGTCAGAATAAGGTGGCAGAACTCATACCTAACGTTCTACCTTTCATTGCACATACAATATAAGAATTAAAGGCTTGAACCCTAAGAGCCTCGGCCTTATTGTTCATATACACAATGTAGTGTCTTAAGGCACTCAACTTCTTTATTTGAGGAATATACACCACTCAGTAGTCATTATTTGAGGAATCAGCAGTGTCCTTATTATTTGAGGAATCAGTAATGTCCTTATTATTTGAGGAATCAGCAGTGTCCTTATTATTTGAGGAATCAGTAATGTCCTTATTATTTGAGGAATCAGCAGTGTCCTTATTATGTGAGGAATCAGTAGTGTCCTTATTATTTGAGGAATCAGTAATGTCCTTATTAATTGAGGACTATAAAACACTCAGTAGTGTTCTTATTAATATACACCACTCAGTAGGGTCCTTATTATTCAAGAAATATAATCACTGTATGTTCTAGCTAATGTTTATGCACTGTACATGATCTTGCGTTCCTTAATTTTTTAAAAAACATCAAAGTAGCGATGATAATCCTGTTCTAGCAAGTAATGGCTGCTAACTGGAGATGCACTACAAAATTACTGAGTCAGCACTTTTGATATAACAAGATAAATAGCATCTAGTATACACCTACATTCAGTTTGACTTGAGCTGCTATGCATAGCCTCAGATAACATCCCTGTAAAAATGTACCTGTGGATATGAAATTACCAATCTTGTTTGACAGTATAATGCCCCAGGTGCTGTCTCCCACCCTCCACCATCCCCCCACCCCCCCTGAACCTCCCCTCCCTCCATCCCCTGCAGGTGGACTGGGATTCACTCTTCATGAGATTGGAACATCTTTGGCTGTTGTGGGTGTGGTTTTACTGCCTTTTATGTTGTTCCTGTACCCAGTGGTGAGTTGTACATATTTTTGTTTGATCCCTTCAGAGTGTGTGTACTGGTAGTATACACTCGTATTGTAGTATACTGATAGTATACTAAACCACTTAAGATATTTTCTTTGTTACACACACAACTTTACCTGTCCCACAATCAAGCGAGGAATGCCATGAACATCAGCTTCGTGATTTATGGCTACATTTGTTGCAGTAAATTAGACATCTGCTCCTCTATCCGCTGTTTAAGCTTACTATACATGTAGGATGTCTAAAGACGACTAACAGAGCACACCTTGGCCTCTTCGATCCACAATGGATCCGTAAACAACTTGCATGTTTAGAGAGTTTTCATTTGGAATGTCATGGGACATAATCATCGACTCCACCCATTATGTAACCACACCCAACCCATGTAACCACACCCTCAAACTGAGATTTAGTAGATCATGAATCTAGTTGCAAATTCATGAAGTAAGACGTATAGAAATTTGTGTTACAGTATCACTCGTTGGCATTCCTTCCTCTTCTCTGCAGATGGAAAGGTACTTTGGATCCATTAAGTCATTTCAACTATGCACGACTGTCCTGCTGTTTGTGGTCATCATGGTACCAAACATCCATTACCTAGGACTGTAAGCTGCTGCATCTACAGTCGTCTGGACCTTTTGCTTTTCCTTGGTGTTGGAAGGGCAGTAGTAGTATTATGACAAATCACTCCTTGTCCACCATAGGAATGTCTTGTTGTGGGGAGTTCTTTGTGTATCACAGCTCATTCTTAGGGTCTGCATTGGTGTGTGCTTCGGAGCAACCACTCTCTTGGTCAACAATTCGGTCACAGCCGACAAGCTGGGAGCCGTAAACGGCTTTGCAGTATCTCTCACAGCCTTCTTCAGGTAAATTACATGCTTGGCTACTGCAGAATACATACGTAGTATGATATATACAGTATAGTCATGAGCCTATAACCCAAAGGGAAGGAGCGTTGCACTAGTGATTCCACCTATTGTCAAATGGCACCTACAAGAAAACTCCATATATGGAATGCCTAGCAGTTATGCATACCTGGTTTACTACTAGACTAGTGCTAAGTAAATTATAGCGCTTACATAGCACTTACCATACAAGGAGTTTTGGGCAAGCGCTATTTGACAACAGGTGGAATCAGTATACATAACACTCCTTCCCTTTGGGTTATGGGCTCCTGGTATAGTAGTTAATGTTTTCTCCCATTGCCACAGGACTGTTGCCCCTGTTTTCTCTGGAGGTATCTACTCAGCCTCTCTGTCGAAGACCACCAGAGCCATTGGCTTTCCACTGGACTATCACCTCATCTTTGTTTTATTTAGTGTTGTGTTCCTCTCCAGTGCCCTCATGGCAGCCTGCCTGCCTGAGAAGGTCAACAGACAAAAAATCAAGGATTGATAGTCCTCATTTTGAATTTATTCGAGTCACTGAAATTGCACTGGCATGATAGGAATGTTTATTTATTCGAATTTCAGAGTGAGTTACAGAGTATGGATCATCACTCTTTATATTTTATCTTTTACATAATCGACCTGTGTTTTATCATAATTGTAGAAGTAAAGTTTATTGTAGGGTTGTAAGAGTGACTGCATTGAACGTAATATAGGAATAGGACTCAAACTTATACTAGAAAATTATAAAGAGCAGTATGAATACATCGATCAGAGGGCACATCTGAAGCTTCAGATGTGCTGTGCCCTCTGATTCATTAGGTCACTTCAATTCAAACAGTTATGTGCTGGGTATGGTTTTCATACCATACTGGCACAGGACTAGCTCATGGTGTGATCTTCAAATTTCAAGTTTTTGAGGTCATATTTACGCCATTTAATTAATGTCCAATTTACTTCAAATTTTAAAGATGACATTTCTGTGTGATAAACATTACATGCAAGGAATTATTGTTGCCATGGTGTGATCTTCAAATTTCAGTTTTTGCAGTGTGCATACATGTAGCATGCAGGTTGGTGTCCCAAACACTACTAGCTAGTTGTTTAGCACGTGCACTAGGCATACATGGTAAGGCTGCTTCTACGCGTCTCATGTGCTCCTGATATAATTATACAAGCTACTTCAGTGTTTGTATATAGTGTAGTCTGCTGCAGTCACTGCTGGTTGACAGTGCATATGGCTCGTTCCCAGGCTCCACTGCCCAGCGTTGGAACGAGGCTACATATGGCTGTGTTGTTGAATTATTTGCTGAAAGCAGTCACTCTAGGCTTGTGTATTAATTAAATACGTATATACAGTAGTATATTATGCTAGTGTTTCCCTGAAGTGTTGTGACACCTGAAATATGTAATGCATACTTATTATGATTTCTATTGCTACTTGTGCATGTGAAATATGGGTCAGTGACTATACTTGTAGCGGAAGTGGTATACATGCCATACCAGATCAGTAATGAATTATAATTATTGTTATTGGAGTTTGTTATCTTAATATTTTCAATTATCAGACACAGCTCATATCTAATGCATACTAAGCTCGTGTAGCCCTGTGAATAGACCACATAAGCATTTTTGCTGCCATGGCAACAATAATTCCTTGCATGTAATGTTTATCACACAGAAATGTCATCTTTCAAATTTGAAGTAAATTGGACATTAAAAATTATTGGAATAGATATGACCTCACAAACTTATACACATTTGATATGGGCCCATATGAGGGATTTGCACTGGAGGGGCCTCCAGACAAAATCCCTTAAGTATGTAATATGCTAGCTAGCTGTTTTCACGTCCAGTAGCACCCTGCACGTCACAATGATACATAAATCGAATGCCAATCATTATCAGCAATGAAAAGGTTTGTAAATTCCAGATGGCCAGGAGTGTACCATCCAGTGTGTTGGAATGCATGTGATGTTGTGATGCAAGGAATTAGGACCACATGCATGGTTTTGGCCTATATGTCGATCGTTAACATAACCCACGTGTGTATCCAATTTCATGCAGTTGTAACTTAACTTGTAGCTAACAGTTATCTTTTGCTCATGTAATGACTATAGATCCCGGCCCTTTGCTGACAGCAAAATCTGGGCCTGCAGCTGCATGGCTTACTAATGAAGTACCCTGTGACCCTGACCTTCAGCTATACCTGATTTTGGTAGACTTAGGCCTAGGTCATGAGGCTAAACTGTGAAGCTATATAGGTGAACCTACATGTACAATTGATCCTTTCAGCTTCCCAAGACAGTTACCCTGGTCTTTGTTCACAAAATGATTGGAATCCCTGCATTGCATTGGCAGTTTTTTCAGCACTGAAACCTTACTGTAAGGCCAATGGGTAGCTAGTATTATATATTCTGAGGACTGTCATGAGTGTAAACACGCTTTGCTTCTCACCCTGAGTGGATTGGTTTCTGCAACATCTGCTAGTTTGAATCATACATAATAGGACGGACGGCCTTCTACTCTACTATCTATGCTTGAATAGTTGATACTCTGACAGTGAAATCTCCATCTAGCACGAATTATTCCTGATACTGCCATGGATATGAAAACATGCTTGTAGTGACGATAGAATCCATAATTCCTCATAAGGAAATCGACGTTAGGGGAAATTATTGTGTGCCGCTTCCTGGCTTAGCGCATGTATGACATACTCTAGATTGTTGTCATACTTGGGTATATAATTACGCGGGCAGTTATTTAATTGCTATTATTTATACATCCTTCGCCTTATAGACTATTAGTTCAGAGTCAGAGAACAGTTGTGAGATAGGTACGGTCAGGAGTTGAATTTTAGTAGTGCAAGCAAAGGCAACAACACAGTAGCACGGAGTTGTATGCTGCAATTAATAAAGCCTTGGGAGAAAGAAGCCAACATGTCTATTTCAGAGCGCCCAAAGCGGATCAACAGCCTAAAAAAATCCAACAGCTTCAAGATAAAGCGGATGGGCAACATCATCGTCTGCGAGAGCTGCGGGCAGGGCCACGAGCCGGGCAAGAACCATCTCTATGACTACCCGGACAACATGGACGATGACCTTCTGTGTAGAATATGTCTCCAGCCGTTGGTGGACCCTGTCGATACATCTTGCAGCCATACGTTCTGTTACAGCTGCATTAAGAGCCACTTACGTATGCAGAAGACCTGTCCGGCAGACAGACGCCCGCTCAAAGAGAAGGACATAAAACCGTCCAGTATCCTAGTCCGGAGAATCTTGGACAAGCTCACTGTAGTCTGTCCAAATAATGCCTACTGCGACCAGACGATGCCCAGATGTGCGTTAGAGGTCCACTTAAAGCACCATTGCCATGGGAGCTACATCCACTGCCCACGAGGGGATTACGGATGTGACTACATCGGACCCAGATGCCAACTGGAGGAGCACCTCTGGGGCTGCAATTATGGAAACGACGTTGATAGCAAGAGTGAGTTATTTTATTGCAGCAAGTTTTAGCAGGCTGCTCCACTTTTACATTCTGCTCTGTGTGCGAGACGTTTTCATAAGGCCTTTTGACCACACCTTCTTCATAACATATTAAGCTATTAATTAATAGCTTACTATCGACCTCCTGCACCCAATGACAGGCAGGGCGTATGTGTGTGTCCCTACTGCCGGTTCAGTAGTCTTGCCGTGCTATCGTCTTTGTTCGTGCTAGCGTGTATATAATTAAACTGCCTTTGTTTATCCATATGAACGGGTCGTGAATAATCCTCATTTGTAGATTCATTGCTGCTAACTGCTCAACCGCTTGCTTCTGTGCTGCTGATGGGATTTCGTTTTGTCTATCTCCCTAAATGCCCGTGAGCTTTTATTTAAATAAAGACATTTGCAGGGGGCGAGGCCGTACCAAAGGTTTGAGACACACGTCACATTCTACTCTTGTGTTTTTGGTCAAGCTTTCTTTAGTCATTAGTAACCTCGTACCCAGGCCTTCCACGCCCAGATTTTATCTCGCAGCCGTAGAGAAAAATCGGGAGTCGTACCCAGGCCTTCCACGCCCAGATTTTATCTCGCAGCCGTGGAGAAAAATCGGGAGTCGTATTAGTTCATGCATACTTGAGGGCTTGTTCATTAAGTATTTGATGTTTCATACATTAGCTGGAATACTGGGTGTAGTTAGCTTCCAGAACATTTCCCTAGCCCTATTGCTAACACTCTAAGGTCCTTTAAGGTATTAGGATAGCTTCGTTCCCAGTCTCTCTGTTCCAGTTTTTACATTGCTTGCAGTACAAAATGCAACGTAAATGCTGGAGTGAAGAGACCGGGAACAAGGGTAGTAAGGTCCTATCTTCGTTAGGGTCCATCTCACATAGGGATCCACCTCAGCCTCAGGTAATGGCCCGCTTCAGTTAGGGGCCCACTACAGGTAAAGTAGCGACATGAAGAGTCAGAGTTCATTTCTGTTAAGGAATCGGTCAATGAGTACTTGCCAGAGGAATTATAAACGAAGCCGTAGGACCTTGAAAATAGAAGTCTGCCTGCGTAGAATTACTTTCTTGGGTGTAACTGTGTGTGTACAGGTGTTGCAGGAAGTCTCTGAAGGAAATTTTTAAATGCCCATGCCACCCAGTTTCTTATTTATTTTGTTTCTTGCTTGTGAGGTCCTTGCTACAAACTTTGGCCACCACTGTCTATTTGTTTCAGCTATGTGCAAATATCCGCCCATATTTCTCACCCAGTTTTTTCTTCATTTGTTGCTTCTTGCATGTGGGGTCCTAGTTACAAATTCCCTGTAGTTTTGGCTACAGCAGTCTGTTTGTTTCAGCTATGTGCAAATATCCGCCCATATTTCTCACCCAGCTTTTTCTTCGTTTGTTGCTTCTTGCTTGTGGGGTCCTAGTTACAAATTCCTTCTAGTTTTGGCTACAACAGTCTGTTTGTTTCAACTGTAAGTGCTTGTGCAAAATGCGGCCCACCCATTTTTTCCCATACAATTGCAGTTTTTCATTTGTTTATTATTTTTCTTCATGTATGTGAGGTAGAAGTTGAGTTTTGGCTACAGCAACCTGTAGCTATGTAGGTTATTGTAATCAAACACAAAATGTCCACCCATTTTTTCCCATCCTCTTCCACTCTGCAAGTGTGTGAGTTTTGGCTACAGCCAACCTGTTTTTTCCTATTGCTCTGTAGGTATTACGTACCCACCCCATTTTACTTTGTTTTTCCTCACTCGGAGTGAGGTCCCTACCAGAACTCCACCCCCATCCCTTGACTACCTGACAAATGCATCAATTTTTTTTGGTACGGGACTCTTCCCAGCCTCATTCCCTGTCTCTCCGCTCCGACTTTTACGTATGTTACTTGCTGGAGCGGGGAGCCCGGGAATATAGCCGAGGTCTCCGTACTGAACTTGTTGATCCGTCCATCCATCCATCCCATGGGTGCCTATAGCTATGCTACCCATCTTCATCCCGCCTGCAGTGTATTCCCAAGAGCCCCGAGAGCTGGGCTCCGTGCTCTGTTTTGCTGTGTCTAGCTGTTAATGTCCTGCGTTTTGCACTGGGTGTGGTCTACACTGTATGCTATGTAAGCAATGTGTGTTGCATGCGTGGTTCGGGACTGTTGACACTTGGTGCGGATTTCAAAGTATGCCTTCTCTTGTTGTGTCTTGACTGGCAAACTCTGGGTTGTCGTGGGAGCAGAGCCTTTATCCAATTGAGGCACGCCAACGAGGGTTAATAACTGGCAGCGACTAAAAGTTATTTGTAAATTGTTTGTAGACATTGCGTGCCTAGTCATCTTTTGCTGCTTTGTGAAGCATTCGTAGTATGTTTGTGTTACTGGTGGACTTCATTTGTCAGTTGTGTTTCAACGAAAACCTGAGTGATTGCCATCTTGGTTGTTTGTGAGTAATTGAATTAAGCCAAATGTATGAGAAATTATTTCAAGAGCATGCGAAATTACTCCAAGAATGCATCCAAAAATGTGACACTTCTACAACCGTGCAATGAAACTTGCAATCGGATAACTTCCTGCACCTGTGCACTTATGCAAGACTCCCCCTGCGCACACCGACCAGCTTATGCAAGACCCCCCCTGCGCATACCGACCTACACTACACTTCTAGCAACTTAAGAGGATTCATTTCAAGGGAGTATGGAGGAATTCCCGTACAGTTACCCAACACCTGTGAATTCAGAGATATAGCTATTCAGAAGGTTAATTATGACAGTACAGTATGCTGTTCACGTCACCGAAGACCTGTAGCATGATAGGGTGTGCTTGTCTGGTTCAAGGAAAGTGTAGGATTTTCGTCGGCATGCCAATGTTATAAACCATCTGCCGGCTCATTGCCGAGGGTCACATTATTCAGTCCTGGCTTGGGGAGCCGAGACATGTGGGATTGGACGCAGTTGGTGTCACCTTGTAGACGATATCTGGTGTAGTATAGGAAGATCTTTGTCGAAGTAGAGGTCCAGCTTAGACCAATAACAGTAGTACTGCGGCACTAATTTGCTCCTCTGCAGCGAAAACAATTTCCCTGCTGTTAGCCTACACAGTGCGTGTATCATTAGCTGAACAGCTGGCGTGGCAGTTTTCGGAAGTCTTTTAATAGAAAATTACCGTATTATGCGCCCAACGACTTCAAGATTGTGTCTCCATTGAGGCATTTCAAAACCTCCGTCTCTCGGGGGGCTCTAGCGATAAGCATGCAGCAGACGGTCGCTGCTGCTAGAGACGGCCAATTCCAGCTCAGACGAAGAGACTAAACCGGATGCTCTGGTATGTGCAAACAGTTGCTCGTTAGCGCTCAATAAAAGATAAACAAGGCTTATGGCGCTTTGCATTCAGCACATGTAATGGGATTCAGTTAATGAATATGAAGACCCAGCCTCTGGTGAGCATTCCTCTCACACAATGAATGCCCTGTGTGATGGCTGGCCATGGTTACAATCAGACCATCTCTGTAATGGGATCTCTGTAATGGTTGCCTAATACAGCAATGGTCTTTAACGGACAATGCATATACTGTAAGCTCTGGTCTATCTATGCTGTGCATTCTGCAATGGGTGCATATCATGTGACACTCTGGGTAGTGTGTGTGTGTCTGTGTGTGTGACCTTTGTATATTTCAGGTACCGTAAGCTATGCGAATCGGGTGAGCTATGCCTGATCTGCACAGTGAAGTTACTGCTTCTTAACAGGGTCAACTATGCTTTGCAATCAGCCAGCTTCTTCTCTGCACCACAACTGGTGACAGTAGCCAAGGATAATAGACTTGCAGTAAAACTTCAAATAGGTAGCACGGTAGATCATATCCCCAGCTATATGAAGTCATACAGTGGTATTGTGTTCCCCTTTGTTGCAACACAACTGCATGCCTGGGGCTAAACATGCATGTACTTGGAGGGTTTGGGCAATTACAGTGCAACAGGAGACAAAGGGACTGCCATTACATCATATAGATATCTTGTAAGCCTTTCCTGTAATGGGATTCATCGGCAAAGCAAGTTGTTATTACAACCATGAAATTATTGGATTCATCCTTAAGTTATTCTGCACTGTCCGTATGCCGTCTAGCAATGGCCCACCATCCCACAAGGTGAAGTATGCAACGAGTGGGATGTTGGCCAATGCTGCGGTGAGATAATTAATTGAGCGTTGTTGCGAAAGGCATGGATTGTTGAAGTGTTAACCTTGAGAGTGCATGCACTGTAACATGTAAGAGTGTACTCAGATGGTAGGGAGGTGTATACGGCGGGTGTGAGAATAACTTGCTGCGCTGTTGGTCAGACTGAAGACCATGCTCTGTGCTCCTACTAAAAATGCTATATCTTTAGTCACACATAGTTACCACATTAACTCCCCTCCATTTCCCATCCCATCCCATCCCACCCTCCCCTCCCCTCCCCTCCCCTCCCCTCCCCTCCCCTCCCCTCCCCTCCCCTCCCCTCCCCTCCCCTCCCCTCCCCTCCCCTCCCCTCCCCTCCCCTCCCCTCCCCTCCCCTCCCCTCCTGCAGAGATTCTCAGCTTGTGCATTCCTCAGTATAAGCTCACTCCTGAAAAATAAGCCCACCACTAAACATAAGCCCACCCCTGAATATAAGCCCACCCCTGAATATAAGCCCGCCTCTATGTGCTTTATAAGTTACAGTGCCACCCAAGACTTCGTAATATCTGTTTCCCACTGAACTTGCTAATACGATCGGTGCCCTGTGAAATTAATCTTCTTAGTAATGAAACTACAGCTCCCAGTAGTAATCTTCATGCGGTGTGTGGGCTCTACACCTCGGTTACTGCTCAAAGGTGGGGGCCTCTTGTAACGGGGTTATTGCCTTACAGTTCGCTGGTGGGCTATAGGCAATGTTCCGGGATGAGCTTACACCAAGGTGAACTTACCCTCAAGGGGGGGGCAGCCCAGGGGTGGGCTTATATGTGAGAAATTAACATACAATAGGGCAAGGTGTATCCAGGTGTGCAGTGGTCCTCAAATTTCCGCTTCTTTTGCTGTGGCTGAACACATAACTCAGCATTTCCAGCTTCCTGGATACTTCAATGGATGAATAGAATTTTCAAGAGTTAATGATGGGACCTCTGACATGATATGGCTGCAGAAATTGGCACCCTGCGACTTTTTTTGGTGCACATGCTGTCAGTGACATCAGCTGTTTGCTCCTAGCTATGTACCACCAGGGATTCACCAGGATATGCCCTTTGTACCTCTGATGTGATGTCACTTCATGGAGGAAATGTGCATGTAGACTTGTTGCTCTAAGCCGGCAATTTGTACCTCAGTTTCATCAGGAAAAGTACCTTATGAAGCGCCAGCGTCCTGGGTGGAAGGAATTTCCTCCAGTCTAGTGGGCTGCACCTGGGGGACCAGCTTAGCTAGCAATGTACTTCGAATGTCAGTTAACAAAGCAGCGCTGCCTACTTTTCCTGAGCGACTTTACCAGACTTGGGTTTTTGGCTAAATTAGGATCTTTGCTAGAGGTGGGCTCTTGTGACGAGTGGGCTGACTCTCATGAATGTTGGCTCTCACATAATTGGAGGTATTATCCCCCCACTTGTACACGTGTGAGTATTTCTGGTAACAATTTAAGCAAAGGCCACCCAACAATCGCATTGCTCAAATTCTACGCATAGTAGGACTGTGTGCTACGACAACCGCAAGGTGGAGATTATGGAGGAGGGAACCCACCTGAGATTAATTCTTGTTCGGTTTGGCTAGTAGTTCACGGGTATGTAGGGGGAAAATTTGGCTGACCTAATTCTCACATGTGGAGGAAGTAATGCTATCATAATGAGGGTATTGGCCACCTGGAATGATGTCACACGCCTAGCTTGCTCGTGAGGCGCCTCCCACTTGAAGTTTTGTCTTGCAGTCACAGTACTGAGGCACGGGTGATCATTTACGGCAAAGATCGTAGTCCGTTTGTAATATCTCCAAAGGGTGTGGTATGCCAGGATTGTCAACGATAGTACAAATATGCTCTTGTGCTGCAAGACATCCCGTCTGCAGGCAAAGGGCTAACTTTTATGTGGCGAGACACCTCCCAATAACTTGCGTCCATCCCACTCCTGGCTGGGTGTGTCATCGCTCCACTGGTATGCCGCACTGCTGTCAGCAGATGGGGTGAAATCGTAGCTCAGTTAAAAACCTTGCCTTATAGGGAAAGGTTTGTACACAATTTGGATTGTCTATTTTTATACCCTTTTGCTCTATTTGTGCACCTGTTACTTTTGAAACTCTTCTGAACTATGACACTCTTAGCTACTGTAATGGAAATTCGTGAAATGTTTGACTCGCCTCGTATAATTATACCATTTGCAGTCATTTGTAAATCACTTTGGCTACAGCAAGCTGTAATTTTAGCCATCTGTACAGCTTTTGATGTTTACAGCTATACTTCCGAGGCTTCGAGTCTCTCCATGCTGGCGGTAGCCACAGGTGGCATGTCCGCCCCATGCATCCCAGAAGAGACCCCACTTGCATTAACAGAATCTTACAAGTTCTTGGCGGTGAGAAGACTCGCAAGGCTGGCGTCAAGTAATACTCTAGTGATTAAATAAATTACCTGTAACAAAGAAAAGTAACCCTTGCAGATGGTTGCTTGGCAAGGCGAAGTTAATTACATGGCCATGGGGTGCTTTTTTTTGCTGATCCAGGCAGTGGCTGATCGTTTGTGCAATTACCCAGCTAAGTGCCACTGCAGGTGTTGCATACATCCCTGCTTTTGAGTTACTAAAATTGGATATCTCCATACATGGTGCTCTAACAACTTATGTTTTTTGGGGGGGTAGACACCTTTGGCTGGGCGCTAGGTCAATACACTGTTGCCGCTTGGAGTCAAATTAAATTTGGTGTTCTGTGGCTTTGTTTGTCAGCATAGGCTATGCTGCCATGGTGATGTGTAGTTGTATAGGCAGCGATAAGCTTTCATGTTCACCCTGTAAACAGTTGCTATCAACTACTACCATCTTTACCCTGACAACCAGCCCACAATATACGTAGTAGCCATGGTTCCCATGAATTTCCAACCACTTTTGCGTCCACTTATGTGTCAATGAATAGTCAAGTGTTGGGTGAGAGCCATGTATGTATTGTTACTATTGTACGTGAATTCATAGCACTGTATCTTGGAATAAGCCCCCAGTAGATCTACCCTTACAACAAGGATTCAGACTTGACTTGGTCCCATGGAAACCCCACATTCTGGAGCAGCTAGAGTTACAAAAATAGAGTCTAGTTTGTGCCCATTTTATAAATTGAAACTCTGGAGCAGGTACATATGTAGTGGTTGTATTGGGGGTGAGCCACATGTGTACAGTGTGAATTCATAGTACTGCATCCTAATTGGAGCAGCTAGGTACTGGTTGTGTTTGCTGTTACTACATGCATTGTTCTTGTCTTTGTTTGGTCAGTCCCAAATCTGCTGGTAAGTGTTGTACCTATAGCCATCTCCTTGTGTACAAAACAATCTCAATAGAACCACGTGTGTGTTTTGGCCTTCTGGCTCTCGTTGGGTCACTATCCGAGAGCAGATCAAAGCAGTATAGTCTTTTCAGGGGCCTGCAAGGAGTGTTGGAAAACCATTCGGTACTGTTGTGACATCTGTTGGCAAAATGAATCTTAGACGAAGCTCTGTTAATAATAATTATGGCCTTCTTGTGAATGGTTTGCAGCTACAAACTCAAGACTTAATACGCTATAATTGACTACTTGTGGTGCACATACATGACCCACGAGCCTTACAATTCAAGGATTTCAAGATGGGCTCGTACAAGAAAACCCTAATTCATAAGTATTACATCAGAGAGTCATTAAAATGATAGCGGTGGATGAAATCCTCTCTGGCCTTAATTAGACTGTAGACCAAGTATCTGAGTGGTATGCACTGGACTTGTCCAGCTAATTGGCCCTTGGCTTCTCTGGGGGTAGCTAATTGCTATTTTTGTGGTATCTATGATTTGACTATCAGTGGTTTCCCCCCCAGTACACACCCTGGCTGCTTTTGTTACTTTATGAAAGCAAATTGAAGTAATCCCCTGAGAAAGTCCCTTGTATTAGGTCCACTAATTAGTTGTTAGTTTATGCTGCCCACAAAGTACAAGTGTGTCCAGTATAATCTATACCTTTTATGGGTACACTAGCTCACTGTTAGTGAGGGTGACTAAGGTTATACTCAGCTGGGTGGCCTTACACATGTGTGTGTGGGTGTGTGAGAGAGGGAGGGAGGGAGGGAGGGAATGTGAGGGAAGAGGAGGGAGGGGGAGAGAAGGAGAAGGTATAAGCACACTTGGAGTAGTGTATTAAGCACATCTTGAGTACAACCCGATTTCCAATTAATATCTATGAGCAGAATATGAGTACAAGTCCACTCTTCACACACACACACACACACACACACACACACACACACAGCTGGCATGAGATTATCCATTGTGGAGGGACAAGTAGCGACGATTGAGATCCCAAAAGGAATGTGTGACCTAGGACTCAGCGTGTCGTGGTGCGAGGACTTGGTAAGACAATCACCAAATGTTACTGACCCCCCTATACTCTGCAGTCAGCATACTGTGTGATGTAAACCCACAGAACAGGGGCTATGTGTATGTAGTGGCTTATTATCAGAAGTAATGGACTGAAAGAGAAAGAAAAATACTGGAAAGAAATCTGGAATGATTATTTTCCCAAATTAGTTTTTCTCTTAAATTATGGACTTACTCTCCACGTGCTGTTTTCATTTTAGAAGTACTAATTAGCCATCCAGGCACTGCTGAATGATTAATTGTGGTTCTCATTCAGTACCCCCCCCCCCTCAAAACGCTCTGTAGTTGGACCATAGTCTGCAGTCTTCCATTTAATGGCTCCCTGTAGCTGTTTGTCCACCTGAAAACAGACCAAATGGCTAGGAAAGCATCGCTGTGCCCACTATCTACAAGTGTGTGCGCTCTTCCTAGTGCAGAAATCCCACTTCTCTTTGAAGATAACCCCAGGTATACATGGCTACATGCATGTATACATGTCTATGTCCTAGCAGTAGGCAGTGCTGTCACTGGCCCTGTGTACATACATCTGTAGCAGTGTCTGCTATCTTTGAATAGGTGTACTTACAGTTTACAGCCATAACTCTGCAAGAATGTGGTATGTTATTAAGCCAGCTTCATGTACCTTGGCCTGTAAACTTCCACTGTGCAAGTAAACTAGAATTGCATGGTAGTAATTCTTTTCCATACGTGATAAGTGCAGAGGAACAGACAGTCAAACAGTCAGACAGACAGACATTAGCAACCAGCCTCATGTCTGTGTCCTCAGCCTGTGGGCCCTTGCCGGCTTATTCATCTCTTTCTCAGAACCATTAAGCGATAAAAGCTTTGGAGATGAAATGCAGCGATCGTAATTTGCAAGCTTTGATCCTGGCTGAGTTTTTTTTGCAGTGCAAACATCCGCACTCCGCAGCCCACCTGGCCCTCAAAGAGAGCTTCAAAATCTCCTTATTTGCTTGTGTTATTGTTCCCTGAGGCCTGGGAACTGAGCCAGTGTGTGCCATCTCAGGCCAAACAGTGGTCACGTAGTCTTCCCCATACCTAATAACCACTTATTGCTTTAGCTTTGTGGGGACTTGTAATGGAATTGTGATGTCATACATGTATATAATTGTGCAATATTGCAGGATGGAATTGATTTTAATTTCAAATTTAGAATCTGTGAATTGGGAATTGAATAGAAACTTTTAATATTCCTATTGCCCAGAAGTGAAAGGGTATGACCAGTGCACTTTGGTGGCTGGATCTCATTTTGGCTTTCCATCTTCACCTCTAGTTTAGGGCAGTGGGTGTAACTTGTTCTGTTTATACCTAACACTTCGTTAGCACTTTGTAAATCTGCCAGAAGGGGCATAGGGTGGATTCTATGTACATTCTGGTAGCCTAGCTACCTTCCTGTCCACCATAGGCCCAGGTGTAAGTGCAGTGTTGTGAGGCACTTTATTAAAATTATAAATCGCCAGAAGGGGCATAGGGTGGATTCTATGTACATTCTGGTAGCTTAGCTGCCTTCCTGTCCACCATATGCCCAGGTGTAAGTGCAGCAGTGTTGTGAGGCCACAGTTTAGGAAGTACTTAATTGGTCCTGACCAGTCAAAATAGCACAGCTGCCTATTAGCCACCCCACCCTTTGGGTTGTAGCCACACACTTGCAGCTGTTAGCCGTTTTGGGGAATATCCCAGCACATGTGCAAATTGGAAAATGTAATAAAGAAATTTGAAGAAAAAAAATCGGATCCCAGTTTGGTATTGAATCCAGGACCTTCTGGTTGTCATATGCTCTTACCTGCTGAGCTACTGGAGCTCTTGGGCAGAGGTGCACGCTTTATAATGAGCTTCTAAGCCTGCTAATAGCACTTACTGTTAGGATCTAGCCAATTCCAACTGTAATTATTCTCTTGAGATGTAGTTCATCATCCTTCAGTGTAATTAAGCGAGCTACACCCAAACTTAACATTTATCAGCCTACCATGGTAGTAAAACCAGTGAGCACAGAACCAAAAACGGTCACATATGCAAATTTATTCAGATGGGGAAAAAAAATAGTGTGCACAGGAGCAAGTGTACATGTGTTGTGTAGCAACCCCCTCCCCCTGAGGTATTCTGTCTCCACAGACCTGGCTTCAGTGGTGTTTTTTTTTGCATAGTAAACAAAAGCCACCCACCCCCCTCTGGTGCCAGCCGGGGATGGAACCCTGCAGGCACAGCAGATGGGGAAACTTTGAAAAGTGAAGCACACCAGGCTTCAGCCTTTTAGCTGTGGTTGCCAGGGAGGCTGAATTTGGTCATAGAGAGTGCAGAGTTGGCAGTAGTACAGCTGTCAGCCATAAGGTGGTAGGTAGGTGGAAGACATACCTTAACATCTGGAGACTCATGTCTTCTCCCCAGAGGTTTCCCTCCCTCCCACCACCTCTTCCCTGTAGCCCCTATATGCACTACGAGGAGATGTCATTAACATTCTTTCTCCTACACAGTGTTACATTTGATGTTACCGTAGGACCGGTTTTAATTGCGAGGTTCTAATAATTGCGAATTGCGAACGCATTGCCAGGTCGCAAAATTAAAAAACGCAATGAATAAACTATTATGCGCATTCATCCTGTAGCTGTGTAAACAATGGGCTGTCCTATCGCAATTATTACAAACGCAGTTTCCTTTCAAAACCAGGAAACGCAATCTATTTACTACGCATTTAAAACCAGTTCTAGGGTATACAAGAATGCCCATACGAGTTAGCAGTGCAGAAGAGAATATATGCTGCACAATTCATACATTGTAGTCATTAGTTGTGTACACCCCTATCACCAATACACTTATCTCATGTTCTCTCACTCTCTCATACACACACACACACACACACACACACACAGGGTGGGCTAATAATCGATGATATCTTCCCGGAAGGCAATGCATACCGAGATGCCCGTCTCTGTATTGGAGACAGAATTATCGAGATTGACGACCAAGACTTCACCCAGAAGACCCTGGCACAAGCCTTACTAGCGCTCAGTGCGACCACACCTCTCATGAGCCTAAAAGTGATTAGAGAACCCGCAGACGAGGGTAAGCATGGCTAGGAAATTCTCTAGCGAGCTGTAGGAATGAATTTGTTTGTTGTGGCATTAGTTTATGTGTGATAAATTCCATTCCATATTTAAATCACATGAATTTATGGGGCTGTAATATTCTAGTGAGTTGTATGGATTTGTGAAATTTATTGCACATAATTTTTTATCCCTATTTTAGCCGAGACTGAGCTGGTAGAGCTGGTGAGAACAGAAGGCAAGCCCCTTGGCATCCAGATCAGAACATCAAGGTATGGGTCTTAAAGTGTATACTGAGTATAAGCCCATCCCACGTTATGATATGACATACATACATACATACATACATACATGTACATGTATGTAACTGTGCACACCCATATGCATACTGGTACATGTATGTAATAAATCACTGTCTGCCATCACTTTCTTACGGTTCCCTCTCTTCTACAAGAGGGGGCATTATTTATGGCTGTAAGAAAGTGACTGTTGCCTTAATACAGTCAAAATGACCTCATATTGCTTCCAATAACTCACTAAATGTGCTGTCTGGGAAACGTTATTGGTACGCAAGTCAATAATTACTGAATTGATCGGTCTAAATGACTGGTATTTGTAGCATCTGTTGTGACAAAGCGCAGTAACGTTAGGAACTCCATTTGTACAGAAATCTGCCTTCTTTGCCTTCGTCAATCTAATCACCATTCTAATACAGCAATGCTAAACATTGTTTTGATCTTCCGCATGTCTGTGACACAAGGGACAACACTGCATTCTCTAAGTGATTTGGTTCCACACTTCATGGATTCTGTGTACATAACCAGAAATTTTGAAACTCTCCTACTAATTAGAATTTAATGTGGCACACTGATGGATTTAATTAGATAATAGCCTTGTTGCAATATGATGAGAGATGAGGCTTCCGCAGTGATCCTCAGGTGACTTAGAAAAAAGACCGTGTTGTCTAAATGATCCTTGCCTCTAAATGGTGTGTTTTATTAACTTGTGCAGGCCGTTTACCAGGTGGCAGATAGAATTACAGTTATGGCATTTGCAATATGAATGTTGCTTCGCTGCTCCCTAGCAATCAGAATATTCAGTGGGTCGGGGAGCTTATACTCAAACGTGTGTTTATCCATGGGATACTCAGGGATAATTAGGCTATAGTTTGGAGTGGGCTTGTGGTAGTGGGTTTATACTATGAGGGAGGCTTTTACGATAGATAATTATCTCTTAAGAGAGTGCAAAGCTACTGTACACTTGAAAGTGGGTTCACATCCAAGAGTAGATTACACCTCTCCCCTCCCTCCCTCCCTCCCTCCCTCCCTCCTCTAGGAGACGGTCTGGTATCTTTGTTCACTACCTGGTCCCGGGATCGAAGGCAGAAGAGTGTGGACTGATCCACCCGGGGGACAGGATACTGGAGGCCAACGGGTGTGACCTCCGGTGTAGCGATGTGGACGATGCAGCTTCGTTCATGACTGTGAGTGCAGGGTGATAAGAGATACTTCTTGCTAATTTGGAGTACTCGTGGGTAGCGTGCCTTTTGCAGCTGCCTTTTTTCTACTCTACATGGGAGTAATCAAATGCAAAATTGTTAATGCCCAGCCTTAAGTTATAGAAGCCTGAAGAAATTAAGATATGTGTTACACCATGTAAGTGTTTTAACCCCTTCCTCCCTTCTCCTCCTCTTCATCTTCCGTCCTTCCCACCCTCCTCCTTCACTCCCTCAACCCCTCCCTCCCCCACTCTCTCCCCTCCCACACCCTCCCTCCCTCCCTCCCCTCCTACACCCTCCTCTCTCACTCCCTCCCCCTCCCAACTACAGCAAGTAAAAGGATCTCTGAAGCTGCTTCTCGCCCACCACCACCACCGCTACTCTGGCTCAGACGTGTCTAGCCCGTCTAGTCGCTGCTCCATCAAGTCAGTCCAGTCCGCCCAGTCTGTCCACTCGGGCCAGTCTTGGGGTCATGTGCCTGGGCCGATCTACGACCAGATCATTGCTCCCAGTGGATTCAGAATCGGAGAGGCCAAGTGCATTGTGCTTAAAAAAGTGAGAGAACGAATTATATCGCATACTTATAGACACTACATTTGTCGGTTAGCAATAAATTGATTATCAGCCCCTAAACAGAATAGACATCTGCAGCACTAAAACAGGACTCTTAAAAAGCATTATTCGGTTTTCACAAATGATTGAATTGGCACAGTTACCTATTATATTTAGGATTCATCAATATGCTCCTATATACACTCAAGATCACAACCTCATCTCCTGTCCCAGTAAATTGTAAACGTGACTAAGGCTGAATGTATGCAAACACACTAACTAGAAAATGTGGGGGTGAACCCCTTTGGGAGCCTCTGCGATTTCCTAAACAATTTGTTAGTTACTCATTATAATTATATTGAACCAACACACGTTAGCCGGAGTGGCCAATCCTTGTGGCTAGGGAACTGGCGATAAAGTGAGAAAGGTTTATGCCAGAGGTTTATGTGATGATATTTCATCACTCTTTCGTACGTACATATCTATTGGACCACCCCTCACCTATCAAAATCGTTGTGGGAGTTATTACTCGAGTGTGGGGGGGTCACTAATGGTACACCACCTGCAGAGATACGGGATGGCTTGCCAAGCCTGTGATAATACTCTGCATTCCACGACCGAGGGCGGTTTCTGTAGGGACATCCAGTTGTCTGTGTCAAAGTAAACAGTTAGGGTGGAGTCGTGTACCTCGGTGCTTGCAGAAAAGAACCTAACCTTTGGAATTCAGTGGGGAATACTTTAAGCAACCCTCCAAGGTGTTATGTTGTATATTCAAGGTTTTATCCAATTTTTTTGCTGAGGGAAGCGATTAAATTTTAGTATGGTGAACAAAATACTTGCTAAACACACGCTCCAATGGGAGGTCGATATTTTTTTTAATTTTCCGCTCTGAGATGCGTTTGGCACCTATCCCGACACTTGTGTCGGAAACCACAGAACTTTAACTAAACTTAGATCTTAAAAGCAATTATAACATCATCAATATTCATATTCCTGGGGGGATCTCAGTGCCCCCTCCCCACCCAACGTCTGTATGAAACCCTGTGCCCCGTGACCTTAACCCTTTAACTAAGGAGGGAGTGTATTCATACATTGATACTATGTTCATTATGAAGTGGCTTAATCTCTATGTACCTTTTATCCACTCTACCCATATGTAGGAACCTGGTCAATCATTCGGTATGAATGTGGCTGGTGGGGTGGACTGTCACTGTGGCGACCTTCCAGTATTCGTGTCAGCTTTGAAGCCCAACAGTATTGCAGCAAGATCAGGAAAGATTCAGGTGAGGCCTTGAGGAATTATGATGATGCAATAGGATTTGTATGATGATGTAATAATGTTAGTACTTGTGCAGTGTCGTGATGTAATGATGAGGTAATCATAATTGGCAGAATGAATTACCCTTTTCCTACTCTCTCCACCCCCATAGAAAGGTGACCTCCTCCTCACAATCAACGATGTCTCTCTCATGAGCATGAGTCACGCCGAAGCAGTCCAGACTATCAAGAGCATGACGCCCACTTCTGTCGTGAAGCTGGAGATGATCCAAGGGGACGAGACAACGGACAGCGGGGGGCTATCACCCGATTGGACCAAGTGGATGGCCATGTATGCGACGGAGAGACAAAGGTGTGTGGAAGTATCTAGCTGTGCGTGGGGCTGTATTGTATAGCTACCTGTGTGCATTGTGCACGAGTTTGTTTGCAGATGTGACTGTGTGGTAGCGTAAAATTAATGCTTATGTGCAAGTGTATGTTTTAGGCATCATAATCTGGATTGGCTTATGTGGTAGCTACTCTGTTCAAGTCACAAAAACTGGTTTTATGCACTAGCAATAATTCTTCTGCATGATGATTACTTCGTTAGGACAAAAGTGGTTAATTAGTATTAATTAATAACTAACTTTAATGATAAATTTTGCTTAAACACCTCACATTTTAACTGTTAGTCTGTGACCGTGTGTGTGTGTGTGTGTGTGTGTGTGTGTGTGTTTGTGTGTGTGTGTGTGTGTGTGTGTGTGTGCAGGTGAATCTGATGTTCAGACTTCCCAAGGCTGTGCCACTGAACCTTACCCGATCTCCCTCTCCCTCCCTCCCACCTCTACAGCCCGGTGGAGTACACCGTAAGACTCCAAAGAAGTGGCAAAGAGAGTCTCGGCTTCAGCATTGTGGGAGGGGCCAACTCAGCTCGTGGCAACGCCCCCGTATACATCAGGAGTATTGCGTCAAGGAGTATAGCAGCCGAAGACGGTAGACTGAACTGCGGAGACAAGATTCTGAAAATTAATGGTCACATTATTTCCTGTTTATCACAGAATGAAGTTGTTAAATTTATTAAAAACACTACCGGTGACATCACACTGACAGTAATCCCTGGTGACAGTCGCGTGTAAATGTCTCGAAACTCTTGTCTTTTTTACCTTTTTGTTTTATAAATCATTCATTCATTCACTTCTGTTTAGAGTCACCTATCACTGATAAAGAATCCGAGATTCTGTCCTCACTCCTCACCACAGTTCACTCCATCAATCAGTCGGCAGTCAGTGTCTTGTGCAGCAATCAACTTCTCTCTCCCACTGGGTTTATTCAATTAATTAATTTTGTATCATTTTTACTCTCTTGATCAAATCAAGATGTGGGTATAGTGTATTCTAGTCGTTACCGGTGTGTGTAAGTATGGTTGTACTATACCGGTACCCATCACTGTTTGTGAGTTCTTATCTGAAAATCACTGGTGCAGTAATATAATATTATGGAAATGGAACAATGTGCATGCAAAGTTAACTCTTTCCCAGCCAAGTTTTAATACATCCATAAGGCTTATGCGAATTTATATGTGTTTTTTTAATATTAGACGTTAATACAAGGTACATTATTTTATACAGGCATATAAATGTACCAATAGCGTGCAAAGAGTTAAATTATTTTGGTACCATAGGCATTCAATACCTTATAATTCATAAGCTATTATAAATTACCCTAGCAGTTCTAGTACTAGTCATGCACTAGGGTCAGTGTACTTTTCGGCCAATCTGCTTTCAGGTTTCATTGATGACTGAAAGGTGAAATTTTAATATTAAGATTCAGCTTTCGAGTTAGAGCCCTCACCCGAGAAACCTGAAATTCTATTCAGATTTCACGTTTCAGGTGAGGGAATTTCAGATTTCAGGTGAGCTAGGCTCTAACTCAAAAGCTGAACAGGATTTCATGTGCATGGGGACTCTAACTCTAAAGCTGAAACCAGCATCTAAATTTCACTATTCAGTCATCAATGAAAGCTGAAAGCAGATTGACTGAAAAGTACACTGAGCAATTGAAGGGTTCAGAGCCAGAGTGGCCTAACCCACAGATATTGAACTTGCCCCTCCCCCCAAACTTGACAATATGCAATTTCAGGAAAACGCTGAAATTCTAATATGCATATTTTTTTACTTCCAATTTGTGCAATTTCCAGTAGCTACCATGGTTCTGAGCCCTTTGATCAGTTGTGTACAATAAAAATTTCTGAATTGGATGACAGTGCATGTCATTGTCTTTTCTGTTTAATCATGCATACGTTTAATAATATGATGGCAGAAAACTTCTTACAATCACAGAGTTGGCCAGATTGTAGAAAAAGGAAAAAAAAGGGCAACCCTCTTCTCCCAACGGAACCCTAGGCCATGTGACACTGCCACGTTAAGGGGTGAACGGGCAGGTCTGTCAGCCTATTATTGCTATCAAGTAACAATGCTAAACATATACTGAGAGACTCAATTAATCATATAAAGTGCCTTAGATGCCACCATATTGCCACTCAGGGCACTCAAAATAAAGGATGCCATGTCATTAGCTATTGCATTATGCAGGCAAGTTTCATTATTATGAGGTGCAATGTACTAGCCTCATTCACCCCAATTTATTAGTACTGCATGGGATGAATGGTAGCAGGTGCATATATAGCTAGCTATACAGGACTGAAGGATGAATTTCGAGAGGAAGAGCCAAAATAGGTAGCATAAAAACAAAGCTGTAGAGTGGAGCCTGGGAACAAGGCTATGGTATTGTAATAGCCCACTAATAATTGATGCTTGTAATATTATTAATGGAAATGTGATTGAGGCAGTACTGTAGTTTGTATGCCGCATGTATTATATTATTTAGACTCCTGACTCTCGGTGTAACGACAAAAGAAAGCTAGTGATGTGTGAACCTATTGAGGTTCAGCTCTTGAGGTGCAACTCTTTACAGGTATAACCTATTGAGGTTCAACTCTCAGACGTTTGGGGTTTATAATACTGAATTTGACACACGTTTGACGGATTGTCGAAATGGTGCGCTCGTTTGCAGACTGGGGTTCGGAGCGTTATCTCCCCAAGGTGATCAAGTCGGGGATCGGGCCCCCTGTACACATATTGATCTTCGACTTTCTACGACCTAGTAGCAGAACGCCGGTTCTTTCTTCGGATCCCGAAGCTGAATGGACGACTGGGCACGTTGCGGTGCCCACCGTGATTCCCAGTCTCGCCTATCCAACGCTTCTGGGGCAGCCATACCTCTACAAGTATATCTGACCCTGCAGGAGGGATGGGAGCTCACTAGGCGTTTTTTTTCTTCTCCAACTAGGCCTGGGAAGAATTATTTATAGCTAAGTTTGGCTATCCAGGAGGGAGGGAGGCTAGTTGTTGTTTTTTTCCAACTAGGCCTGGGAAGAATTTTTTATAAGTTTGACTATCCAGGAGGGAGGGATGCTAGTTTTTTTTTCTCCAACTTAAGTTGTTTCTCTTTATAGAAATACCACGAATATAGTAATCTCTCTATCAGTACTAAGCCTGGGAAGAATTAATTGACCGTCCAGGAGCTAGCTACAGGCTTCTTTTCCCCCCTCCAAGTGAAGTTGTTTCTCTTTATTGAAATATCACAGATATAGTAATCAATACTAAGCCTGGGAAAATTGTTTAGAAAGAGAAACAGCTTAAGTTGGAGGGAAAAAATTAGCCTGGCTCTGATCCCTCCTGGACGGTCAAACTTCTAAAGAAATACCACAAATAGTCATCTATCTATCAGTAGTAAGCCTGGGAAGAATTGTTTGCCCGTCAAGGGGCTATAGCTATAGGCTTCTTTTTTTCTAGATCTCTCAAATTCAGTTAAGTTGTTTACAAAAGTTTATAAGCCTGGGGAAATTTTTTCAAGTCTGGCAGGCTGATGGCTACTGAATTATTCATTAGCTACAACCCGATACACACACTGAATACTAAGAAAATAGCTGGAATGGCAAGTTATTAGGAAAAGCACATGTCACTAGCAGTATAAGCCCTAGCTTGTGGTGGGTTTGATGAGCTCATTTTTTATGTTAAAGCTGAAACAGGCAAAACATGTACAGCAGGGTCCCAATAGCATAATTGTTGCTAGTGTTAAGGAACCACGAAAAAAATTAAAGAGCAAAACAAATAAAACACAAAGAAAATTTTATGTACACAAAACAATACAATTTACAGCAGTAATTTTAATGGTAGAATATAACACAAAATTCTGGGGTAAACTGTTTTACAGAACTACTAAAAAGTAGTTTAAAAAACTTTTTGTTTTTGTTTTTTCTTATCACTTGGCACTGTAACTATAGAAATTTATGCAACAAATGCAAATAACACACAATATCACTATAATGGCATGTATGTCCAAAAATTAGTTTTAAATAGTGATACAGAAAAACAAGCCAAGAGAACATGTGAAGAAAATGTATTCCAGTTACAAATAGTACAAGGTACAAAGGAATTACAGAAGTTACTTGTTGACTGGTTAATCAAACAGCTTAGTGACTGCAGTATCAAGTGGTGAACTTCAACATCCTACCAGAAATTTGGTCCGGGCATCTTGCTTTAAAACATCTATTGATTGTAGAAGACATATAACCTCCTCTGTACATGATTTTCTGTCCCTCTCTCAGGCAATTCCAGGTGTTCAGCAGACTCAAAGGAGCCATATAGGGGTGGCAATGATGTAGTGAAGCATTTATAGTACTAATTGTTCAACATGTTCACTTTGTCCAGCTCATTGTTTGCACATGTACCATCAGATTGATGCATTGATGGTATTGTGGCTTCCTGAAGAGCTTCAATTGTTTTCCAAAACCGTTTTTTGTTTCCAGTATTAATCACGGTTCTTTGAAAGGAATGACTGTTTTGAGTTTCTCAATATTGATGTCACTTTATTATGCATGCCTTTATATTTTTTCCCGAGCTCAGTCAACCCTGATGACTTTGCCCTTCGGAATAAAGTATTTCCCCTTTTGCATTGCACGTTTTAAGTTCTTTGATAGCCAAGGGAGATTCATGCGTCTAGGTAGAACACCCTTTGGGATCAGGTTTCCACGGTAGTCTTGAAAACATTTCCCCAGCTTTGTAGAGCTTGGTTTATATCAGGGGTATCCATCAATGAAAGCTGAAAGCAGATCTAGATTACACTGTCCTTGCCAGATCGTTAGTATTAGCTAACTGTAAGCAGTAGCTAATGTTTAATATTATAATAGCAGACACACCTGAGACCGAGTCACAATATTGATTTATTATTCAAGTAGCTAGGCCCCTAGAAATGGCAATGCAGCCACAGTACAATTATAATAGACTACCTGCTTGCTGAAATTGATGGTGATAATAACTTTGTATAATGGACCATCATGCATCTTCAAGTAGAAACCATACTCTTTTGACTACGCTTGTATGCAGTATTTCCATCGGAGCCATCTCCCCCCAGCACTTCAACTTAAAACTTCACCCTGACAATGATCAGTGTACTTTTCGGTCAATCTGCTTTCCGCTTTCATTGATGACTGAATAGTGAAATTTAAATGCTGGTTTCAGCTTTTGAGTTAGAGCCCTCACCTAAATTTAAATATAAAATCTGAAATTTTAAATTTCACCTTTCAGCTATCGATGAAACCTGAAAGCAGATTGGCCGAAAAGTACACTGACCCACTAGCTAGCTTGATCAGTACCAGGTACCATTATTTCTAGTACTGTTTCTCTTACCAAATGATAATATACATGCATGTACAAATCACAGACACGGGCTTTTCAATTCAGTAGGGCTTTGCACCATAGAGGGCTATGACCCCAAATCAAAAATAATATTATTGGAAATTGCATGAATTGATACACAAAACTGAAGAAAAAACATGTATACCCCATGACCCTATGACTGAAATTTCTGTAGCTCCAGATCCCTCATTGCACGCCATCATTTTACGTCACGCGCGTGATGCCACCACGCGTTAGTTTCCTACAAAAAATGGCAGACTAAAAATATCAGTGTAGCGTTTGGCAGTTTTTTCACTTACCAAGTCAAAGAAGCAACGGAATCTTTGCTGCTTTTGTTGGGAGACTATCTGCTGCAGCCATCTAAGGCAAAAAGGGCGGCAGATTGGAACCATGCAGGCGCTTCAGGATCGATCAATCGGTACACGGTAAGTTCGATACGGCACTGCTGTAAGCGTAGTTTTTGCGCCCTGGCGTCAAAGAAAGATGGTCCTACTGAATGTCTGACTCTCTATGACTGAAATTTCTGTAGCTCCAGATCCAAATTTTGTCTACATTCGGTACTGTTACATCATCATTACTAATCACTCTAACTATTTAGCGGCTAATAAAGGAAGGGGCTACCCCTTCCTAGCCGTCTAAGAACTTACGGTCGTCAATAGCCACTTAAGTGGCTTGTGGCGTAGTGGAATGATTACGTAATAGCCATTAAAGTGGCTTACGGCGTGCAATGAGTTAAACACATTTTATAGCTAATATTATATATATTCTCAAGTTTGAAAGTTCTGTGGGTTACACCACTCTGGCTGTGAGCTCTTCAATTGTCAACCAAGACGACAACTGAAGCCAATCCCTAGTTTCGAGGCTACAGTACAATAACAGCATGGGTGGTAGTGAAAATCTCGCTTATGTATGCATAATGAATGCATATGTCAGGCAGGAATAATTTCTCTGGTAACCCTAACAATATTTGGTACTTGAGAACGAGAGGGAAACCACCAGGAAGAGCTTATAGCAGGCCCTCATATTGGTAGGATTGCGCCATGCCATGCAGGGAGGTTCCCCAACATCAGTATAGTGTGTGCTGTATTAGGTACATGCATGACATAGTAGTGTATACTAATACTGTATAGTATGTATCGCTTACACAAAATATTGAGGTCTCACAATTTTCAAGTACACTAAATTTGATACATAATATAGAATACAGTATAAGCAATAATTGTGAAATGGAAACCTGCACATGCAAATTCTGAGTTTGCTATAATGCTCTGTAGATTTAGCTTAAATAGAGTAGCATACGTGACACCACCCTGGGACCCACGAGCGAGGCATAGTCCTTGACCTTAGGGTCATGTTTATCGCCACATACGGCTCGGAAAATGGAATACGGCATTGCCTGTTGTTCAAACAAAACCATGGTATTGCTCAGCCACTGTTCCACGACTTCAGGGTCAGTAGGTGTGTCATTCAACCTGGCATACTTGCTAACATCCAGCTTTGGCTTACAGGATTCGATCGGAATGTAGTGGTAAGATTCTGGACAGAGAAGGTATGATGGGTAGTACTCTCCCTTGTAGCGCATCTTTTGGCAGCTGTGCACATAAAAGCCCATACAGTAGTACTGAAATGTTTGATTATGGAGGTACATCTTCCGCACCATTTCGATCTCTCTGAGGGCAGAGTAGACTCCCGGTGTGATGAACAAATAGTCTGGATCATAGAAGACGTAGACAGAGGAAAGACACTTTGGGAGAATGTCAATCACACCCACCATGATCAACTTCCCATCGATGTAGTACTGCTGGTGATATGATCCGTAATCACAATGCCATCCTCTAGCACCTTTGGCAGGAATGAGCGGAGAGTCACATAAGAAGCGGTGAAAGCGTTTCTCGGTGCATTTCTCCTCTTCATCGTGGTGCACAGCCATCTGATATTTCTTGTAGAGGTTGTAGCTTTCTTTGAAGGTGGCCTGGAACTCTGGAGAAGGAGGTGAGGAGCTAACAAGCTTCATCTCTAGTTTGTGAGCGGGCGGCTTGTCTGAGTCTGAGGCTGCAGGGAAGAGAAACATCTCAAGAGGTTTCTTTCCATCTGGGCCAACCTCCAGAAATGATGCCCTGCTATTTCCACTACCGGTATCTCTTCTATTCTCCCTTGGGAGGGTTAATTTTGTAGTGGGAGTAGAATGTTTGTGAGAAGACGAATCAGTTTGCTTAGCAGCTATCACCTGAGACTCTGCTGCCGCCTTCATAGATAGCTTCTGCTGCTTTCTTTCCCTTCGGAGGTCTTTTGCCTTTCGGCAGGGGGGCTTGCTCGGATCAGGACCCAATCCTGCAGTTACTTTCTTGGTGCTCTTGGCAGTAATGTCTTCAGAGCTTGAGGTCAAAGTTGCTGCATGTTATATTGGAAAATGTGCACCATAAACGAGATGTTAACATAAGTCCATACTTTACTTATCACTTAAATGTGAACCAGTCTCGTGAATTAAGCATTATCAGATAACATATATTATAGCTTTAATTTCTGATACCGTTTTGGAACATTGAAAAGTAGCTAGGTTTATGCCATGGCCAGCTACCCAGGTCTAACATCTAAGCTGAACTTGAAACTACTAGTATAAATGCTTCAATATAGTAAACCAGAAGCCCATACCCCACAGGGATAGAGCGTTAAAGTTGTGAATGTATACTGGTTCCACCTGTTGTGGAATGGCACTTGCGCTAGCTAGACCACATACATGTCCTTATATGGTAAGTGCTATGCCAGCACTATAATTCACTTAGTACTAGTAGAGTATATAGAAGGACTTCCTTCTACTATACTATCAGGAGCGTTATGAGCGCCGCGAAGCGGCGCTCATAAGCTCCTGATACTATCTATGGTACTATCTATGGTACTAGTAGCATGGTAGACCAGCCTAGGCATTCCATATATGGAGTGTTCTTGTAGGTGCCATTCGACAACAGGTGGAATTAGTAGTTTAATGCTCCTTCCCTTTGCGTTATGGGCTCCTGAGTAAACAAATCCATACCAGTTGGCTGAGCAGTCTTTATTTTCGATTCTCCGCAGCTGCAATCACCAGTTACTTCTGCCTTCCCACTTTCTTCCACACTAGACCCACGTCTTCTCTTGTTATGGAGCAGAAAATCCTTCATCCGCTTTAGAACTGCCTTCTGTGATAAGGAAATACGGAACTCAGTCACCTTGCACCGTATGGTGTACTGAGGGCAACAGGTTTTGTCCATCACAGGCTTGTAGCAGAACTTGCCCGACCTCCGCCAGCCACGGTCGATGAGGTCTTGATAGTCTTCACATGTCAGGTAGTGAGTCCGCATACCCTGCCTGACTTTTGTGTCATCCTTCGAGCCACAGTAGCCACAGCTGTGGAAGTGTACGTGCAGTCACTTGGAGTACGCGTATGTATTCCAAGAGTGCATAAATAAACTTTCTCCGCCCCCGGGGAAAGTTTTTTTTATGCACTCTTGGTATTCTGATAGAGTGTGTAAGAGTAAGCTTGAGACTAATAAAGATTGTTAAGGTGTAATAATTCTATAGCTCATTCTTGGTAGTGAAATATATAAGGGAATTTCCCTCACATATTCCAGCTATAGAATTATGTTCCATTTAATAAGCATACATCCCCTGCGGATGAGGTTTAATTATGGATTATAGAGCCCGCACGCTCTATAATCCATGGTTTAATTATGTCCAAGGGGCATTTTTCAGAAATCTCAATTTGTGTTAAGGGGGTTAACGACCAATTGGGTCTGGGCATGAGACTAGTCGGAGTTGGACATGATGTTGGAATTGATTAATTGTCCAGGAGGGTAGACATGATCATAATTATCAGGGGGGCACTATACCCCACTCGATTGACTGTCGAGGGGGGTGGAGAGACTTTAATTGCATCAGGGGGCAACTCACATTCACCAAATGGTTCACCCACAGCCGGACCACAGGGGGTGTTTGTTTATTAAATGGAGTAGCCCAACACAAGATCAGGATGGAAGCAGGATAAATTTGACCTAGTCTCGCATGGCCAGACTCTCGACGGAGTCTGGCCACGCGAGACTAAATTTGACCAGCAGCTATAGCTAGCTAGCCCCGGCGCTAGACCACCGTAATTTGGAAGTCTGGGACTCAGACTAGCAGCTAGTCTATACATGTACCGGTATCTGACATATCATGTAAGTATTCGGATAGCTACAGTTACGGCGGTGCTACCTGTGCCCTTTGTCTCCACCTGGTTCGTAGAAATACTCAGAAATGCTGCAATCCATCGTAGAGGCAGCTGGGTGCGAGGGTCTGGCACGCGAGATGGAGGGAAGTCCCACGCAGTGCTTACATAATCTATGATGTCATTGCCTTTTCTGTTAATAATTATAATAGAGCGACGCGCTCTATTATCCATGGTTTAATAATATTATTATGATGACAGAAAACTCCTTACAATCACAGAGTTGGCCAGATTGTAGAAAAAGAAAAAAAAATGGCAACCCTCTTCTCCCAACGGAACCCTAGGCCATGTGACACTGCCACGTTAAGGGGTGAACGGGCAGGTCGTTCCGGCTGACCGAGCCTTCAGCCTTTCGGGCGCCTGTCCGCTATGGTACAGGGATCGTCATCGGGTCTGTTTAGTGTGCCAGGCTTTGGGAATCAAGGGAGGAACACGGACGGATCCTAGGCCGTACTGTCCGAGACCACCGTGGCAGTTGCCAAACCACGTTACCCTCCACCTGAACACACATGGTCACAGCCCGGAGCTAACTGCTCCACCCACTATACATAAGTTAGCATATTTATTAAGTTTGAAAAAAAGTTACGTTTTGCTTATGGGTTTAATTAACGTAAACGTACATGACGTCACACACACGAAGACCCTAGCGACAATTGTTTCAGCTCCTGAAACAATTTTTAAGAGTATTTATCAAGCTTGGAGAGGGAAGAAGTTCAATATCTGTGGGTTAGACTGCTCTGGTTATGAGCCTTCCATTGCTGTTGAGCCAGCATTTAGAGAGGTTATGGGACTCCAGGGCTGCTCTCTAAATTGCCACACCCACCTTCAATTCCCATTATCCAACTCCCACCATAGCTCTTCCCACAATTATGATTCATGATCCAAGGCACAAGGTGATCTATCTATAAATCGGAAACCCACGCCCATACATGCATAGACCACCTTAATGACTACACTGTATTTATGCTAACCCAAAACCAACAGACATGACAGATAGAAAGTTGATCCATAGATACTATATTTATAGTATCTATGGTTAATCTTCGTTGTGTTTCTTCACTACCAATTCTTATTAAACAACATGAACATAAAAACCTTGATTTAAAATGGTGCCTAGAGTTAAGAACTCATAAAGGCAGCCCTTTCTTATTTAGAAATTCCTGCCAGAGGGGGCTAAGCTCCTTCACAACAAATGAGAGCGTCTTCTTCTGATAGTAGCAGGGGTCTATGTTCTCAATGTTGTCGATAATCTCCTCCAATAGGTGTGCCTGGCCAATCAGGGTCTTTGGTGCTTCATATTTGAGGTGTGTGAAGTGGACATGAAGATGGTAGTACGACGGCTGGTAGTGGACATACACTCTCAACTGATCTCCAGATATACCATATTCCTTTTGGATAGCTTGCTATAGGATGAATAAAGAAGACCGTTAATGCACTCTAATAAGAAAACATGTTTGTGAAAAATTATCATTAATGCAGGAATACAAAACTTGGGTGGATTTAACCCTTAGGGCACGGATGTGGAAATTAAATTCCATTTGTCCACGCAGAAGCTGTAATTAATTATGACCAAGGTACATAAACTCGAAGTTTTCTATGGCTGCTAGCTAGTTTACTTGGTGAACGGCAACTTTGGAGGCTAGGAACTGTCAAGCTGTCAGTAAATTGTGTGCTAAGCGTGTCATTGCACTCTGACTGTAGCGTTGGGCTAAGCTAAACTCGAGCGCTAACCTTCATACTCTCCCTGTTCTTGAGCCGTTGATGTCTGCCCTCTAAGTGGTGAGTTACCGGGGTTGATAGGTACTGGATTGATGCCTCAAGCCTAGAATAGGCTTTTCGAGCACCACTAACTGCGTTCCTAGTGCTAGAAAGCTTGCATAAAAACAGTACCACAAAAAGTAAGCGCTTAGATTCTCTCAATCGGTAGGTGGAGCTTCAAATCAATTTCTGATGTTGCTAACGTCAGTAGGGATTAGTAGGGGCTTCCTTGAAAGCTTGTTAGCTGTGTCAGTGTATATATATATTCGCCGCGCTCAGAGGGTTAAACAGTGGACTGGACTGGTGGACGGGACTGACCTCATTTTTGAAAGTTCGAAAGTTCAATACTGCTAATTAAGAGTTACGTGCATGTGCATTAGCCTCAACCCCAGGCTCTCGTGCGCCTGGTACTTTTTCTCACATGAGTTAACTTACTTAATTGTGCGTGGGCAGGGACCGTTCAAAAGACGGTTGCACTTCTCTACCTTTTGCTGCTTCAGCGCCCGGTCTGTGGTATAAACAGATTCCTAAGAGTAGCTACAAGAAGTATAGATTTGCTGTCTTCCTTCGTTGTCTGAGAACTGCAGTGGTCCTCGCCCATGCAAAAATTTACCCTTCTACCCTACGCGTCACCCACGTTGAGAAAAAATGCCTACGCTAAAGTGAAATGAGCACGTGGGCCTGGGAACGAGGCTAGTATACACCATACCTTTCCATGATGAAGAATATTCTTCAGTAGAGGCAAGTGTTCCCCGGAAAGCTCCCTCATGGATAGGATGCCTTTTCTCCTGACCAGGGCTTGCATGTACAGGTTCTCTGTCCCCTTCTGGTCCCACTTCATGTCTGGAACCAGAACAAAACCAGTGTGTGGGTCCGGGTCGCTGTACACCACTCTATCTGCCTCAGACTTCCCAGAAAGAATGTTGTAAACCCACTATAAGATACGAAAAAGGAAGAATTTTACATTCCCAGTAGGATAACTAAACCAGAGCCACATTAATGTCCTCAGCAGGGCTTCATTTTGGGGTGGGGCATTCGCCCCCTTTGTGCCCCCTTGGGAATTTTAACCCTTCAAAATTGAATACTGTTTACTATACGCACGCCCCCCCAAATTGTCTTCTGACGTGCTTTTGCCCCTCCTTTGGGATTTTCCTAAATGAACCCCTGCCAGGTAATTCCGAGCGAAGCGAGGCTATACTCCAGTTCGATTGACCTTTTTTCATCGTCGTTGTCGTCGTTGCCAACCTGTTTCAGCCAGTTCTCCTGGTATAGCCTATCAAACACACAGCGAACACTTGCTTTCGCTATAAAACTCCAAACGGGGAGACTTGGAAACGATCACTACCACAGTAAGCTAGCTTCGGCCTCTGGTCAGCTAGGCACATAATAGCAAGTAGCCATTTTGCTTTGTGGGTGTGTGTTTGAATTTTTTCGTTTGTGGGTGGGTGCTATGGGCGTACCACCTGCATGCCGTGTGCCACGCCCAGCAATTCTCGCGAAGCGAGGACATCCCTGCACATTGTGTATTACTAGTATTAAGGCCATACCTATTTGTTTCATGGGCACTTTCACTGAAAATATTGGGTCGGTAGGTCGGATTGAAAAAGAAAATGAACATTGCAATGACGTCACTGTTATGGCCACAACCGCCCTCAACCACAATGAAGCAGTGCCAGTAGACGTAGCCGCGATTGTAACAGCTGCATCAGAGTAATTTTGTACCAGAAGATACCTACTAACTGATGCCTAACTGATGATCTTGCCTGCTGAATCTCGATAGAACTAGTAAGAAAGGCACAATGCAAGCTAAGTAATTTTGCATTATGTCATACTTTCATTTGCTTTTTGATTCCGGAAAAAAAGAGTCGGTCTGACCCATGAAACAAAAGGTATGGCCTTACTAATTACTTCTCAAGAATAATTTACCTCCACTGCAAGTGACTGCTTCTGGATGAAAGGTTTGGTAATAGTTTGGTAGTCCTCTGGTGTCTCGTGCACCATACAAACCTTCTGGGACGAATACTTCTGTATGTGGGCCTCTGAGGCCGGGTACACTGTCACCAGCTTTAGATCTCCAATGCTTCTGGCACTACTTGCTGTGTATTGGGTATAGATATCATTCTGGAAACTACGGTGGAGTCGTGTCTCGCTTGAAAAGAGGTTGGTCAAATCTGCCTCGGTCAAGGGTACCTTCTCGGCTACAATCACTGCAGGTTTACTGGAGCCAGAAAATTTTCCCGTGACCGCAATAGTCTTAGATCTGGGGTACACAGATAGCAGGTTGTCAACTAAAAATCCCTCGAACGGAGGCAGATCGTCTCTCTCTTCGCCATTCTTACCCTCAACAGGTAAAGGACTGCCTCCATCTCCTTCTACGGCTTTTACGGCGTTGTCGATGTCTTGAGGTTCTTGTTTGGATCGCTTTGGATGTGGTGCCAGGTCTGTACAGTCAGGCAAACTCATAATCAAAACGCACGGTACGTTTATTATCCTACAATGCTACACGTGGGCAATCACGTGACGTCATGTGCGTTACCTCATCTTTAAAAAAATTGGAGTCAGGAGTGACACTGGCATATAACCGGGAAAACGGTGTTAGGCAACTTTCCGGTACAAATAGTGTTACTAAATCGCTACTAGGCCTTCACCTATAAGACTAGAAGGTGAAGAATCATCGTGATCCATCAGAACAGTTAGAAATTCGATCATTCGGGAGTTTAGACGCAAAACTCACCAGACAACCCAAACCCTGTATCTAAGAGTTAGTCAGAAGTTTCGAGAAAGGGTACTACAGAAGCATGGCTGAGAATTGGTGCTACGACGATCTCCCAGAGGTGAGAATGGGTACCAGCTGGGGCTATTTTACTCCTAAATTCATGACTTATGGATGCCTCTCTTATTAGTGCCCACTTTGTATGGACCTTCTTGGGCTAGACGACATCAACTTCTACCCCTGTGCGTGCAGATACCAGGTAAGCTCACCTAGCTTTCCTCTCATTCATACCAAGGGTACTGACTAATGAACCACTTATCCAAACATGGGAATATGTGTGTTGATAACTTCTCATGAACACTGCCACACCCCCTGTGCCTGTGCACCCTGAAGGCGGTTTGGTAAAGAAACTTGACTGAAGGAGTTACAACCCTTTGAAGATGGTTGGTCACAAGATCCCCTCACATTTATACCATGGTTACTGGCCTGTAAACCACTTCTCCAATCCTGGGAAGTTCTGTGTGTATTTGATAACTTCGCCACCTCTCCTATGTCTGTTCACTCTAAGGGCATAGAAATTGGTTTTGTTTAGTCAAGATGTGACTGAGGAGTCACCGCCTCATGAAGATGGTTGGTCACACGGTATCAAAAGTGTGACCTGCTATTCCACTTGCATTTATCTGGATTGAAACTTGACAAATGTCTTTTTTGAATCTATTGAGTGAAGACAAAAATTGGGAAGTTGCCTTTGACCGTAGTCATCAACTTTTTACATGTGTGTGCATGTGCTTGAAATGCACAAACATGCTGCTACTTCCTGTACATGTAACTACATGCAAATGCTCCCAGTTTGTTTTCTTAAGCATGTTACCCCTCCTTCTCATTTCTCCTGTATTCTATACTTCGTCCCTTCTTCCCTCCCATCCTCTTTTCCTCCCACCTTCCCTCTGTCCCTCCCTTCGTCCATCTTTCCTTCCCTCCCTACCTCCCTCCTTTCTTACTAGATTTGCAGATTCTGTTGGCATAGGATAAGAACAGACGAGAATGGATTATGTCCTCACTGTAGAGAAGTAAGCTGACAAATAACAAGGGGGTCACCACCATAGACTACAGTCACAATTGTGACCGCAGGTCAAAGCTTTGATTAGCTCTTTGGCAGTTTGACTGTTGACTATGTTGATTGTAGGCCATTCGCCGTATGCGTAACTATCGCTCACAATCGAACAAGCGAGCTGAGTGAGCTCGCTCGCCGATGCTAACCCTAAGATTACTTACCGCAAAGTACCATTCCACAGCGATTGACCGTACTTATGAGTGTACTTTGACTGTTGACTGCACCGTTTGAGCTGTTTTGACCGTTGACCGACTGTGGTCACAGTTGTGACTATAGAGTCTATGGGAGTGATCCCCTCATGTGTACATGTACATGTATAACACCACTGTTTCATAGCCACGTTATCAAGTTCTGCTGTACAGCTTATTTAGCTGGGGTGGAAGTCTGGGAATGAGGCTGACTGTTTCAGTACTTCAACAAAATTAATGTGTATAATTAGAGTGTAACTACAGAGCAGTAATCAGTGACTGCATACATGTATGTGGTCTATTACCAGTATTCTGGAAGGGAAAGCTCTAGAGATGAACTGTTCTGTTTCCTTTTCAGCCCTACTCTGAAAACCCTGCAGAATATACACCTCCTTCACAAGAACAGTAAGTAGGATACTAAGTACTGCCTCACGTAATAGAGCTATCAAGCTATGTACACCCTGGTAAATGTATATGAAGTGGGGGTGGATGTTAATTAACACTTACAAACCAGGGTAGAGGCCGGACCCTTTGGTCTCCACCCACAGCGAACATTTGCCCTCCTCCAGAACTCAAGCCTGCAAACTCACAGGAAATGTATACTGCTTCTGGCTACAATATAACTATACTGGTTGTCACATGGGATTCTTAGTAGGTATTAATCAACCTCTGAACTGAGGGCACCTCTGTACCATTACATGAATGGTGCTGTACTCTTAATTGGCTTAGGTGTACATGTACATAACGTTGACATATACTCTACTCCATGTGAATGAGTATTGCAATGCCTTTATAACCCAAGCCTCCCACCATAGATTAAATATGGGCAGGGGGTCTGAGTATGAGGTTTGCTCCTTTAATGTAATACCTGCTAGTGACCTCCATGCCTTGTGACTGAAACTGAAAGCACGTAAGTTATTGCTCTTAGCAAGGTATTTTTAAAATGTGGGCAGTAGCGGTTACATGTAAGATTCGGTTTTAAGCTAGATCTGTATATCTGCAATGTACATGTATCTAATCAGCTTCATTGGGAGGCATTTTAACTCAAAACCTTTTTCAAATTTTGTTTCAGTTTGGGGCAGGGTGGCCTTTGGTTTTTGTCTTTTGAGGTTACTTCTGATTGCATCTTGACTGGTTTTCTAGGATGTCAGTTTGTACTGTTGTTTATATCCTATGTGTAAATTTGGATGTAATACACCTGGGCACGTGCAGGGTTTCATACAGGGGGAAACCCTGGGAAATCCCCCCAATAGAATCTCTGGCACCAATAATTATTAATAATTATATACATTAGTGACAGTGTTACTAGTTACTAGTACATTGTAACCTACTACATGTTAATAAGATTATAAAAATAATTATAAGATATTAATTAATAGCTTTAATTAATATCTGTGTTAATACAGATATTAATTAAAGCTCAATACATCTACATATATTTTCTCTTTACAAAATCTCTTCATAGGGGTACGTACTTCTACTTAGTCAGCAAATTTCGAGGACCATGAATTTGGCTCGTTAGAGTCAACCTCAGAGTATAAAAATTAAGACCACAGTCTAACTCTGCCTTTTATTTTCCTACAGAATTGCCAAAATGAAGACTGAGAAACGGCAGAAGACACAAGAGAAGAAACAGAAGTTGATGGAGAGCCGCAAGAGCTTAGCTTCTGTCAGGTGTGTGCGATCATGTGCTTGTGTGTGTGGCCTACTCCATGGTTAAATACCTCAGGCTCTCCCCGCACTATATGCTTACCAAAGAATTAAGCTAGTACATCTAAATGTAGTGTCCTTCCCAGGCTTATGAAAGTAAAACAAGGGAGTGAACAAGGGGGACCATCTTTTCTGTTTGTGAGACTTCTTGGTAATGTGATGCAAAGTCTTGTTTGAGTGGGTAGCCTATGAAAAAGTTCTACACGTATGAAAGGTGCATCATGGCCACGAAAAGTGTTGAAAAAATGGATATGGACATGGGACACTATTTTCATGTAGAAATACTTGAAAAGCGCCATAACATACATGTACATGTACGATACCATATGCATGCACATGGAGTGACTTTGGACATAGAAATACTTGCTGTTCTTGTGGTACATGTATATAGGAAGTGGGATCAGCCTCGTTAGTAGAGACGAATAAACAGTAATGAAGAGAAGGTTGATAGTCTCAAGGTTGCCAAAATAGATATTAATAAAAATTCATACACGGCGTTTCGACCCAACTGGGTCTTCTTCACGGTGACACCGTGAAGAATGTCACCGTGAAGAAGACCCAGTTGGGTCGAAACGTCGTGTATGAATTTGGACTGTTGTTCTTGTAGATTATACATGTACTCTGATGGTTGAAGGTCTTAGTTCATACTGTCAAAGTCAATCTCCCCCTATCCTCCCTTCCTCCCTCCCTCCCTCCACCTGCCTTCCTCAGAGTGGTACAGAAGAACCTGGTATTTGTCATCGGGCTCTCACCTCGGCTAGCTGATCCAGAGATGCTAAAAAAGAACGAATACTTTGGCAAGTATGGGAGAATCTACAAAGTCGTCATCAACAATAGCACAGTTTACAATGGAGCACAGGTACTGGTGATACATTGTAGTCACTGCTGGGTCCTGGCATGGGTCCACATGTACGATGTACAACATAACCTCGGCCCTGAGATCACTCCTCTAATTACGAGGAGTGAGCTGGGGGGCGAGGCTACATACGTGTACTTGTACATGTAGGACCGTGCACACTTATACATTACGAAATGGCCTCACGTGACACTAGAGGCTTAGGAGTAAACATGATCCTACATTACATGTAGCAGCTGCTAATTATAATACACCGTGACTCCACCCCTAAATATACATGTAGCTGGTCAAACGACGATTATCTGTGTAGCTAGCTTTGTCCCTGTGACTCCCTCCCTCGTTGTCCCTATTACCCCCCTCTGTCGTTGTGCCTGTGACTCCCTCCCTCGTTGTCCCTATTACCCCCCTCGTCGTTGTGCCTGTGATTCCCTCCCTCGTTGTCCCTATTACCCCCCTCCGTCGTTGTGCCTGTGATTCCCTCCCTCGTTGTCCCTGTGATTCCCTCCCTCGTTGTCCCTGTGACTCCCTCCCTCGTTGTCCCTATTACCCCCCTCCGTCGTTGTGCCTGTGATTCCCTCCCTCGTTGTCCCTGTGACTCCCTCCCTCGTTGTCCCTATTACCCCCCTCCGTCGTTGTGCCTGTGATTCCCTCCCTCGTTGTCCCTGTGACTCCCTCCCTCGTTGTCTCTATGACCCTCCCCCCCCCCCCCCTCGTTGTCCCTGTGACTCCATCCCTCATCGTCCCTGTGACTCCCTCCCCCTCTCATCGTCTCTGCAGGGTCCCAGTGTGAGTGCTTACGTGACATACTACAAGAATGAGGACGCTTCTAAAGCCATCCAGGCTGTTAATAACGCTTACATCGATGGCAGATATTTAAAGTGAGTGCACACTGAGAAAAACATACTATCTCTTAATTATTGTGTTTATTTGTGGTTGCTATGTCATCGTGTGATCGCTCTTTGACAACATCCCTCTTGTGCAGGGCATCATTTGGAACAACAAAGTACTGTACTTTCTTCTTACGTGGCACTCAATGTACTAAGCCAGTAAGTGTACCATGAAGTTTCTACACACAAAATAGAATTCACTAGTTGTTTACTGCTATACTCTAATCTTGCAAACTTTCCCCTATAGTAGCTAGACCTTTGTACTCTAATACATTATACCCTACTGCAGACTGTGTGTACTTGCATGAGTTGGGGGACAATTACCTTGAAAATTTTCCTCTATGGCATACTGACCTTTGCACTCTCATACCCTACTGCAGGACTGTATGTACTTGCATGAGTTGGGAGCCAATGATGCCAGTTTCACCAAGGAGGACATGCAGATGGGGTGAGCTCACCAGTTTTAAATTTGAGCCCATGGTCACCCGTTTGAATTAGCCTCGTTCCCACGCCACGTGGCTGACAGTCTGGGAACGAGGCTACCGTGTGAATCTGAACCCAAAACCGCAAGTTAGGATCTGGGCCCAGAATCACTGGAGCCCAGGTCCTATGCCAGAGGCACCAGTTTGAATCTGAGTCAGAATTACATGTACTTTGAGTTCAGAATCACATGTTTGAATCTCAGCCCAGAATTAATGAATCTGAGTTTGGAATTTTATCCGTTTGAATCTGAGCTCAGTTTGAATCTGAGCCCAAAATCACTCCTTTGAATATGAGCCTAAAACCAAGCCAAGCATAAGCCTAGAACCATGCACCATAAGCCAAGCACCAGTTTGAATCCGAGCCTCAATTTTAAATTTTAGCCCATGATCACCCGTTTGAATTAGCCTCGTTCCCACGCCACGTGGCTGACAGTCTGGGAACGAGGCTACCGTGTGAATCTGAACCCAAAACTGCAAGTTAGAATCTAGGCCCAGAATCATTGGAGCCCAGGTCCTAGGCCAGAGGCACCAGTTTGAATCTGAGTTCAGAATCACTGATTTGAATCTGAATTCAGAATCACTTGTTTGAATCTCAGCCCAGAATTAATGAATCTGAGTTCAGAATTTGACCAGTTTGAATCTGAGCTCAGTTTGAATATGAGCCTAGAACCATGCACCATAAGCCAAGCACCAGTTTGAATCTGAGCTCAGTTTGAATATGAGCCTAGAACCATGCACCATACGCCAAGCACCAGTTTGAATCGGAGCCTCAAGTCACTAGTTTGAACACTGAGTGGAACATGGTTGAGTGGAAGCCGTGCAATTTAATTGGTGGTTGTGTTATTCTGTCCTCCATCCCTCCTTCTCATTCATCTATGTACCCTGTCCCTCACCTCCACTCACTTTCCACCTTTGATCTCTCACAGAAAACACCAGGTGTACGAGACTGCACAGCTAGCGGCAGTAGCCACTATTACCGTAACAACCAAAGAGCAAGGGGGCGGGGGCAAGAAACAGCCTCAACGCAGCAAAGAAACCCCACCAGATGGAGGTAAGACCAGTCTGTGATACGTTGTACCAGTGCGCCGTAAAGAGTAGCTACGAGAAGTATTGATTCACTGCCGTTCACCGGTGCCTGAGATCTACATGTAAGACTGTGCTCGACTACACATAATAAAATCCTCTCTATTCTGAATGTTTTTTGGAGGGTCCCGGGACAAATCTACAAATCTAATATACATGTACATGTACATGAACTGCACAAGCATGATGTCCCTGCAGTGATACATACATGTACATGTATGTACATGTACATGTATATGGCTCTCATGGATGTATATGTAGATCCTCTTAGAATGCATCACGTAAAGATAAAGAGACCAGCTGGTTTTACAATCTTGTTTGCTTTTTACTTTATAGGTGCAGAATCAGCCTTACCAGCAACTGCATCATGGTGAGATCACAGTTTCAAATTGACGTCTTTAGCTGCACCTAGCACATACATGTAATTATGCTCCTTGTGTTCCATGTAGGGCATCATCGAAACCTTCTGGCAGTGCCAGCAGTGCAGAACTCTCTCATACCCATTCCCAATACCACTCTGGATCACATTCCCATACTCATTCCAGCAGCAGAGAACCCAAGTCCCATTCCCATTCTGGCAGAGACTCCACCTCCTCTTCCACGGGCAAGACAGTCCAACACTCGGGCAGCAAACACCCTCACATGTCTCCCACCTCCCACCATCACAGTCACAAGTCTCACCCTCACCAGAGCCAGCACCCCAAGCACAGCTCTCACGGTGGTGGCAGTAGACACCACAAATCGGACTCCCCCTCACACAAGACTGAGAGTGACAGGAGTAGAGGCACCAGTGGTACTAAATCTGGATCGACAAGTCCTGGTTTCAGCCATGGGGGAGGAGGGTCTGATTCCAGTACCAGTCGGAAATTCCTCCAGCGGAACGAATCTCGCGGGAGTAGAGGCAGCTCTTCCAGTAAGTCCGCCACACCGAACCTCTCCCCGAAGAGTAGCATATCTACCAGTTCCAGCTCAGGGAGTCTGAAGCAGGATGCTGAGGGGAAACCATCTGGCCAGGAGAAAGCCAGCGAGGCGGGCAGTTGTGAGCAAGAACATGACGGGACTCAAAAAACCGTTCATGTGTCGCAGGCACATGTACAGCAGGAGAGTGTTACTACTAGCGGTGTACCGTCTCCTAGCGATGACCAATTGGACTCCTCCCCTGGTGATAATGGCTTGGTGATGCCGTCTGCTTTAGATGTGGGCGGTGAGTCTGGTGGCGGTGTGCACTTTGGGCTGGGGAAGGTACAGAAAGAGGAACCTGCCGCTATGAAAGGTGGGTGTGTACATGTACATGTGTTAATTAGTTTACAATGTTATGATACTGCACGATTAACATGTGCATATACGTGCACCAGCATAGCCTCGTACCCAGGCTTTCCAGGCCCAGATGTTATCTTGCAGATGATGAGAAAAATCCCCGAATTTTCTCCACGGCTGTGAGATAAAATCCGGGCCTGGAAAGCCTGGGTATGAGGCTACACAAGCAGCATTCTCCACTAGACCATTGGTGCACTACTTGGTTGGTTACTAGAAACAGCTGTGTGCTAGCTACGTGTACTTGGTTTGAAGGGTAGCCATGGCATTTCCTTGGACTGTGAGCCACCAAATACAATACCACACCCACTTCTGAAAAGTAACAAAAAATGTCAAAAAAAGTATATAGAGTTATATATAGTTCATACAGGATTTAGAGTTTGAGGGGGGAAACTCCAAAGTTTGGTGTTGACGTGGAGGGCGTGCTTTAGCAGAAAATTTGTGAAAAATAAAAGCTCCGAGATTGATTCTGAGGCATTCTGGAGGTACTTATAGCCATACTAAAGTAAGTAGCACATGCACAGAACATTCTGGAATAATGTTGAAATTTGGTTGTGTAAATTCTTGGGGGGGGGGGGGGGGGGGGATATCCCAGGTCTCCCCCCCCCCCCCCCTGTATGAACCCCCTGTAGATATATACATGTAGGAGGAAACTTACCACACAAGTTCCCGTGTACCCTTAACTCCCATCCCTAACCCCCACCCTCACAGTAATTGAGTCCCTGGGCTCTGCAGGCAGTGGCCAATTTGGCTCCCTCGGTGTGAGCTGGAGTGTCCCAGTCCCAGCCCTCAGTAACCCCTTACCCCAGACACAGCAGCAGGAAGATGAGCTAGGTGAGTTACTGCACATACATGTACATGTAGCAAGTGTGTGTGCATGTACAAGTATGTATTAATAATACATGTACATGTAGTTGTCTAACATGTGCTGTACATGTTGTAGCCTGTGAAGAGGAGGTGGGCTTTTACTCTGGAATGGTAATTAGTTATCAGATTGTGTACAGGTAGGTGGTCATGGTGTCTGGGGTGTGGGTCCTGACATCTCAGATATAGAACAGTTTCTGGGAACATTTACTGTTGGAATTCAAGAACCCCCCTACTGCTACATGTACATGTACATGTAGCCGTGAAGGCCCTCCACAACATTGATGCTTTCTCCCCCCCCCCCATACACACATGCCACACATCCCACACACACACACACACACACACACACACACACACACACACACACCACCAGGCTTTGATCCCTGGGATGTTTCCAACAAGGGGCTGGCGGACCTCCTTGAGACGGAGGAGAAGGACAATCCCGCCATCAACCCTGCCCTCCAAGTGACTCCCCCCTATCCCTCCCCCGCTACCAACGGAGGGACGGCAGACGGGAGGGAAGAGCCTCTGCAGCCGCAGGTAGACCCCAAGTCATCATCCTCGCCTCCCACAACGTGGGAGGAGGAACTACGGATGCTGTTTCCCGGGGTTAACATTAGCGTAGGAGGTACGTGTCTGTCTGTCTGTCTGTTTGTCTGTTTACATGTACAATGTATTTGTAGAACAAGTCCATAAGCACTATGGCTAAAGATAATAGTAGTCTGTTTTCAATGTAATAATAGACCTTTATTCATTATGATGTAATGGGGTGTAAAAGTGCTGGAAATACATACAAGTGAGTACTCTCATGCCCAGACGTTCATGCCCCCCCCGGCGAAGCAACGTCTGGTGTTCTAATCGAACTTTCTCGTCACAGACACCTTTCCCCTTTGGAATTCCAAAGTGTCCAATCGCTTTTAGTCCTTCTGTAAAGTTTCCATGACGTTAGTTCGATAAATCTTCATACTATTGGTCAGTTTGATGAATTAGAATGAAAATATACCGTATATACATGTACAGTGACCAATCACATACATGTACGAGATTTATTATCAGTAAACGTGGGGTCTGTGACAAGAAAGTTTGTTTAGAACACCAGACGTTCTTTTACTGGTGGGGCATGAACGTCTGTGCATGAAACTAACAAGTGAGCACGTTCTTATGCAAGAAAACTGCATTAAAGCATGTGTTAATTCTCTTGTATTTTTTCATTAAATTTTAGTGCCCCCCATGGATTAAGGTCACTTAAGTAGGAATGCTCATGCACTCTTAATTGTATACAGTTACTGTCATGTGAGCTCCACATGATTATCACAAGACTGCTATCCCACCCACTCCTTTACAATTGTACCTGCCCTTCTGCAGGCCCCTGGCCAGGTGGTTCCTCGTCCTCGAAGCAAGGCAACCGAGACAAGTCCTCATCGTCACTCCACAACGCAGTTGAAGACTCCAGCTACAAACCTGCGTTCCAACCGGCGTTTCCCTACGGCTACACCTCAGTGCACGCCAACTTATCAAACCACGGCCCGAGCTTCAACAGCAGCTCCCATAACAGCTACAGCAGTCAATCAGCGTCCGAGTGGCCAGACTTCAGCAGCTGTACTAGCAGTGCAAGTAACACCACGGCTAGTGCTGCGAGGATGGCTACAGCGGGTGTCAGTGGCAGTGACACCGGTGGGAGCAGTAGCGCAGCACCGGGAATGGGGGCTAGAGGTAAGACGACCATCATGGTATAGGGTTTCATATACATGTATGGGTGGGGGCTGGGTTCCCCCACCCCCCCCCCCTCCCTTCAGAATTTTCAAAGTTGATAATTTTTTATACTTACGTGTAGTAGTTTTTGGTAGCTAATTTCCAGCCTTTTGGGGACAGAAATGCAACCTTCAGAGCAATTTACATTTCCTGGAGGAGCATACCCCCCCCCCCCCGGGATCTGGGGTGTAACTCCGCATGCTACATAGGTAATCTTATGCCCCAGGATTTAGCTGAGAATAGTGCTGTCAATTCGTACATCTCCATGGACCTGCATCAGGGCATTGAATGATCTGATGAAGATTTACACATTGAAAGAAATAATATTACACATGTATTGGTACAGCACTATACTCAGCTACATGTATATAATCCTACCTGTTCTAATTCTGAAACTCTCTACCTAGTACTAGTCTCATGTCCTGTTCTAGTTCAGACACAGGAGTGATTTCTTTGTGTCCATTATGGATCTGTACTCGCTGTCATATTCTCTACATGCATGTATATAATTATTGTACGTGTAGCTTCTCCTAGCTCTGGCAGTAGTCATGCCTTGTAGAAGTCCTCTACATCTGTCGTCTGGAGTCCATGGTGATTGTGTGCATCCCCTTCACTTATTCAGATTCCACGTTTGGTGGCCTCCCTCCTCCACCTCCCGGCTTTACAGCCAAGAACAAAGACAGTTCTTCCTCACTCAGCAATTCCATCAACCACACTTTTTGGGCCAATAGCACCGGGAAAGGTAAGCAATGATTTCACAGAGCGAAGAGGGAAACATGGACTGTAGATATAGACCCTTTACCATTATGATGTAATGGGGGGGGAGTGAGCACTAATTGGAGAAAATACATGAGAGCGTCTGCTTTGATGTAGTTTTCTTGTACATGTATGAAAACTCAAGAACATGCTTGTTTACATGTGTTTTCATGTATTTTCTCCATTTAGTGCTCACTATTACCTCCATTACATCATAATGGTAATGGGTTCAAAATACCCCCCCCCCCCCCTAAATGAAGCCCACACTACTCTCTTATTATTCAAGACTTATAACCCCACCTACAGTTCCTGGTGGTGCCGTGCATCCGCCTGCCTTCAACAATCCCAGCCAAGTGGCTCAGAACTGGCACAGTAGCTACATGCACTATGCAGCTCTCTCTGCGGCCTCCCCTCAACAACTGGCTGCCTACCAGCAGCTCCTAGCACAGCGACAGCAACTCTTTGCAAAAGCTCAGACTGCACACCAGCAGCAGCTGCTAATGCAGGGTCATGTGGGAGGACACGCTTACCATCACAGACAGCTCGAACCTAATTCATTGCACACCGGGACAGCTGTCGCAACAGCAGCGACAACATTATCAGCAGGACATGGAATGAGTTTAGGACAGGCCGTCACGACGTCTGTAGGACAGGTTGTCTCAAGTGCTAGTGGAAGTGTGTTCAGATTACCAGAGCAAAGCTCTGTGACTAGCAATGGAGTCCAGAGCACAGCAACCCTTGAACAGACTCAGAAGGCAGTTCAGAGACTCAAGTTGAAATAACAGGATTTATTGCGCTGAGAGAGAATTTATGATGTCTGCCACTATTATTATGATGTGAAATCATTGTGCTGTCCTGTACCATAAACTGTTTGTCCTCTTTCACACACTGAAGATATTTTGGGAAAGGTGTGGATACTAGTCTAGTGCAGTGTGCAGTCCCCCAATTCTAGCAATACCTGTGATAGTTTTGGAGCTATGGGCCTCCAAAGTAGGCAGAGTTGAACCATGTATAGCACCTACATGCAAGGAGGTATGAAGGCTGCGATTACATCCAGGGTTATCATCATGGTACATCTATGCAATACAGGTATCAGGTGTTCTGCAATGAAGTTTGTTGCACATCATTATTATGTAGTTAACATTTCAGTACCGTTTCAGCAAATAAAACCATATTATATTGATACATAAAACATGCATAAAAGTATTGCAAAGTTTCTTCTAGTAAATTCTTAGACTACATGTGAAAGACGAAAGTATCTCCTTTGAGAATGTATCATGACACTACAGCTAGCAAATTCTTAGACTACATGCGGTGAAAATATCTCCTTTGAGAATGTATCGTGACACTACATAGCTAACAAATTCTTAGACTACATGCGGTGAAAATATCTCCTTTGAGAATGTATCGTGACACTACATAGCTAACAAATTCTTAGACTACATGTGGTGAAAATATCTCCTTTGAGAATGTATCATGACACTACATAGCTAACAAATTCTTAGACTACATGTGGTGAAAATATCTCCTTTGAGAATGTATCGTGCATGACACTACATAGCTAATGTCTCTCTAGACAACAATTAGTTCTTGTAGATGCTTCATTGCTTCATGCTACTGGAGGCCATTAAGAGCATCCTCCAGATCAGAAATGAGGTGTGCTTGGTTGTCCTCTATGGGTTGCTCCACTTCATTGGTGTCTCCTTTGAGCTCCTGCGTGTATTCCTCGAGGAGTGCGATTAATTTCTCATTTGATGTGTTTTCATTCACCTCATGCGGTTCATCTTGGGCGAGGGCATCTTCCAGTGAGTACAGCAACTCTTCATCACTCTGCATACTAACACGAGGGCACCTAAGGTCCAGACCATCTTTAGTACCGGATTCACATGCACTGATCGACCCATAGGCACCAGTATTTGTATTAATATGACTTGTACGCAAACTAAATGTATAAACTTTGCGTGGACCTCGATTTGTATATTTTGTTTCTATATTGGTAGGACGTAAAAGGGAATTACGAGATGCCTCTCTACATCGCTTGGGTGCAGAAATGAAAACGTTCGCGTTTTTTCCTGGCTTAGGGCATACAAAAGGCACACATACTGTGTCCTGATCTGACAGATACCAGGTACGCACAATAGTTGGACTTTGTGTCCTGAGCCTAACTGGACTACTGTATCGGTTGGCAATTTTGACACTCATTGCACATAGTCCACCTGGTGATGGTGATGGTGATGGTGATATTGGTTGTGGTGATGTCATTGGTGGATAATCTTTGGCAAAGACACTCAAATCCATTGATGGAATTTGAGAGCATCGGACACGATCCCTATCAAGACGAAAAGCATTTTGTTGTATTGTGCGAATGTTATCAGAATTGTCACAGATGATGCGTGAAAGTGAGCTCTTTTTAATTTCATCACGTTGTGTAGCTGTGAAAAAGGCATCAGGATTGCTATCAGATCTCACGTTCTCAAAATAAAAACGATCTCCGTTTCTGATGGCTCCAAATGTGTTAGCAAAAATGCAAGCAAATGTTGCCCCAACTAATCCGCCAGGTACTGGCTCCTCTGCAAGACCACCTACCCACAGGTCGACAGTGTCCAGTGAACCATAAGTCTGCAGTAAACGAATGTAAGTGAGTTCATTTCGAAAACCGCTGGTCTCTCCACAAACCAGTGTTGCCCACTTTTTATAGACCATGTAGGATGGTATTCCATGGTCACGTCCCCTCTGAATGTTTAAAGTAGCCAGGTCCATACTTCCAAAGAGTTGAGTTGTTAGAATAGAGGTCATGAATTCATCAACGAGACGAACAGGCTTATGGATCAGTCCTCTAAGTATCGGATCTGTCCCTTCACCAATTGCATACTGTGATGGATTGAAGAAAGCATCGAGTAAGCCCAGAGGACCAGCTGAGATATCTTGGTAGCTTTCACTTAGCCTGTCCAGGACTGGCCGGATCTGGCTGTGTCCAAATCGGTAGGCTGCTGCTGCAAATCCATTAGGCACAGTTGGATCAATTCTTGGGTCATACCCTCCAGCATCTTCATAAGATTTAATGATTTCATCGAAAAAACGGCGACCAAGAATTATTGGCAGGTAGTCAAAATAGGTAATCTTCTGAATCTCTGCTGCAACAATTTCTCTTGCTAGTTTAAAGACTGTATCGTCATCCATTTTTGGGTTTAGCCTTTTCAGTTCTCTTGCGATTCGGTTGTGCTCTCTTACAAACATAGTGTGAAACACTGTCAGGGCAGTCTGTTCATTCACCCTGACATCTCCAGCAAGGAAGCACTCTGATGGACTCAAAGGAGGCGGACATCCAACAAATCCATTAGCAGTGTCACTTTGGTCAGCACGTGGTAGGGATGCACCACCTCCACCTAGATGTAGATATATAATATATAAATTCCTCACTATCAATGCAATCAATTGGAGAGCTAGCTATATAGGCTTGTGTCGATTATGCTACATAATACAGGCATAATTGCAGAAAGGAAGCATTTGAGCATTATGCGGGCATAATAGCAACCGATGCTGCGTTGTGTGCATGTGCAAATACCCTGTCAGTCACGTGTAGCAACAAGGTGGCGGAGCCAGTCCGATGTCTCATCCAGAGCCAGAGGCTGAGCCAGCATGGTACTTCATTGACTTGTAGCGATTCAGCGAATCCAATACCAACATGCTGCTGAAAGTCTTGAGGCTCCTAAGAGGTAGCTAATACACTGGCACATAGCTAAGCATCTAAGCAGATTAGCATTTGAGCATAGTCGCCAACGGTTACCGTATTGAGCATAATAGCAAGCATGTCGGGATTGAAATGAAAAATTCTAGAATAGCGTAACACTAAATTTAATATTAGAACGTATATATACTCGATACAAGTACAGAGCTAGCTGTTGGTCCAATTAGACTGCACTTGTGTACACATAATTTGCATCACTTAGGTAACTTAGCTGGGGTCAATGTATAGGCATGCATGTACATAATGGGATTTACTTGGAATACGATTTCCAGTGCGTAGAAATGCTGTGTTTCCATCCCTCAGTCTGTCCTGCAGTTCCTGACGGGAGCCGTACACTTGCGAGCCATCAATCCATGAGGTAACATCATTGATCTGCTCTCTAGGGCCCAGTTGCCCAGGTGGAGAGCTGTCACAGGCGGGAATGGAACGAGCAAATGGGTGGCAAGCGCGGCCTGCAGTTGGGTCACCGAACTGAGTGTCATCATCACTAGGAACAGGTATTGGAACACATCTATCAGTTTCTATCGTACACCCAGGAGGACAATTATCAAATGCTGGAACCTCATCTAGATCGTGGTCCATCCACTGACCCCACTGCATCAGTATGTGAGACAATTCTTTTTCTTCTACCGGCCTGTCTCGCACTATACCCTCACTGACAATTCTTGCACTCGGATAAGGAGGACGAAATGGATCATGGGGTAGAATACTCACATTCATGCTCTGCATCGTACCTCGAAGCTGAGCGACACCGTCTTCATAGCGAGGAGGGATAAGCCTCCGAAGCTTCCTCTCTGCAGACCCATAAAAGGGATTCTCGAAGTTGTTACACACACCGTTGGCAGTGCGGTACCGTCTCAAAGTAGGGCCACTGCAGTTGACCTTTTCTTCCGTTAACTCTTCACAGCCAGATTCCTGATAAATCTGAGCGGTTTCTTCTTCGGTTAGAACACTCCCCGGAGTGTGCAGCAGCTCCTTAGCTAGGATTTCGGCTCGGGCTTCGATATCGCTCGCTTGTACGGCTGCCTGCTCACTTGCAAGAATCTTCTTTTCAGCTCTTCGCACGATATCCTCGAATAGGAGTCTCGCATTCCCCTGCTCGATTAACCGTGGAGCGGCGGTCTTGAAAGCGGCGAGTGCGTGTACGGCTCGGTCGGACGAAGTGCGAGAACTCTGCAGTGATGCTTGCTGTTTGGCCTCTCTGATGGCAGCATCAATCAGAGTTTGGCGAATAGCCGCTGTTGTGTGTAAAAATAATCGATAGTTTACACTAAGCGGGGTATATAGAATAGAAGAATAGAGAATACAACAACAATACAATAAGAGTGAATTCTTACCAGTTACGGTTACAGCTAGTGTGAGCCACACCAGTATCGTAGTTGCCATCAATAGCAACCTAGTCATCTTAGCGTGTTTTTTTTCTTCTGCCGCAACTTCGAGCCGCTGATGTCGCAATCTCAGTCCAGCGTATATTTATACTCGACTAAAGAGGAGGTCAATTCCTTAGAAAAATGCAATAATCTATAAAGAGGGCGGCGCTCGTTTCGAAGAACTCAGTGCAGCAATGATTTTAAAAATGCACTGCGCACGCAATATTTCGCGAAAACGCGAGCCCATGCAGAAAAACAGGAGGTCCCACTGGATGTGGCCATCAGCGAGGGCCGTGTCCCCAACCATTGAACACTGAATAATTGTTTTATTCTTTTCTCATTCTTTTTTTATGTCATCTGCTTACCCGATTTCCGTATATACGCAAAGTGGCCATCAGCAAGGGCCGTGTCCCCAACCATTGAACACTGAACCATTGAACACTGAATAATTGTTTTATTCTTTCTCATTCTTTTTTTATGCCATCTGCTTACCCGATTTCCGTATATACGCAAAGTTTTTAATTACGCACTAAAAAAAAAGAAGAAAAAAAAGAAAAACAGGATTGCGTACTTCTTGTGAAGCAGCGGTACGGAATCGACATTTTTGGCGCGAATTTTCATATTCGGAAGTTCCAAGGAAGAGAGAGACAGAGCTATTACTAAATCTATAGTCACAATACAGACAGCCTGACTCACTTCACTCCACAAAGCTTTGATCCTTTGATTCTTCCATACTGGGGTGTAATATAGCCTCGTATCCAGGCATTCTCACTGCAGTTTGTATTATATGACCATATTTTATTTTCTATAGATAAAAGGCAGACCTGGGTACAAGACTATATCAGGTCTGAATATTAAACTGTTACAAGATTGTAATTTTTTAATCAAAAATTTATGCTCAAAAGTGATTTTGCAAATACCCTTGGTTCAAGATTGCAAGTCAAACCTTCGGCATTCCGATTTAACTCCTTGAATTTGGTGTTGAGCTTTTAGGGTATCTCCACTAACCTGGTCCTAAAGATCTCATGCAAATAAAAACTGATGTCGCAGCATATATAATATTATTGGTCAACTAGAATCTCCAAGGCAGATCTACGCTGGAGCTTAGAGAAACGCATGGCATTTTTTTCTACTTTAACGGATCTGGTATCATATTCAGACCGGAAATGCAAATTTTACAAATTATGTAATGGCCACAAAACCCAGAATGATGGTCAATGCAAAGATCACGATTTGGACTTTAGTCCAGTGTTATGTTCAGGAAAACAATAAACACATTTAATTGCAGCAACTTTGTATTCCATGTGGTGAACCCTAGCATTCAACAAGATGTGTAATCCACCATTGTACACACTTCCCCATGCACTGCCGCAGTATAGGTGTATTCTGGGCCAGATCGATGCCATACATCCCAGCGATACAGCACTAGATCACTTCATCTCCATGCAATGAATGACCTTCAGCAGCTCATGTACGTAGCTATTCCAGAATGCGAATTACACACATGGTATTGGAGTTTTGTTCAGTGGACTGGAATACACTAGTGGACTACTAGAATGACATCATTCAAACTTAATTATGATAGTAATAATATGGCTGCATAATTTATATAACTTAAGAATCCAATATTAATGGATTCACTAAAATTTTATTAAAGCTATGACATAGTTCAGGATCCCAGGAAAGCAGCTTGGCATGTCTGACGTTGTACTGCTGGGAATCGAGATGTTTGTGGGAACTGCACAAGATAAATACAGGACATTGCAAAGGTTCTTCCCCAGGAATGCAGGAATGTGGTAGTGATCGATATAGTTGTGGAATGTTAAACTCCCCCCTTACAGACATCATGCATATGCATTCAATCTAAAGTTGTAAGGGCGAGGGGAAGTCAGACTATAGTCTGTCTGACTTTTGCGCTTATCCAATACATGTATAGCTATAACTGCATTTTTTATTGCATACTAGTACTCTTACTGTGTCCTATATAGCTAGACGCTATCGATCTTCCATAGATGAAGTGAGTATTATTTCTAGTAATGTATACCGTATACATCATTTTTTGGGGGTGGGCATAGTAACTAGGCTGGTCTAAGATATACAATAGACACATATACACACGTGTGTAAAGTCATTAATTTGTTTGTAGATTGCAACTGAGATAACCCAAACTATAGGTTACAGAAACCGTTTATTTGCACTGCAGCAACGTTAGCTATAATATAGCTTGTTAAAATAACTGTTTCGTCTGAGCTGTGATATTTATACTCATAGTACCACCATGTAATACTCCCCATAATATGTCAGCATGGATCACCCTGAGCAATGCAATTATGCCTGTATTATGCCAACCGTAATCGACACAAGCCTATATAGCTAGCTCTCTAATTGATTGCAATGGCTGCATTGGTAGTGAGATTAAGCCTCTCTTGTATTTCCTGTGCATTTCCTGTAAATACTATAAAGTATATCAAGGGTCATTTCATATGCCTGTAATTTCAGGAATAACAAGTGGTTGGTCTTTCCCTTAATTGTTAGCTACAAGGGAAACTACATGTTACTAGTATTGACTACCAAAATGTGTTTCTGTGACTGGCTTCCCTACATTAAGCTGAAACTATGTGGCTACTAGTGCTAGCACTGCAGAAACATGAGGTCGTTTAAACTCAGCTGGGTTATGTAATTCCAGGAATAACAAGTGGTTGGTCTTTCCCCTAATTGTTAGCTACAAGGGAAACGACATATTATTAGTATTGACTATACCAAAAATTTTATGTGTTTCCTGTGACTGACTTCCCTACATTGTATGTGGGTACTGGCGCTACCACTATCTGCAATATATTTTGGTGAGTGAACATCTGGTAATCAACTGATCTGTAGCTAGCGACAAGGAAAACTCAAACTATTCCTGCAACAGCATAATAGCATGTGGAGACCATCTAGTACCCTGCAACTGAAGTAACCACTCAGAAGTTATAACAACCTATTTATTTTTACAGTGACACTTCCATACTTCTCGTGGGCGATATCGATATTCATAAAATGTCTTACTCACTCATGCATGCATACTTGTGGTTATTAGTATAGAGTTCAAGTTGCAAGGGTCAGTAGCATACACGGTATCATAGCTATACTTCATTATTTCCTATGAAACTGTCCTATGTGGCTACCTATACAGTATCATATTACAAACACCCCTCAATTTAACTTCCTGGGTTCATAGTGCCCCTGTAGCCTTGTTCCCAGGCCTCCCCCGCTCCGTGCTGTGTGTTACATAATATGAAAGAGCGAAATGAGCAAGAGGAAAGCTTCAAGCAACAAAAGCTGGGTGGAGGCCTGGGCACGAGGCTAAGTACCCTGTACTACTAGCCTTTCTACTGGTGCTTTCATCCAGTGCATAGTTCTATGGTACTGAGTATATACACAGCTGTACCCTGTTGTATTTCTAGCCATAGGCTTCTAACTGTAACCCTCTGAAATGGGTGAGATATGCTAGTAAAGCCACGTAAGTGGAGGCGGGGTTATTTAAATAAGCAATTGGTTTTGTCCGTCTGTCCATCCGTTCGTCCACTAGGTGATTTTGCGCATTTAGCGCCTTCAAGACACTGTGTTAACGATGAAATTGCTGCTATCTTAGTGTATGTGTACCTGATAGTCTCAAAAGTAATTCTGTTCTCTGCATTTCTTATTGTCAGTGTTGTCCACCATTTTAATACGGCAATAGGTTACGCCTACAGTGTGGAACCGCTTGCCATCAAATAATGGAGTACACTAGAATCATGGGGTTTGCACCATCTGAAAAACAAGTCACTGACTATAGTAATCCCTATTTGTGAGGATGACACTCCCACACATTTTGGAGTTATGGGCCTCTGAAGTTTGGGAAATACACCTTAACTTAACCAAGTATAGCACGTACATGCAAGGGAGTATTCGTATACCACATGAAAGCACTATACCTGCTTCTTCGAGAAATGTGTATTTTACAGCTATCTTTACAACTTCTTGCAGCAGAAGCTCTGCTTTAAGGCCACTCCAAATTAATCTTTAGTTTCTGCAGAGCCGGGACGCCATAACTTAAGTGTACGTAGATGGAAGTCTGTGTACATCCGCATACAGCTCCAAGCGCGGGGTATATGTTCTTGGAACTCGAGTACTGTTACTGACGCGGTCGAATATGCATACTCGCAGCTATGATCACGTGTGCAGTCAGTACTAGATCTGTACGGTGGTCAGGTGACTCGCTCTACACACCCCCGTACCGTAGACGTGCAACTGGACTACGCCCACAAAGTCATCCACAAGCCAGTTCACTGTAAATAGGTACGTGAATCAAAGTTTCGTGGGGTCTGGTGAGGTGGGAGGCCTGTGTACGAGGGTATCTACTATCTATACTCCGGTATTTAATTTATTTGAAGGCTCTAGCAGCCTAGCAGCCTGAGAGTGTCACAAATATAATACCAGGCTCTCCCCTTGAACCCTTCTGTTCTGCATCATCGAGTCTGGGAATGAGGTTAGTGCCCTGGGTGTCAACGAAGAAGGGTGCATACTATTAGAGACGCTCTGAATTTGAATGAACTCTCTAGCTAAAGACCCAAGGGGGGGGGGGGGCACTCCCAAGGACCACAACTGCGCCTGTGGGTTAAGACCTTGCCCAGCCCTTTTCAGCAGTTTGACCGTTGACTGCGCTTAGTCTCGTGCCCAGACCTGCGCTCGCCCTCCTCGCAGAACGGTCTAGCGCACCAAGTCGAATTTCTTGGGTTTATGGGCGGAGCAACAAGCTTGTTAATTGACTATTCAAGGTTTGAAATGCTATATAAAGGCTTACTGAGGACTCTACACTGACTTACGTAAATAAGTGCTTTCTTGTGTAATCGTACGTGCAGAAGGCAACTCTTAGCAACAAAGTTACAAAACTGTACAGTACAAGTACAAAATATGGCAACTTAGTCCGAGGAAATACCTTGCACTGAACTTCAACTAGCCCTTCTATCACCAATACTGGAGTTATTCAAACTTCTAATCATCATAAAGAACAGTGTTAGCTGCCAGTTCGTTTAAACCGCTGCCAAATCTCGACAAACACTTCAAGTGCCGCCATTTTATTGTTCCGTAATGGCATTCCAGAACACAATAATTACAAATCCTGCAATCCCATTGGTCCTTACCACATTCTAGGAATAAGCCTAAGCAATTCGAGTTGGTGTGCCAGACCGTCTGCGAGGGGGCGAGCCTAGGTCTGGTCACGAGACTAGACTGCACTGATTTTCAGTCATTGACCTTTGACCTCACATGTGAGTCCAGCCAGACTTGTCATTCTGTGGTGATTCTCCATGCTCCTGAGCGTGCTTTGACTAGTGTATAGGAATTCCCCTTGAGATAGGAGACTAAGAAGTGATTGACCCCATTTGGAGACTGGACCTCCAGTAGATAGCCAGTAGTGACATAGGGAGCTATACATGAATCTCCACAGATATGTAACTCTCAAATTTTTTGTGCCCTATGTCAGTAATTTTAACTAACAACATAATGGAAAGTTTGCTACCATGCATAGTACTGAACTGGAATTTCATTTTAACTACCATTGTGCAGGTACCTGGCAGTACACCATGCCGAAGACTGCTAAGAAGAAAACCAAATCTACCACCAGACCATCTGTGCCCTACGTTCGTGGGTTCCATCCTCCCACGGCCAAGAAATGCCTTGAGGCAATAGGCAGCACGTGTCTTGACAAAGCATACACCCCCAGTGATAATTTTTTCCCACCATTGCCCCACCCAACTTCGATCGATGATTGGTTGGCACAGTACAAGGAACCGGGACAAACCTACAAACTGTTTCTTGAAGAATGTCCCTGGTTGTCTCAGCGGAAGAGAAAGTACTCGAAAGCTGTATTCAATCCATCTGGAAACAACCTCCAAGAGAAGTACCCAGATGCAAAGATTTATCTCCTTCCACTTGGCGAATTTGATGGCGTTGCTACCCCTCGCTTTTCTGACTTGGCTGAGTATGCCCGCCTCTTCTTTTGCCTACCTGTCGAGATTTTACCTCCAGTGAAACTTACCACGGAAGGTAAATCCATCTTCTGGGAGGAAACAAATGACGGGAAGGGTAAAAGCTCGAAGCCAGAGGCAGCTACACGTAGGAGAAGTTCCAGACCTTCCAAGTATGAGCTGGAATCTCGTTTCAATGCCACTACAGGGCATACTCAACTCAAGGTAGAATCCATTTTGAGAAAGCTGAGACAATGCATCCCAGACAACGCCGTATGCGTAATGGCTCTCACCATGGCAGACTTGTTTGATACCCTGCCCGATCTCTTTGTTGCTGGAATGGCCGCCGGAAACCAAAGAGTGGGTGTGTTCAGCTTCTGTCGCTACGACCCCACACTCCAGTTCTCTAGTGAATTCTGGTACGAGATATTCCAGGCAACCTCAGTGGGAGAGGAGGAGAGAAGGAGACTGATCTTACAGAGGAGCTGTAAGCTATTGGTACATGAGATTGCCCATCTCCTTGGCATCGACCATTGCATCTGGTACTCCTGTTGCATGAACGGTTCTGGACATCTGCAAGAGGACTTCCGTCAGTCAATGCACCTCTGCCCTGTGGACCTCAGGAAGCTGCAGACACTGTGCGGGTTTGACATGGTGGCTAGGTACCGTGGTCTGATGGCGTTCTTTGAGAGACATAGCTTGAATGAGGAAGGTGGCTGGGTGAAGAGGAGAGTTGCATATATCACAGAGAAAGAGCTGTAAATTATGTTTTACAATAATAGCACTTTTTTATTATTATTTAAACATCAGATTGAATATTCTGTTATTCTTTCCCTTCTAAAAAAATTGAAGTACATATCAAGATCCCCTTATTATTACCACATACACACTAGCTGATCATAAATATTATACGTAGTGCCTAAAGTAGTGATAAAATTAATTTTGTATACAACTGCTTTTGAAGCATGTACCCTTTGGATAAAAAACGTCCCTCGAGTGGGAGAATCTACAACATACAGCTAATATTATTAATATCACAGCAAGATCGAGTCTCAACTATACCAACTAAATTATGAAACATTAACTTAATGTCAGATAGCTACATACTAGACCTGTGAAGATCTCTGTTAGAGTTGAGTGAGCCTTATTCTAGCAAGGTGAGCAGAAATGTCTTCACAATTAAGTTCATTGTTAATATGCGTTAGCTATATCATTTCTGCAGTGTATTTTAATATGACTTTCTATAATATAGGTGAGTAGCTAAGGATCAAAGTTAGCTAATCAGCAAGCATTGATTTATTACTTGCATGTGAGGTGGCTAGGCCTACAGCTGGGACTGACATTAGGCTCACAGCCACAGTGTAGATAGTAGAGTGCTCTATTATCCACGGTCATAGCAAGATTTCAGTGCACATGGGCACAGTACGTACCTGATTCCATAGCTGCAATGTTGACTCCTACCACATGTACATCACTACTAGTATGGGAGGTGTGACCTCCCTCAGTAGGGTCTGGGGGCTCTATAAAATATTGATTCCAAGGTTGTTCTTCAAATTAAAATCTTACTTTTACACCCTAAAAATGTTTTATAAAATATATAGCTATAGCTAACCACAAATATTATACTTGTGATAATATACTCTCACAGCTTCATGCACAGGACAGAACCTAGCTAGCTACTTCTGTATTATTACATGGTGCTGCATGGGGAATCGATGAAAGATGAAATCTGTCGCTAGACTAAGTACCATAAGAGGGATCGAGGTATATGTATCCATGCAAGTGCCCACGTACCTAGTTACATCACAACCCAGAGTTGTCAACACTACCACTGGTATCAAATCTGTGGTATCAATAACTCATGAGCTGACTCTTGACTAGTCTCATTCCCCAAGGAATCACCACTATTAGGACATTAATTTATCTCATTCACAGAATTTCTGTACTGTAAATGGGGAGCTTTTTTTATGTGGATAACAATTATTAAGGTTCTCGTATTGCAGGAGCACTCCTTTTGCCAGCTATTGCATAATTAATTTGGCATAGATAATCAAGATGATCTGTGGTGTTTGGGATTAATAGTTAGCATGATCATGATCATGCAAATGTATATAATACACTCACATGCACGTACACACACACAGTCATCTGCACAGACAGACAGACAGACAAGCACCCACATATGTTGTCGACAAACACAAGACCCACTGTAGAACTGCCATCAAGAACATGAATGGAGCACACTGCAAGAAATATACAATATATGTAATTACTTGTAGCCTCGTACCCAGGCCTCTCCTCGCAGTTTTTTTCGCAGCCGTGGAAAAAATGTGAAAAAAGCTGCGAGGGGAGGCCTGGGTAGGAGGCTACTGATTACTACATCTAGAGTAATTAAATTTTCATATCAATCAGGTTCTCTTTCTATGTATAACCACAAATTGGCTCACAAACATATCATCAAATGCATTTGGTATGTTTGAGCCAATTTGTGGTTGCTAGAAAGAGAACCTTGATCGATATAAATACTGAGAACCAACTGATATCCTCCTTGAAGTAATTAATTTTTGACATTACAAAAAAATAATCATTCTACATGTACTAAAACAATAACAACAATAATAGTATATCTATGTACACTTTATTCAGTTAATCCAGCCACTGATAACTCGATGACAGTATTGCTATAGCAGCCTCCATTAGAGAGGCTGGTAGATCACTGATGTGGATCCACATATTGGTGCAGGGTTTCCATGGTGGGGATTGCAGGCAGCCACAATGAACATATTCTCAGGAATAGGCTGTATGAGGGAAAACAGACAGGTCACGAAGCTGTATCCACCATCTTGGTGAAAGTAGTACTCCACAGACCTCTCCATCAAAACTCCTGTCCACAATGATCTCCTTGAAGAGTCCCAGGGAAGAGGAAGTGTTCATCTCGTCTAGAAACACCTGTAGTAGGCAAGACCACACCCACACTCTCTTGGAAATGAACCTTTGTACCCAGTCTCCCACCCCTATTTTATCTCAGAGCTGAGCTACTTTAGTAAGGTCAAATCTGGATCGGACAGAGGCCAGGCACCAGGTTACGTCTGCACCACCACTCAGTAAAGAACTTTACTCTGACCTAAATTACTAGGCTAAAAAAAATCCAATCATGTACAATACCACAACTATATATCCTATAGTAGCGTACATAACAACCAAGCTGGGCCTATAAACTTTAGCCTCAACTATACAGAGCAGTGAAAAGAACTTACGGTGACTGATGGTACCCTGGAGGACCCACTGGCCACTCTTTGGGAAACATTCCTTCGCTGATAGGCCTCCTTCAGGGAGCAGGCCTGGGAGAATGCAGGCTTAAATTGCTCTCGGATGTCTCCCGGGGTCATAACTGCATTAATAGTCACTTTGTGGAAGGTGGGAGCAATCTTGGAAGTGAGGATGCCATGCAGCAGGTGGGCTGTGTCCTGGGGAAGGGAAAGGAAGGGCGGAGGGGGGGAGAGAGTCAATGAGCACCATCAATATCACAGCTACATGTAGGAAGTTCCTCCCACCTGAGCAGTGTCCTTGGAATTAACCACCCTGAAGTGTTCTTCTAGAGAAGGCCCTGTTCCCTCGATCATTAGCAGGGAAATGACAGGGTTGTCCCTCATGGATAGCAAGCGGTTGCGTAGGATGGAGTAAAACCTCCCACTAGTGGTAGTAGTATCTGGCAGCTGTCCCACACTGACCAGCTCCTCCTCAGTCAGCTGACGGCCACAGCTCAGCTTCCCCAACACATCCAGGTATTTCTTCATGTGGAGAGACACAGAGGAAGGGGCATGTCAGTAGCCTCGATATTTGGAATGCTGTGCACACGCATATACAGTTTCTTTGGCCGCCACTAGTACTCCCCTCTCCCTCTCTGGCGTACATGCACACGCACACACACACACACACACACACACACACACACACACACACACACACACACACACACACACACACACACACACACACACACACACACACACACACACACACACACACACACAGACCTGGTAGTTCTCGGTGGAGTCCACAGGGCTAGCTCCGAGCTTCCTCCCCATGAATTCCAGCAGTCGACTACACTCTCTCTTCCACTGTACCAGCAGGGTGTGGTTCCACAGTTTGGACAGCATCTCTACCAGGGCCGTCTTGCCAACACCTGCCTCCCCCTCGATGATGACCGGCACTCCACAGTAGTAGCGTTCGTGGATGTCTATAATCTTGATAGCGTGATCCAGTGTCAATACGTAGGCAGAGTCATCAATGGGTGCCAAGCGGCCATTCTCCAGCTCCACACTGAGGGCATGTGAGAGGAAGCCATCCAAGAGGCTGCGGGAGTGCAAGTCCCTGGGAGAGAGATGGTTTATCGAGACTCATACAGAGTACAAAAGTTTGTCTAAAATCTCGGCAGTCCTACCATGTGTAACTCACGTCGTGGAGGGGATCTTGACTCCAATTCTCTGGAAGCGGAGTTTGTCTTCGTGTGTGAGCTGGTCGGGGTGCAGGGAAATCAGCATCATGCTGGCCCCGCCCTCCTTGAAGTCATAGATCAGCTGCACGGGAGTAAAAGACACCCACAGTATGCTACGACCCACAGTACACTCCACCAGACTTGATGACAATCAAAATGGGTTTATAAAAAAGTTCTACCCAACTGATTCATTTGTAAGACTACTTCTACCATTGTTTGCAAACCAGCTCTACTCAACCGATCCGTCAGTGGGAACAGTTTTACTGTCTAGTTCTACCAAGCTGACCCGGTGATGAGGTTCGTGGGACCAGTTTGCCTTAATTGCTGGATCACAGAAGTCTGCCACCTCTTTCAACATGGTACTCATGAGGGTGGAGCCTAGTTGTCTGGTATCCGTGGCAATCCGACCCCGCTCAGTCGACACATACTCCCCAAAACCACAGTTGAAGTTGAAGCCTGGTAGGCTGTCCAGGAAGGAGCAGCGCCGATGCATGTACCTGAGGGGAGGGGGAGGGGAGGGGAGGGGGAGGGGAGGGGAGGGGAGGGGGAGGGGAGGGGAGGGGAGGGGAGGGGAGGGGAGGGGGGATAAACTAAATAGGGAACAGATGAACTTATTACTGCTAGAGAATAACTAATGACAGGATCATCCCCACTCACTTAAAGAAAAGCCTCTGTGTGCTCTTGGTCTTGCTCATGTGTTCAGGCATGAACTCCAAGAGGAGGTCCTGACACGCCTTGTCCGGTAGGTCTTGCTCCAGGCTGAACTTCACTGGCTGATTCAAGCTCTCCCTGTACAGCTTGTCAATCCCCTGGGGAGAGGAGGTCAGGCCTTATGCACAACCTGCATGGGATCCACTGAGGGGACATGCTCCACTTTTGAAACTAGACATCTGCCTATTTGTACATGTATTTCAAAAGTGGTAGTACAAGAGAACATGTTGTGACTGTGAGAGCTAGGTACTATTGATTACACTTGCGTTCAAATGCCCGTACGTGTGTGCCATAACATTATTCATCGAAAGATCAAAACATACTTGATGAATATTACAGAACTAGGCATAACACAATGCTGTGTTCGAAGTCTACTGAAATCAACAGTAGAAGATAGTTTGCAGGTACCTTCCCTCCTCCCTTCCTGAAGGCTTGGAGGTACTTGCACACAAGCTGCACCTCTGCATCAACAGAGTAGGGGGTGTCTGGTGGGATGTACTGTCGTGACCCTAGCAGACCCAGTGTGGGCAGATCATGGCAAAACTGCTTGTAGGCGTTACCAGGTCTGATGTGGTCATACGAGGGGACCTGGAGGAAGGAGATGTGGCCAAAAAGACCAGGCTATATAGCCGCGAGTCAATTCACATTTTACAGGTGAACATAAAATTTCATTACTCATGGAATATGACATTGTGTAAAAATTAATGTATAATATTATGCTATTCTTCAATTCTTATTCATGTGCTCGTGTCAAGATGATGGAAGACACAAATTTGAATTTCAGTAGGCATCAATTGTGTGACGGTGGGAGGGGCATCTCCTTAACCTCGTACCCAGGCCTTCCTTGCAGCTTTTTCGCAGCCATGGGAAAACGTGCATTTTCCACGGCTGTGAAAAAAGCTGCGAGGGGAGGCCTGGGTGCGAGGCTGGTGTCTCCTTACCTCAATGTAGAGGGTCCACTCTAGGGAACTGGGAATTCTGAAGGACAGCCCAGTCTCAGGGTCCTCCACATAGCCCAGCAGGAGCAGGTCAAAAAAGAACCAGCCAATGGCCTCCACCAGTTTTTGATGCCGCTCCCGCTCGCTATCCGCCACCGAATCCTGTGTGTACATGTATGTATGTGTGTGTGTGTGTGTGTGTGTGTGTGTGTGTGTGTGTATGTTTGGGGGTTGAGATAGATAAAGTGTAACTAATGGTAGCTAGGGAACTTGTCCATTGCCTTGTGAGTAATAAGAAACAGTATAGCTTAGGTATTGTAGTATCATGTGTTATTCCTTCGGTATTTATAGGTACAGACATTTCATAGACTCTTTACTGGCATCACTGCTCGTGATTAGAGGTTTCCAAACGAGCAAACCTCAGTTGTTAATCCCTTAAAAACATGTGGCTGTCTACAGAAAGCGTGGGGTCATTCCCAGTACACATCCATATCATGTGATGTTTTGGTTACCGATAACCTAACACCTTATAAGTATTTGACATATACATTTTTAAATGCTTGGAGGATATATAACTACTGTATGGTATGGCTAGTTAATTACGGCCCTGCCGTAAAATTGCACCTGCAATTTCGCATCCTTTGCACAATCGAGCGATCACCACGCCAAGATTGTGATCTACTCGCCCACCAGAGTGATTAACCCTCGATGGCTACTTAAAGATTAGACTAGTGCAGGTGAGCCACACCACAATTTTTGCTTATGTGCATACATATACAGGTGTTTTATGGAATACAATGGCTTGGTACAGAGGGAGTGTATGAGAATGTGTGTGTGTGTGTGCACATGTAGGACACATTACTATAATAAAGCCAATTAAGAAAATAAAAAAAGAAAGTGTAAGAGGACAAGAAGGCAGAAAAAAGGTGGCAGAACAGCTCACCCCAGGCGGCAGGAGGGTGAAGTTGAAGAATATACCGCAGTGATGTTTGTCCACGGGCAGGCCTTGCAGCTTTCGAATGGTGTTCAGGGGAGAGAAGGCCTCATTCACAGCAATGGTGAGGCCGGCAGGGCAGCTCTGCAGCTGCTGCTGGATATAGTAGGTCTTACCATCACCTATAGGAGGAGGGTGTATAACATCAATGGCTCAGTCTACCATTACATCATGAACCCAACCTGGACGCCCATAGACCAGTTCAATGCGAGAGAAGTCATCGGGACGTACAACGCTCTCCAAGCACACCTTGCGAGTATCCTCAAAGCTGAGACTGGGGCCAGACTCCTGTGATATTGGTAGTGCGATTACCCTCAGATACATAAACCCTCAAGTAGGAGCACAGTGCACCTTTATTCAAGGTATGATATGTCCCACCTGGTGCTCACTGAGTGTGATCCAGGGCACCCCCCGGAGCACAGAGGGGGCAGTCTCAATGAAGTGGATACAGGGAGCACGGGGGGTCACACCTGACTTTTCCCCCCCTTGTGCCTGCTGCTGCATCAAAAGATAGAGCTGCATCAGGTACTGGAAGAGAAAGAAGGAAAGCAGTGACTAATAAGTTCTTTAATTAAATTTATTTATATTGAAAACCAGAGCATTAGTTTTGAATACTTGTCTAGGCTCGTCAAATATGTCTCGTGTGAGATATCCAAATGTGGATACCAGCATAAATATTGTATAGAGGTCATTGGACTATTAGTATACTCACCTCCTGCAGTTTGAAGGGTAGGTGGTTGACATCAAGCATCAGGTACTGCAGTGGGAGCTTGGCCACTCGCTTGAGGAACAGACTGAGTTCCTCTGCCGTGGAGGAAGGCCGGCAACGGAACACCTCCAAGGACTCGGGCACCCCATTATAGATGCTGACAATCAGCTGGATGAGCTCTGCCTGGGTGTAGTTCGGGCAGTAGTGGAGCATCTGTGCTGACTCAGAGGAGGGGGACATGCGAGAGACACTGCAGGGTGAGGGCAGCCCAAACTTCGTTCCCCTTTGCTGCGGAAGGGAGTGATTACCGAAGAGAGAGGCCAGGAACTGACCAACAACGTGCATGGGAGCCTCCCCAGCATGAATCGCTGCATGACAGCTGGCTAGAGATTCCTGGAAATGGCAGTAAGTTAAGAATGATAGAGAACAATACAGAAGTATAATACAATGTGGCATGCCAAATCAATTCTCCTCGACTCCAATTGTACACAGCTAGCAGACTAGATATGAGCAATAGATTACTCTAATGTGACTACTTTGTGAATCCAAGAAGTAAGCAACTTGTTGTAGCTATAAACATAATACAGCATAAAAATATCAGTGGCATACTCACTAAGGTAGCTCCTACCTTGACTCCCTTCATGAGCTGTTCACGGGTGTTGGCTGTGTTTTCATAGAGGAAGCTGACTTCCCTCACTACCTCTGCCAGTGGCCTTGCCTCTGCTAGTGGCCCTGCCTTGCTTCCCTCTTTCAGGAGTCGGTGTAGCAGCAATAACTTGGGCACACTGAAGAACAGCAGCCAGTCATAGATGCTGTGTAGCTCTGCTACTCGCTTGGCCCATGAGGCGAGGACTTGCTCTGTGTATATCACCTGGGAGACAAGATAGGAGGAGGAGGACTTCCTCACTGCTCTGCTTATTTCTCCTACAGTAAGTGTAACTGATCACAATGCAATCATGCTCATGGATATAGCATCACCATGCATACTTACTAAGATACCTCTAAGCATAACTAAATGAGGGACTGGACAAAAAAACGTAGTTTGCCACTTGCATTCACTATAAAGTGGTAGTGTACAACACTGGAGCAGTGAGCAGATTAGTGACCAAAAATACCAAAATTCACACACCTGATACGGACAGAATAATGTCTTGGATCTTCAATACCTATTTCAGTTTATACGAACAGGACAATGTACGCAATAGCATGTGTATACCAGACGTGAGCAGATGAAAGAGAGTAGCACTGGTCTAATACTCATGTACAATGTGCAGTCCAAAACTATATAGCACATACATTACTGTATACCTTTCTTTTTGCCATTGCTTGGTCAATCCCACAGATCAGGGTGTTCTGCAAGCTCCCTCCTGCCTGCAGGTAGTAGAGAGGGTGGCCCAGCTCCTTCAGCCTCTTGTACAGACTCAGCAGCTTGTAAGCAATCTGGAGGTGGAGTGCAGAGAGAAGGGGTGACAGATGGACCAGCCTAGGACGGGAAGACCTCAGGCTACTACTGCCTTCTGCACTGTCTTACACCTTTGATCACACATTTCACTTTTTTTTTACAAGAAGAGGCAGCAAAAGTAGTGACTTACTTCTTTGATGTGCAGGAAATGCCTGATCCTGTCTCCACCCTCTTTCTCTGCATCCAAGAAGCCCAGCTTGCTGACAAAGTCACTAATCTGCTCACTGCTCCAGCATTGTACACTGGTTATGGACATGGGGCCCTTGGATGCTATAGACCCACTGTGGGATTCAGAGCTACGAGGGTATGTGAATGATTCCCGTGAGAGCATGCTTTCCTGGGCCATGGTGCCATTCATTTCAGGAGTAGAGGACTGGGAGTGGCAGGAAGTGTTGTGGACATACTGCAGGACAATCTCCGAACCACTGCTGCTGGTGGTGTCATAGATATAGAAGCCTGTGTCCAGGATGCAGTTGAGCTGGTTGACCACATTCTCCTTGCTGTCACCCTAGATAAGGAGGAGGAAGAGGAAGGAAGGGATGAAGAGAAGTTGAGAGGGATGGCTGGGAACACTATGACCCCAGAAGCAACCTCAGAGCATGAAAATTTCCTGGGGGAGCATACCCCATACCCCCCTAGCGGGGCATGAGGTGTGGGATATCCCAGCACCCCCTCTGTATGAAACCCTGCTTAATAAAACCTCCAGCTTAGGAAACTATTGTAATAATTGGTTCAATTATCAAGATATGGAGAGTAGAAATTTAGCTATAGGCACTTGGTGTTACACACCTTCCTAGCTAGCATTTCTGTGGGCTTGTCACAAGCAGTGGGGAGTTGTAGGGAGTGGTTGGGTGGATCAGTGTAGCTCAATAGCAAAGCATATAAGCGGGGGAAACTTTGTTGTAAGTAGACTGACCTTTGTAAGACTGGTGTCAGTTTAGTCGGACCAGCAGAAGTGGATTGTGGCCTAATTTCGAACCTAAGATCGAATCACCTTGTTTTCAACTTTGCAGTACAGTGGAACCTCTATGTTGTGGTCACCCTTGGGCCAACATTTTATGGCTGCATTATAGAGGGTGGCTGTACTATAGAGGTCCATAATACATTAGCAATTTTTACATTGGGACCCAACAAAGTGGCTTTACTAGAGAGTTGGCTGCTCTATACAGTGACCACATTATAGAGGTTCCACTGTACAATAATCATATGTGTAACACTCCGCACACTTTAGTAATCCTCAATCGAGGGCAATGTAGGGACCTTTGCATGCCCAAACGTGAGAAGTATCTTTGTATCAACAAAAAGTCCTGTTGCAGTGCATCTGAACGAGATATATGTAAGAGAGTGCTTCCTGGTCAGGAGCGTCTGCTAGAAAGGTAGGAAAAATTTTTGCGCTGCATGTTGGAGTTTATAATCAGCTGCTTCCCACCCTCTAATCAAAATCACCAGTTGGAGGCTGCCCTAGGGCTGAACTATTGCTATTTTATCCCAAAATTGTGATCTCAGGAGGCCTATAAACCCGAATTTTCCCAGGGGGCATGCCCCCACACCCCCCCTAGTGGGCACGCTTCATATGCTTTAATACATGCCAACTGCATTTGATTATAGCCACAGCTGTCCAACCAGACCACGTCTGGCTATGGCACTGCATCACTTGGGCTAGTATATTGATAATGACCATGAATATCTTGTTACCTGTGACTTTTTGGATAGAATATCTTCATGTCTCATTCTAGCTATCTGTGCTGCCATTCCTGCTTCTTGTCTGCTCCATCTCCGTTCTGTGAGCAGCCTCTGTCGTTCCTGAATTTCTGTTTGCAATTGGGCCTGTGTAGCATTTATTTTGGCATGCAGTTGCTCAACTTCAGCCTGATGTTGCTGTGCTACCCTCTCAGATTCTTCTCTATTTTCCTCAACTTGTGTGATGAGCCTCTCGTTTTCTTCTCTCAAGTCTTGTTTCAGAGTCTCATCATTTCTGATCCGTTGGAGCATTTCAACTTGGTTGGCAAAGGTAGGTGGGAACTGGTGTATCAAGTCTTCCATTTGCTGAACAATTTCAGCAGCTCTGGCTCTCTGTTGTGGGTCATTACTGACACACCTGAGGATCAGGCCCATCAGGGGGTGGGCATTACCGATTTGCTGAAGGTACTCATCTCGACGTTCGGCCTCCGACACTGGAAGTAGCTGAGCTCGGTTTGCAGGATTGACAACAGCAGCTTCACAGAGTGGCAGTGGCCACCTACCACAGAGGACATGAATCATCAGAATGCCATATGAGAACTCGTCAATTCTCGTATCATACACGGGGTTTGGTCTCATTGCCTCAGGTGGCATGTAGGCAGGTGTTCCTGGAGTTTGTGTCATGCGACTCATTTGTTGGGGGGTCAGATTCAAAATCCTAGCTACCCCCAGATCTGAAATTTTGGCTGTCATGTTGGGGGTAAGAAGGACATTGTTTGCCGACAAATCTCGATGTATGGTAGGTGGGGTTTGACTGTGAAGATAGTACAAACCCAGGGCCACATCATGAAGTATGGAGTAGCTGATCTCTTTAGGCAAAAGACCATATGTATCGATACACCTGGCGAGGGTGGTTGGGAGGAACTCCATGACGAGGATTGGAACACGAGAACCTTCCTCAAAGTAGACACCGATGAACTGTACAATGTTTGGATGTCTCATTTGGGCCAGCAGCCGACACTCCCCTTCGAAGCGACGGACAGTCTCCCCCACTCCTTGCTCATAGAGGACAGGGTAGAGCTTCTTCCCTGCACACTTGAGCCCTCTGTATTCGAGTCTCAGGACCACAGCGTACGATCCTCGACCAAACTCTTCCTCGGATACTTGAACACCATTGAGTCTAAAGGACCCAAAGCCTGCAAATGGGGAGGAGGAGGGGGTCATGGAAGAGGTTGTCCTTGCCAAACTTGAGCGAACCATGAAAATTTACATCTCTGTAATACTATAATATTTATAATCAACAATAATAGTATAGTCAAAAGGCTTGTCAATGCACGCCTGTAGGCTCATTAGCAAAAGGTGAGGGAGGGGGGTTAAGGTGGAACTTAGTCTTGTGGGTTGACTCAGTTCAGAAGTGAATTTAGAATGATTAATTATCATGGGGGATATTCATAACGGTAAGGGGGCAATGTATAATTAGGTGTGCTTTGCACACCTAATACTAGGGCAGTCTGGGGGCATGCTCCACCAGGAAATTTTTGAAATTAGACCCTCTGAGATTACCTATGGTGCATTTCAAGTAAATTTATACCATCTGTGATGGACCATATTAGTGCTGATTAGGCACTTGCAACCCACTTCACTGGAATTAACTACGAAAGAAGTAGCTATGGGGTGGAAAACCTTCCATTAATTCTTGGCCAAAGGAGCGTATGAAGTTGCAGTTGAAGGCCTGAGCTAGCTTCTAATGAGTATATATATATATGTTATTAGCTCTTTTGTGTTGTATTCTGTTGCATTAATTTTGCATTCAGTTAGCCACTGAAATGGGCAACCTAATTTTATAAGCCCCAAGGGTGGACAAGATTCTGGAATGAATGCCCTTAGGCAGTTGACTCACAAGACTAGTGAATGGAACTGAAGTCACTCTCCGGAGAATTCTGTATTAAAATGTATCACTCCAAAGTAGCTTCATTATCCTTAGTCTTTTCTTTCGGGTGGCAAGAAACTATTCAGTTTTTGGCTGCCTTTTTCCAATCCCTTTCTCACTGTTCTGTTCTCTACTTTCCCGAAATTCCTGACTGATGTGATCACGTGAAATTGCATGTGGCTAGTGAAATGGCATTGAATGCCATAATTATATCGAAGGCTTTGCTAGATACCATGTCAGATGAGTGTTTATGAAGCACTTTAAATTAATGGAGTAAGTAAAGCGAGCATGGAACAATGAGCAGACCTCTAGCTTGGCGTAGCTACCCCGGCCCCTTACTACACGTCTATGCGAGTCATGTGGTCCTGCAGGGGTTCGTCCAAACTCCCTGAACCCCCTTCAGCCTACGGGCCTGCAATATTAAACCAACAGTTTTAGAATCAAAGTGAAGAGCAGGACCATTGCTGTAGTTAGAGGTCTATTATTTTAATAACAGCGGATGGCCCTGTACCCAGGACTTGTGAACGTCTTACAATTTTTCGACGGGTCTGGGTACCCTATAGCTATCCCTCCCTCATCCCTACACACAAAGATATCATGTTGGACAGCAAAAGAAATTACCTGCGAACGTTCCTGTCATCGTGGGAAAGAGGCAATTATTAAGCAGCTTGCACGAGACAGAGCCCTAGCGCTAGTCTCACGGGCCAGCCCCCTTCCGAATTCCGCCGCAAATTGCGTAAGCAGGTTTAAGTATGAGTGGGATCATTGTCAGAATGGGTTACAGATTTAATTGCTGCGATGCAGCACTGCCTTAGTCTCGCGAGCCAGCCCACTTCCTTCCGCAGCCGCGATTGGTGCCCTCCCCCCCCCCCCCCCCCACGAAGGGTAGGTGTAGCTGCTAGTCTCGCGTCGAGAGTCTGGCCACGCGAGACTAGCTAGCTACGTCATGACGCGGGGTGGCTGCGCTGAGCTCAGGCTAGGCATGCCCCCTTTTTATTTCTGAGTGGGCGTATAGGCTCATGATTTGTGCATGCCGGGTAGCGATCATGTTAGTGCCGATATTCACTCTAAAGCTCAACCAAAAGATCTTCCCTCGCTTGGTAACGGTCGGCAAATACGACGGCAAGCACCCGTGTCTGACAGCAGCCACCAATGGCGGGAAGGTAGGGCGATTTGTTTACATTTCTAATTAATGCATACCACTCTGGGAACGCCATCTCCTTGGTGATTTCAAGGCTAATTAAGTATCCTTGGTGATTTGCGGTATTCACTGCCAGCTGTAATACTGTAAGCAGTCTAGGTCTGGATCAGGCTTGGAGCCATGTGGTTTATAGGAGGTGGGGGTCATCCAGACACATCTCTGCGTGCATTTGCCATGTATTGCAAGCTACCTTAATTTGCCTCTTCAGAAATTTAAGGAAGGGCCCTGAACGAAGTAACTTTACCATGTGTTCGAACAACCCCCACCGTCCTGACACCCCACATTTCCTCTACCTAGGTACCTTCCTGGACCCTACATTTTGTAACAGCTGCCTTAAATTCCCATGTGGGCAGAGGGTTTGGATCAAATTAATGAGACATACTTATCACCAGCAGCCTCTGGTGAGAAAAAGCCCTCCACGCTAGGCAATGGCATCAGTGAATTGTGTTGGAAAACAAGAGCACATAAGAAAAAACTTTCCACGCTGTGCACTTCCTGATTATCTGAGCAAAATGAGGAAAAACATTTTTGCCTCTAATATACTGGAAGCAGCTGTCGTAGCATCTTGCCGCCCAACACCTAGTGGTAAGCTTAAGAACTCACAAACACTATATGTCTCCAAGCCCCGTCTTCTGCTCCTGTAATGCACACGTCTATTAGACTGAGAATGCTTCCGCCAGCCATGTACCAATTTGACATATTACAGTCATACCATGGGTTAAACTTTCTAGTGTACCCTGAGTGCAGGTTTACATGTATGTGGCGAAGCTCCGGGGAATACATATAACTGCACAAAGGGTACAACTGACATACCCACTAGTAACCCATAATACGAAACCAGAAGAGGTGCGTCAACGTCACGTGCAATAGGCAAATAGTCACATGACAAACATACCCCCAGACCTCCCTAGCGATATGTGTTTCAAAGAAACATAGGTCACTGCTTCCCCCACCCCCCCACACCCCTACTTAAAATCCTGTATGAAACCCTGGACTGGGAATGAGACTACTACAAAATTACATTTTGTTACAAAAAAACACCTCATTTGTGGTACAACCATCACCTACATGTATTTTAACACAGGTGTTTATCCATACGCCCCACCGTCGCCTAGCAACGGGTGTAGGCAGAGGGGGACGCCTCTCAGCCTCAAGTACAGAGTCAGACATCTCCCTTCTGAGCATTGGACAGCACATCACCTCCATGACGGCAGGCCAGCTAGACCCAACCCTGGCCAGGGACGTCCTCCTGGTTGGGTCCCAGACCAACCTCCTGGCCTACAACGTCGAGCAAAACTCAGAACTCTTTTACAAGGAGGTCAGTCATCAGCTCCTAGTTCCTGTACATGTACATGGACTCGTACGTAGTTCCGACTAGTATTGTGAAGGCTCAGAAGGCCCTGGGTTCAACTCCCAGCTGGGCCCTGACTTTTGTACTCTCCCCATGTTTTTTTTGCAATCTAGATTAATCGTGTACACTGCACATGTACATGTACTGAGATTATCTCCAGCAGAAATAAGGCAGAGAGGCCTAGCCTTTAACCAGTTCCTGTGTTCACATGATTAAAAATTAAATACCGGACCACAAGCAGCAAAAGCGAAACGTGCATACATGTATGAGCCTGGGCACAAATTTGTACTGATTCCAAACTATAGCTTCATTCCTAGGCTCCACTCTGATATGCATGGGCGCAAAGTGGGCCTGGATTTGAGGCTATGTTCATTGACCTGAAGTTTGGTGCACATATCTCTACATCATGACCGTCTTGTTCCTACGCTGCAGTAGGACATATGGCACTGAGCCTAGACATTTGACTGAGGTGACGGTACATGCAATTTCCTCATTTACCCTCAGGTTCCAGATGGTGCAAACTCTCTGGTGCTGGGCTCGCTAGGAGAGAGGAGAGAGCCTCTGGTCTTTGTGGGAGGGAACTGCTCCATCCAGGGCTTTGATCACTTGGGGCAGGACCAGTTCTGGACAGTGAGTGGGAGGGAGGGACAGACGGAGGGTGGATGGGAAGGAGGAAGGGTCGGAGGGTAGGAGGGAATGAGGGAGGGTAGGAAGAGAAGATAGAAGGGGAGTGGGGGGGGCAGTTGGTGCGTAGGAGGGAGGGGCAGGTAGAGGAAGTGGGTAGGTGCAGGGGTGAGGCAGACGCAATACTAACCTCGCTTCTCTCTGAGTTTATATGCTACATCTTTGCCAGGTGACTGGTGACAATGTGTGCTCGTTGGCACTGTGTGACTTCAACTCAGATGGACAGAATGAACTGATAGTCGGTTCAGAAGATTACGACATCAGAATCTTTCAGAACGATGAACTTGCAGCAGGTAGAATAAATATAATCACGAATGATATGTGATTGTGTAGCTCCTTGGTTGATACATGTCTTGTGCTCCATGTCCCAGAAATGTCTGAAGCCGAGGCAGTGATGTCACTCTGTCCCATTGGAGTCGGGCAGTTTGGCTACTCATTGGCCAATGGGATTGTTGGAGTGTACAGCGGAGAACAAAGAATGTGGCGAATAAAGGTACTGTGCATGTGGGCACCTCAATCTGTGGGCAGCACATATGGGCTGCTGATATCCAGAGGAGGTTGGAAGGCATCACGTGTCACACCTTCTAATGATCTTTTGCAAGTCAGATTTTTGAGTGGGAGTCTGTGTAATATGTATAGGATAGATCACTGCATAGCGGGGTGTATGACCCGTTATCTACCACGGGAAAAATTATTTCCCGCGGAAGCCGAAGAAGTACCGAGGGCAAAGCCTGAGGTACTTCCGAGGCTTCCAAGGGAGATAATTTTTGCCAAGGTAGATAACGGGTCATACACCCCGCTACGCAGTGATCTATCTATCTTGTACTATGCCTAAGTCATTCTGACAAGAGTTACCAAAGCATCAAGAACTGCAGGGCAAGCTAGCGGCTTGCAAGAAGGTTCAAAACTCAAGTGTTGTTTTAGTATGGCTTCATATAATTTAGTTCTAGTTTTAGTTAATACTCTATTTAGAGTGCAAAATTAAGTTTAGTTATAGTAAGTTAACTAAAATTTCTAAGCTATTACTAAAATACCTTTTAGTTTCAGTTAACTAACTAAAATGGTACATTTTGGGGACAAAATTTTTTAGTTTGGTTATAGTTTATTCCTCAGGGGAAACTTTCAGTTTTAGTATGCTAATTAAACCTGTTTTGGCCTCTACTAAATTTGTTTTAACTAATACTTTTGATTAACTAAAACAACACTATTAAATGACAGAATCAGAATCAAAAGGTGCCGTTCACCAGACGCGATAAACAGGGTAGGTAGAAAGCTTTCACAATGCAAAAGTAGTAGGTACAAGTGGCAAAACACTCCCAGCAATTGTAACAAACATACACGTAAACAACAGCTAATCGCCATGGTAGCTACCCGCCTAGCCTGACCCTAGCGCCGTTTTGGCAAAAAAACGAAGTGTGGCCACACGTACAAACACGCAGAAACGCAACAAAACTAGCTACAGACGGAGACCAGTAACTTACCGTGCTATCCCATATCGATTTACTGGCAAAAAAACGCCATACGTCTTGCCTCGGCTCCCCTAGCTACCAGCCCTACCACAGCTTTCTGAACATTTGAACGACTGGAACGGAATCGGGTACCCGCTTTACGTAAGCAATTGGGGTATATTTTTCGCGCAGTAGGTATGACCCGTTATATACCTGTAATACTGAAATCTGATTGGTTAGAATGACTTAGGTATAGTATAAACATGTATATTGTGTGTTCTGACACCCTCCACTACTGTTCTTTCCTCTCTCGCTTTTTACTTCTTTACTCCCCTCTCCTCGTGTCCTCCCAGTCCAAAAACCAGCCGTTGTGTCTGCACAGCTTTGATCTGGATGGAGACGGAGTGCCAGAGCTGATCACTGGCTGGTCCAGTGGAAAGGTTGACGTCAGGAGCGTCAAAACAGGCGAAGTCATCTTTAAGGACACCTTCTCAGCTCATATTGCGGGCATTGTGCAGGTGGGATTGCACAGATATGAGTGGATTAAACAAATGTTCCTTTGTGTGAAATTAAATTAGCTAGATTTAAGGCTACTATCTCAACTCACATCGCCAGTATTGCAGGATGTAACTAGTCCGTACATTGCATGTGACAGTGTAGAGAGAGAAAAAAAATAAGCACCCTCTTCTGTTTACAAAATGAGATCGTGGATTTTGTAAGTCACTATGTATCATCCAGGTGGGTGGCTAGCCTTGTTCCCAGCCTCCCGCTTTATTCGGTTGCAGTTCACGTAGCCGAAAAAAGTAGGGGCCTGGGGATGAAGCTTGTGGGTTACCCTTGTTGTCTGGCAAGTGACCAGGAGAATTGGTGTACAACTGGTACGTCTTTGTGGTGTTTCTGGAAATTTTCTGGAAACATTCCCATCCCCTGACTCTAGCCAGGAGCATATCAAACCGGAGAAGCCTGCGAGGGAGCTGGATTGTGGAATGGAATAGCCACATCATTTCTTTACTCAGGCGGACTATCGACTTGATGGGAAGGAGGAGGTGATCTGTTGCTCGGTGGACGGGGAGGTCAGGGGCTATCTCCCTCCCTCCCCTGAGGTCTCCCAGCGCCCCAGTGACAGCAGCGGAGTAGAGCAGAAGAGATTGGAGGAGCTCAATAAGAGGAAACAGGTAGGTGTGGTTGGTAGGTGTGGTTACTGGGTCGTAAAACTTATATTAGCAACCGTTTTAATCAATGGGGAGTCTCTCCATATTTTTATTGCCGAGCGCCTTAGTGTGAGGCAAGTAATCTTGCAGTGTGGGGATTGAGGTGTTTGTACATATACATATGTCTATGTCTGTATTACCACATTCGGCCCTTGGGGCACGACATGTGTTCAAGATGGCGTCCCATCAGTTGCATGGCTGTCACCTTTGTACTTCTGGTGCAGAGATCTGACCAAGCAATTAGAGTTTATGTAGCGTCTGTTTCAGTAGAGATCTGGCCACTGGAGACGGGCAGTACGCGGATTGAGTGATACGAACATGAGTTTCAAGCAGCAGCTAGTATGTTAGTTGGTGTAGAGTACATATACTGCCACTGGTGGGTTGGGCTAGCGGTGGGTGGGGCTACTAGGTCATGTGACTGCTAGTTCACAGGGAAGTGAGTGGTATTACAAGTACTAAAGAGGTGTGTCATTATCCTGTACTAGCAGTCGAATGTTGTTTTTTGTGTACATGTCCACAGAACCTGCTATTGGAACTCAAGAACTTTGAAGTGAATGAAAGGGTAAGCGTAACAGCTGTGATTTAAATATTAGGATTTAGAATACAATTAGTAGAGAAGGCAGCTAATCTATAGCAATTGGGGCCGATAATTTAGTGTGGGTACATGTAGCAGTTGAGTAAGCAATTGACATTCGGACGACAGGAATAATCGGATGTGCTAGCGCCGTATGCATAAATTACCGGAAGTGGGTGGGGCCTTTGTTCAATACTACCATGGATAATAGAGCACATTACTATAGACCCTTTGCACTTTGATTTCCAAGTTTGGTGTTCCTCTGTTACTTGGTGCTGGAGCTATAGCCTGAAGTCCAAACATATCAATGATCGGACAATTACATGTATTGTCGGAATCCATTCGCTCAGAGTGCAAAGGGTCAATAGTATCATTTGAAGGCACCACCCACTTCCGGTAATTTATGTGTACGGCTTTAGTACGTCCGATTATATATCATCCGAGTATATTGAGATTATCAGCTTATTCTATTGAGATTATCAGCTGCCTCCCTAGTATGTGGGTACTGCGTTGCTACACAGATATCTTTGCCCATACTATGTAGTGGACACCTACACAGTTTGTCTCCTACAGACTGTCAGTGCATTTGTAACCAGCACTAGTGTTACAGACCTGTTTTTTGTGTGTTTCATTGTGAAAAGAATTTTTTGGTAACCACGAGACTGCCATTATTTTCATCTGCTCAGATTCTGGTAGTACATGTATATCAGGGACAAACTGCATATGACTGTGCTATTTGGCCGAGCGTGAGCGAGTCCCACACCAGCATGTTCAATTTCGAGTTTTGTCTGTATGTCCGTCCGTACGGTCGGTCACATATCGCATATCATTTGCGTATCCAATACAACGTTCAAAAATGTTTCATACCGCACACATATTGATATATCGTCACTCCACGTGGCTTGTACCGCAGTCACAGACTGTCAGATGGTGAGTTACATGCAGTGAGTAGCGAGTATGCCTGCACGGTCTGCAGGAGAGGGAGAGGAAGGCCGCTGTGTCTCCTGATGCCAGGCTTCAGCGACGCCGACAGAGGAGAGCCGCTAGATCTCCAGGCCGCCAACAAGCCGGTTAACCTCGCTCACGCTCGCCCCATAATGCTCTGCATTCACCTAGTTAACCCCTTAGTGTGTCTGTTCTGTACATACTTATAAGCGTATCCATACACTGTACATGTACATAGTACATAGTACAGGAAATGTGTGCATGTTCAGGTTTATCCAGTACCCCCTGTTATCTTCTCTCCTATCTCTGCCCGCCTCCCCCTCCCCAGGTATCTCACTCCAAGGATCCACGGTCGGGGGAGGCAGGCAACAGCGAGGAACCTATGGGAGTCATCCCAGTTGGGACACTGCTCAAAACGGAGTTCAGCGCCATTATCCCTGACCCCAGAGCGCCTGATGTCAACAAGATGGGGGTGAGCAAGGATAGAGGTAGCCATACTCCCCGTATAAAACGAGGGTCTAGAAATTTAAAGACAGGTAATAGCCTCCTTTACGGATTCTCCCTGCTTTTTGAAAAATGTATTTCCCCTTAAGTAATCTGAGCTGGCTTCTGGGGTCCCCTGGCAGGCTGTACTATTACCAACTGTCGAGAGATCCTTCAGCCGGACGTAAAACAGGGCTACAAAATGGTCAACAGACTGTAATTTTGCGCGACTTATGAGCATTACTATTGATCAAAGGACATTTGATGAAAGTTTTAAACAGTCTAACAAGGGTATAGTTCTCATCCCAGTGTCTCTCTTCCCCACAGCCCCACCTGGAGTTATCAATTGAGACCAACAACGGTAGGCAAATGAGCATGCAGTAAATGTGCATTCGGATAGAAAAGTATAAAACCCTGATAGGAAAGTGACTCCCAGCTGGAGATTGAACCGAATGCCTTCTGAATATTTGTCAGACTCAGCGACTGAAGCCTCTGGACAGAGAGGCAGTGGGCAAGCTAGCACTTGCTAGTAGGACTCAGCCAATTCCTGTTTTTTCCTCATCAGTTGTTAGATCACTTATTAACATGCTACCCCTGGCCCGCGAGACTACTGTTAGCTAGCTATTGACTGTACGCACTTACTAGCTAGCCAGCGCTCATTACAGTACTAGCTAGCTATTGACTGTTTGTGCCTGTTATACTGCTGCTGGCTTTTAGGTAAGTGCTTTAGGGTAGTGCAAACCTGCCGGGACTGTTGCTGCCGCAAGTTCTAGATCTTTTGTCACACAAAACAGCCAGTAAAAGTAGTTCACTATGGCGCTGGCTAAAATACTCTTATTTTTTGACCACCCAATTTCGGCATGCAAATTAGTCCAAATCGAATCAAATAAATTAGATCACACAAATCTGAAATGCTGATATAGCGGTCGAATTAATTGAGACAATACGGTACACCCAAACCCTTTGTTGTTTTATGGCTGATTCTACTTCAGACACTATCATTCGTTCTGCCATCATATTTGCCGAGGGACTGTTTGAGGGAGAGAGTCATGTGGTGTAAGTATATGCATAGAAAATAATATTCAATCCACAGACATACATGTACTAACACTCATCTTTCATTTGATACACACACAGGCACCCTCCCTCCACTGCTCTCAGTAGCAAGATCAAGGTGCCCCTCCTCCCAGAGAAGGACATACCCATTGACATCAATATTAAGGCCTTTGTTGGACAGCCAAGCAGGTATTACACCATCGAGTATCTGTGGGCAAGTGACTCACTTAATTAATCTTATGTTTGTAGTGAGCTTATTGCATTAACATCGTTAGCAGTCACTAGCTTATAACTAGTGTAATGCAGGACATTGCGGGACAAGCCTGAGTGAGTGCGTTAGGAAGCCAACCAATCGCTAGAATAAAAACTAGACAGCTCAATTGAGCGATGCAATGGGAGTTTCAAGCAGCACAGCCCATCTTTGCTCTCCCGGAGTATCTATAGCCGGCTGGCTAAGCCTCGGACAGGCGGACTGCGGACAGGCACCTCATCCGCCTGAAGGCTAATTTCTTCAAACCTTCCCTGCATCACTGCACTATGACGTAGGGTACACAAACTCTACCAGCCTTGGAGCTGTATTAGAACTCCCGTCGTAAAACTATATGAGAGACTTATACAGAGCATTGATTCTTTGTGCTCTGCAAGTTTGAAGACAAAATCATTGCGACTCAGCAGATTCCATTTTAAACACGTGCCTTTACCCCTGGGGCCAGGGGGCAAACTGTATGCACTTTGTTGAATTCAATTCTCTTCTTTGGGGAGCAACTGCTGCGATCTTGGCTTCACTCATATAGAGTTCAGAGGTATCTACCTGAGCATTCTAGTCAAAGTTAAGATCAGGACAGAGCTTTCTGTTCATTAGATGATGTCACAGTCTTCTCATGTCATTATACGATGTCACATCTGTAACATATACGTGTACACAAACGCTGACAGGAACAGATAATGCATTGACATAGCCTCATTCCCAGGCCAGCTTTTGTTCCTTGCAGTGGGGGGGCGGAGGGTGTGTGTGTGTGGGGGGGGATGCTCGGAACAAGGCTAGTATTGATATTTGCATTCATCTCCTGTAAGTCATTTCTGAGTTTCAGAGCTTCGGTGACTACATGCACATCTTACCAGTGCCTCACACCACATTAACAACGCGTATCCCCTCTCCCTCCCTTACACACATACAAGCAGCATTCAGTTCCATGTGTTTGAAGCATCCCGACCCCTTCATCGCTTTTCCCTCTACATTCCCTGTCCGCTGGAAATAGAGCCACACCCACTCAGCTCCGTCGTCTTCACTGTCAATGAGAGACTCGAGCGGGTGATTCAGAAATCTTCATACATTGTAAAGCTTACTTTTTGACCTTTGATACTTGACCTTTGTCTCAGGTTCTCTCCTGGCTGGACAGCTGTTTCATGTATGGGCCGGGGGAGGATGCAGTTACCTCCCCACACCTCCATGTGTCCTTCATGTCCCTACGTACCAACACGCCTCTCATCATCAAGATGGAACCCAGTGAAGGAGGGAAGGTACATATTCATGTACGCGCGTTTGGCATTTTAGAGGATGAGTAGTAATAATGCCAAGTTTTATGTGACCGTTTGTATGATAAACATTATTGAATTACCTGTGGCATAAACAAGGGTCCACATTTGAGTAGACCTTTTCCACGAAAATTCCATTAGGCTGTAGGGGAGATTTCTGTAGCTATGGTAACGATACTCATTGCATTTCATGTCAGGGCTGTGGTCGACACTAGTGGCCAGTACAGCATTGGTACAGCCTGGAGAGGGGCACCACTTAAGGTCGGGGTGATCCTTCACCACTAGGCATGGAGGATACTTTTCAAATTTGAAGCAGTTTGATATGACCTCATAAACTTATATAGGCCATAATTATGAGAGATTTGTACTGGAGGCGCTTCCAGACCAAATCCATTATATGGGCCCATATAAAATGTGTACACGTTTGTGAGGTCATATCAACTCCATTAGACATCCAATTTACCTCAAACTTGAAAGGCACCATCCATGCCTGTTTTGAATTCCAGGAATATTGTTGCCATAGCCACCAAAATCCTTAATGGTATTTTCATGGAAAGGGTCTACTTGATAGCATTATATATACTTATACCTTCTTCATGCTTTAGTGATTCGGGGGGTGGGGGGGGGGTGTCCTGGGAACAAGGCTAGTGTATGTCTAAAAAATTTATATTGTTCAAATTGTGAGATATAAAACAAGAATATAAAAACCACACCCTTTTGTCTGGAGCACTGTATATCTAGGTCTAGATATGAAGTTAAAAAGTGTGATTTTGCATTTTCTACGATCAGATGACACTTCTAACAGATGACATGGACTTGGCTGGTGACATTATCCAGTCTCTGGCAACTTACATGAGTATTGAGGTATGTGGTTACCCCCAGAATGTACCGTACAAATTTTGTAGAGATAATTATATTGATGGTACTCTGCTGTGTTAGAGTTTTTGATAACTCCATTTCCCAGGATTTGCAAGTTGTTGCAGATTTTCCCAAACAGATGGAAGACTTAAGAAACATACTTGCAAAGGTGAGCACTCCCTCCCTGGAAGATTGGCTACTCCCCATAAACTACTGTCCTTCGTGCTTTGCAAACCCTTTAGGTGGATGAATTTCACAAAGTTCGGCAGCGGCTTACAGCTGAGATGGCAGACAACTCGGGCATCATACGCAACCTGGTGGTAAGGGCCGAGGATGCCAGGATGATGAACGACATGTGAGTGGTTCCCAGTTTGACTAGTTTGACCAGTTCACCCTGTTTGAAGAGTCTGCCTGCCCTCTTCCTTCATCCTACTCCTAGGGTCAGTATGAAGAAGGCATACAGCCAGCTATATGAGCTGAACCGTGACCTCATCATGGGTTACCGTATCCGTAGCAACAACCACATGGAGCTGCTGGACTGCCTCAAGATTGTCAACCAGGCTGTTCAAAAGGCAGCTAAACTCAGAGGTCTGTAAGGAATGGCCCTTGCATTGTGATATTTTAGAAAGGAGGGCCATTTCTTTTGTCTATGTTTCACTCTCTCGTATCATACGCACACACACACACACACACATACACACACATTCACACATGCACACACATAATTATTAGTTGGTAAACCCAAGGCTCAAGTGGTTGCAGCTTGCAGGACTGCCATCAAGAGTAATGACGTAGACTCTCTTCTCAGAGCTATCAAGACTGGGACTGCATGAGATCGTTGGCACATTAATGTTGCCCTAGGACAATGATGCATAATGTATGCATTGATGTATATTATTGTACATAGGTGGACCGGCAACATACCATCAATGTCACTTTGTAATGGTTATGCATAACAGTACAATGCATTTATTTTACCCCACATCACACTCTAATAATTTATTGAAGCGGCATACTCTAATTGGCGAGTCTTCGGGATTTATTTCCAAAAGATTCTCGGGTTTTGGCAAGATTTTGCGATATTTTCTGAAGCTGCGCGTGGCGGGGTTTCAGGATCTTTCCCGGCTACTTCCCGGAATCCTTTCCGGATACTCTCCTGTTCGGGGCCCGAGTATCCCCCGGAGCCAGTTCCGGCTGTACGGTGGCCCATATGGCCCTTTCTAGCTGCCGACTTCCACGCTTCCAATTTCTTACTTCCAACTTCTTACTGACTACTTCTTATTTCCTACTTCCTCCTTCTTACTGCCTACTTCTTACTTCTTCCAACTGCTTCCTTCCTTCTCCGACTTCATATTATATTATACGGTAGTCGCGACTGCGCATGTTAAACCGCTGCGCATACAGTACGCGACGTTCTGTTTGAAAACACCTTGACAGTCACGCCATGGGCACCAATATCCGACTCTATAACAACAATACCCAAAAATACCCTATTCTATAATCTATGACCAATATCGTATGACGTAAATAAGATTTAGCTACATGCATTGTGCTTGCCATTGCCATGCACGGTAGATCATAATGATTTTGGTTGATGTTTATTGTTGAGCTCTACTGAGCTACCAAATACAGCAACATGACACACCATATATTATTAACAATTACTGAATTATAACATTCTAAAAGTGTTTCATGCTTGTTATTTATGCAACATTGAGTCTATAATATTGGCCATGCTTGAATGTAATTCAATATACGAGTCATGCAAGCATCATATTTATTAAATATTGCCAACTCAAAAGAGTATAAAACACAGATAATAATCTAGCAAAAGGAGAAAGAGACAAGTCAATAATAAGAAGAGGAAAGATCAAGAGTCTTCAGTTATAGCAGAAGCTGATTATAATTGTAATCATGCATGTAGCGTGAGAGCAAATTTTAATTTAAATAAATTTCAATGGCACAGGTATAGTGCACTCAGGAAGGGGGTCTTCTTCCTGAGTACACTACAAGTGCTATTACCACAGTAAAATTAATATTAATCCTCTACCAGTGGTGTTACAGACACTATATCTATCAGTGACTATCGATTTCCCTTGTAACCCTTGATACTGCCTCTGATGATCAGATTTCCAACTTCCATCCACTTACTTACTCCCAACTTCCTTCTTCCTACTTCCAACTAATTACTTCAGCTACCTCCAACTTCCTTCTCCCTACTTCCACCTCCCAACTTCTTGCTTCCAACTTCCCTCTCCCTACTTCCACCTTCTTAATTCAATAGCTAATATTTTCTACTGCTATAGCTGCCACTTATAATCTTCTTAATAATAACTTCCATCTTCCTACCGCCTGTTTCTATCTTCTTTCTTCCAGCACATCTTGCTATCATGCATAGACAGTCATCATTCGTTACGGTATGTCATGGCTTGCAGCCAAAGTTTTGTATATGACCGGACAGATTGAATGACGGCTCACTTCTTTACCTTGTTTGGAGACATTATTTCACCACGCGTACGCAGTCTATAGCAAAGAGTAGTTACAAGAGGTATAGAACCCCTTGCCAAGCAAAAATATTATCCTTCACATCACGCTGGTGAGTAAAATGCGCACGTGGGCCTTAACGCATCATAGATTGCTACGTTCCTTTATGGCTTCTTTACTTGGCACTACAGTCAAGGCGTCCTCAAACAGAGCATCGCGCGCTGCATGCGCAGCGGTTTAATGTGCACGATCGCGACTACGGTATAGCTATATGAAGCTGGAGAAGGAAGGCAGTTGGAAGAAGTAAGAAGTAGGCAGTAAGAAGGAGGAAGTAAGAAGTATTTAGTAGGAAGGTGGAAGTAAGAAGTTGGAAGTAAGAAATTGGAAGAGTGGAAGTCGGCAGCTAGAAAGGGCCATATGGGCCACCGTACATAACATAAAGTTATTATAATACACACAGATGTATAAAATATGCCGTTATCAAGGTTCCGGCGAGTCTTCGGGTCTGAAAGATTCTCGGGTTCCGGCAACACTTCGGGATTTTTTCCGAAGCTTCGGCAGATTTCCCGGCTACTTCCCGGAATCCTTCCGGATGCTCTCCGTTAATACACTCCCGAGTGTAAAGTTTTTTCTGTAATGTAATGAATGAATGAATGAATGTAATGAATGTAAATAATGTAATGTCCTGCCAAACTCTGGACCTCCACAGTGTAACTAACCTTTCTTCATGACACATACACCATTTGGAGAAAAGTTATTATCTTGAAAAGTTCAACAAAGTCTTCAATGGGTAGCTACAGGATAGAACTTCTTTTAGGCACGGCTGCTGGCGGACATTTTGAACAATCAGTACATCAGAAGCACAGGGACCCACTCTTTACTGATTGCATTAGCTACAGAGTGCATGATCTCATTACGGTTCCCATTCACGCTAACCGAATTACCATTGATGCGTGACCTAATTTAACCGGTAGTGACTCATGAGACTTAAAAATAATATTTGGCAAGAAGAAGACAGCTTGTGAATTGGAAACAGGTACTGTATAACTGGAGGGGAGCGTATTTAGATAGACAGTGTCAGTGGCGGGTACGTGTGATCATTAGCTAGTCGGCCATCGGGAGGTACTGTATAGGTTACTGAAGGGGAGTGTATTAAATAGACAGTGTCAGAGGCGGGTTTGTCGGTCTCTGTGTGGTGCGTGTATTATATTTGTGAGTGTTGTCGTTAGCCTGTCGGTACAGTTGCGTTTGTATTTGTGTTCGTATACATTTTTTGTGTGCAGTTCACGTGTGCGTTTGTATTTGTCATACAGGCTGATATAATGCATTGCCACACCCACGATCACCTCCGCCCACTCTGTACGTGTCCTTCGAATTTTCGGCTGCTACTAACAATTATGTATGTATGTATGTATGTATGTATGTATGTATGTATGTATGAATGAATGTATGTATGCATGAATGCACGTATGTATGTGTACAGATGCATACAGCATAATGATAATTATCATAGCTGGCTTCTATACATTCTAAGCATGAAGAACTACAGATAGTCAACAAAATATCATACAATCTCACCCCATACTCCACCAACTAATAATTTTCCTACTCTTCTACACAATCTTTCTACTCAATCACTGCTCTGAATCACTTCATTATCTGCTCACCTATTCCTCTACACACCCATAATACTTTACACTCGGTCTTCTACACAATCTTTCTACTCAATCACTGCTCTGAATCACTTCATTATCTGCTCACCTATTCCTCTACACACCCATAATACTTTACACTCGGGAGTGCGGTTCACTCGATAATATATATTTTGACAACCGTTAGTGCAACATGAATGATTCTTGGTAGTACCAATCCTCAACTAAAGCAAATCCATGCTAAAAGATTTGCAGCTCTCTTCATTTCTGTGCTACATGCCTTGGTAGTGCTGCTATTTTTGGAAGATCACCGTGTGATTAGAAATTTGTTGACTAGGCCCCATATTTTTTTTGCAGTATGGTTGAAAAGCTTCATTTTTGGATAGTTGCTGTAGCAACATCTGTATAAACAACCCATGTTTCATTTAGATATAATAGGGCATTGCATTCTGGAGATAGGCATCTTCTGGAGCTACGGTGGGGTTTCGGGATCTTTCCCGGCTACTTCCCGGAATTCTTTCCGGATGCTCTCCGGAACCTGGTGAACCTTCGGAATGCTTTCCGGCTGCTCTTCGGGGCCCGAGCATCATCCGGAGCTTGTTCCGGCTGACGTCCGTGCCGGATTCCGGCTCGGAATGCACTCCAGGGCCACAGTAAAATGCACTCCCAGGCGATGGTACATCGAAAAGGCACCGGAAACGTATGGGAAAGACATCGGAAACGTATTGGAAAGGCATTTGTGCCTGATGTCAGTCCGCTCTGGAATGGCCTACTGCATGGGTATATAGGAACGCAAAAAAAATCAACGCAAACACAAAAAATTGCCACACACCCCCATGCTGGCCAGCTGTGCCAACTTGGGATCATCAGTAGGTAGCATGGTGGGTACGTCATGCCTGCCAGATAATTTATGTGTTCCTGCATAGGCTTTTGACAAAAGCACTAGTACTTCAGATATCTGCCCATAAAATTGCTGCTTAGCTACCAGGGCAGTTTCAATCTACAAAGGTAGCTGCCCATAATATAGTTACCTAATCACGGAAACACTATCGGCCGCTACGCGGCCACTATGCCAGCCCCCCTATCCTCAAACGTTTTATCCTATGCCACTGCAAAGCATCAATTACAAGATTTCTGTCCCATAATATAGCTACCTACCACAAGAATAGAACACTACCAAGCATTAATTACCAGATGTCTGCCCAAAAGGTAGTTACCTACCACAACAGTAGGAAGCTATTATAGGAATCTACCAAGCACAATATAGCTACCTACCACTACAGTAGGAAGCTTTTACAGACAACCCCATAAATTAGCTACCTCTCAGAGCAGTTACCAGTTAGCTACAAATACAAGATTACTTCCCATAATATAGCTAGCTACCTACCACAAGAATAGAACACTACCAAGCATTAATTACCAGATGTCTGCCCAAAAGGTAGTTACCTACCACAACAGTAGGAAGCTATTATAGGAATCTACCAAGCACAATATAGTAGAGCTCGAGACAAGGATACTTACTTACTTACTATTGTTAAAATTAGCATCGGCCTTGCAGTACATATTCTAAAAATTTTAATGCAGTAACATTTGTCATATTCACATAAAGTAGCTACTACCCAAAAAGTGATTTGCAAATCAATGAGCAAGTAGTGACAGGTTTTTGGCTCACATAGTAGCTATACATGTATATTGGCTTCCTACTGTAGTCTCCTAGTTATTTTCAACTGCTTCACTTTGTTCACATGCCAAATCAGGCAAATGACTACTGCTCTTGTGAGAGTACATGGGCATGTAGCTAACTGAGGTTCCATGGTAATTTTTAAAAAGTGCTTCATCAAAATATCTGAACATGAAGCATAGCAACAAGAAATTTAGGAAACATGCAGCTATCTTAACTACATCAAATTTGCTGTATGCGGCCTGCCAACAATACATAAGCAATGACGTTCGAGGCCTAGGCTGACAAAAAGGTTGTGTAGGGGTGGAGTCAGTGTCTAATTTAATTTACTTAGTCGTGTGAGGATCACATTTAGACTTGAGGCTCTGCCTGGATGACTTATTGCACATGATAGAGAAAAACCACCTACAACATTTTGATTATTCACTTTGCAGTGTTGCTCTTCCTCCACAGTATATAGCAAGATATTCACCATTCACAGATGTCACACTTTTTTGGAAAATGTTCACAAACAGAAAAAAATGTTCACAACTGCTCAAAACCTGATATAATAATATTATTATTTCCTACAAACAGTATACAAAGCCTATGTACCACGTGATTACAACAATATTACATACCGGGTAGTAGAACAAGGGGGCACATCCCGCATTAATTTTTTTGATATTTTGACAACCGTTAGTGCAACATGAATGATTCTCGGTACAGTCACATACACAGTACAACATCTGTCCTGTCGCCATTCAAAACTACTTTAGGCACATTTTAGCCAAACTGCTTGGAGTTAAGAGCTAGCGCTCATTAAAATCTAACACAGACTGTACTAAGCTGCACCTTTTCAACCCCAACCCTCACATCAACTTGGGTAGTAGAGCCTAAATGAGGTAATTTGAGGCACTGAATGCTGAAGCATATTTTCATCACATAGCTACCTTGTGGTTAATTATAAGGCTTTACAATTAGCCTATAGGTCAGGCAAAATTATTATACTACCCTATCTTTGACCCAAATATGAAATCTTAACTCCATATCAATTCCAAGATACTGGGAAAACGTCAATTTTAAGAAAATGGTAAAGTGGTTATAATGCCAAAATGTACTCACTACATCTGGAGAACTGCAGCTAATTAGCTAGCTTGAAAGTTACAAGGCTATGTCCTATAGAAAAACACTTTCCTATTTGCCTGTGACCTTAGTCCATGCTTCTGGTAAAATACTAGTGACTAGGGGGTATGTGCTTTGTCCAGTGATTTCTCGTCCGTTTGTACAAAAAAAATTGACTTTTAATGACATCATTAATGCACGCAAAAAGGTTGCTAGTATACAAAAACACTTCGATGGGCTCATGGTTACCTACATACAATGTCATGCGACTCTAAATAGCTACAGATCAGATACAAATTGTAAGAGCAATGTTTGTACCATTATTACAAACCAGCTATATAGTGTGTTCGCAGGAATAGTCCCTGTACCATGTGCTACCAGAATACACTCATGGAACAAAGGTGGGATGGGCAGGAAAAGTAAGAATTTCACGTACCATAAAATGAATACGGCCGTCTTCAGTTGGGATGTATTGAATGATGCCTTGAACAAGACCACGTCCCCAAACACGATGGTAAAGATCACAATTTATGTTCATAATGCCATCATGTGGCTCTAGACGGAATGGAGTAGGACAAATAGCCAGTAACACCAAAGGCTCCTGGGGACAAACTGGAATATTGTACCAGCCATAGACAAGAGCATCTGGTGGTGTAACTGGGATGCCTTCTTCTCCACCATAGGTGCCATGTAAAATTTGCTGATCACTGAATTCAACTTTTAAACTGCCAATACCGCTTTCGAAACATACAGACCTTGTGTTTCCAGAAACTATCCAACGGTTAAATGTTATAACATACTGGTCTTCTCGTGACAGTCTGGCTGGAAAGAAGGTTGCATTCTGATAGAATCGCCGTCCCATCTCATCTGGCTCTGACTGAGAGAAATCAAGGCCGAACCTTGTATTGTAGAACTGAATTGCATCCTCGGTCACTTGCGCAATCTGTTCTTCGGTGAACCGCAGATCTTCTCTGAAGAACGAGAGACTGCTATCAACAAGTACTGGAGAGGAGACAACTTTATCGACGATACCGACAAATTCAGCAGCAAACCATTCAGGAGTAGGACAATTACTTGATGTTGCAATACCGTTAGTGAACATGCAGAAAAGTATTACAACAATGGAGGCCTTCATATTTACGATTGCTCTTGACTGGCAAATTCAGCTCCCTAAACAGACAGCGTTACACTATTATATAACCCAGCAGCCATATAAACTCATTATACTTCTTGAAATGCATACATTGTAAAGCCCTGCAACAAGGAAGCTGACTATGCCAAACCACAATTGAACAAGTTACAAAAAATTACAAATGGAGAAGCATGTAGGGATGGATTCCCAAAAAAGCAACCAAACAAGGTAGGAATGACACCACAATACTAGTACTTTAGGAATTTCCATCCCTACATCTTTTGCAACCATACCTCATGGTGCTTGTTACATGGGATGACAGGAGGTTAGTTCAACACAAATGTGATGTGTACCTCCTGTGGTGTGCATAATTTTGCAACCGTAAATGGCTTATGTAATACAGATGCATTGTACAAGTAGGGGGAGAAGTTTGCATTCTGATAGAATGTCGCGAATGTTTCATAAGTGGCAATTTTAGTGCTGCCAAGTTTTGTAGTTCTGTAGTATGTCGCTATGTATAGAGTGAGGGAGCATTGTGAGCAGATGTAATCATTTAGGAATTGCTGCTGAACATGGTGTGGATTGCTTGTGTGAGGATGTTGGCAAACAGTATTGAGTCTACGTGCATGTTACTACAAAAGTTATAGTGTGAGGTTGTATGTTACGAATCAAAGTGCTGCAATCATTTGTTGGCTGTGGATATGGCTGTTGAATGTAGGGGATTGTCGTGTATGTGTGGTTGGAAAAATTAATGATAAATTAAATATGTAGGGAAGGCAATCCTTAAAAGTATTGTGGTGTCATTCCTACCTTGTTTCATTGCTTTTTTTTTGGGGGGGGGGGGGATTCCACCTGTAGCTACATGTTCCTTCATTAATTTTTGAAAAAAATTTAAAAATATAACTTGTTCCTGTAACAGTTGTTCCTTCGGGGGACAATAGTTTCCTTGCAGAAATGTATTTACGTAAATCCTGATTAGCAGGGGATATTATGTTCAGTAGTGATGTGAGTTGTTGTTTTTTTGACGCCACCCTACAACAGCAAAACTACAGTATACTCTGTACCAAAGCAATGCCCTCTCTAACAAACAACCTCATGACTACGGTTATTATAGAGTACCCTCACCCAATTAAGGTAGCAGTATTATTGCTTCAATGTCTGTAACAGCTGCTATATAGCTAGTCAGGTTGAACATAACTCTATCGCACGTCATGCATTATCCAATACCTCCCAATAGCAGCCAAATTGGATATCAACAATCCCATTTTAACGGTGACAACTGCATGCTCCCACACTCCCTATGCTTAGCCCACATTGTTACTGTATCCAAATTTGCAAACTTACCCCCCCCCCCCCCCCCCCCCCCCCGCAAAAAATTCTATATGACAATGTTGGTAGTAGCTAAGCAGCAAAATTGACTAGCTACAAGGTGGGAAAGCGAGGTACAAGTCACATTCCATAGTTCTTACTCCTCCAAATCCCTAGAGCATTAGCTACTCTCGGTCTCGGGGTGATAAATTAATAAGAGAACAAGGCTAATTTCATGAACCACGATAGTTTTTGTGTCTTTCTTATGTAGCTAGCAGTGACAGCATATGTGACAGTAGCTACATGCAGCCATTCTGCCGATGGACACAAAACGTGGATTTTAATGCACAACTGGAAGTGATTAGCTACGCAGCTGAAAACATGGCGTGGCACCTGAAGCCATATCACTGAGAGTTTGATCATTCTAGCTCTTTTCTCTGCAAGTTGTAGGCCCGGGCCAACATTTCTACGTATTTTTGTAGCAGTAGATGCAGCATTGTATTTGACAGTGCCTGTAGTTTCCCTGCACCCTGTACACCCTGCAAGAGACAAACTGCTAGCAGGTGGACTTTCTTGCAGCTTCATGTATATCCTGAGTATGTATCATGTACGTTGCGCGGGAGTGAGTCTGGGCACGAGACTAATGTCATGGCATCACGTGACCAGAAAAGTGGGTGTGGAAGAGCTGCAACAAGAGGGTGGGGCTGCAGGTCTGCGAGTATGGCTATTAAACACACGCGAAACAAAACTGATATTTCATATCTAAAAACCAGCCGGGTGTTTTTACACACATCATTCAGCTGAAGGTTGTGCTCAGCAACAGTTCAGTCCATCCTAAATACAGCTGTAGATTTGGAGCACTGTATGTATCACAAAGTGTGTTTTTGTGCTTTTAAGTGCAGCAGAAAAAAAGAAAAAAAGAAAAGACAAATATTATAATACCATGACTGCACTGATGTCTAGTGTTGAGGTTCCAATATCTCTCTATTCTCCTCTTCATCTGACACCAACTGAGTGGCAGAATACTGCCATCGCCTGCAGCAGCATCTGATTCAGTCTACTAAAGAAGTTCGAGGAGGCCACCTTCTCCTTCCACCACTTGGTATGCACCTCTCTTACCTACAGGGTAGCATGCAGACAGTTGTAAGTCACATGACAATGCAGCTATTGTACTTGCTACTATTAACTACCTCTGGCATGAATATTGGAACAACACTCATCCATTTTTGTAGTGATCCAATAAATAGAGTGGCTGAACAATATAGTTTTGTTAGGCAGATATGTATTTAACCGTGGTACCAAATAGTACCTTTCCTAAAGGGTTAAATTTATTCACATGAGAGTGTGGCATAGTTAATTGTTGCTGGGGCAGGAAATCACATGACTTCAAGGCCACGCCTACTCGACATATTCGCCAAACTGAGTTGAAGCAGTAACCATGTACTAGCTGTGGATATTGTAGTCAAGGGTCTGAAATAGCTACCAAGTGAAAAAGTCTCAAAAATCTCACCCGGTTTGACTGCACCATAAAGAATATGAAAATGATGAGCCCCTGCAGACCAATGAACATGGTGTAGACGTATGTCACAAAGAGGAGGCCTCGGTTGAGAACCAGGATGCCGATGATCCACATGATACCCATGACAATCACCAGAGAGGTGAAGGCCTTCAGCCGGTGCCTGGGGGTGGAGCAGACACGGGTTAGCACAGCTAGCATGCAAATAAACATTCAAAAGTGCAGCGTAGTGTTAATTCTGTGTGAATGCTTTACAACTGTGTGAAGAGGCTAGCATTAGCCTCATTCCCAGGCTCCACTGCCAAGCGTTTTTTGCACTTTGAAAAAACACGGGCAGGTGTTTTTCCAAAGTGCAAAAAATGCATTGCAGTGGAGCCTGGGAACGAGGCTAGCTAGCAGTTACATTCAAACTATTTGTAGGTATTTTTTAATAGGCTATTCCTTGGGCAAATAATTATTCCTCAGCAATCGGAGCCTTCACTAGTTCCTTAAGAGCATGTTGTAGTCACTATACTAATGGCTTTGTCATAATTATTTTCTGCATGCATGGTGTTGACATGGTAATGATCCAATGGTGAAGGCACTGCTTGCTGTAGGTGACTATCTGGTTGTCTTTTTAGGGTGTAACATACTTCACAGTGGCGGGTTTGGTTTTGCTCTCTCTTTTCTGGTGGTGATACATGATGGTGTTGGCCATAATGAAGAAGCCAGTGTTGGCCTGGGGGAGGGAAGCAGGGTTAGGTTCAGTCACTACGTTTTGATATCTGAGCAGTCCAGTCCCCCTGGCCTATACCAGAATGAGGATGATAAGCGGAGTAATGAAGGCCCAGACGAGGCGAGTATCATACCAAAGACAGCACCTAGAGAGAGGAACAGAACTCTGTAACTTGACTGGCTCTGGTTATCACACCTGCCTCTCCACTTGCGACTGACCAAGCATAGTGTGGTCCATTGATGTTCTGCAAGGCAAACCCCAGGGGGACAGCGACACCCAGGAAGAGGAGGAGGGTGCCTAGAGGAGGAGTAGGGCAGCTTCAGGAACAATACTTGATACACTACTGGTACATTTCTTGGTCTCGTACAATAAGAAATTGATTTTATCAAATATGCATTCCAAATATTATTGAGAAGCTTAAGCCAACAGTCACATGATAATCTAGAGAACTATATAAATATTTGCTAAAGAGTTGGGGCTCATACCATAGCTCGCGAGGGTGAAGGTGATGGCATATCTGGTGTGGTTCTCCTTCATTCGGTCGGTTCTAGATATTCCCTCTGCTGCTTTTTCTTCCAGCATAACCTTCTCTCTCCGCAGAGCAGTAATGGAGTCCTCTGACTCTTTACATCTTTGCTGCAGTGCCTCTAACTCGGACAAATCACCATTAGCCATGAAGTAGGTCTGCAACTCACTAAGCAAACTCGGAGCCTTGTTCCCGGAAAATGGTGTCATTCCCTCATCGATATGGCCAAGGGACTCCTCCCGTAGCTGAATCTCCAGCATATCCTTTGCTCGTCTTTCCTCATTTAGTGCATCAGTAGTCTCCCTAATTTGACGCTCCAAGTCCTGGTTCTCCGTCAAAATGCTCTTGTAGTGTTGATGCATGTCTACCACCTCCTGTTTCAGAGTTCTATTTTCCTCCACCAGGCTTTCGTATTCTTCTTTGAATTTGAAGAGCTCTTCTATTTGCTTCTTGTGTCTTTCTGTTTGCTTCTCATGACATTCTATTTGCTGCGTGTGTTGTTCTATTTCTTTGTGTAGCTCTTGGTTCTCCTTCTCTGTGCGGCACTGCTCCTGCCTCAGTCTCGTGTTCTCTTCCTTCAGAGGGTCCAGCTCTCTTCTATGTCTGTGGAACCACAGAAAGACAGCTATCCGAATTGCTCAATTTATGCTCTAGCTAGTCCGAACTAAACCCACTTTTAGAGCACGTAAAAATATATGCATATATGACTGTTACCCAGTATTTGTATAAAACACTATTATGTCACAACTACAAATAATAAATGTCTACTCCACAAACACAAGTGATTGGGTCTAGAGACAAGGCTTGGCTAAATTCACATAACATTAGTACAGCCAGAGATCAGAATTGGAAATGAGCTTGATATTTTCAAAGAACAAGTAGCTAACCAAATTATAACCTTGCTTCCAAGGCCTCTGGTGAGTGAAGTTTGGGAATGGGTCTATTATATTACTCAGAATGATCAGCTACCTGTCAGTCTCTCCTCTGAGGAAGGCACTGAATTGCTCCAGGTCTGAGAGAGCCTGCTTCAGGTTTCGCTTCAACTGCTGGCTTTCCTCCTTCAGCGTACTGTTCTGTACCTCAGTTTCTTCAAGCTGAATCCAAATTGAAGGAAACACTTTCCTTCTATCTGACTCGTGATGCATGAAAGAGAGATAACTACTAGACCATGACATAGAAGTAAAGCTGTATGCTTATTATCTTTACCTGCCCAATTGTTTAGAAGTGGTCACTCTACTGTATAATACAAATTTCTACCCCTCAAATCATGACTACATGCAACTTTAGGGTAGCCTCATACCCAGGGCTTCCCATCTAGATTTTATGTCGCAGCAATGGAGAAATTCAACTCTTCTCCAGAGCTGTAAGATAAATAAAAGGTCCTGGGAATGCAGCTGGGAGCTTTGGGAGAATCTGGAATGAGATATTTGACAAAGGGTACGCCCTCTTGACCTTCTCAGGAGCGCATAATGACGTGAGAAGCAGAAGAAGAGTAGGAGTGTGCAATGACCACACAAAAGATTAAACTTTGAAAACATTCCCGCGGTAGTTCAATTACTATTTTAGGCATGTACATGCCTCGAGTCCATCAAAGAAGGAAGTTTGATAGTCGTTGTTTGCTGAACCAAGCAGCTTCTACAGCAGTGAATATTACCGGAGAAGCGAGTGAAAACGTTTGTGTAGCCATTCGTGATTGTTTAGCCACAAAACATTTGCTATAGATGGAAGTACAGGCTAGCAAACAACACAAACCTACTGATATACTTGGATCAGTGTACCCCGGATCCTACCAGGTTCTGATGGGTTTCTGAAGATCAGGTACGTTGTAGCAACAAACTTAGCCAGTAGCTGCTTAGTCTAAATGGCGTTAGTCGCCGTTACTATAAGTTGTCTCGGGCTTCACGTCTCAAGTAGCATACGTTTGGCAGTCATGAGTCACAAGTGGCTTTTTTGGGGTTGTGGATCGCTGTAGGGCTTAGTGTCGACAGCCATAATCTGTTTCAATCCATCTTCATGCTGCTCTGACTGTGGCACGTGTGTGCCATAAATAGTAACGGAACTGCCGTGGGAATATTTTCAAAATTTAATAATTTCGTGGTCATTGCATGCTCCTACTCTTTCTTCCGCTTCTTACGTCATTATGCCTCCTGGCTTCTTATTTAGGAACATGGTTAATTAACCTATGCAGCTGTAGATTGACTTACTTTCCAGTAACCCACACACATTAATTGTGGCACTCACATGGAATTCACTCTGCTACAGTCACTGGCAGAGCATTGATCCCACTACATGTACTAGTATAAGGTTTTTAGTCAGCTAGTTCAATGGCAGGCTAACTACATGACCGTAGGATTGCTAAAATCACCAGCTGTACACTGGACATGCTCAAGTACCATTGTGGAATATTTGTAAGTTCATGTAGCTGCACTAGGAAATAAGTAAACATATACATATGAGAATTTTCCTGACAGTGCATTTTAATGCCTGGTAACCAAGGCAACAGGTGGGTACCTCAGAATTGAGTGTGGCCTCGCTGACTTCCAGTTGTCTCTTCTGTCTCGTCACTGCTAGCAGCCGCTGCTCATAGTCCGTCTGCATCTGCTTGAAGTCCTTGGAGGTGATGAGAGGGGAGAGAGTTGAGAATACTTACCATGACAACGGAGCCCATTTTTTTTGGAGTGCAGTAGGAATTGCTCCATTATAAACTAGCCTCCCTTCCCTCCAGCCAAAACAGTTATACTCAGGGCTGACTCAGAAGTGGGCTCATACTCAGAGGTGAGCTCATACTCATGACGTACATTGTGAGAGGTCTCCCGCGCGTTCTTGGTGGACTTGAAGAGGCTGCTCAGCTTATCGTGGTGTTGCTGCAGGACCTGCATCTCTTTTATCAAAACAAGCCTGCACCTTTCTGCCTGCTCATTGGCTTTAATGATCTCAGATTTTAGCCACTCCAGTTCTTGGCGCAAGGCATCAAATGAGACTCCCCTACAAGTGGTGGGTGTGGCCTGACTCTCCATGGTGATAATATGAGTTGGGGTTTGGATAACTGGAATGTATACGTTAGATTAAGGTGTAGCTAGGTTGAGCAGAGCTTCTGTGATAATGGCTTTTATGTATGCATTAGCTATAGGTATCGTGTGTTTGTGAGTGTCTGTGTGTGTATTGTGGGTGAGTAGGTGTGAGGGGAACAAGCAATAATAACATTAGGAGGAACATACACAATGCTGCAATGTCCATTCACATAGCATGATATTATAGTGTTGCGGGCATGCACTAATAGTGGCTATACCACATCTATCGTAAAACAATAAAGCAAATCGTCTAACGGATAACCATTCTATTGTGTTAAGGCATACACTCCATTCCACTCCACTCCACTCTCCTGAGTAGCCATGGCTGATACTTGAAAATATGTTGCAGATAGACACACCAATCTCACAAAGATCAGTCACTTTTTCTGCACAGTAGCTTCTTCAGCAGAATCAGTTTGCATGGTTCCGGGTTTAGTTGCTAGCCATGCCAAGTTTAGTATTACGGGGGATATGCAAAATTTTGTTATTACATGAGTAGCTACCTGCAGATCTTAAGGTAGGAAGGGAAGTCGAGTAGGGTTGAAGCCGAATCTCCGAACCAAGTTCATGGCTATGTTGGCAACATCCTAGCCTACACCCACATGACAATAGGTAAGCATCTAATTACCCCCTCTGCTTAATATTCACAAAAAACCCTCTTTTTTTGCTAAAAAATATTGCACTCCCCGCACAGTTTCACCCCTCATCGTCACCTACACACAACCTACACAGGACAGGCCAAAATCCTACGCATGCTTTTTCACAGAAACACTTCAAATCCGGTTTTACAGCTAAATTTGCCTTGCTATTCACAAATACACGCATTTCGCAATCCGGACTTGCCAATCAAATATTGCAACAATCCACGCCTGCTACAGTAGATTCACCCCAGGGTTATGACAGTCAGCCTACTCACAAGAAAACTACGCATGCTTTTCTCCCCTACCCCCTCCCTTGCTACGTTACCCACGCACTCAGCCTAGCTACCACTCACCACTGTTTTTGCCAGGACCCCACAAACGGCAGCTAGCCGCGAAAATGGGCGGAGTCTACGAGATAGAAAGGTCACTTTCCTAAAGACAACTGACTAGAGAAGACTGGATGACCATCTGTCTGGCAAGCTGCCTGCCAGCCTTTAAGCTACACTCACAAACACTACTACAGACTTCAGGCTGGATTTTATACACAAACAGCATACTCAGCACTACACGCGGCCTAAACGGCATCTTATAAAAAATAAAAAAAGAGTGTTGAAAATGAACATCAAAGTACTGCTCGGTAACATCAAAGTGCCGAATTTGCCCTTGAAGGTGCCGCTTTCCACATCAAAGTGACACCCCCCCGCTGTTGATTCCGGTTGCCGCCATGGGAAAATGTAAATAGTTCAATGAATCTCATAAACTTTACGTAGCTCACGTGACCTTGCTGATTGCTCATTAATTATTCATGAGCAGTTTTACGGGGGATTTTTTCAATTTCCCTTGCTACCTTAAAATTGATTGTAGCACAAAAGAAGCTTAAGCTAAAAGAATACATGCCCATTGGAAGGAGATTATATATATATATATTGAGAGCGAACCACACTGCCAAGTGTAAAGTATGGCAGGTGAACAGAAATGATGATGTTATAAATCACGAACTATATAATGAGGGAAGTCATTGCATGAGACCTAGGTTACAGTCACTGCATGGGGAGTCATTCATCCCAGGAGGGAGTCACTGCATGGGTAGAATGACTGTGGAGTCAATGGCCCCTACTCGTAAGGCGCAGATAGCGGAAGTGCGTGTAAAGTGACACACCCACATAGAAATATGGACACGTATTTAGCCAGTCAAACACTAACGACAAACTAACATAGCAAAGGCTCTTGCTTCTCCAGGGGGTAGAGACACAAAAAAACATCTCGACCGAGTAGAAACTCACAGATAGCTAGCTCTGCCTTGTTCAACATTTTCACAGTCGTACGTTATCCACCGCTAGAACACTCACCATCTCAGAACATAGATGAAATGCCGTAATTTTTGCACTTCATGACCAAAGTGAAATAATCAACTTCTCATGCAATATATCTCATTGGACGCTCAAGCATTCCTGTAGCACACCTCGGTATGGGCCAACTTATTGGACTTCGTGCTAGCTACAGACCATTCGGCGAGAGGGAGGAGCCAAGGTCTGGTTAGGAGACTAAGAAAATCATTGGTAAACCTGAAATGAAGATGCCTATTTCTGTATGAACGTTCCGGTATAATCCTTAGCTGCATTACAACCCTTGAGGACTGCTAAATTGAACATGATCCTAGCTACTAGGAGCATTTGCACAACATGATGATAGTGAGTTTGCCTCAGACTCTAAAAGTGGCACAATTCAGACATCTGATAGCTCTCATGAAGGATTAAGTTGAGATCTCAAAGCGATGCAAATATTTAAAAGCCTTTTAGCCTTACAAGTGGACTGGGGCAAGTGGCAGATAGCACATAGCTACTATTTAGTGCTGGTCCTGAATTTACTATACCAGCTCAAGCAGCCGTGATTGTGTCAGAGAAAAAAATGCGCTTGGTTATGTCACAGATAGTAGCTATAGATACGACGTAACTATAATATCTATGGTTATGTATCACTCAACGCGGACACCTTTGCGGCACAGGTAGCTAATTAGCACAACCACGTTACGACAATAAATGCATTCTATAATAGTTGACTGTGTTGGGCTAAGAAATTGGACTTCATGTGCCAGACCGTTCGGCGAGGGGGAGGAGCCAAGGTCTGGGGACGAGACTATGATTTCCTGGCTAATAGTCACGTGATAAGCTACATCCGGTGGGCGTAGCCAGGAGGTGGAGATAACGGTACCGTCTAAGGAATCATTAAGGAGATATACATAATATAATCCCTTTTTCTCTTGAGTAGGACCAAGGAACTGGGGAGTCACTGGAGGGGGGAGTCATTCATCCCAATCTCACCAGTACAAACTAGTAGTCATAGACTTCTTAACAACTACATAGCAAGTACTATAGCTATACAAACAGTGCGGATTACACAGCTATATTGCACAGAGAATGGCGTACATACTAAGTGCATTACAGTAACCTACGTACCTCTCCTGTCGTACGCAGGCGATGGCCACCCGCTTCGCTGGTAGCTATATCGTTCCGATACCGCGACTATCCTTCTCGTCATGCAGTCACTTTATAGCCACTCACAGTAACGTATCTCATTAGTCATTCCTCATTCCCAGACTTTCCGGGTGGTTGATATGCAATCATACTACGCAGGGGCGGCGGAGCAGGGGGGGGGGGGGGGGGGGGATTTTGCCGCAGTCCACTGTACGTGCCTTATGGATATTCAATCAAACCAAATTTCAGCTAAATTTACCCCCCACATGCAACCTGCAACGCGTAGTTAAGGTGGCGGGCAAGTAATCTTATTTATCGCCTAAAATATGTTTTAGCTAGCTAAGTCCTACCACCAGTGGTAAACAAACTACAATGATACATACCATATTATCTATGTACATACGTAAGAAACCTTAGTGGACATTCTGGAGCAGCAAACAAGCAAGACAGTTTCAGGAATCTAGAATAAATACCTTGTTTTAATTGGCCTTCGGAAGGCAAATTATAATTGCTACCTTGGGATAAAGTTCAAGGGGTGTGTCTATGGTCGAGTTCGCACGTGTCCCATGAACCGATAGCACATTGCATGTCAGGAGTATGCTCTTGTGGGTTTGCAGTATTATCCTTACTGCTAGCTTCCAGGCTCCCCCTGCGCGTGTATTGTAGCACATAATTATGTATCGCTATAGATACACTTCTCTCGACGTCTATTTCAGCAGCTCCGCTGGACTGGTAGATCGTTTTTGCGTATTCCTGGTTGGTGACGTGTCAATCCCCCGCTGGAATGGCCGCTCAGTTTGATTTTTCAAAGCAGATTTGCTTGTTTTTGTCATTTTCAGTGTCCCTGGCAGCCTTATTATTTAGGTGCGTTTCTGCATTTCTGGATCCAATAGTACACTTTCTGGAGTTAATTCTGTGTAGCTGCGCTCTGGGCCTCTGGCTGGTCATTCCCGCCACGTGCCAAGTGGGCGTGGCCAGCCATGCGTAGGAACCCTTAGCCGCCTCGGATGCTCATGATCAGAGAGCAGTTTTTCTGTGTCTAGCTCCAATCAATTAAACAGTTAATGAAGAAGCTAACAAGATTGGTTATACATGCATGGGGAATCGGATATTACAAAAAATCAAAAAAAAACCTATAGATAGCTACATGTGTGTATATGTACTAGCCAGCTATTTACAATGATGAATATTGAAGGAACTGTAATTACTGTTTGGCAATTGCTGCCAAAATCCACTTTAGCACACACAAATGTACTAAAAACCAAGACTATTCAATTCCCCTATCCTCAGCTATCTTATAAGCAATACCATTTTGTCCAACTCTATGATGTCTGAGAGCTTCAACCAGTCTCCTCCAGCTCGGCAGCCCAGCACACTTTACCCGATCTTCTTGACGCAACCATGCCACGATGACATCATCTAGAAAAATGTCAGATACTCTCATGTCCTTGAGGCGGTGCTGACTCAGGCCAAGCATTATTCCCAGGTTGTAGATGTGAAACTTTTCCAATTGCCACAGATAGTTTGTGATAGCCACAAAATCATCATCATCCAAAACACAGCCACAGCACGTTGGTTTTTCTAAAATGAAAAGGCAATAATTAATTAAGAATCGGTATAAGGTGCTAGCTTCTTCAAAGCCCATATCTAGCCTTAATATGTATAGATCTCTGCATACGGATTCGTTATTCCACTTACAATAGAGGAACTAACGGTATGGTAGGCATGTAATTTATGGATTATGAAACCCCAGCCCCAAGGGGGTAGCATGGTTGATAGTGATTTATGAATTATAAGTCCCAACCCAGCTCAGCTCAAGGTGAAGGGAACTTATAATCCAATCCTTTGTCAGTCAGAACGTATAACAGGTACAGTATGGTAAGCACATATTAATATCATAGATTAAAACACACCCATTCAGCAACTATGACCAGAGCTATGATCCCTACACACTCACTGATCCTATAGTCTCGAGGGCCAGACTATTTTCAAGGTGTATGACAATGACACCACCATTGAACATGCTGAGTGCATGTATGCTCATTATGATGTTTATGCAGTTTGGGTCGTAGATATAGCTAGCTACACTGCTAAAACTGACGGATTTCTTTAACCCAACTGCCAAGCAATGTGCCAATACTGGTACTATAATCAGATCAATGGACAGATTCTAGGTCACGTATGCATATTAGATACAGCATAGATAATGTTACAACGAATAAAAGGCATGGGAATGCTAGAAGTGCAGCTGCATTTGCAGGTTTTCTAAAGATGCAATTAAGACTAATAAGTGATGGCCATAAAATTTAAAATGTTACAAATTCTGCTCCAATTTCAGACAGAATGATAAAATAATTAATAAGCTGGTCACGTTTTAGCTACAGGTAGCAACGAGACTTAAAATTTTGAAAGTGGTCAAGTGATATGATTATTCCTTCAGTTCAATGTATATATCTGTTGCACGCATTTTCATCATTTGGTCAGAGATCTAGAGCACAGCAAGTAGAAATCACTATAGCTAATAACATTATGTTAAGTTTTGTTGCTCATGCATGCATTTATGAATTGAAATAAGCAGGTTTTGTCATACTATATGCCGTTCCTTCTATTAATAGCTACGTAAAATGCATGACGATAATTATTACTTACTTACCTGTTTCTGTTATCACAGGGCATTCCGTTGGGCTCACACATTTCCCCTCATGAATGAGTAACCCAGGGGGGCAGCCACAGCCTGGCATGCATATCTGCGTACAGATGAGGTCTGGCATCTCACAAGTCGCAGGGCAAGTACGACATTCTTGGAAAATCTGCCCCTCAATGGGGCATTCTGTGAAACAGTAACAATTAATATGCACCATCAAATATATTGGCTTGGAGGCATGCACACAAAATTAGTATAGTAGTTGATTATTTCTACCTCCAAACACTGATAGCTACTGTAAAAATCATCTCTCTATGTTCTAATACAGCTACAGAAAGTAATACTAATGATTATTACTGAGCACTGTAGGAAGGTGGGAACTTTCTAATAGCTGCTTGAAAGACTCTGAAGCAGCATTACTCGGTGAATCTTTCGTGTGTTTAGCGGCTTTAAGAAAAGCCATGCAGTGAATAAATAGAGTTGAAAAAGCTCATTTTCAATGAGTTAGAAGGGCACTAAACATCATCGTGAAAGATTATCCAACACGTAAAAATATGAAAAACCTGTCTTTTGAAACCCGCTGCAGTTGTTCTTTAATTAATTTTTCTAGCACTCACAATCCATACTACTGATAATGTATCTTGCTAAACAATAATATTCTGATTATAATAATTGTTTCTGATTATAATGATTGTTTCAGGATCATGGGCCTTTGGTTACTATATCCCTCTGGCAGCATTTGCGGCAGGCATCACCAGTATCCGGTGAGCTAACTAGCAATATCTTGCGATCAACATTTCCTTGTCGGTTGCCTTCCGGAGCGCGGGGCACGCGGACTGGACGGAAAGTTTGATTTTATCGCGAGCTAGCGAGTCGCGAGAATAACAACTAAACCAACGTGCCTAGCTATCAGCGAAGCTAAATTTACTGGCCTTCAAGAGAATGATGCTTTTGTCTGCAACACATGTTCAAGGGGAGTAATGGGAGAGCGAAAAGACGGGCTGAAACTCATGTAGGTAGTTTCGCGCGTACGCCGCTGATGAAAAACATTATAGAGGAAGTAGTACATAGCTAGACCCTCATTTTCTGTCGAGAAGTTGAATTTTCATGTGGTGTGACATTTCAATAAACATTTAGTTCGAGTTTTACAGCGAAACTGGTATTAAGCTTAAAATTTTAGACGCGACACAGTGGCGGGCAATTAGCAACCGATAGGCGCATATCATTGCCATTTGCTGTTTATTGTTACGATAGCGCCTCTTCCAATTTTTAACATAATAACAGATCTATGATGGCCTTACGCTTATGACAAAAAAAATTGTAACGTACTTGGTCCGACTCTGGTTCCATTTCGGCAAGTGACTGATCCATATCGGTCAACGCACACCTCAGCATGCTTTCTTTGTTCGATAGTTCGGTAGTTCAGCGGCTCGTCTGCTTCCGCTGACTCCATAGGTTCGCCTTCAGGCATTGGTTCCTCTGCTTGCAGATGTACATGTGGTGTAAACAGGGTCAGTAGCAGGCTACAAGTCGCGATAAAGTACTTTGCGGCCTTCATAACTGTAGCCACCACACGCAATACTTTGAAGCTGTGATCAAATATGTACCGAAGAGCTTCTACTAATAAACTGGGGAACTATTTCAACTCGCGCACGTATGGATTATATGGATACAAATATCGGACATTTATATCCAGACGTAGAATCACTATAAATAATTATACCCGCGTTCATTTCCGCATTCCAAACTGGTTGCCCGTATCGCCATCACTGAACTTTGATCCAGTGTACACAATTGGCAGTGCGTGTGTACATAATATTACATATACATGCAGTGAACATCACATGGAATACATTGAAAATACAAAACTTAGTTGACACATAACTGACACGAAAATTGAAAAACACAAAAGAGAAAATAAAATAAGCATGGGAGTGAAGGTGGAATGCACAGCAGAGCCAGTGGCACTTGGCTCTAATCCCTTGTCTTTGGCTATTTTACACGCAATACCATTCTGTTCAACTCTCTCATGCTTGAGTGCTTCCACCAGTATCTTCCAGCTTGGCTCACCAACACACTGTACTTGATCTTCTTGCCGCAACCAAGATGAGATTACATCGTCCAGAAAGGTATAAGAGTCTTTCAGGTCCTTCATGCGATGCTTGCTGAGGCCTAATACTAGTCCTAAATGGTAGATATGTGTCTTTTCCAATTGCCATAGGTAGCTAGTGATTTCCATAAATTCGTCGTCAACCAGAGTGCAAGCACAATACTTGCCTATTGAATGATGAAACAAAATCATCATGCATACATCTCAATTAATATATTATGTAGTCATGCACTTACCCAGTTCAGCGCCACTTGTATGACACTGTTCTCGCTCGACACATCTGTTGTTTTCCTCATCAATGAGCTGGCCAGGGGGGCAGCCACAGCCAGGCTGGCACTGCTGTATGCAGATCATGTCTGGGCTCTTACAAGTTGCAGGGCAGGTACGACATTCTTGGAAAAGCTGGCCTTCCACAGCACATTCTGTTGCAGTAATGGTAAATAGAAGATAAAAGCTTGTATACAGCAAATCCATACAATTATACTTTGGAGACCAACCCACAGTACGCACTGTTATAATTTATAATTATAGTGTATGCATATAAAGTGTAAGGCATATAAAGTATAGGTATAATAAGTCATGGTGTTTCGACCCTTCTTCATCTGTAAACTGCGATAATAGAGCTGAAAGACCTTATTTTGAGGTAGAGAAGCCATACCTATAAAGTATACATTTTGGAGGAAATAGGCAAATGTTAAATAAGATGGCAGTATTAGTACACGTATACGTCTGACCTATACACCAATTTTTTAAATCATATTTCATATAGAGGGCCCTGGAAACCCCCCCCGCCCAAAAAATTTTTTTTTAGAGTTTACGTATATACTCAGTACTTAATATATATAGTATATTATAGCAAATTTCCTGCCTTTTTAGGGCCCCAGAAGCTGCCAGAAGCAATCTTGCGGCATGTAATTTTTCTGGGGAGCATACCCCCCAGGGCATGGCTCTGCATGCGTGCATCAATATCCCTACTCCCACCGAAAAATTCTTGTAGGAAATTCTGGGTACCACTTGATATATTGGGGGGGTGGGGAACTATTCCAAGAGATGACAAACTGTACTGACCTAGTATTCACTTATTGACAGTATAAATAGTACGTCATTAAAGCTCAAGAATGGACAATCATAGTAGCAACCCTCACATACGTCCACATGGCGTTGGCTTTGTTGATGTTTTTAGACATTTTGGGGTAGGCCTATAGTGAAGTGGTTGAAACCCCGAATTGAAATGTATATATGTGGAATGCTGTATACATTTCAAAGCAAACATTTAGTACTTGGCACTGAGATTGAGTGCATACAACACAAGCGCTAGAGGCTACTTATTGCGTAGCTAAGTCTTCGTACATTGCTCGGCACCCATCCGACGTATCTATATACGTTGTTTTTTTTACATCCAGCCTACCTCGGCGCTTGTCTGTGCATTCCCAAAGTTGGCTTTCTAGTTGTAGGATCAGGTTAAGGAGAATGAAAATAGCACCAAAGGATATCGATATGGTCTTCATGACTAATGGAGTTGGAACATCGGCTATCACGGAGATGTTGTTTTCTTTTCCGTAGCTGATGCACGACCGTGCACAATCACTAGCAGACGCCAATCTTTGAGTGACCTATGTCTGCGCACTTCCTTGTCCCGTCTTCTGGTGTATAAGTGGGTGGAGTCGCTAAATTTTTTTGCGTAGCTACGTTTCCGCGGAGATGCCTCGCAAAGAATGACCGTCACGTGGGTGGAGTCGCTGAAAATTTCGCGTAGCTATCTCGTGCAGTCTTGTCTAGTCTATGTTGTAGACAGTAGATGGGTAGTCTTACCAAAGCGGTAGGTTTTATGTATGAAAATAGTTGACACCCACCGTACCTCACAACCATGCATGTTGCAACTGAAGTTGAGGTTCACGCCTGTTTGTGACCCGATCGGGAGTGCTGGCTATCAGTTATTCTGTCATCGCTAATTGCCTGGAGTATTCAGCAGGTAATCCAGGCATCAGCAGTCCAGTAGGAAACTCCAGACGGCGTGCGCAGAGACGACATCGAGTCTCCTCCCCGGATGCAGCCAAGATTTAATTACCTGTAGTTTAGGTTATCTCAGTGCTCTGTAAAACTATGCGTAAACAAGTGGATCACATATTTCACCGATTTAAGAAGACAATTAACTTGTACTAATCTTTCAATCCCCGTTAAAAAAAAACCTAGCCAGGATTTCCTAACATAGGTAGCTAGATAGATAGATAGATATATATAATTATAATTTTAGACAGGAATGTCTCATCTAGCCAGTGGCAGTGGCTCCCTGACCCTGAGAGTCCTGTAAGAAACACACAATTACAGTTTTATAACTGCAAAGAAAAAATTTGATAGATAGTTGATAAAATCTAAACCTATAAAATATAGCTGGTGCTCAAAATTCTTCAAGGCCTTCTTGAAACTGACACTGGGTCCCACTGTTCTCAACTCATTTGGTAACTTGTTCCAGTCCTGAAATCCTCTAAAAGGGAAGGACCAACGAAACATGTCTGACTTCACTGACAGTAGCTATAAACAGCTTGTTAGCTATCTCCACACATCCTGTAACATCCAGCATCCACACTCATCTTCAATTCTTCAGCTTCTCATGTATGCTCCTTGGTAGCTACCTGCTTTGTCACACATCTGTGCACCTGTGACAATCAAAACATCTCCCTCCTCCGCTCAAGTGGAATCCACCGCAAAATCTGTCTCAGTTCATCACTTGGTGCACTGACTGCCTGTGAGAGGATAAGCCGCATCCCATAGTTTTGTAGTAATTTAAAGTGATCTTATTGAACTAGCTACATGCTCTCTGGCTGCAACTGAGGTAAACAAAGCAGTAAATAATATAATATTGGCTTTATTGTACTTCAGTAGTGCAATTCCCATGTCTGAGTGTGTAGCCTGCAACATATCTCTTGCTTTCTTGGTGCATTTTTGCTCTAGAAGTTCAGTGCAACTCAATTAAAGAGAGCTTCATGATAGACAGGATTCCATACATTTTAATAGCTAAATTCTTTAGAATGAGGAAAGAGACTAGATGGCATTCTGAACCAGCTTGGTGGTCATACATCTATTCCATGCCGAGAAATATGCAGCCATATATAGCAGCCATAGCAGTCCAACAGACTTAGAATGATAGTGACTTTCCTTCTCATATAGCTTTATTAAATTTACCAGTGATAAATTTAATAAAGCTACTTGTGCTTATGAGGAGGAGAGTCACTATCACTCCAAGTCTAGTGGACTGCTAGGGCTGCATGTTTCTTAGAAAGTTTCCATGATGTGGAATGGATGTATGCATATGGCCACCATGCATGCTGGTTAATATTATCATATTTAGTTTCTTTCCTCATTCCAAAGTTAAATGAACCAGTGATAAATTTAATAAAGCTACTTGTGCTTATGAGGAGGAGAGTCACTACCACTCCAAGTCTAGTGGACTGCTAGGGCTTTAGAAAGTTTCCATAATGTGGAATGGATGTATAGCCACCATGCATGCTGGTTACTGATATCATTTAGCTTCTTTCCTCATTCCAAAGTTAAATGAACCAGTGATTCATATAACTTTGGAATGAGGAAAGAAGCTAAATATGATATTATTAACCAGCATGCATGGTGGCCATATGCATACATCCATTCCACATCATGGAAACTTTCTAAGAAACATGCAGCCCTAGCAGTCCACTAGACTTGGAGTGATAGTGACTCTCCTCCTCATAAGCACAAGTAGCTTTATTAAATTTATCACTGGTTCATATAACTTTGGGATGAGGAAAGAAGCTAAATATGATAGGTAGTAAATGCAGCATCCATGGTGGCCATACATCCATTCCACATCATGGAAACTTGCTAGGAAACATGCAGCCCTAACAGTCCACTAGACTTGGAGTGATAGTGATACTAATTCCGAGCGAAGCGAGGTTTCTACTCCAGTTCGATTGACCTTTTTTTCATCGTCATCGTCGTCGTCCCAACCTGTTCCAGCCAGTTCTTCTGGTATAGCCTATCAAACACACAGCGAACACTTAGCTAGCTACCTTCACTATAAAACTCCAAATGGGGAGACTTGGAAGCGATCACTATTACAGTAAGCTTGCTTCAGCCTCCGGTCTTCTAGGCACATAATAGCAAGTAGCCATTTCGTTTGTGGGTGGGTGCTATGGGCGCCACCTGCATGCCATGTGCCACGCCCAGCAATTCTCGTGAAGCGAGGACATCCTGCACATTGTGTATCACTAGTACCATAAACATTGTGGGAAGGTGTTGAGTGTTTCTAAACAATATTACATTACCACTAAACAATTAATGAACAATAATACATAGTTCTCGGGTGGCTCTGGTATCATTCAGTAATTAAGTTTTTATATTACCACCCACTAACCAGACAAACCAAGAGGTACCTTTCGTCCCTTATTCCTAATGCGGTGGGACTCCATGATCAGTTGGCGACTGCAACTCTGCCAGGTACATGTAAAAGGCTACCATAGTAGGCCTACAGGTTATACCTTTTTGACCCTTCCTTCATACGAAAATATTAAATTACCCCCCTCCCCCCCCCCCATATAGGTACTCCCAATTAAACTGCTGCTTGTATCAACCTTACTGCAGTCTTCTTGTATGTAGTAAGGTATATAAGTCATGGCATTGGTTAACTGTATTGGTAGCTAAGCATTCATCTGTTTCCTGTTTAGTATCAATTGAAGGTATGCAAATTTGATAAACCACCTAGCTAATTACATGTTAGAAATTTTCAGAATCCAATGGGCCACCTACACTGGAGTCTGGGATTGAGGCTAACATACTTCACCACCTCCCAAAACAGTTTTTAGTTGTTTGTGCACTGTGTACTATCTCTGCCATCGTGTGGAATGGATCAACATGTCATTTAGTCTTTTTCCTCAATTCCAAACTAAGTATTTGGAATGTATGAAGAAAGAAATGTGCAATTCTCGTTAGACTGGTTTTCCTTATTAAAGTAATGCCATAATGTATGATGTAGCTTGCTAAATTAGTCCTTTACTGCACAGAATACTGATAAAAATTATTGACTAACATACTGTGTGCGTAGTAGCTAGGTTTTGATCTATTGGACTGTATTACTGTAAGACTATAAGGGAGAGGTTTGTTGGAATGTAAGTGGTGTAAGATCAGCTATCACTCTCAGGCTGTGAGTAGCTATGAACTAGGAGTTGTAACTGTAATGGTAGCTAATGCAGCCTGTACTCTTCCACTCCTATAGTACGTTGCCTATAGTTCATACTCTCAGTCTGAGGGTAAAAGCTGATATTATCCTCTCCCTTATTCTTACAATATAGTACAGTGTACTAGACAAAACTTACACACGTGCAGGGTCTTAATACATGAAACACCTGGATTTGTTACTAGCGGAGTTGCAGTTGCCAACTGATGAGTTCTGAGAAATGAGGCACCTCTTGGTTTGTCTGGTCAGTGGGTGGTAATATGAGAACCTAATTATTGAACAAGGAAATGCTTTGGCAACACACTAAAGAAATTTCCACCTGCATGCTAGGAAACATGCAGCCTAAGCAGGCCACTGTACACAAGACTTGGAGTGATAATGATGCTAATGCTTTCCTCCTCTTAAACACATAGTTATCTGTGGGAAGCCAACCACAGATAACTCTGTCTTTTTGAGGACGACAACATAGTATATATCACTATAACACCACGAAAATAAGGATTACTTTAACCTAGCTATTAGCTACAGCTTTGTGTGCACAGTGCAAAAAAATTAACCCAGCTCATGCTTGCAACTTCACTATCAAGGAATGTGCGTAGGTAGTAAACAATTAAGCTAAGTCACGTATTACAGGTAGCTATATTGAGGATTACTAGAAGTGCAGCTGCACTTGGGACGTTTCTTAATTACAGGAGCCCTAGAAATGTTAAAATTGCAGCTTCACTTGTAATATTTCTATAATCCCTTAACTGTAGCAGCCTCTAATACATGACTTAGCTTAATTGTGTACCTTCCATCTAAAATTGGAGACCTATAGTCGTCAAGAAATGTAATTACCTGCTTGTATGCACATTGTTGAGCAATTCAGATAACCCTAGCTGGATTACAGCAACCCTTTTGCTTTTGCAGAGCTAGTATATAAGATCAACTATTACCATCAGACGAGAGTATAGGAGCTAGGCAATGTACTGTGGGAGAATGTGCTGGAAGAGTCCAGGATATATTATCATCACAGTTACAACTCCTAGTAATTAAGGGAGAGGTTTACTGGAATGTAAGTGGTGTAAGATCAGCTAGCTATCACCCTCAGGCTGTGAGTACTATTATTTCTACAGTAATACAGTCCATATAGCAAAATTTAGCTACTATACGCACACAAATGTTAGTTAATAATTTTTATCAGTGTCCCTATCTCTCCAATTCAGGTGGACTGCTATATAGGATTGCATAATTCCTAATACATTGCCATTGTGTGTAATGGATCAGCATGTCAACTAGTCTCTTTCCTTAATTCCAAACTAAGTATTTGGAATGTATTAAGAAAGGAATGCTGTAGTTCTCGTTAGACTGGTTTTCCTTATTAAAGTAATGCCATAATGTATGATGTAGCTTGCTATATTAGTCCTTTACTGCCCTACACAGTGCACAAACAACAAAAACCTGTACATGTATTGGGAGGTGGTGAAGTAGTATCCTCAGTATAGAGAGAAAGAAGAACTAGAAACTGACGGCATAATTGAGTGATGCACATGTGAGTTACAAACAGCTCGTTCTCCCAAAGCAACCACAACTTATCCCTGAAAATGCATTGAGACATCAATCTTCCAAAGACCAGTCACTTTCTGGGTTGTAATTTTTATGACAGGCTGGCTCACAAACATACCCGTATCTCGCCCGCCTAGGTTGTGATACATTATATCCACATCTCGGCTTTCCCGCAGCACTTGCAGTATGCAGTCTGCTTGCCTGGTGTATAGACTTGCCGATGATTTGGCAGTGTGGTTCCTCCTTGATACATCACAAAATGTTCCTCCTTGAAAACACTGGAGCAGTGGAGACTATACTCTTTGCTATACAAATGTTTAGAAAGTGATAGCTATCTATATAGGACTAAAATTTTTCATTGGCAATGACGCTCTGCACCGTAGCAATATCTTTGTGGCCTGCATGGGAGGGATAATCCTGCCAAGGGTCCTGTCATGAGCCCTGGCTCTGTGGGCTCGCAGGCAGCCAGTGTCCATCTTTCAATTGGTCCCCAGGTCTACTCATGCATAGGCCTCAGAATTTCCTGTACGCATGTACATACATAACGTACATGCATAAGCTATCATGCACAATGGCAAGAGGAAGGCAAACAGGTGAGTAATATACAATTACTGCATTATAATATCCCTTCTGTGTGGTATTGTCATTCTAAGTATGCTAGCATTTAGGTCTTCAGTCATTCCAAACACTCAGCTGTAATCCATTCCTATAGTCCAATATTCCATTCCAGTACGCACATTTATTTGGAGGGGGGCATTTCAAAATCATTGAAGGAAGTGGAAAGTGAATGCACCTACTAAATGTTTGTGGCACTTGGAGATAGTAACTGAATCCTTAATTTAATTTTGTGAGTCCAGATACTAAAAGAATTCCATATGTATTGGCTTCCATGCAATGTGCGTACTAGCTGTCAGTATAGCCACGGAGCGAGAACACTGGTTTAATCGGCTAGAAAGGTGACAAGCTGTGATACTGTATACTAATTAGTCCCTCCCACCTACTGGATGTAGCAGTAGCTACCACATAAAAATTTCTATTCCCAGTCCACCTTTTACTACCCGGAAAACCAAACATTGTTTTGGCCATGATGTCCTGATGTATTGGCCATGATGTGCTGTAAAGGCTGTTGCTATACCAGAGCTATAGCTAATTGTATAAGAAGTGAGATCTGCTCTCTTACTATGGAGTGTGTATTCATTCCTTATGATAAGAGATGAGTCCGGTGTGGTAGGGATATGCCACCTTCTTATGAAGGCTCAATCATCAAATACATTGTCTATGTGTGGCACTATAAAAGTATGGTAATTTTTTTTATAGCTTTTGTCTAGCAAGAATGTTACGAACTTTATATTGGACCGATACATCTCTTTGAAGCTGTACTTGATTCACTTCCTAATAAATAACCATTACATGTCCATGCACACAAGAAGCCAGCACGAAAAAAGGATATTGTTCCTCGCAGATCTGTATACGTATTTTTAGCCTTTACACTTGTCAGTGCATAAATGCCGTTTTAGACTGTTCAAAACACTTGGCAGTGGAGCCTGGGAATACTATCCTGAAAATTTAATGATCCATATCATACTGACAGCTAGAACATTGCATGGAAACCAATACTTATGGAAATCTTTTAGTATCTGGGTTCATTAGGGATACTATTTCAAAATATTATCAAATGAAGGATTCAGTTGCTATCACAAAATGCCATAAACAATTAGTAAGTGCATTCACTTTCCATTGATACTGGCTTCCTTCAGTGCTTTTAGAATGCCCCACTCCCAATACATGCACCAGGTACCTACTGGAATGGAATGGAATGGAATGGAATATTGGACTGCTGGAATGGATTACAGCGGAGTGTTTGGAATGATTGGAGACTTCTGCACTAATAGCTACTGTATCCTCTTTCACAGTATAGCTTTCATGTACCTTTTATCTCGTGACATTTCTTGAGCCTCCTATATTTTTCATGTGCCTTCTCATCTCGTGTAGATTGTTTGAGTGGATTCAAGGATGGACACCTGTGTAAATCGTGATTCCTAGTAAAATATTATGCTCTTGAAGAAATATTGAAACAGATGTACTATACTCTAGAAGGTTTCAATTTGAGAATGAATCTTAACAATAGCATACAGCATGCACTATGAACATCAACACATCCAGGCATCTTGTAAGAGGATATTGTACAACACAAATTTAAATTTGATCCTTGGCACTATTGATCCAAGATTGTTAGCTAGCCCATAGTATTTTAAGGCTTCAGAAGCCATTAATCCCCACCGCATATGTATAAGTGGAGAGTTATTCACTTCACCAGTTCAATACTCTGTTTGGGCTGATTATGTTCATTAAGTATAATGTAGGAATAATCATGGGAACTATTGGTGACCTCACGCAAAGAGAACACAAATTGAGATCCCAGGATCCTCTGCTGCAGCTGACGACAATGTTACTTATAGCTAACAGCAGCTGAGAGTTTTTAACTCTGCTCAGACCAACAAACAATATCACTCTCTGGGCAAGTCAGACTGTGAAAATGGAAGAAACAGGGCTAGTATATAGTCAATGTATATTTCATTCAAGGAATAATGTCAGTGACATGCGGCCTTTCTTTGGGCTCCCTAGAAGGAAGGGAGCCTCTGGCTTTTGTGGGAGGAAACTGCTCCACCCAGGGCTTTGGTCACCAGGGGCAGGACCAGTTCTGGGCTGCGAGTGGGAGGGAGGGGCGGGAGGAGAGTGGATAGAGAGGGTAGGAGGGAATGAAGAGATGGTATGAAGAGAGGAAGCTACATGTAGATGGGGAGAAAAGAATGAAAAGACACTGGGTAGGGGACGGGAGTGGGCAGGTATAACGGAGAAGCAGATACAACACAAAGTTTGCTTCTCCAAGTTCATTATGCTACACTTCTGTCAGGTGGCTGGTGTACTCACTGATAGGCATAGGAACATGTTTTCAAATGGGGGCATGGATAATGACCGACTACGCAGGGGACTGCTGAGGCATGCTGGGCCTGCTTGGAATTTTAGTGCTCTGTGGCTGCAGGCAAACAAATTCATTCCATGGCTCCCCCCCCAAATATTTCGCACATCAGAGCGAATGATTGGACTACATAGCAAGTAGCTCTTCTGGGCAGAGATGGTAGCTAAGTAGCTGCTAGTTCAACAAAAAAACAACAACGCTTCTCAAGCTTTCCAACTGTTAAAATAAGGTTGATGTTTATATCTAAAACCAACTGGACATAAATCATGACTAAAGGCTAACGGGTCAGTACAAGCTAAATGCAGTGTGGGTTTCAGTCCAATAGGCTGGGGGGGGGGGGTTGGCAGTATTTATGGGCTGCTGATATTAATGTGCAGAGGAGCTCGAGGTTGGAAGGCATCACTTGCATCCAATGTCATAAACTGAATGGTCCTTGTAATCGTTGCAAGAGGCACTTAATGGTATTTTAAAGAAAAAGCCTTGATTCATTTATTCCTTAACTTGACTGCATGGTAAGCCGGTTCTTCCCACATGTTTCTGGGGACGATACTTCATTCTATGTGTTCCAGTGCTAAGCCCACTGAGCTCCACTGGACTTCCGCCTAAAGAAATGAAACAATTACATCGAAGTCATGCATAATTGTAAGTCATGGGCAACGATTTATATCAGAAATAGCAATTGGGAGATCATTTGTCTGCATGATCAAAGTAGTCCCATACCATTCTGGACGTAAACAGTTATTTCTAGCCTGAATTAAGAAAGTATAATAGGTAACTATTCTACAGGCAGCACACAGCTATTTATTACACAACTCAAAATCTAATCAAGAAAGGGGATCAAGAAACAACAGCAATCAAATTAGTTATATGTAGCTACAGTCATTCATTAGTCACATCACTCAGAGTTTTTAGTGCTTAGTTGTCATTGGGAATAATTATTGTAAAGCTGACTGCATGTTGCTGCCGGTTCTTCCCACAGTTTCTGGGGACGATCTTCATTCTATGTGTTCCAGTGCTAAGCCCACTGAGCTCCACTGGACTTCCGCCTAAAGAAATGAAACAATTACATCATATGCATAATTGTAAGTCATGGGCAACGATTTATATCAGAAATACAATTGGGAGATCATTTGTCTGCATGATCAAAGTAGTCCCAACCATTCTGGACAAACAGTTATTTCTAGCCTGATTAAGACATAATGGGAATCTGGAAATGAGACAATTTGCAGGTATTTTTGATGTACTTCGATAAAATTTAATTTTGAGTGCGAAATGTAATTTGTGTCCAGATGTAAGTGACTACAGATTCACAATTAGATGTGTATATCAGTGTATACGTGTATTTTGATTTGTACACGATCTAAAGGAAAGATTTGGATATTTGTGCTTCTGTGTAGTGCAATGTGCACTTAAGCTCAAATGATGTGAATTCTGCATAATAGGCACCATAAATCAGTAGTTTTGGCCAGTATCTTGATCATGAGGCGTCTTTCATGCCAGATACACCCATGTATGAAGCTATGTGCTTACTCTCTGGTATGTGGGAGAGTATACAAACCTGCCAATGTTCATATCATCCCTGCTAGTATAATATACTGAAAATTATTTCATTTTGGTGCGTATGACCTAACCATGTGACAACTAGGAGGAGTCAGTAAGAAGGCAGAAAATCTACAGAATTTAGACCACGAATTCACAAGGAATGGCACTGCTATGGTATACCTTAAGTATATACTAATTTGCTATTCATTAACGTGGATCAGCTATCAAGATTATTGTTAGAGCTCTTACAGATGAAAGGTTCTTGATCATCCACCTTGCACAAGAAGGTCTCAGCTGGTTCCGTTCCAATAAACTCCACAGTTGCCCTGTTTCCATTGATTGTAACTCCTCTGTTGATCAGGTGTAGAGTGCAGAAAGCAGGGTCGGTGTTGATTTCAAACCTCCTTCTGGCTGTGGCTTTATCAACATTGCTATTCGAAGCAATAATTTTAAGCACATATGAGCCAGACTCCAGATTTGTAAAATTCACGCGACCTGATGAGCCTATTTATGAATGTGCACTTAAGCTCAAATGATGTGAATTCTGCATAATAGGCACCATAAATCAGTAGTTTTGGCCAGTTCATCTCGTCTTTCTGCTCACCCATTGAAGCTATGGCTTACTCTCTGGTATGTGGGAGAGTATACAAACCTGCCAATGTTCATATCATCCCTGCTAGTATAATATACTGAAAATTATTTCATTTTGGTGCTCTGCCAAGTGTAAAGATTTAAGGGGGGTGTAAATAATATAATATAAATAATATACATGAAGTAGGGGTCACAAGGAATGGCACTGCTATGGTATACCTTAAGTATATACTAATTTGCTATTCATTAACGTGGATCAGCTATCAAGATTATTGTTAGAGCTCTTACAGATGAAAGGTTCTTGATCATCCACCTTGCACAAAGCACGTGGTCAAAATGGCGTCTCTGGTAGTTACATGCATGCCGTCTTCGAACTTAGAGCGCACGAAGTGTCAGAGGTCTGGACAAGTTTACCACATACTTTTACTAAGGAAGGCTTACTACAGCTCCCAGGTTACTAGAGTTTACGCTTGAGAGTTACGAGCAGCCGACCTCATCTCCCCACTCACCCGCAGCAGCCATGGCTGATCCTTGAACATATGTTGCAGACAGAGAAAGTAATCTCCCAAAGACCCGTCGCTTTTCGTAGCTTCTCCAGCAGCATTGTCATGCATGGTTCTGGGTCAATTGTTACTTTCGCGACAGGCTGGCTCGTGACACGTCTCGCCCCGCCCAAGTCGCATGATTCAAATACATCCCTTTCTACTCGACCGCTATACTTTACACTTGGCAGAGCGATTACCCTCGATGTAACAAATAAGTTTCAATACTTCCCAAGCCACTCACAGTTTTTCTCTTCCTGGAGAACCTGACAAATCACGGACTGAGCAGGCCTTGTCAGAGTAAACTCAGCTTCGATACTGTGCATATAGATCCTAGGACTTCCATTTATGAAATGAATTTCCATTGGAGGCACTTTTGGCAAAACTGCGAAGCAAAAGAAAGAACTGGCATGGTAATTATATTCCCAGAGGCTGGCATGGTTATATTAATTTAGCTCCTAGTGCAGTGTCTGTCTCTAGAGCAAGCTGTATGACTTAATCATACTTAATGATCACAAACATACCCCTTGTCTTGGAATCATTCAGGAAATAATGTATTGTCTTAGTGGCTTTCAGGCCAATGCCATCCACAGCTTCAATAACCACACTGTGATTTCCAATTGTTGATGCACGGGCATTAACTTCAATTGGTAATCGGCCTGTTGAATGGAGAATATCAAGGTATTAGAGACAGTAGCTAATGATTTACACAATGTTTGTGTGTTGTGTGTGGGTATCTGCATGTGTGTATAATTATCATAATCTTACATGTGTGTTGTGGTCCACCATCAAAAGCACAAAACACGTACGTAGGAGGTCTATTGGTCTGGCAGTCAATACTGATATGTGTAGCTGTTCCATTAGAGTTGCAGTCTAGCAGCAGGGGTTCAACTGTGGTGTATATTCAAACAGTTTACAGGTAACATAAACTGATTCATTGTAATGTAACAACATGCTATGTCAATGTAAGGGTGAGCTTTGCAGGATTAGCGATACATAGTGTGACATCAAGGACAGCACCTGTCTACCACTTGCTGTACACTTATATATGGCTAACTCAGGTTTGCCCCAACAAACTATATAGCATATGCAGTAATACTTTAACTGATGTCTCTAATGACTTACTAAAACATTGTGTGATGGATGTAGCCCCTGTAGCGTTTGTTCTATGAAAGTCTGGACAGGATAGACACTCAGTACTTCCTACTCTGGGCTCATAGGAACCCACTTCACATGGCTGGCAGCTTGGTAACTGTTCAACCAGTCCTTCACCATTGAATATGCGCGACTGTCTGGTACTGATTTCATATGTACCAGGAGAGCAGGTTACTGTGGTGATATCAATAAATGGAATGTTTCATAACAGTATCTTACAGCTCAAACATGGCTAGAATTTCATACTAAATGCTGGTTTTTACTTAACAGGAGCATGTAGGAGATAAAAGGTATACAGAGAAGGTATGTTTGTTGTGGTAAAAAAGTATATACACGTTGGATAATTTTCATACTCTCTTTATACTTCAAACGCACTTACGTAAGATGCCAACACTTATATTACAGGATTGGATGTCTCTAAATCACTGGACTGGATTTCCACTTGAATATGAGACTGGAACACGGGACTGGATTACTGAATTGAATATGTGACTGGAATAGACTAAGTGTACTGGTCCCGTACATATCATAATAAGGCTTGGCTATTATGCAGTAGTATCTGATAATAGATGTAAGATTGGCAGGAGATAGTGATACATATGTTGTTATTCGATGCTGTGATTACCACCTGGATTCGTAACAAAACTGCCGTATCAGAATTTTATTGCTGTAAGTTCCTAGGTGGCATGTAGGTCGGAACACCCGATCCCAGACCTCCCCCAACATTTGTTGCTTGCAGTGCACTTGCAGGGGGAAAATTAGGAGCTCTTACAGATGCAACCAATTAAACCTAACCTGCTTGCCTTTAAACCTGTTGCTCAAAACATTGGCCAGAAAAAAACCTTTGTACTGGGGATACGCACCACTCCTCTGAGGTTAAAGACAGTAAAATAAGGTAAGATGGACAATTTTATAACAACACTTAAAACTGACATATGCACAGCCTTTTGCAATGAAAATTGGTAGAAACATTATGCAGGCTGAAGTCTATCATCAACATTGGAAGTTTGAAGAGTGTAGTCACTCATCCATTAGGATAGCTTAATACTACACCCGGCCCACCTTACCTTACAGTTCTTGCTATAATAGCAAAGCTTTACTAGGAGGTGTTAGAATATGCGTTGGGCAGCCAATACGCTTTTCCAGGCCCATATTCCAGTCCTACAGTTTAGTTTACTAATCCCATTCCCAATAATCCAGCCACACATTCCAGTGGAGATTAGCCCAGTGTTTACAGACACCCTAAACATAACATTATTAACTTACCACAGAGAAGGAAGTTTGAATGGAGCCCTTGACCCGGAGGGCAGAAATACGTTAGCTGCTGGAATGTAAAGGAGTTAGGAAGTGCCTTGTAGACCAGATTATCACATCCTACTGTGAAGCTATCCTCTGCAAATATTGATTGCAAAGACTGCCTTGCGTTCATAAAATCAATGCGGGAAGGAAGGGCTAAATTCTCAATTTCTTGGAGCATCAAAGTTGAAATTCGCTCAGTGGTCACATTTTGGCTAATCAATGTCATTGTTACAGACAAAAAGTTTGAGTTGGCGCTATCCTGTATTGTAAGGTTATTGACTGTTGAAGATTTAAGGTCCATTTCCTGATTTATAAGCATGTAAAGAGCTGCCTCCAAGACATCCATGCGACTGCAGACACCAGTACTGTTTTGTCTGGCAAGTTGAAAGCTTACACGCACTCCAAGTTGACTAACAGAAATAGAAAGTACATTAAGATAGGCTCCTTCCGCAGAAATGAATCCAAAATCATTGAAAGCCTCACAGGTGTACCATCCTTCACTTGATTTCTGAGGAATTGGAATCAGAAGTTCATTCGTTTCCTCTCCTTCAATCAACACCCTTGGACTGTCCATAGTAGGTCTGAAGTACCACCTCCAGCCTGGGAAAGGCCAAGCTGTAGCGTTGCATGTGAATAAAGCTCCATCTCGATCACCAGCATACACATTGATGGAAGTAGGCTGGAGGTAGAATACAGGGAGCTCGTACACAAAAACACTGGTAGTGGTTGTTTTCACAGTTGCTACAGAATTGGAGATGTGGCATGTATAGTTACCAGAATCTTGTCTCTGGATGTTTTTAATGATCAGAGTGTTGTTCCCTGAGTTCGGAATAAGGTTTCCATTTCTTCTCCACTGGTACAAGATGGGAAGCTGTGACTGTGCAGAGCAGGTTAACACAAGAATACCATCTACTGGTATACTTACATTCAGAGGTGGATGTTCGGTTACATTGGGAGGACTGCTACACCAGTAGTTGCTAAGGGTGCTTGCGCCTAGCAAGTTTATTACAGGATTCAGTTGCTGTAGAGCATCAGATACGGATAAATTCATATCAGTGGCTAGCTTCAAGACATTACCCTTAAGTTCACTAAACTGCTGAATAAATTCGTGTGCTTGAAATGCAGGCATGTCTTGCAGGAGCTGGTTTAGTGCTTGTAAAGCAGTATCGAGGCAATCAACGAAACCAAAGCATGGGTAGCCAGCAGCTGATTGTGTTTCATTGTGCAAGATTTCCATGCTTGCCTGCCACTCTGAAAAGGTTGTCCCCCCAACCATTTTCGATCGGTTAGAAGTTATTGTCAGATACTCTTCAAGAAGAGAACTGTATGCTTCCATTGTATCATCCATGGGGGGACTTGAATCAACTTCGTCAGAACTGACATTGAACACATTTTGTAAAATATCAAAATTTACAAGGGAATCATACTTTGTAGCATTAATCTCTATTAGCTCTTTTAGTGCGGCCTCATTTTCTGATAAGCTCTGCTGAGCCATTTCAATCCTTTTAAGAAGTTCGTTGAGGGAAGAAGCCAGATCACTGAAATACATCCTGAGGTTCTGTACGTCCACACAGTTCTTTTGAAATTTAGCTACATTAGAATTTGTATCCATCTGCTGACGTTTGAACTTTGTGGCGAACTTTGCAGAACGTTTAGTGTCTGGTGAAAATGATTCATACATAGTTTGAAGAACTCTTGCTGCAATTTCTCGAAAACTGATTTCTTCTGGTATCGAAAAATCAAATACTAGGTTTTCTTCAAAGCTCTGCTGCAGAAATGGAATTTCATAAACAAAAAGCAGTGGGATTCGTACAGGAGATTGTGTGGTAAGAATTAGTTCAAAGCTAATGTTCTTAATCTTGAATATATTTTCAGAGAAGGAATCTTTAAGCCTTTCTGTAATTGATATCTCTCTTTGTATGCTAGCCAATACATTCTGAAGATTTTTCTCACTGAGATTTTTGGATATTTGTGCACTTTCAAGTGCTGGTAGGATCTGATTGAACATTTGCTGTGCATTGTCTCGCCGAGCCCTATTTCTCTCAAGTTCAACTTGCGCAATGGATAAGTTTCTTCTAGCTTCATCAACAATTCTAAATGGCTCTGAAATGCTATCACTGGTCTGTTGCAGACTTTGAATACCACGCCTCTGTTGATTGCGACAGTTTTGTATGCATCCAATATTAGGCTGTTGTCGACAAATGCTCACATTACAAGGTATTGGGACTGTGCTTGCAAAACGTCTGCGAGTACAAGGTTCTAATACTTCTTCCCGTACTAGCCTTTGTAGCCGTACTCTGTCTGCATACGTTCTTATAACAGAAACACACTTACCATAACAGCCACGATTACAGCGAAGTGTAATACTGAAAAAAATAAAGCATACACGTCGGCAGCTTCTTCTGCAGACTTGTACCCACTCCCACTCAACTCTTGTCCGATATACAACTGTTTCAAAAGGAACCATCTTCACAACAACGGTTGTACACACATCCTGTTCATCTACAAATACGTCACGATAGTAACAAATTTCACTTGTCGCTTCACATATAGTTTCATCTTCACATTCATTTTCATCGCAAATGCTTTGAAGATTCTGCTGAGCTGTTTGGAGATCTTGATTCGCATTTTCAAATACACTTTGAGCAGCTAAGAGTGAGGCATTTGCAGCATTGAATCGCATAACTGCCTCATCATATGCCATATTAGCTTGACGCAATACCATTTCTCTGTCTATGTAATCTTGTTGACGACTTTCACTTACTCCACAAGACCGTTCTAAAGCCATTCGTGCATTCATTTCCCTTTGTTTCGCCTGATTAAGTGTGTCATTGAGGAATTGCTGAACATAACTTTCAACGGTTGATTGAAAACCACCAGGAGTATCACTGAATTTAGCTTTCACTGTTAGGCTTAATCGATTCCATGGTCTATCTGTGGATGCACTGACTCTAAGTTGAACGGGATATGCTCTGAAAATTTCCGTTTCTGTGGTAAAATGGATTGTTGTATCATTGATGTCAACAGGTGTATTGAAAAACGCATCAAAGAGTGATATGTTCACAGAGTGCATTCTTGCATTGAATTTAAGAGGACGTTGCCCAAATCTTACGGACAGTGCCACTGAATCGGTGCCAGGAAGTAGTGTCATAAATCTTCCCAGCTGAAGCCTATTCGTTTGTAAACTTGAGCGAATGAGGATTAAAGGCTGGGCATCAGTCATGCTCACGTCAGGTGGTAGGCAGAAGTATTGATAGCCTTCACTCCCAACAAAGTAAAGCCTGTGAGCCATGTTGGTAAATCTCAGTCTTTCAAGATTGAGGTGTGGGCATTCTGTGTACAGACTCATTCCTTTCATCTCAATGTCATCTAAGTTAATGAAGACGTCCATCGGACATTGAAGCGTTTCATCACCAAGCGAGAACAATCTTGAGAAGAATTCCTGACCAACACGAGGCTGATAGACTAGTTTCAGGGAAATTCCAGATGGTATATTTTCATCAAAGTCACCGTCAGGAAGCTGTTCACAGATATTCTGAATACCTAAATTGTGATGAGAAAATTACAAACTATAAATATCCTCACTTGTACTCTCAGATAAAAAGCGGCTTTAATACCTGATGTAAATAGAATTGATGGCTCAAACTCGGAATTGTCTGTAAGCATGAGACTGGTAGCTTCACTGCCAATGTGAGTAGACACTAAATTTACTTCTCCAGTGAACACAGCATTTCGTACCTGTGGATAGAATAATTTAAAAGATTATTAAATGTGGAGATTATCGGATGCAAATATATATAGTTACCTGTGGTTGACTGAAGAAAACATATAGTTTTCCTGAAAACTGTAGCTTCACTTGCAGAGAACCACTACTGAACCCCAATGAGACATCACTTTTAAGTATTAGGTCAAACTGCTGTGGATTTGGTTGGTAATGATTTATTCCATTCCAGTACATATCACTCACTACGTACATTTGTGGAGAATGGTATACAGTTGCACTGTATATAGTAAAATCGTTTTCGCCATTTAAATACTGTCGCACAAATCTTGGTGACTTCACTAAATTTTGAACTTTGGATGTGGGTGGAAGTCCAATGAAGACTGGTGATTGAATGCTTTCACATAGATTGATAGCAAAACATATTGGTGGATCTGATGGCACTGGTATATACGGCCGAAAACGATTTCTACCAATTGTCGCTGTTAGAATAGGAGCTTCATATCTCAGGACAGAATAGAGACCTGGGGCGGTCACGTCAACATCTTTGCATCCTTCAGTTTCTTTTACCTCTTCTAGTTGCATCACTTTTGCAATGTAGCTGTTGATTCCATAAACTCCACTTCTTCTACCTCCTACACGTGGCTGGATTCTTAGCCAATTCGGTAGTAAAGGCTGAATACGGTTGAAATATGTGAGTACTAGTCCATAGCTACCAAGAATTTCATTTAGGTCAGTAAAATCAAAGTCATAGTAATAGCAGTTTACGTATTCTTCTGGGACACCGCTACTAGTTATGCTAATATCAATCTCACGTTCCATATTTTCTGAACAGGGAGAGCAGTCAGATATTGGAATGTTGGATAAATCAGTTGTCAGTGATTGATGTGATACGTTTACTGTCACTCCACTAATTGACAATGGGAGACTGAGATCTTTATAACTAGAGAATACAATTCCAGCTGTGCTGTAAGATCTACCCTGCTCAGACCATTCACAGGTTGACTTAAATTCAATGCTGTCAGTTGTCATCGGACATTTAATGATAGGGAGAGAAGATTCTAACGAGCAGCAACTTTCATTGAGAAATCCAGCTCGTGTGCGTATAGCAGTAAAGTATTGGTTGGTACTTGATGATCCTGACCCTCTTTCACGAACTAAAATGGCATTATTTTCCGGGATTTCAAAGCTATCAGCACTAGGACCACTTAAACGATATTTAAGAGTAAATTGACCTGGTTTCTTTCCCATTAGCTGAAAATTGGCCGTTGTAGTATTTGAGGTGATTGTTACAGTAGCAGGGAGCACCTGCAAATCTCCTCCATCCATGGTTATTGTCAGGTTATGGTCTGGACTGGCATGAATTTCAAATATTTCTGACTTGTTTTCCATAAGGGTTGCAATTTCTGGAGTATCGATAATTCCAATGTTGCATGTTGGACCTCTGTAATCCGTGCCTTCACAATTACAAACAAAGTCTTCACTGTCCGCTGAGCAATTTCCACCATGTTGACATGGGTTAGGCTCACAGATGTTACTCTCTGAAGTGAAGATAGAATAGAAGAACAAGACAGTGGTAAGGCATTACTAAATTTTGAATTCAAAGTCTCACACACAAAAAGAAAATGAATATAAATAGTAAAGTGAGTTCAAGTTAATATACAGGAAGATACCGCTGCTAGGCCTTGACAAATTATGCTCCTATTATTCTGTTCCCCTATGCTCAAGATTTATGCCTATTATGCCTTTAAATTTGGCCCATTATTCTCTCAATATTTTCATGGAAAAGCATAAGTCACATGACAATGTACAACTGTTCATGTACTGGACTAATGGTTGTACTGTAGCATGACAGAAACAGAAATGTATAGTCCTCCAGGGACGATTGGTGCTTGTGGGTGAACGAGTTCTGTAGAGTATAGTTATGTCAAGGTAGGTGATATTCTATATCGAACACCTATTATTCCCAAAGATCAAAATATTTTTGCCTATTATTCCAGCATAATTCTCTTATGCATTTGTGCAACTATTCTTCTCAAAGTTTTTCAAGCCCTAATTTCTGCTATACAACATTGAAAAAAAGGTTTTAATTAAGCCATAATGAAAACTACTCACCAATGCACATTGGTGCAACTGTCCATTCAACCATTCTTGTGTCAGGATTAAAAATGCAGGTTTGAAGAAACGGTTCCTTGCCAGTTATATTGAAGCCAATTCGGCATTTAATAGTGCAAGATGATGTGTATTCGGAATTGCATGGTACCAGTATGACTCCATTCTCAGGTGGTTCCAGTGGTTCACACAGAAGTGGTTCACAGGAAGTGAGACTACCCGACCACTCAACAGATGGTAAGCACAGTCTTTGAGCTGACCCAGCAAGTGTAAAACCAGCATCACAGGTAAATGTGCAGCGGTTACCTACTTCTTCACCAGAGCATTGAATTGTACCATTTTGTGGACGATTTATTTGGGGGCACTGAAGAGCTGTAAAAGAATAAAACTTCATGTAGTAATAGATTTTGTGATAGGCATATACCGTATAGCGGGAAATTTTCACCGGGGAAAATTTTTGCCAAAGTCAACTCTTAACATAAAAACAATCTATTATATTTACCATCGTGGAATGCGATTGCCTATTTAATTCATGACAAGTGCTGTACCATGCATTTTGGAAAATTCGAAAAAATAATACCTCTACATCCCAAGCCATCAAGTTCCAGTGTGTGGCCTGCGAAGCATTGACAGTTGAAACCTCCAGGTGTATTTATACACTGGTGCTCACAGCCTCCGTTGCCTACTGCACATTCGTCAATATCTGCAGCGTGTCAGGCATAAAATATTTGTGTACAAGTTAGGTATAGTTACTAACTGGTATACAAACCTACCAATAGCAGTGTAAATAGTATTATCAAATGCATATACGCATTACAAACCCGGCACAACTTATTATTGATCCCAATTTGTTAAACTCTTAGTTGAATAAAGGATGCAACTGCAGCAAATATTTTGAATACAAGAATAATACTAGTGAGAAGCTGACCTCCATAAGCCACGCAGATCATGTTCGCATGGACTTACCAACACAATTCCTCCCATCTTCTCCCAACATATATCCTCGTGTAAGCATGAGCAAAAGTAGCTTCCTACAGTGTTGTTGCATATTTGGTTACACCCAGAAATATTTTGGAAACACTCATCACGGTCTGGAGAACAGATAAATCATACAGACATGATGGCAACCACGTTGCCTATCAAGTGTAAGTATAGAGGCAAAAAAGATGTGAATGTCACACCTGGGTATGGCTTAATTTAAAATCGCCAGAAATTATGCACATGCATGAAATCATATTGCCAATAAGGCTTATTTGAAGGTTGACCTCCAAATATACATATTTAAAAATAAGTCTCCCTGTGACATGAGCGGGCCAAGATAACTCTTAACAGTGACACCTAATCCCTAAACCAACCCCCAACTTTAACCATATCCTACACTTAACCCAAACCCTGAGTTGTCATTCATCGAAATAGTCTAGATGGGCTGATCGAAATACCATGCCACTTATTTTGTGCCATCCATGGCAGTTGCACACACAGCAAAGAGCCTATCTTGCAGTGTTCAAAAGTCAGCTTGCATACAGATACTTCACACCTAATGTCTGCAGGAATTTTCCTTTCCAAAAAATTATGTAGTGGACTTGTCCAAGCTGCTTCAGCCTAGCCATTTCACTGTACTGTCATTCATACACTAAAGTATATTGCTTCAGGCTTTTATTCACAACTACGCTAGTAAGGTGATTCTTCCAAGGGAGGAGTTACAAGCACCTTGTCTCTTCAGTCACCCATACTATGGCTCATTCTCAGGTACATGAGAAGGTATACCTAACTGAAGGCCAATCAGTCACCATGCATGGTTTTGTGTAGCTATGAGAAATTTTAGTTAAGCCAGAACCCAGCTTGCATGGTTTTCGTTTTGTTTCCCTAACCTTGTTTTCCTTTACATGTTCTGTTTGTCTTTGTTTTTTCATACGGTTTGACAGTTTTCCCTTGCATGTTTACACTTATACTGTATTATAATGAATGCCAATAGCAATGTTATACCATACTCACGTGTTGTTAAGCACATTTCGCTTATAAGTGCATATTTGCCATTAGGGCTCTGTTATCAAAATATTTTTTATTAAGCACACCTTTGTAGACATAGTGCACCTCTCGAATCGAAAACAGAATACCTGTTCCAGCTAATCTCTGACATTGACCATACATACTTCAAATAAAGCACACTCCTATTTAATATTTATAATTAAGCGTACCCTGAGTTGTTAGGCGCACCTCATTATTAGGTGCTCATTTCCTTCTTGTAGAAGTACAAGTGCATGTGTTTAACAACGCGTGAGTATAGTATTATGGCATTGTAATGATATACAAAACAGCTTCAACAGGAAGTGTAGCTATACCCCGTGGAGGCCTAGAACCATGTAACGCTCTATAGAAATAGGATGTGTTTATTTCAGAAAACCAAGGACCTGGTGACTACCTCAGTAAGTTCTTTCTGCTAGCTAGCGTATGGTACCTATGCATATTGCTGTAAGCAACGTTTCCTGACTTCCACTTCAAAAATAGTAGCTACACTCTGTCAACAATCACTGGGTTACAGTGGCTGTCTGCTTCATTATCAAGACTTGCACATGGAGATAGATGAAAGGTATACCTCGGAATTCAAGTGTTTTCAGCAGCAGAAATTTAAGAGGCAGCAAATGCTCCTAAGCAACTTAACTGTCACGCTGTACTACTTCACTGTAATATGAAGTTAAACTTCATCATTACAACCTGCCACGAACAGAATACAGATAAAGCTTACTCGAAAATGTAACACGGCAGACAGAAACCTCACAGTGAGGCACACAAACAACTAGTTCTTCTCAGCTCTAGTCTTCTCATCTCATAAATCCAAAGCACGTGGGATCTGGAGCATAAATGGTATTAGCATGTTCTCTTATGGCTTCATTTACATGTGCATCGGGACAGGACTGCCTTATTGTAGTTGAGTTAACTATTTAAAAATAACTTATCAAATTATGGTATTACATTGTATCATATACCATACTTACCCACACAACTTGCAAAATCAGCATTAATATCATAGCCATCTGGACATGAGCATCTGAAGCCACTCACAAAGTTTTCACACTGTGCAAGTCCAGAACAATTGTGGGTGCCACTTACACATTCATCTATATCTGAAAATGTGATGATGCAATATGCATTCGTGGATACGTGTGTGTGTGTGTGTGTGTGTGTGCATGTGTGTGTGTGTGTGTGTGTGATCATGTGCATATAAGTCTCAGATAGATTATTATTAAGTGTATAACCAGTGCAAATATAAACCCTACTTTCCAATTCACTTCCTAAAGCTGTAATATGTACCGTCACAGTTCAATCCATTTGACCGCAACTGATATCCATCGTTACAGTCACAGCTAAATGATCCTTCTGTATTGTTACATGAGTGATCACATCCTCCATTGGCCACTTCACACTCATCAATATCTGAATGAGAAAGAAAGAATAAAGCAGGAAATACCCTTCTTCAAAAGAGTACTGCAATGAGCATGGACCTGATGTAATGCATTTCGCCTCCAGAAGAGTGAGATTGCTAAAAATGGGCAACTGATGCAATAGCAACTTTGATCATAAATAACTATGTTAATTAGTCATCAATATCAGAAATAGCTCTAAACAAGACATGTACTAGAATTTAAATATATAATCTTGCCAGCTTCACCGGCTTGATGTATTTCTGATGCAATAAAGGTACACTCATAGAAATAAGCAATATTACCATCACATGTAAATCCATCTGCATTCAATGAATATCCATCTCTGCAAAGACACTCGAAGCTTCCATTAGTGTTCATACATATGTGCTGACAACCAGGGTTGCTTTCACATTCGTTTATATCTATAGATTAAAGAAGTGCAACTGGTCACATATAATAAGTAGGCAGATTAGTGAGAGTACATTAAATTCTGATAGTCCTGTTTATTGGGAATGCATAACAATGCACAAAGTTAGCAGAGATGTGTTGATTAGAGAGTGTGCCTTTCTACTGCAACTCTAGTAGACATTAGTTAACATAAGGTGTACCTGATACAAAAATAAATAAATTGACATACCATCACATAAGAGCCTGTTTGGATTCAGTAAATATCCATCTCTGCAGTGGCACTCAAAACTTCCTTCAGTATCATTACATATGTGCTGACAGCCTCCATTATTCAATATGCATTCATTTATGTCTGTAGAAATTTCACAATATACAACACTGTATTCATCAGATGATCCTAACACAGATTTTAATCATGTGGTTAGTAATAGTGATGTGCCCTTAATTTCTCATGACAAAATTCAAAACTTAAATTGTAAAGTGCATAGACAATAGATTGTTCAGCGGTAACAGTTATTTTGTATTAGTCTATGAAACACAATCATGGTTTTTCATTGAACATTAAAAGTAAAGTTAAAAAGACCATTAATTGAGATATTTTATTATAAACATATCAAAACTGTATACCTTAGGGCTGGTATTACTGGTGGGTACTAATTTTAGCGGTTTTAAGGGTTTATGGATTTGGCGGGTATTAATATTAACAATAATTTGAACCATTCAAAATATTTGAAGTACTAACCAAAAGTTGAAAAAGTATCCAAAACATAAAAAAGTTGTAGTAGCCCAGATTCAAACCTAGGAGACTTCGCTATATTTACTAAATTAAATACCCATAATTAATACCAGTTATATTCCACACATATTGACACACGAGGTCTTTTTTTTTACCTATTCTACACCTTTCCCCTGTCCATCCACGGTCACACAGACAGCGATCTGGTTGACTGCATTTTCCATTAACACAGGATGGAATACAAATGGCTGCAGGAAATGTATATGTAGTGGTTGTCACCTCTATTCATCAATGCAGATAGTAGAGCAAATATGCATCAATGTACATTATATCACTAGTAGAATATTTCAACTAACAGCATAAACAATGCTTGTGGATACACTGCCAATTGTAAACATTTAAGGGAAATATAAAATGTTACAGTTGGGTTATGCACGAGTGCAATTACACCATACAGCTTTAGTACAATGTATTACTATTGTAACACAGTATAGTATTTTTCTTAGTATATGTTACTATAGTAACATGATATAGAATTTTTTACCAGCCAGGCACACACAAAGCACACACTCGACCCGTACTAAGACTGTTTTACGTTCTCGTGTTAATTTGTCTGTCTGTTTATCCACACTTATCAAGTACGCCAAGTTACGTCATTATGTTACTATGCCACTAACTGAATACTGAGCACAATCCATAACTTATTGCACCAACCACAGTGTAATATGGTATACAAGTAACATTACACTGGTGGTAGCTTTGATCTGCCCACACACCAGGCTACAAGGTACATTTGAATTGTCTTCACTTATGCTACTGTATCTCTGCAGGCAGTAGCAGGACAGGAGTGACGCTTGGAATGTGTAAATAACTAAAGCTGTGCTAAAAATCTACGGTGTTTTTGGTTCTGAGGACAGTTACTCTTCATAGTTCCATTTCAGTATGCAGCATTAATTGTGACGTATCTCACCCCATCCAGTAAACCATGATGTGTGTCTTTAATTTGAGTCCTTTGTAGAAATATTTCACACATTATTGCAATTCACTAGCCAAAATAAAACTTTCTTTAAACATTTTGGCAATCGTCAGCTGCCGGCTTCAATGAAATGAAACGTACAAGTAAGTCATATGAAGTGAACAGAAAAGGCCATAATGTAAAAAGAAAACAAAATTTCAAAATTAAAACAAAAGGGGGTTTAAAAGAAAGCAAATTCAAAAGACAGTCCATTGCTTTTAACCCCCTTTTGTTTTAATTTTGAATTTTGGCTGAACGGTAGAAGAAATTAGGATAAACACATACATGCTAGGGTCATACCTACCCACCCCTGGGTGACAAAGCAGAGGGGCACCCCAGGGGCAAGTTAATTGCCTGGACTATTCTTCCCCTAAGCCTTGGCCGATCACCTCGGCCCAGCCAACATGCCCATATATATCAGTTTGCCCTTTGCTTTACCTTTTGTCTCTAAATATTGCATTTATCCTATGAGTATGTTGAATATATTTGTTGTGTGCCAATTAGTTAATGATCATGCCAGTTAGTGAAACAAGATAACCCTATTCATTAAATGTGACACATGTGTGGCTGTCTTATCTTAAGGAACCTTTGACCTATGACAGTATTATGCTAAGTATATTGAACTACTGCCTGAACCCCAACTATATACCTAGCCATATATATCCTGCACTACAAACCATTGAGAATTACATTGTTGTATAAAAAGCTAAGAGAATGGCTATACAAAACCAGGCAAATCAGTTTAATTACTCATACCCACACATGTTCATCTTGGGTATTCCCATTATTTTGAAAGGAATTTTCATAATGCCTTGAAGATGGTTCAGGAGACTGTGCAGGATTGAAATATGTATTTTGACTAGCACGGGTAAGTGGCATGAAAAAGCGGCAGTACAGACATGTACATATATGTAGTAAGAGATGGGAGATATACCAGCTGCTTCCTTGCTAGCCAGGCCAAACAATATAAGCAGACTTACTGATAGCGGGTTCCTCTGCACCTCCTCCCCTGAACCAGAAACCACAGCTAAAAGAGTATCCAACTCCAACTGAATAGTACGTGACATAGGAATACCTCTGACTGTAAGTACGTGATGTGAGCTGGTAGCAAACACTGCATAGTAGAAGGAGACAGGAGTGGGGATTATGAATAAAAAATGTGACACTCCAAGGAGTACATTGATAAAAAAAATAGCCATACTGCCATTGGAAAATGTACAACGGGAGTGGAGAGATGCGATACAAATGTAATAAATTACCTCCTGCGCATGGCTGAAATCATAAATACTGGAACTGACCATATGCACGGAACCATAGTGCTAGTACATGTATACTTCAAGTATACCTCAATTAGTAGCCGCAGAAATCGTATGATGAAATAATTAGCTATAGTAGTTGCAGCATCTGATCATGTATATATGGCAGGTATTCATTATTTATTGTAGAGCACACGAGCAAGCAGCAAAGCGTGTGCAGAACAGCTTCGAATAGAATAACCGTTCATTATTCTCCCGAGAGTACGGTATATGTTAAAGTCACTCTTTCTATTACTGTATTTTCATTTGTTGATGGTAGTAAAATAATTGTTAAGGAACAATGATAAATAGTAACTTTCAATATAACATAAACTTCCAGTTGTAAGGTATTATAAATTCCATACAGCACTTCAATAAACTTGTATAGTATGTTCTCTCTTATTATTAAAAGTAAACTAATTACGCTGAGTTACTGAAAGTAAACTTACGTTCACATCTGCTACTCACTCTTTGGTAGCCACTACAGCAATCAAACATTGAACGGTAAGATATCTGTGGACGATAGGCATAATTTCTTCTTGATGCTCGGCTGAACGGTAGAAGAAATTAGGATAAACACATACATGCTAGGGTCATACCTACCCACCCCTGGGTGACAAAGCAGGGGAGGAATCCTGGACTATTCTTCCCTTAAGCCTTGGCCGATCACCTCGGCCCAGCCAACATGCCCATATCAGTTCACCACCTTTGCTTTACCTTTTGTCTCTAAATATTGCATTTATCCTATGAGTATGTTGAATATATTTGTTGTGTGCCAATTAGTGATCATGCCAGTTAGTGAAACAAGATAACTGTATTCATTAAGTATGACAGCATCAGTCTTAATGAACCTTTGACCTATGACAGTATTATGCTAGTATATTCGAACTACTGCCTGACCAAATATACCTAGCCGTATATATCCTGCACTACAAACCAATAACTATTATATAAACGAGAATGGCTACACAAGACCAGGCAAAATTAAATTACAGTTCTCCCCACCTACATGTTCATCTCAGCGATTCCCATTATTATGAAGGATTTTCATAATGCCTTGAGGATGGCTCAGGTGTCTATGCAGGCACAGAAATTATTTTGACTAGCACGGGTAAGTGGCATGAAAAAGTGTGAGTACAGGCATGTACATATGCAGTAAGAGATGAGAGGCATACCAGCTGCTTCCTTGCTAGTCAGGCCAAACTGTATGAACAGACTTACGAATAGCGGGTTCCAAATGCGCAGAGATAGATCGACTCATTCTTTGGCCAACAAAGTTCTCAGTTCGCGATAACTTTTTTCTTGTTTTGCGGTTAGTGTCTTTCTTGGATGCCAAGGGCGACGTAGCCGTAACAGCGGCCACGGCCACTGACAGCAACAGTATACATGATGTTAGTGCATAGCCTTCAGTATAGCGAGATGCTACGAAAGGCGCTTCTTCACTGTTGAAAAATTGGGCAAAATATTATCAGCCGCTACGCGCGGCCTCTATGCCAGCCCCCGTCCCCAAACATCTTCCTACACCACTGATTATGTAACTGAACCTGGTTAGGAGGTTGAGGTAGCCTACATGTACATATAATTATGTGCATATCATAGAGATTTAAGATTAGAGACTGAAATATGCACAATGCACGTAGCTAAAAGCCTGAGTAGGAGTTTGAGGTTGTCAAAGTGCATATTAAAAGCACACTGAGCATGCGTATGAAAGCCTGAGTAGTTTCCAACAGCCAATATACATACTTGAAGCCTACCATATTCTGAAATGCAGTTAGAGATAGCTACAACAATGTCATATCAAGAAGTTTGGCACTAAAACGGACACTTCACACATGCATAGCACTATCAAAGAGGTCAATACTTAACACTAGCTGAACATTATAGGTCAATACGTTACACTAGCTGAACATCATAGGTCAATACGTTACACTAGCTGAACATCATAGGTCAATACGTTACACTAGCTGAACATCATAGGTCAATACGTTACACTAGCTGAACATCACAGGTCAATATTAACACTAGCTGTACATCACAGGTCAATACGTAACACTAGCTGTACATCACAGGTCAATACGTAACACTAGCTGTACATCACAGGTCAATACGTAACACTAGCTGTACATCACAGGTCAATACGTAACACTAGCTGTACATCACAGGTCAATACGTAACACCAGCTGAACATCACAAGTTCTGCAATTCTGAGATCAAGGCAATGATACAGCTAATGCATGTCATTTTCAACCCAAAAATGATGAGCCTAACCAGCAGTGAAATTTAATTTAAAGGGCAGTTTAAACCCTGTACAATTGAACTCCAGGGTAGCTACCATTTTTGGGTAAGTGGAAAAGGCTGAAAATTGAAAAACTGAAAACTGAAGAACTGAAACACTGCAAACCAAAAACTGAAACCAAATAAGGAAGTGTACACTTATATTTTAGCAAACATACTAGCAAAAGCGGCCTTGTGTGTGGCCATAGTACTAGTCACTGGTTTGGTTGGTCTGGTTTCGACGGAAAAGTGAGAGTCTGGTCCACTGCCCATATATGAGAGTCTGGCCACGCGAGACTAACCAGTATGCACGTTCATATGTGAGGCATGTATTGCGGAGCCACACCTGACTGTATCCATGGTCAGAGCTGCACTTCAACTTAACGCCGCAATAATGTCATTTGGACTAAAACAGTTTTGAGACGCCCCCTAAAGTGGGTGGAGTGTCATATGTACGACTGCATAATAGTAAGTTGCTTCACTGTGGCAACAAGGTAATTTGATCAAACATCCTCCGGCAATGCCTAGAGCTGCTGCAAAACCTAGCCATAGCTCTTGCTAGCTATAGCCTCGCGCTCAGCGCTTGCAGACCTTGAGAAGGCGTGGCTCCGGGCTGTGATGCCACACAAGCATAAGGCATACAAGGAGTCCTTCAGCTGCGATCGGAGTGACTGAGACGCCAACGGAAACGGGAAGCGGGAACGGGAAAGGACACCGTGCGCAAAACGTCGGAAACGCATTCATTAACGTGCGTAGTCACGTGCCATTTACTGCCGTTACATTCCGCATTGCAATCCAAAGTGCCATTTCCTCACTGAGAAGCTAAAATATACCGACTATAAATGCTGGGAAGGAACGAACAAGGAGTTAGCAAACGCCGAAATAACTTATCGTTAAGCAGTCTCTTGAATCTCGAGTGATTCTCAGTGATTCCATGGTGCCAGAGCTGTGACAGAAAACACCGTGAGCGATTAAAAGCTACACGGACTCAAAAAAACGGTAGGCATAGCTAGTTTTACAGCTGCAGTAGCCTGTAGATAGATGTAAGATAGTTTGTACAGACCTACAAGGGAAGCATCTTGCTGTTTGTCGATCACCGAATCGACGTAGGTACTCCAGCCTTGCCGACGGCTAGATAGTTTAGCACCGCAACTACCCAGGGGTTGAACGGGGTTGACTCGCTTTCCTGAAAAGCACTTCACAAGCGGATTCCAACAATATGCGCTCCTTTCAACCTCCTAGAGCCACGTCCCGTTTCTGTTTCCCGTTCCCGTTTCCCGTTCCCGTTCCCGTTTCCGTTTCCCGTTCCCTGCTTTTCCAGTTGCCCGATATTTCCATCTGAATTTTCGTAGAGGAAAATATGAACAAAAATAATTGCATGCAAAATCATATTGAACACAATGCAAAATCCTACCCTGTCTGAGCAGCGGTAACCACTGGTCACAGATACACACGAACACAGCAGCGATCGATGTTGCAAATTTCCGCTGGATATTCATTGTTTTTTCAAAAAATGCAACACAGACAACATACTCTAGTATATGTAAAATTCCTGAGAAAAAAGTTTTTGACGTTCGCCCCTACTACTGCAGTTCGTATAACGCGCGCGTAAAAAAAGTCGACGCATCACTCGTAGGGCTGCCCGCTGCAAAATGAAACAAGAATACATTCTTATCGCTAAAAATTCGCTCACTATCTATACTTCGTGTTGAATCCGCACAACGTACTCGTGAGTAGCTATATCATTCGAGCTGCACACATTCCGGCAGCGGAAAGCCTGACGAATCACTCAGTCTGGCTAGAATGGAATCATAATCTAGTCTCGTCGTCGTCGTCGACGTCTGACCCGCGATGATCGTGAAACTATTACCTATAGTTTACTGGCGCGCAGCTGCTTGCGGATTGGCCTTTTTTTTTTTGAGAACCCCCATTTCCGAGAAAAATATAAAGCAGATAATATCGACCACGCGCAGTATGCGATACTTCGACCGTTTTTTCGTACAGGAATATGCATTTATTACATCATGAATGAAATTGTATGCCTTAAATTAAAGACAATGCAAAAACGTACCCTGGCTGAGCAGAGGTGACCACTGATATAGCACAAATGCACACCAACACAGCAGCGATTGCTGTTGCAAATTTCATGAGGTACTGCATATCTCCACTGGGCATTCGTTTCTTGAAAAAATGCAACACACTCAATGTATATGTATTCGTCAGTGAAGTTGCTGCTCAGCAGCTCCACGTATACTGTATGTACTGTATCATCGCTCTAAGAGTCGCTTTTAAATACTCTCCACACGATAGCTCATATGTACAGCACAAAAGTAGTTTCAGTTTGAATATAATTGCACACAGGGTAGAGCGAAGATCACCTGACTGACGTAGCTGGAATAACAAAGTGCTTTTCAAAGTGAAACAAGTGCCTATCAGATCAGCAATAGCAGTCAGTAAAACTGACTCTTCGTTAAGTGGTAACATAATATAGGCTATTTTATGTCTTCAGTGTTCAAAGGTTAGGGGTAGGCCTACTGGCCAATCATGTAGTGCTTGCCTGTTGCTTTTGTAAACAACAGTAAGAATATCCATCTAATAGTAGACCTTGGTCAATGAATTTGAAGGTCAGGCTCTGCACTGTCTTAAGCTTGTGGCATGGGATGGACCCTGGTTTGCTGTTTAGCTATATAAACAAATTTAAATTTATGACTGCTTGTTTCACACTCCTGTCATGGAGATGTGTTATACACAGGTGTATTTAGCAATATACTGATAGCTACGTTATGACTAAAAATATACTGAGTGGATAATTAAAATTGATAGATGTACATATTATCACAAGCTTGTGCATACATGCTGGTGCTAAAATAGGACTCCGGAATATTATGCTGGTGGGAACTAACACGCAAATCCGTACCAGTTGAAGCTGATTTTTGAGTTGAACTAACACGCAAATCGGTGCGAAATGGCTTGATTTTCTGGAACTAACACGCAAATTCGTACGACAAGAAAAACTAACACGCAAATGTGACAAGCTAGCACACTCACACTCATACGAGTTTGTCAGGGTCCAGCCACGCCCTGCCCTAGAATGACGGTACGCTCCCTACAGTTACGTGCACTGTGCAAATCACGTCCGGTCTGCTGCTGCAGGTGGAGGAACGACTGTGGCCTCCTTTTCCACGGTACGCTGATATCTTCTGCGCGGGGGGGGGGAGACTCGCTCAGTGTTCCTGTGGCTCTGTAATTAAGTACAGTGCGGCCAGGTATTTGGACTTCGGTTTTCTGTGCTATTGCGTGAGGTCTAGCTAGCTATCAGTGCATGACTGTTTTGAAGAAGTACTAGTTTGTTTGATGTAACCTCGAGGAACCTGTGGGAGGAGTAATTTAAGTAACACTCAAATCCGGATCCATACAAGATGGGTACACTATTTAATATTCAAAATCAATCGTACGAAATAGGCCTATTTTGGAAGATTTTTGAGTTGCATCAGTGTATTCTGGGCTCCTGCTGAAATTGCAGCAATTTTCCCAAACACTCAATGATCTTCACTCAAGAGAATACTAGTAGTCAAATTTCACTACAGAGATTACCGAACCAGGCATTCAGTATACTAGTCACACATTCCAACCCGCAGTTCTACATTACTAGCTAGCTCTCAAGGAGTGTTTTTGTGACTACAGTGTGGAACCATGTGTTGCATATGTGCATGCACGTGAAATACAATACAGGAAGTGGTTAATGTACAGCATGCATACACATGTACATGCACAGTGCTTCACATTTGCACTTCCTGTGTAGCTAACCACATCATGACTGCACAAAGTCACTAGATAAAATTGTCTTTTATTTTTAGCGACATTCACTGTTCATGCATTACCAAGTAAATTATACTGAGCACTAAAACCATACACACAGATACAGGTAGCTAACTCCAGCAGATAAGTTATAATTTTAGTCTGTAATAGTGCATGAACTCTTTGTCCCTGTAGAGAAAAAGGGAGAATTGATGATGCCATTAGTAACCTATAAATTTTATTACTGTCTCTGTGTGCTCCTTTACAGCATAGGCGTAAAACTGATATAATTATATGCACACTGGGTGTCTGCTAGCACTATTATTCTGTCATAACACACAACAAGGAGACATTGTAGCAATTAATGAGATAAGAGAGAGCCTACAACTCTATAGCATCTGTGCAAACTGATATGCGGAGGATTGATCGAACCAAAACTAGAATTTGGCCTCGTTGGTGTATGGCAGTTGACCATTTAACTATTACCGACACATTTTTCCATATTCATAGTTGATGGCATCATTTCCTCTCCGTGTATTGCTCTATTTTCATATTGCTCATTTTTAGCATTTCCTACCTCATTTTTAGTGTTCCTAGTGGTGTGTCCCTGAAACAAATGCAAACCAGATGATATCCGTCAGTCAAATTGCTACTCAGCAGTTCTACTTTTTGCTGTAAGTACTTCTCTCTGAATGTCACTTATGTATACTCCCTACATAATAACCCATATATGCAGCATAAAAAAGTGTTTCATAAGTTGCAGCATTTATTAGCACACAGGGTAGATCTCCAATGACGATCACCTGATTATTCCCATGTAGCAGAAATAACAAAAGTCATTACAGTGCTACAAAGTGAAACTAGGGCCAATCAGATCAGCAACAGCCATCAGTAAAACTGGCTTCATTAAGTGGTAACATGTGGCCAGTGGCAAGCTTTCTGCCGCTACTAGCCGTTGAGTTCAAAAAGTCAAACAGTCTCCTCTGTGGTGAGTGAGATATAGCATTGTTTGAATGCCAAGTAAAGTGCTTTCACTTTTGCCAGTTGCTTTAGTAAACAACACTTGGAACCTGGTCAATGAATTTAAAAGTTCAGGTTTCACGCTAGTTGTGAGTTGAATCCCAGCTGTTCGGCTAAATCAGGTCAGATGTATGAGTCAGTTTCATACACAGAGACATTTTATACACAGGACCACATTATGAATAAAATTGTACTGAGAGGATACTAGCTATTGCTGCCAGGATATGGATGCCAATATTATCACAAGCTTATGTATGCTGGTACTGAAATTGAAGCAATTTTCCTAAAAACACAATGCTCTTTCTCAAAAGGAGTCAAAAGAATAATAGTGGTCAAATTGAGAGATTACCAAACTAGACAGTCAGTGTACTAGTACCACGTTCCAACCCAATGTTCTAGTCTCATATCTCGGTTCCATATATGCATTCCTCGGTATAATTATTCCAGCTGCAATGGAGGATTAGACACACCCCAGGCAATGCAGTAAACATGTCATTCAGGTTTGTAAATAGAATTGGATTCTCCACGGGATTGGAACATGGCACTGAAATAGCTAGCTACTGTATAGCTTTAGCAATAGGTAATAATTTGACTGATCATTATAGTACCTCAATATGCCAGTCCCGAGATCCAGTTTCACATTCCAGTGGAGAATCCATGCAGTCCAGCCATTAGAGACACCCTCAAAAACATCAGTGACCAATAATTTTTTTGGAGACACACTGACCCAGCCTGTGTACACCTTCATGTTGAAGAAACAACTGAATGGGTGCTGCATTCTGCTCTAATATGGTTTAAGGTTTAGAACTGAAAGTAACTGTTATAACCACTCCTGGAGTCAGTCTGGTCACTGACTTACACCCACAGGTGGATAGGTATTCTCCATCACTCTACATCCAAGTAATGTGAATATCGGCTATACGTGACTTTGTCATAGCTAGAGTGGGAATGAGGTTATAAATAGACAAGTATTGTTTATCAGTGGTGGATCTAGGATTTTGAAAAGGGGGGTTCCAGTATCACCAGCGGGGAGAGTGTGGGCGGTGCTGAAGAAGTCAGGCTGTGACATGAACATGACGCAGCCCCTCCCCCGTGCAAAGTGTGAATTTTTTTTTAATAAGCTCTTTAAACAGCCCAGGAATCACTCTCATGGGGTCTTTGCAAATCAGTACTGGAAGTGCTCTTGGCAAAGTTCTGCATGCAGTAGGCCTATGGCCATAGACTTCGCTAACTCACCGTAAATCTGCTTGCCTGTGTACGTATATAGTTACATTTGCGCAGTATATTTGTAAAAATTAAGGCAGCCCTTCAAAAGAGGGGTTCCATAGAACCCATGGAACCACCTCTAGATCCGCCACTGTTTATCTCTCTACATCGAAGTAATGTGAATATCAGCCATTGGTGCCTGTGTTGCTAATGAAAGGAGCATAACAATTAGTAAGGGGCCGGGTAGCATGACTTGATACACCAGCTATAGTGCACACCACAGCAATTTACAAGTATGGACCCCTCTCATTAATATTTAGGGTAATCAATACAGTTGGCTAGCTCCAGACACTACATTGTACATTACTAGCTAGCTAGGTTGGATCAAAGGGATGTTTTTGTGACAGAAATACAATACAGGAAGTGGTTAATGTACAGCATGCATACACATGCACAATGCCTCACATATTCACTTCCTGTGTAACCACATGACTGTACATGTATAAGTTTGAGAAGTCACCACACAACACTGGTTCCTTTTACTATTACATTCACTATAATTATACTACCAAGCTTGAGCACTAAAATGTTATACACACATAACTCCAGTAGGTAAGCACATTTCAAGGGCAACTATAGCTTTGAACACAATATACAGAAGCTATCAGAAGTTTGCAGGCACCACACTACCTCAGACTAGCTTATATGCTGATAAAATCAAACCTCCATCTCTCTTGTTGCATGTAGCATTTGGCTTATCTTGCTACTTTGTGCTGTGGTGACTTAGCATGTACAGTGAGCAGAGATACCAACAGTGATAAAGAATAGTTTGGAGACACACCACCCTGCCTGTGTGCTTAACTTGATTAATAATGGAGTCTGTGGTTACTGCATAATGGAGCCTGGCCATCTGTATAATATGGATAAGGTGAAAGTAACTGTTAAATTACTCCTGGAGTCAGTCTGGTCACTGGCTTACACCCACAGGTGGATAAGTGCTGTCTATATCTCTACATCTCATCTACAAGTAATGTGAATATTGGTCATTGGTCTCTGAATCACTGCTGAAAGGAGGACAAAAATTAGAAAGGGCTGAATAGATGTATGAGCTAGAGTGCATATCACAGCTGTTTACAAAATATGGGACCCACTTTTAAAATTAAATGTTCATGTGGAATCATGTGCAAACTATGGTCTGGTCTGGGATGGCCAGCCAAGGGAAATTCTTGTAATGCTTTTGTGATTACAAGAACATGGAACCATGCATTATGCATGTAAAATACAATACAGGAAGTGGTTAATGTACAGCATGCACACACATGTACATTCACAATGCTTCACATTTCCACTTCCTGTGTAACCACATGTATATGACTGTATTAGTTTTGAAGTCACCATACAACACTGGTTCCGTTTACAGTCTAATACACTCACAAGTAGAACTAGAGGTGTTCCAAGAACACATACCCGTACTCTACACAGTATACCAGCAATCGCACTGCAAACAATCAACAAAAGGGCATATTGCCATTAGGTTTTGAAGCAGGTACAAACAGGCTGCAAATGGTATCTACAAGAAGTACGCGTATCTTTGTTGTCTGAGAACTGCAGCTGTCCTCGCCCGTGCAAAAAATTTACCCTTCTACCACCCTTCTAACCTATGCATCACGCAAGTGAGAAAAAAATACCAGACCCACGGCTAGCAAAGTGAAATGTGTATGTGGGGCTGGAAATGAGGCTAGGATTTGCGTGCGATTCGGGAATAATTGCATGAGCAATAGGCATGCCAAGGTAATTGTACGAGTCGAAGTAAGTGAAATTTTTCCTATTGAAAGTGCAATTAGTTCCGAAGTTTCTAGAATCACATGGACTCTCATTCACTTTGGATCTGTGTTAATCATATACTAGCTATCACCACAGTCTATAGGGTTAAATATACCGTTGCAAATATAGTATGTGATTGATAATTGAGCTAAACTCTTCTAGGCCTGTTTCAGAATTTATAGCCCTAGCTAGTTCTGCAGGTTGGCAAAAGTGTCCGAGAGATTTAAGCATAGTTTTTACAGATATAAAAGACATGTATCAGAGTGACTGCAGACAGCCTGCACTTGAACTAAAATTCTTCTCATGGTAGGCAGGCATATTTATGATTATGCAATGGGATGTAGTTCAATGATTAGTTGCTGGATTTAACCCTTCTGCCACAGAAATTGCACAGAGGTGGGGTCATAGTGTAACTGAATGACCTCTAACCCCCACAGGCCAAGCCTCCAGTTCACTACATGGTGGTTAGCTGAATATTACTTCTGTAATTTCCATTTATAATAATGAAGCAGCACCATGGGGCCGAGTTACAAATTAGCAAATTAAAGTTTGGTGGGTGTGTCCTCTTTGGATGATGAAGAGAACATTTGCTTCATGTGACGAAGAAAACATTTGCTAAGAGTAGAGTAAAGGGCATATGTCATATCACGTTTGTGGTTATTGTGCAATGTAAATTAGTAGAGGGCCCAATATTTATGTTTGTGTGTGTGTGTATGTGTGTGCATTTCTTCAAACCGAATAGAGTAAAGGGCGTATCGAGCCACCAGTTGGTGACTCCATACGCCCTCAATACAGCCTCAATATTATAGGCATACCATTAAGTCTTGAGACTTCTGTCTAGCCTAATTATTTTTTCCAAATGCACACTGGAGGCCACAGTCACTCAGAGTGCAAAGTATACTTTCAGTTGTACTAATGGCTCTCCATCTGTTATCACAAACAATTCACACAACATTATTTATACTTTTCAGTGAGAAGGCTAGCCCTAAGGCCGCTGTGATGTCATCCTGTTTCTGTCTCCACATTTCTTTGCCATTGGAGAAGCTATAGCCATATTGTCTGGGTTCAGGCCTTCAAGTCAGTGAGGCCTTTCTAACAGTGATGAGGCTTCAATAAACTCTCAAAAACACACAATAATAAAAATACCAGTAGAACGTATGTGCCGAGTGCCTAGCGCAGTAGTGATATCAATTACTAGTATGAATCTGTACTGCAGAACTAAAAGTATGGGTCGAGTGGGTTTGTACCATGTATATATGGCAGTGATACTTGCCAATCACATGGATGCTGTCTTCAACACGTACTGGTGCACTGCAGGAATAGTCAGCAGTTTGAGCATGTAAGTCTACAGATTTTCAATGGGGTAGGTTGGCTACAGTTTCCAGGCTTGTAACACTTGTGTAGCCTATATAAAAGTGGAGATATGAGTGCTGGCAGACAGACGGCATGATCTGTAATTGAGCAATGTTGTATTTAATATATGGTGCAGGAATAATCAGTCTACTACAGATTTCCAATAGGGTAGGCTGGGTATAGTCTCCAGGCTTGTGTAATTTATGTAAAAGTCAAGATATGAGCCCTGGCAGATAGATAGCACGATCGATAATTGAGTTACTATTCAGCCGCACCCAGTGCTATAGTCAACCTTCAGTTCTGCAGTACAGATTCATACAAGTTATTAATATCGCTACTGCGCTAGGCACTCTGCACACACCTTCTACTGGTGTTTTCATTGTTGTGTGTTTTTGAGAATTTATTGAGCTCAGGAAGCCTTCCCACTGTTAGAAAGGCCTCTCGAACTTGAAGGCCTGAACCCAGACAATATGGCTAGCTTCTCCAATGGCAAAGAAATGTGGAGACAGAAACAGGATGACATCACGGCGACCTGCTAGCCTTCACTGAAAAGCATAAATAATGTTGTGTGAATTGACAGATGGAGAGCCATTAGTATAGGGTTACAACTGAAAGTACACCTTTCCACTAAGTGACTGTGGCCTCCAGTCTGCAATTTGAAAAACTAATTAGGCTAGACAGAAGTCTCAGTATGCCTATATTAGGCTAGCCCTAAGGTCATCATGATGTCATTCTGTTACAATTCCAAACATACAATGTATGGCAAATGACTAAGTGAACCATGTACATGCATGTACACATGGGTAATTTGCTTTCACTTTTACCACTACTAGTTTTGCCTTTTTCTTTGACCACAGCCTGCATGGTAACCTTTCATCAATTTAGCTAATGAGTTTATGTTCAACTTCAAGCTCACATCAGGAGGGGGGGGGTGCTTTGGGTGCTGTAGCACCCCACCCCCCATTGGAGTTTAGTGAAAATTGAACACGTATCAAACATACATGCCTGCGTCGTCTGGACGATGCGGCAGCCTTTGGAAATCGAGCGGCGAGGGTTGAGGAAGTGGCTATGGAGGACGATAGCAAGGGTCTCAGTACGCAAGACTAGAAAACGTACTTCCTGCTGGACTGCTGAAGTGAAAAAGCGATGCACAAGTGCCTTTCTGAGCCTTTCAAAAATGGCTTTTTCTCTGGGCTTCCGCACTTTGCGCGGGAGGGAAGATACTCCCTCCCCCCAACGGTGCCTGTACCTCGGTGGCCTCGCCACCTCACCAATGCTAGCACCCCCCCTTTCTAAATCCTTGATCCGCCTCTGCACATGTAGCCTTATTTTCTGGGCGAGGGCCTTCAAGTGGGCGAGGCCTTTCAAACAGTGATAATGCTTCTGGAGCTCAACACACTCTCAAAAACACACAATAACTAGAGGTGTTCCAAGAACACATACCCCGCACTCAAGACAGCATAGCAGCAATGGCATAGGAATCGAATGTGGATGTACACAGACTTCTGTCTATGCACATTTAAATTATGATGTCATGGCTCTACAAAGAGCCACGTTTGTGAAGAGTTGGGATGGCTTTAAGGTACATTGTTAGAAGCATGCCTTCATCTGGTACAATACTAGCTTTATGCTCCCTTTCATGTAAGTTGGTTAAACTCTGGCTATTTCAGTCGTATTTCCAAATAATGCCAAACTTCAGAGACCCATAGCTCCAAAATGTGTCGGGGTGTCATCCCACAAACAGTAATTGCTAGTACCACAGACCTGGATCCTGAACTATTAGGTTAGGGACATACACTGTATGGCAAATGATCAAGTGAACCATGTACATGCATGTACACACTGGTAATTTGCTTTCACTTTTAATAGTACTAGTTTTGCCTTTTTTGACCACTTAGTAAATTTGAACTCTATACTGTTCTATACAGCTGTTATGTTAGTACTCCATACAGAATCCTGTTACAGCCTGCATGCATGATAACCTTTCATCAATTTAGCTAATGGGTTTATGTCCAACCTCACCCTCAGTAATTAATTTTTACACAGATAAAACCTTTACCTTAAGCACTTTACTGTATAAAGATACACTCCAGTGGGTCAGTAGTCTCTAACGTGAATGAACTCTTTTCACCTGAAGTAAGAAAGGGAGAATTGTTGACGTTAATAGGTTTACTAATCCTCACTTCTGCAGAATTAAACAACAGATGAATCTGCAATCATACTATGGCATACCATATTCTCAGTTTGTACATATGTACATGTAGATCTGCTCACTAATAGTCAATACATGTGCAGTGAGCATGTGCTTTTATCACTGATGTCATAACTGGTTATCATGCCTAGACTAGATGCCCAATGTGTGTGTGTGTGTGTGTGTGTGTGTGTGCACATGTGTGTGTGTGTATGTGTGTCTGCACATGTGTGTGTGTGTGTGTGTGTGTGTGTATGTGTGTGTGTGCACATGAGTGTGTGTGTGTGTGTGTGTGTGTGTGTGTGTGTGTGTGCACATGTGTGTGTGTGTGTGTGCATGTGTGTGTGTGTGTGTGTGTGTGTGTGTATGTGTGTGTGTGCACATGTGTGTGTGTATGTGTGTGCACATGTGTGTGCGTGTGTGTGTGTGTGTGTGTGTGTGTGTGTATGTGTGTGTGTGTGCACGTGTGTGTGTGTGTGTGAGTATGTGTGTGCATGCATACATAGACGGGGTATACAGCAAAATAACAACCAAGGCCCAGCCCAGACACTATTGCTAAAGAGTGTGATAATTTGCAACCAGTTGTGTTATCCTACCTTACATTCTATCACACACAGGTGTGTAAAGCTGTGGACATCCTAAGACTGGTGGAACGAATGAACAACCTCACTCCCTGCGAGTCCCTGTTACTGTCACTGTACGAAATTCAAACTCCATATTCTAATTATCCATAACTCCATTGCCACAATGTTGTAACTGCCAGGTGCTATTAGAAATGGCTGGGTTCAAATGCCGGCTTGACCCCGACGTTTTCTGTTCTCCCTTAATACTTCTGCATCTGAATTCTCATACTGACTTCAGTTAAGGGGTTATTACATGTAAGCATCAACCAGTTAAGGGAAATGGGGGTATAACAGAACACTTAAGCCTCTACAACGCAAGCAACAACAAGGTAGTTCTGAATGAATGCTACTGATATCGTTTTAGTCCACTGCTTGTGGTCAAGTGCTTGAGCTACATCCAATCTCCGGCCATTACTGTCTGTGCATCATGCTCCAGGGTATTAGGTCAGTGGTTGCTCATAATATCCTACTGGAGCCTGGCCATCCCTATAATATGGTTGAAGGTTTAGAACTGAAAGTAATTGTTATAACCACTCCTGGAGTCAGTCTGGTCACTGGCTTAATTCCACAGGTAGATACTATTCTCTTATCTCTCTACATCTAAATGATATGAATACAGCCATTGGTGTCCACATTAATGGTGAAAGAACCTGGTAGACAGGCACTATGTTGCTAGCTAACTACAGGGCCGTAGCGAGCAGTTTTTGAGTGATCCGGCCAGGCAGCATGGTCAGACTCCACCATAATAATTTGTTGGGCATTAGCCCACTCTTTCTAGGGGGGTCTGGGGGCATGCACCCCCAGAAAACTTTGAGATTTTAGGTGCTCAGAGGCGCTTTCTGAGGCATCTTTTCATGCATGCATACAGTGCAAATTTTAACATGCTAGTTCAAGATATTTCATATCTAAAATTCAGCCAGACATTTTTACATAAATTATCCAACTGGAGGTTGTACTCTCAGCAATGGGTCAGTTCAAGCAAAATGCAGCTGTGGAGCAGATCAGCGAAGTGCTGACTCGGCAATTTTGTAGTGCGCTTCCAGTTAGCTTGCCAAAACAGACGTATCATCGATATCTATCACTTTTTCGCCGTCTAGCTAGCTTGACGTACTTTGGTCTAATGGGCCTACAAACATCCAATACTAAGCTATCACTTTCTATGGCACAGTAACGGGACGTTATACTTTTGTGCATGCGCAATTCCGAAATGCCGAAAACTGGTCCGGCCAAAACCGGACCGGTCGGACCGCTTGCTACGGCCATGAACTATGTGCATGCATGTACCTAGGTTGGATCAAAGGAGTGTTTTTGTAAATACAAGAGCGTAAATCACAGCCTCGTTCCCAGTCTCCACTCCCAGTTTTTTTTTGCATGTTGTACAACATGCTCTCCGAGGCTACGAGGCTATATTTAAATCACACATTGTACATGTATATGCACATGTGAAGTACATTACAGGAAGTGGGTTAATGTACAGCATGCATGCACATGTACATGCACAGTGCTTCACATTTTCACTTCCTGTGTAACCACATGACAGGTCTTAAACCATCACCAGAGTGTTTACATTCACTGTATATTACCAAGTGAGTAAGTAAGAAATGGCAATTAGTCTCTAATGGTGCATGAACTTTGTCCCTGTAATGAGAAAGGGGAATGGTTGACATCATTACATATTCTTACTTGCTCCTTTACAGCCTAGGCATAAATTTACTATGCACGTAGTCTTGCGGCCAAACCTCTACTCACCTGCCACTGAAGAACGGTCTGGGAACAATAGAATATGCCACTCTGCCCTATGACATAATGTCTGGTATGTGGGATGACCAATCAGAGCAAAGCTAGAAAGTAATTACTTCATAGTACCATGTGTGGTAGTATAGTACACGCTTTAGGCTTATGCCAATAATTGCTTGCTTGTAGCAACTGAAGTTTACTCGATAAATTGGCTGTAAAAATAGTGCAGAACCTCTGCTACAGCATGTGTTTTTAGTATTTGGGTGTTGCTGCGAGCACTAGCGCATAGCTGGTTGCATTCGTGGGAGAAAAGTTTAGCCTAATTGTAAACTATGAAGCCATGCAGTCTCACTGAATTAGTGAGTAAGGCATACTTTCAGTTCTAACTCTATCTACAAATAGCCCACAGTCCACCATCTGCTATAATTGCAATACCATCAACACCACATTATTTATACTTTTGAGTGGATGGGATACCAAAGTATAGTTCAGTGCCCTCAATCGTGAATATCTCATCTCTTCTACATGTATACCCCATAGCTATACACTTTGACTTTTCACAGCATTGTTACTGCAATAATTCCGATCCCTTAGCACTACTTGCCTGCCTCACTTGCCGCCTCATTTTCCCACTGGCATTTGAGGGGTGTGGCCAAACTGACGTAGTGATACCACATAGACAGCTATAGTGGTTCTCTGTCGTTCTGCTGTAGCGGAGGTTTAATCTGCTTCTACAGATCAATCCATCGTTGGTATTTCATTGAAAATTTCAATCACTACAAGAAAGCAATCATTGACTTCAGCTATGTACTATACTACCGTACACAGTATTATGAGGGTAATTATTTTCCAGCTTTCCTCTAATTAGTCAGCCCACATACCAGACACCACGTCATAGGACAGAGTAGCATTTCTATTGTCCCTAGACCATTCTTTGGCGGCAGGCAAGTAGAGGTCTTGGAACGAGGCTAGGGATTGACAGAAGCTTGTCAGTGACATACTGTAGTGGCATTAGTGTTACTTATGCTAACAAATTCTGGCCTCATTCCCAGCTTACACAGTGGGACCACAAGTCTAATTCATGAGACTGACTTACAGTACTTCATACGATTGATTACTGCTCCTAGTACCAGATGGAGTAGCTCTGCTGGTTTGATCGTGGCAAAGAGGGTGAAATCGATGAGATTTTCAACTGCCGTGCATTCTACTCAGGGTCACTGCACTGGGGAGGGGTTGGAGGGGTGGCGGGGAACAGGTGTATAAATGAGAGACCAATTCTCACAAATGCATAGAAGTACCAGGTAGTATTGGAAGGCCCCGGGTTCAATTCCGGCTGGACCCTAGGAGGTTTTCTTTACTTTCTGAATATATCTCCATCTTGATGAGTTTGTATGTTGCCCTGTGCATCCACAAGTATATGACTACATAGTACCAGGAGCCCATGAACCCCATAGGTTCACCGCCACGTTCATAGGCTTCTGATAGTACACAGCCTAATAATTAATGTAGGCACACCATTTAGAAATACATGTACTATAGTCATACAATTCATAAGACTTCTGTCTAGCCTAATTAGTTTTTCTGCATGTTTATGTGGCTAGCTACCTTATGGACTGGGAAGGTACACTTTCAGTTGTAACAGTATACAAATTGCTTGTGCTTCACCATCTGCTCTCACAAAAATTGCAATACCACTGACGCCACATTACTTACACTTTAAAGTAAAGTTACTTATGGTGACCGTAGTAATAGTTCAGTACTTCACTTTAGAGGTCACTGTAACGTCATAGTGGTAATGTCTCAACCTCGCACCCAGGCTCCACTCCATGGCTTTTTCGTAGCCTTCTAGGGCTTCCTGAGTATGAACAGGCAAAATGCCCAATGATAAAGAGTACCACTGCCATATACGGTACACACCACTCGACACATTCTCCAGAAGGTTATCATTATCCCAAACAACACATGTATATATGTAGTGGAGTAGAAGCCATTGACACTACACAGTGTGTATGAGCCACACCCTTAATGGTAGAGATACAGTGCATTGAATGCAGTGATGTAATTGAAACACACTATGAAACAATGTTTATTTTCTACCTGTGACTGCCACATGATATTGTCATCTTCCTCATGAGCTAAAGAAAGCTGCCCATAAGTGCTGAACAGGCAGCAAATATTATTTTACTCTTCACAGCACCCACCAAAAATGTAATTTGCATTCTTACCCACCTCCATGCTTCTATTTTGTTTCTGTGAAGGAAGGAATCATTTACGTAGCATTGCATTTTGACCGTGAGGGCTAAATTAGAGGTCATTCAGTCACACCTCCTAGTAGTATCACGTTTCACCAAAATGTCCTTTTGTGGGCCAGGAGTCTTGGCCCAAAACGTGATCCTCATATGACTACATTGGCAACAACTGATTAATAATACATTATGACCCCGCCCCTAGCTGGTTCAATGGTAATTATCCATGCAGCTATATAGTTTAGACATCCTTCTTGTCGGCGTAAGCCTTGTCCGTTACCATTTTTAAGTATCAAATTTCAACGGCAAGCTGTGTGCAGCGAAACTGGTAATTAAATAACTATTAATAATTGTATTTTTCAAAATTGCTCGTTGCTATGTGTACGAATATTTTGGTGAAACTGTATCACCTCTGAGTCACCTCTACAGCTAGTGTAATCTTTGGGCTAACTCACCCAGAAAGGCTGCTGTTTCCCCTCCCCCACCCCCAGTGGCGTAGCTAGAGTGTAGTGAATGGTGGGGCACAAGTAAACTACTGGCCTAATGTGGAGCAGATCATTTGCATGAAGTCGCTCCTCCACAAAGTGTGGAATGTTTTTTGCAGTAACTTGCCAATGAAGCACTATTGTAGTTTGGCTATTTCTGCTGTCAAATTAGAGTCTTTTGTAAGAGCTACAAGCATACGTTACCGATCTGCAGCCTCTCCCGCCTGTGAGACTTAACCGCTCCATCACTTTTCATTGCGCTAAGTTGGTGGGGCCCTAAGTTGGTAGGGCCTTGGCCCTACGGCCCTACCTTGGCTACGCCCACCCCCCTCTCCCCACCCCCACCTCCCCCAAAAAGCCTAGCATTAGACTACATCCCACTGCCTACAAGGAGAGTCCTTTCAAGTGCCAGCTGTCTGCAGTTACTTTGATGCATGTTTTTGATGTCTGCTGACGTTCCCTGAAATATGCTAAAGCATGTGCACAAAATTAGCTACATTTGTTTAGGAAATTCAACAGTGAAAATGCTGGGTGTCTAATTCTGCCCTGGCTATATGTACATGTAGGCATCCATGTAACTCCCACAGACACCATTTTGAATACATGCTTTGCTGCCCCACCACCCCTCCTTCCCAAAGCCGCCACAGTTCTTGCTACACAATTTTAGAGTGATGCACACCACTTGGTGCACCACTCCTTACAAATACTTGTGCACCACTGGGATGTAGGGCAATTGTTAGCTGAAGGCTTTCACTGGACCATTATGGTAGATAGAGACAATTAGCATTCAAATCCATGCATGCACTCGACATGTGTACTAACACTATGTCATTTGGAGCACAAAAAAAGTTTGCAGGCCGGACTACCTCAGGGTAGCTTCTTTTCCTGCCTCATACAAGGAAGAAAATAAAGCCATACAAGAGACCTTTCTGCATGGCCTGGGAACAAGGCTAAGGTCTTGAAAATTATGTCTTGATATGCATAGTCACTGCCTCCCTGCACACACTTAATATTCCAACCTGTATTGTATTTTAGGAGCAACTGGTGATTTGGAATTTCAAATTTTCATCGACATCTTCTGATACTAGATTTTGGGGCCAGCCCACTTTAGTTCTGAGCACTTCAATTGATCCCCGTAATTCAAATCTTATGGGGGATCACATGACAAGTCTTGACTTACAGTACTTAACGCAGTTTCACATAGTTCTCAATACCAAGAGGCAGATGTCGATGGTGGCCAACTGCTGTGCAATCTCCTCAGGATGCATGCTCAGTACTGGGGAGGGCTGGAGGAGTTTGGAGGGTTGGCAAAAAGTATCCAAGTATGTGTGAAGTGATCCTGTGAAAAAGTATACATATATTTTCGGTGATGGGGTCAGACCTTGATATGCCATAATTTGGCTTTCTAGCATCAGAGCCTAATTTTTTTGTGTGAATTATTAGGGGTATGTTCCCTACACATGATCGTTTCTAATGTTTATAGAGAATTTTGTCTAGCTTTTGCTGTAGTTACCTTAGGAGCTGAATAGGGGGGGGGGAGTGTAATTTTAGTTATAACAGTACTTGTATACAGATAGTTCTGATCCCGCTCCACAATCTGTAGAATGTGAGTCACACAGAAGAGGGAACTCCTCCCTTTCTGCTGTGGCCTAGGAGCAAGGCTAAAGTCTAAAAAGTATGAAGGCTGGCTTTCATACAGGATTTTAAGTTGGGCGGGGGGGGGGGGAGCAGTAACCCGTGTTTCTCTGAAGCACAACTACTGCTAGGGGGGTTCTAGGGAATGCCTCCCCCCCTCCCCCAAAGGATTTTTACATTCTAAAGCCCTTTTTGAGTCAAATTTATGCTCCTAAAAATAATAATTGCTGTACGTATTAACAATAATTGTAGTTGTTTAATGATAGTCTTCTCCGAGATTTAGGGGGGGGGGACTTCCCCCTTTCCGCCTGGCAGGATGATGCCTGTGGTGTTTGATGACGTACGTAGCATGTGCAGTGAGCAAGTCACTGATGTCATAACAAACGCTTTGTGGTTTTGTGAAATCATAGATAATGAAGCTATAATTATCTATGGTGAAATGTAGACTGGTGCAGTTACTGCACTGCCCCCCTCGGCCTAGTGTATTTTTTTAGAACTATTATGTCAGCGCTAGCGCTTATGAGCATAGTATACTTACTGTCAGTGTGACTGTACTGCAGTTTAAAATCGGTTCCAGTTCTTTTCGGGGTGTCTTACGACTACCGTAGTGCAGCGCCAGTACTCGATCACGTGATGCTAGAAAGTAGAATAGGGGGTGGAGCTGCAGCAGGACAAGTGGGCTGATCCTCCAAGAGTCAGGAGGAATTGCAGATCCATGAAGTGTCCTTGTTTCAATTATATGGTACTATACTTTCACCTACAATTTGAATTTATGGGGTGGAGCTATATATAATGATAATTTAACATAATATGGTGTCAGGAAGGTATCCCTAGCTATACCACAGATTGGGTAGAAATGGGATAAGTTTGAGGAGTTTCCACTGTTAGGGTTTTGCTCTCTCCCAATCGCATCGATCTCTTGTATTGAAGTCATCTAACTTTGTGCCACGTCAAACAGCTGTTCACTCTCGCCTCATGTATTCTTATGGGAGGGAATGATGGGCATTTGAAGTACTATTATAGTATACCAGGGCATTAAGACTTCTCCCAAGTTACCAGGGACAAGGATTCTCTTTGTGCACGTTGGAAACTTGCATGAGTCGATGCGAATCGGCTATTAACTTGAAACTGATGGCCCACATACTACTCGCGGCGACGCATAAAGCCACATCCAGTCCTTTGCTAGCGTCGAAAGAATAGCAGTTCCACGCAGCTACAACTCTCAGGGGCGGATCCAGGATTGCGGAAGGGGAGCACAAGGCGTGCGAAGCGTGGAAAATTTCTTTGACCTTTATATTGTGATCTAAAAAAATGAGCTAATCTACATCAAGGAAAACTTGTATAAGGAACCATGATACATAGGCTAATCTCATTTGAAATAAGTATAGCAATATTATACTCCACAGGTACAAACTTGCAAGTGTGCTACCTATATTATATATAATCACATAATGTGCAATAATGCATAATTATAATGATTACTCAACACAATTTTTCCTACTAACAATGGTTAGAATAATAACAGCAGCTCACTCTTAGCTAGTCAAAGACTAAATGCAACAGTCTTGCTATAATAATTCACTACGAATACATTTGCAGTACAGATGTTCCTTTACTGAACGAAGCAATTACTGGGATCAGTCTCCAATGGTCTAATAGGAGAAAGAATACAAAGACTGCTCTTGTAAACATAACAAGTAACTGTGTTACATATGATGCTGATGTATAATATGGATAAACACTACAGCAACATCATCTCTAGTTTTTTTTCAGTGATATGTTGTATAGGTGCAAAGGCCATTGGCAATTACAATCTCCCACAGTAAATGGCAACCATGCACAGAAAACTGAAGATGAATAATCCAAACCCAGGACTAGAACTCTATACCACCAGCTGTACATTTCCTTTACATGTAACCTGTAACCTACCTTCCTTGTACGAAAGCTGCTTCACCACCTGCCTGTAGAAAAAAAATGCCAGAGCTCACACAAAATATAGAACAGTAGTTGTGACAATAGCCTAAGGGTACTTAGCTGTAACTTTACATACACAAAATTTGGTAATTACAACCCACATCTATAAAACCATGCAGAGCTGTTGCAAGCATTAGCTCAAGTAGATGTAGCAGACATCATGCACGTAAATTAAATGTGTTTTACATGGAGAAATAATAAGTCCTTTATCCAATTCCGAATGGTTCTTACTGCCTGTGATCCTTGAAGAGTAAGGTATTGGACGATCTTCAGGTGGCCAGCAATTGTAGCTAGTTGAAGTGGTGTGACACCCATGATGTCCTTGGCCATTGAATTGCAGTGGTGTTCTCCCACCAACAGCTTGACAGCTTCCTCCTGCCCGTCCTGGCAGGCATAATGCAGTGGCATCCTTCCATGATTGTCTTTCACATCCAATGAACACTCATTTCGGGATGCAAAGAAGCGAAGAATGGGCATGTTACCGTTTGCTGCAGCTAAATGGAGTGCTGTAACTCCATGTTGCTTGCCTCGTGCCATGCAGTCACATCTGTACTCATGCACAAGCAGCTGCACAATGTCAAGATGGCCATTCTGGCTGGCATAGTGTAATGCTGATCGACCATGCTTATCAGTGTGGTCAGGTAGAATATCAGGCTTTCCAAGGTAATACTTTACAATTTTGATTTGCCCGTTGCCTGCAGCAAGATGGAATGGAGTGATACCAGAATCATCTGGCTCCATTATCGTGCACTCCTGCTGCTCCACAAGGTATTGAACAACTTTGATGTGACCATTTTGGCTGCTGTAATGAAGTGGAGTACGCCCATCCCTGGATTTCACTTTCATATCACAGGTCTCAAGGGAAACAAAGTAATTAATCATCTCTATCCCACCATTTGCAGCAGCCAAATGAATAGAGTTGACTCCATGGGCAGTGTCCCTAGTCATTGGGTCAAGACCACACTTGGATATGAGGAACTGTACCACCTCAAGGTGGCCACTCTGGCTTGCACTGTGAAGTGCAGTGCGGCCACTTTGGTCAATATGGTTGGGATTGCAATTATTCCTGGCACCCAGAAATTTTACAATTTCCAGATTTCCATCTTCAGCTGCTAATTGGAATGGAGTAACTTTCTTCTCATCTTCTCCCATGGGGTCACACTTGTGTTCATCCACAAGATACTGAACAATTTTTGCATGACCATTCTGGGCAGCATAATGAAGAGGTGTTCGTCTGTACTTATCCAGTTGGCTTGTATTGCAGTTGGATAAAGACGCAACATACTTGGCCACCTCAAGATGTCCATCATGTGCAGCAAGGTGAAGAGGGGTGTGGCCATCACTGTCTTGACTGTTTACATTACACTGGCCTTCTTGTATTAGATAGCGAATCATATCTAGATGACCACTGGAGGCAGCAAGATGCAGAATAGTTTCGCCATTGGGACCTCTAGTTTGTAATATAGCAGGTCCATCTGATGCGACTGCATCTTTCAGCTTCTGCAGATCACCTGTGATAGCTAAAGTGTGCAAAGCAAGTTGCTGTGGATTGCGCTGAAGTGTTGACAAAAGCCACTGCATTCCCTTTTCAACAGTGGTGACATCCATATTACCAAGGCCTGGCAGCTGTGGGGTAGTAGACACATTTCTTTGCTTCAGGAAATCAACAACAGCTCCCTGTCCTCGTATACCAGCCAGAGCACTTGCGGTCATTCCCATTTCATCCTTGCAGCTGAGGTTACAGCCACACTCCAAGACCAGAAACTTCACTACCTCGGTATGCCCACTTTGGCAGGCAAAATGAAGTGGAGTGCGTCCATGCTTATCTGTAAGGTCAGGTGTACAGCCTGGCTGAGCACAAATCTTTCTTACAATTTCAGTATGCCCATTGCTAGCAGCTAGATGCAAAGGGTTTACCCTATGCACTTCATCTGGTGCCATGCCATCAACACCAAATTCATCTATGAGAAGGTGGGCTATAGCCACATGGCCTTCTTGACTGGCACAGTGAAGTGGAGTGCGACCCTGTTTGTCTGTAACAGAAGGGTTTGAGTTTTTCTGGGACATTAGAAATTTGACAATTCTCAAATGGCCAGCAAAAGCAGCTAGATGAAGAGGTGTTGAACCTCTTTTATCTCCTGACATGTAGCTAGACTTTCCCACAGTAATAAGCACAGTGACTGCATTGAGGTGACCATTCTGACTAGCATAGTGAATGGGCATGCGGCCGTCCTGATCTCTAATGTTTATGTTGCATTCATTTAGGGAGATGAGAAATTGGACTACTTCAGTAAATCCTTCATGGGCTGCATTATGAAGAGGAGTGTGACCTTCTTCATCTTGACTATTAATATCACACTGACATTCAAGAACAAGATACTTCACAACATCAAGGTGGCCGGCAAAAGCAGCATTGTGCAAAACTATCTCCCCTTGAGGACCTTTCTCTGTCAGAATACCTTTTCCATGCTGGGTGACAACACTTTTCAGTTTCGATAAGTCGCCTTCGACTGCCATGACCCGAACTGCTAGTCCTTCTGGTTGCTTCCTGAGAACAGACTGGAGCCAGTTGCCTCCTGGGGTACTATCAGGAGGTGATGAGGCAGTAGTGTTATCAGTAGAGTCACCACAATGATCTCTAATGAAGTCACTGACTTGTATGTGGCCCTTTAGAATGGCAAGGTGATGGGGTGAGACACCATTTGAATCTGTAGAGTGAGGATTGCAATTGTGGTCTATAACCAGGTACTTAACTATCTCCAGGTATCCTTCCTGGCAGGCACAATGCAAAGGAGAATGACTGTGTTTGTCCCTTATATCTGGAACAGAGTTGGGCTGCGAACAGATGAATTTAACAATTTCAAGGTGACCCTTACTTGCAGCTAGATGTAGTGCAGTAGCACCATGAGGTACATCCTTAGTTTTTAAATTCATGGCACACTTCAACACAAGGAACTTCACAAGTTCAGTATGGCCTTGCAGGCTAACAATGTGTAAGGCATTATGGCCTTCCTTATCTGCAAAGAAAGGATCAGCATTTCCCTCCTTAATGAGAAACTTCAAAATTTCAGTGTGTCCTGAATAAGCAGCAAGATGCAAAGGTGTCACATTTGTCTTATCCTTTGCCATAGCATCACAGTGGTAATTATTAACCAAAACCTTGACTACATCATAGTGCCCATTTTGGCTTGCAAAGTGAAGAGGAGTACGGCTATTTTTGTCTTTCACTTGTAAATTACATCCCGGTTGAGATGCTAGAAAATTGACCACGGCTGCAAATCCTTCATGTGCAGCATTATGAAGAGGAGTGTGACCTTCTTCATCTTGACTATTAATATCACACTGACATTCAAGAACAAGATACTTTACAACATCAAGGTGGCCGGAAAAAGCAGCATTGTGCAAAACTATCTCCCCTTGAGGGCCTTTTGCTGTCAGAATACCTTTTCCATGCTGGGTGACAACACTTTTCAGTTTCGATAAGTCGCCTTCGACTGCCATGACCCGAACTGCTAGTCCTTCTGGTTGCTTCCTAAGAACAGACTGGAGCCAATTGCTTCCTGGGGTACTATCAGGAGGTGGTATGGTAGTAGTATTGTCAGTAGAGACACCACAGTGATCACTAATAAAGTCACTGACTTGTATGTGGCCCTTCAGAATGGCAAGGTGATGGGGCGAGACACCATTTGGATCTGCAGAGTGAGGATTGCAATTGTGGTCTATAACCAGGTACTTAACTATCTCCAGGTATCCTTCCTGGCAGGCATAATGCAAAGGAGAACGACTGTGCTTGTCTCTTATATCTGGAACAGAGTTGGGCTGCAAACAGATGAATTTAACAATTTCAAGGTGACCCTTACTTGCAGCTAGATGTAGTGCAGTAACGCCATGACGTACATTCTTAATTTTCACATCCATGGCACACTCCAACACAAGGAACTTCACAAGTTCAATATGGCCTTGCAGGCTAGCAACGTGTAAGGCATTATGGCCTTCCTTATCTGCAAAGAAAGGATCAGCATTTCCCTCCTTAATGAAAAACTTCGAAATTTCAGTGTGTCCTGAAAAAGCAGTAAGATGCAGAGGTGTCACATTTGTCTTATCCTTTGCCATAGCATCACAGTGGTAATTATTAACCAAAAGCTTGACTACATCATAGTGCCCATTTTGGCTTGCAAAGTGAAGAGGTGTACGGCCATTTTTGTCCTTTACTTGCAAGTTACATCCTGGCTGGGATGCTAGGAAATTGACCACGGCTGTAAATCCTTCATGGGCTGCATTATGGACTGATGTATGCCCCTCGTTATCTTGAGCATTCACATCGCTGCGGCACTCAAGGACTAAAAATTTTATGACATCCAAATTCCCAGCAAGACTGGCATTGTGGAGGAATATCTCACCTTGCAGACCTTTAGTTCTTACACATTCTGGGTTGCTTTCAACAGCTGCCTTTAGTTGGAGTAGCTTCCCCTCTATGGCATACAATCTCGGAATCATGTTCTGGGTTCCATCCATGATAGCATTCTTAAGTAATTGCTCTACATCACTAGAATGCTGTAAATTTCCTGATGGGTTGAACGTCTGAGGAATGGATTTCATACCGGTGTGCTGGCTAATGAAGTCAACTATTTGTGTGTGCCCAAGTACAGCTGCTAGCTGAAGTGGAGTAATACCATGCCCGTCTTGGATACGGTGGTTAGATTTCTGCTCTTGCAGAAGATATACAACAATATTGAAATGACCCCCCTGACAGGCGTAGTGTAGTGCAGTGCGCTCATGGCTATCTTTGATATCTATTTCACATTGGGAATGAGAACAGATGAACTGCATAATATCAAGGTTCCCGTTTGCAGCTGCTAAGTGTAGGGGTATGGTTCCATCCTTGTCCTTGCTGTCTGGGTTGCAGTTTTGTTGTGTGACAAGATATTCAAATACAGGCAGGTGCCCATTCTGGCTAGCATAGTGTAGAGGGGTGCGATTGTATTTGTCAGTGCAGTCTGGAATACAACACTCTAATGAGCATATGTATTGTACAAGTTCAAGGCAACCATTGTTGGCTGCAAGATGAAGTGGGGTCACTAAGTGTATTGTATCCTTAGTCATTGGGTTGGCACCACACTTTGAAACAAGGAATTTCACAACTTCAGTTTGGCCCAGTTGACATGCAAAATGAATCGCTGAGCGCCCATCCTCATCTGGTTGCAATGGATTGGTGCCCTCCTTACTGACCATTAATTCAATAATGTTCATGTATCCATTAGCTGCAGCAAGGTGGAAAGGAGTCACATGAGTGTGATCAGTGACCATGCAACTGCAGTGATACTTGTTTAATAGCAACTGCACAACTGAATAATGGCCTTTCTGGCTGGCATAGTGGAGAGGTGTCTGCCCACGCTTGTCTTGGATGTTGAGGATACAGCCAGGCTGAGAAGCAAGAAAATCAGCAATTTCAAAATATCCTGCATGAGCAGAATTGTGAAGAGGCGTGTGTCCGTCATTGTCTTGAAGGTTGACATCCATGTGGTGTTCAAGCACTAGGAACTTCACAATGCTTAAATGGCCCGAGAGGCTTGCACGGTGTAAAAATGTCTCTCCTTGTGGACCCCTTGTACTCATCACACTTGCACCAGTCATGGCTATCCCTTGTTTCAGTTTTTGCAGTTCAAGCCACTTCTTACCTTTTTCCACAGCCTCAGATAATTGTTTTTTGGGTACAGTTTGAGCATTACTTTCAATTCGATCACTACGATCATGATCCCTAAGGAATTTCACTAGCTGTGGCTCACCAGCTACTTGTGCTAGCTGAATAGGGGTCACATTATCCATATCTTTCACAGATGGCTCACAATTGTGCTCCAGAACCAAATACATAGCTACACTTGTGTGTCCATTCTGGCAAGCATAGTGAAGAGGAGTTCGTCTCACGTCGTTTCTGCAGTGTGGATCACAATTGGTTAGGGAGCAAAGGAATTTCACTAACTCCAAATAGCCTCCATTGGCTGCCAAATGTAGGCCATTTACTCCATGCTTGGAATCTTTCTCCATGCAGTTTGAATTACACTGGTCAACAAGCAGTTTTGCTATAGCTAGGTGGCCCTGCTCACAAGAGAGATGGAAGGGAGTACGGCCGTTGGAATCCTTCAGATTGGGATTGATGTTTGGCTGACGTAGAAGAAGCTCCACAATTGGAGTACTACCTGAGAAAGCTGCTATGTGCAGCGGGGTTACGCAGTTCTCATCTTGAGTCATGTAGTCACAATGCAAGTCTTCAACAAGCAGACGGGCTACATCTTCATATCCTCCTTCAGCGGTTGTATGGAGGAGTGTTCGACCACTGTTATCTTGGCACTCAAAGTTGCATTTCTGAACAGTGCTGAAATACTTCATAACACTATAGTGACCCTTAGCTGCAGCAAAGTGGAGTGCTGTTGTACCGTTACGGTTTTCTGGAACCATTGGATCACACCCACATTCATTCACAAGAAACTTAACAACATCTGGATAGCCTTCTTGACTAGCACAGTGCAAGGCTGTTCGACCATCATTATCAGCTTGATGGGGGTTACAGTTCTCAGAGAACAAAATTTTGACAATCTCTAGGTTTCCACTGAAGGCAGCCAGTTGCAAAGGTGTGGTACCTTCCCCGTCTGCGGCATCACAGTTACACTTCACTTCACAGATGAGAAAAGTGGCACTTCCTACATGGCCATTCTGACATGCATAGTGTAAGGCTATTCGTCCTTTACCATCAGCTATATTTGAATTGAATTCTTTCTGTAATGCCAGGAATCTCAAAACTGATGTGTGCCCTTCATGAGCAGCGCAATGAACCGCTGTTTGTCCATCACCGTCCCGGGCGTTGATGTCATACTGCTGTTCCTGGACTAGAAACTGAACTATATCCAGATGACCAGAAAAGGAAGCCACGTGTAGTGGAGTTTCACTACTTGGCCCTCGTGGAGTCTGAGAGATATTTCCTGTGAGAGATGGCTTGTTTTAGTCCATCTAAGTCACCATTCCTGGCAGCCTGCAAGACTAGAAGATCCGCAAGATTGTCTTGCAGCAGTCCTGAAAGTAGTGAACGGAGATTTGGGGTGCTCTGAAGCACGTTTGGTTGCTGAGGTAGCTCTTCCTCTGATAGGTTCATCGTGGAGGAAGCAGAGTCATGTTGCTTAAGGAAATCAACTACCTTTTTTGCATCCACGAGCATAGCCAACTCAATTGGTTTCATACCCAGCTCATCTTTGTTAGAAACATCACAATTTTGCTTCAAAACCAGAAACTTTGCTACCTCAAGGTGCCCCTCCTTGCATGAGTAGTGCAAAGGAGTGCGATTATGCTTATCCTTTAAGTCAGGTCGGCAGTGATCTTGAGAGCAAAGAAACTTCACAATCTCCAAATGACCATTATTGGCAGCAAGATGCAGTGCAGAAACACTATGTTCTGCATCTGTGGCTATGTAGTCACAGCCACATTCAAGAACAAGGAATTTCACAACTTCCGAGTGGCCTTGTTGGCTAGCACAATGAAGGGCAGTGCGGTTATTTCTATCCAAGGCTTCTGTATCACAGCCCTCGTGTTTCCCCAGAAATTTCACAATATTTAAGTGTCCTGCAAAGGCAGCTATTTGGAAAGGCGTTGTGCCTTGCTTGTCACGAACACTACATGAACAGTTGCATTCATCTACAAGGAACACCACCACCCTGTAATGACCATTCTGGCAGGCATAGTGTAGTGGCATTCTCAGATTACAGTCTAGAGCATTTAAATTGCACTCACTTCGGGAGGCTAGGAATTTCACTACTTCTAGGTGACCTTCATGGGCAGCACTGTGAAGAGGTGTGTGGTCATCTTCATCTTTAAATGCACAGTTGCAGTTATACTCACCTGCAAGCATCTGAATCATATCAAGTCTTCCATATTGAGCAGCTCTGTGTAGTGGTGTGCGGCCAGAGCCATCCTGTATGTCTGGGTGGCAGTTTTTCTGGGTGATTATGAAACAAACAATTTCTTTGTGGTTCATTGAAGCAGCCAAGTGGAGGGCAGTTGTGCCACCATGAGTATCTCGGGACAAGGGATCGACACCACACTCTAAGACTAGAAATTGAACTACAGGAAAGTGACCTTCCTGTGCGGCACAGTGTAGGGGATTGCGGCCCTTGTTATCTACATGGCTGGGGTTGCTGTTCTTTTGCTTTGCTAGGAGTTTTACAATGTCAAGATAACCACTGAAGGAAGCAAGATGAAGAGGGGTTACACCTTCCTTATCTTCTACCATGCAGCTGCACTTTCCTTCTTGGAGGAGAATAGATACAACTTTACCATGGCAACCCTGACATGCGTAATGTAGAGGAGAGCGGCCAAACATGTCAGGCAGGTTGAGGTTGCACTCACTGAGAGAGGCTAAGAATTCAACAACTCCTGTATTCCCTGCATATGCTGCACACAAAACGGGGGTGTTCCCCTCATCATCCTGAGCATTTACATTGTAATGCTCATTGCGAATGAGTAACCTTACCTTGTCGACATCCCCTGCTGCACAGGCTATGTGCAGTGGGGTGGAGTGAGAGCCTGACAAACTATCACCACCAACCTGTGAGCCCGTCTGTCTTACCTTTTCCTTAAGCACACTTTGCAGGTTTTGCAGATTATCTAGAAGGCCATGCAAAAGAGTAGAAAGCTGTCCAGCTCCAGACGGGTCCTTCAGTTCCTCTGCTTGACCTTCCCCGTCCCCCTTGGGAACTTCCAAGCTATTCAAATATCCTAACACTTCGTTTTGGTCTCTTTCCGAGGCAAGCTGCTGTGGAGTAAGACCCTGAAGGTCTGTTCTTGATGCATTGCAACCCATAACTTCAACTAGACACTTCACCACAGCTAACTGTCCTTCCTGTGAAGCATAGTGGAGTGGAGTACGCCCCAGTTTGTCTGTTGCTTCGACTTGCACACCACTAACACTACAAAGAAACTGGACTACATCCAAGTGACCACCAGAGGCAGCTAAGTGGAGAGCTGTAATTTCATTATTACCATGCTTCAAGGTGCAATCACAATGACACTCACTGACTAAAAATTTTATAACATCAATGTGACCATTCTGGGCAGCAATGAGCAATGCAGTTTCACCACTGTTATTACAGGTGTCCACATTGACACCCTTGGAAGTCACAACTAGTCTTGCAGCCTCTACATCGCCAACAAAACAAGCTTCATGTAGTGAGGCTAAATCAGAAGCAGCTGATATGTGATGTTCGCTAGCACTACTTGTTGCATGTTGCAGGCCTTTACAAGTAGGTGCATTGGAAGACATAGCTTGAGAAATGCTATCATGGGTAACGTCATGACTTTCCATCTCTGAAGTATTTAGCAGCACTTGCTGCGTCACTTCATCATCATTTGGTTCCCTGTAAAACATTTTGTTTTATATAATAAAGCTTTTGTAAACGGAGTGAACATACAATAATGTTATACACAATTAGCATGGTATTTCTGGCATATTATAATAGTTTGAGTACGCACAGGAAATCAACTACTTTGATCTCACTCAACCAGACGGTATTCAGGTACTGTAAAACCGCACATAGAGATGTATTCAACCTCTCTAATTCAACCCATACTATTTGAATTCATTTCTTGTGAAGGAAAGCGTAAAGCTCGGATCCATCAGCAATGCAATGGAGTCAAACCATAACAGCAACATAATTAGTAAGATTATTAATTGGGGCGAGCCAGAACAAGGCCCACCTTAGTGAGTTTGGTGGAGCAATTTGTTTATCTGTTCATGGTGCATTTTTGATGTGCTAATTATCTGATGTTCACATGCCGCATATCTGCATACATGCCGATCAACCATGGCACTGTGTATAGCAATTTAAAGCATTACAAAGTGGTTGATGTGTCATGGTAGAAAGCCCAAAGAAGAAAGGGCAAGAGAACAGCAGATGAAATAATTGCACCTAAGGTACTTGCTGGGTACCGAACTCCGCAATAAGGATGCAGGCTTGTGCTAATGAGACAGAAAGCACCAACAGGTGGTGAGAGGAGCAGAGACCCAGGCATAGAGAGAGGGCAAGCTGAAATGGGAAAGCGCACATCAGAGTAAGAGAAGACTAGCAAAGAGCCCTAAAGTGTGTGATATCACGTGTTAACTGGACAGGGAACGCTATTCAGTCTACTGTATTAGTACTGTCTGTGTCAAACTTCCTGTTTTTACCTCCCATCCTGAATGAGTATGAATAAAGTGTCCCCTCAGTATGTGTGCGTAAATCACAGGCCCTTGTTATGCAGGCCTACAAATTGGCCCTCACGTCCAGCGGTCAGATTAGTGAATAAATGATAAATATAATATATTATATATATGGACATACACACATTTGATCAGGCCTGCCTCTTGATGATTACATTTTAGTACTGATTTCTTTTATCTTGAGTAGTAAGGACCTATTCTGTGTTGTACACTTAAGCTAGTTTGAACTACAAATGTTTCCCCCACTCCTACCTTCTCTACACGTAACAATGATAAACCTGATGTGGTCTCTGTTTTACCATACCACAATCCCATGATATTGAGTCCCACCCAGTCCAAGCTAGTTGAGAGTAAAATAGTGGAAGTTAACGATCTATCACAAAATGTCCACTTTTTCTACGCAACTTTTATAACAATTTTGTGTAGCCTCATACCAGGCTCTCCACTTTAATAATAGGGCTGGATGGTATAAATATCCCTCACATATACTCTCATCTCTTTACATATTTCATTAACATTGAAGCACACACACACAAGTCAATTGTAAATTACCATATTCATATAATGCGTTTGTGCGTGTGTGTGTCCTAGTCGTAAGACCAACCTCTCCTCAATGTGGTGACTAGGCGAATGTGAGTTTTTATACTCACCGGCTAATGGGGCTATGGTATTGTACACGAGAATTACAAGTATAAGCACTGGATGTCGCCTGATGGTGTCATTTATCTCATCGCTCGTGTGCTCACTAGGAAATCAAAGTCTGCACATAGTAGAGCAAGGTAAAGATCCTCATACTGGTACTTGGGATCGTGGAATATGAGATTGCTCCTTTTCAGATCCACACTAAGTGCCAATCCTGGGATATCTGATGCCTTGCTCCCCCCCTTCCGGGGATCGCGTGGCCATTATGGCAGCAAAATAACAGTACAGGACAGGTGTGTGTGTATGTGTGTAGTGAGGGCAGGGGAGTTTAGAAACGTGAATAATAATTTCAAAAGCTGTTTGCAATAATGAAACAGTATTCATTACACAAATGACTCATAGTAGTTTACTTTCAATATGACATTCAATATTGTCGTGTTTATGCCCAAAACTCTGGGCAGCAAGTGGGTGCGGCGGCACTCAAATATATCTCATAATCAATAGTAAAAGGAATGGCTTTTGTACTTACAGAACCGAAGGTGAGAACAGAAACAGGATAGACTTGATAAAGCAAGACAAACTTGGCATAAACAGGAATAATAGTGACAGGAGACAGACAGGGCGCAGGACACAATGGCATAGAGAAAGGCACACAACTTTTAACAAGGATACAACTTTTAACAAGGGCAACAAGGGCACATACTTTAACATAAGGGATCACATTGTTCTACTTACTATACTTGACTAATTGTTGATGTTCTGTCACAATATACTTTATTCCACAGCAGTGCATGTAATCACGCTACACACACACACACACACACGCACCATCTATAAGAAATACTACGTACAAGCTTAAGCTTTAAAAGTGAATTCTTACAGCTGTAAGCAATGACATATGTACAAATAAGGTATGCCATGTGTGCTCAAATGTAAAAAAGGAGGATTAAATTCAACTGCATCCGTAAACTAGCATGGCAATTATTATATTTTAGCATGTATTTAATGATATATATACAGCCTTATTAATCCACCTAGTCACAAAGGAGAGATGAAGTAGAATCCACAAGGCAATTTGACAGGACGGAAGACAAGATCTTTATGTACAAACTTGTGTTGTGCATGTATAGATAATTAGCTACTAAAGGTACTTAATTAATGAAAGGTACCTGACAGTAAATAATAAAAGTGTGCTCTTCAAAACACTCCAGTGGTGTGCACGTAATATACTGGACTCTCTGCTCTAGGAGTGGCCCTGCCTTTTCTGTAGATAGTCACAGGTTGAGAGATTAAAGGGGCTGAAACCTGTGGCTGCTCAATGATGAGACTGTGGTAGCTACTCTTCTGATGACTGGGTCTAAAGCATTTGCAATGGGAGTTCAAGACTGAGAGATCCTCTGATGACCAGCAATAGAGAGACTAGAGACTCATTACAAAATTCTTATGTGTATAAATAAAGGGAATCAATCACCTGACATGATGTCAATCAGACTATAGGCCATACGGTATTGTTATACTCAAAATGATGCCACCACCACTGCCAATCTTTCCCCTCCAGAGTGTAGTGTGCTCAATATCATGCATATAATTTCATGCATTCATATCGTACCGCCTTCGCGCACGAATAGACAGAGATTAGGACAATTCTACAACAAAGTTTTACCAAGGAAGGTTTACTACAGCTCCGAGGTTAATAGAGTTTGTGTAGCCTCTGTACAAGTAGAGATACGAGTGCTAGAAATGGACAGCACGATCAAGCAATGCGAACACGAGTTACAGCCCGTTCCTTCGCTCGCCCGCAGCTCCCACAACTCATCCTGGGATATGTGCTGCAGACAGAGATATCATTCTCCTGAAGGCCGGTAGTTTTCTTCCTGGCTACTCCAGCACCACTACAACCTCGGATTCATCATCTCGGTAGATCGCCATTGCGTGCCTGTGGTGTTCATTGCTGCTCTAATGCAGAGCGATGAAGTGGCTTTTCCAATGTGCAGCTCCGACAGTATACGTACATTGTAGATATGGTAGCCGCGCACCAGTCTCGACAATGTCCAAGGAGGAAAGACATAGTATCGACGCTCCTTCTCTGTAATGAAGTGACACTTCAAATTATTCGGCACTTCCGCGTTTCGGTAGACATTTTACAATTTTGCCTCTAATTATTTCAGCGAGACACAACAATAATTCTTTTTTTCCTGCCGAATTTTTAGACAATATTCGGTAATAAGCAACAGATAGGCGTGACTTCAGAATGCTGTTTCTTACAATATTTATTCAATGTTATTTGCTACTCCAGCAATTTTGGGCATGAATGCAATCAACTCTACACTTGGTCAGCAGACTGTTATGTGATATTATAACCATGAGTAACAACAACAACAAGAGATTATGTGTGAGAGATGCCCCCCTCATTTATACCAAGTATATTATATTATTTACACAACCTGTCTATATACTGGGCAGAGTATTAATGTAATGTACTGTTCTGGCATTCTCATACCATACAGGCTGGCTTGCAAAATATCCTCGTCTCGCCACTCCCACCATATGTTCATTTGGCAGGGTCCTTGTTCATTGTTTACAGAGAAAACTTTCCCCAATTGAGTGCATAGACCAAAGTGCAAGGTTAATTATATTCATAAGCAAAGATGCACACATTTTGGTGTATTCCAGAAATATACAAACCTTGATCTCGGCCATTGTATTTGATAAACCCCTTGCTTTGCACGAGGTTTGTCAAAACTGCAAACTTCCTCTAATCTCAACCTCGGGTTGTACGTAGCTATATTCCTGTTAATGCACCTCTATTATATTACATATACCCCAAGCAACTGATACCATGGATTGAGAAGGTTCTTATGCAGTGAGCGCAATACCATAATGCAATTATGCAATGTTTAAACACATAAAACGGACATCACGACAAATACCATTACCGTTACTGCATCAGAAAGTTATGCTGATGCTAAATGTAACCACTGAGACCTGAACGGGAAATACTAATCTGCTGACTCCCACAGTATACACGTATATAGATATTCTGCCAGAGTTTTGAGATAAGTCTGAAATAGGGGTGTATATAAATACACTCCCAAGTGTAAAGATTTTTGTGAAATGCAAAAGTGAGAAGGTCCACATAGGAGTGTGTTATATCATTGTGATCCTTGGACCATGTATATAGCACAAAACCTTCAGTTTCACTTTCAGTGATGAAAATTGTATCTCTTTGAAGACAAAATTATTCATGACCTCTAAGTTTTGATTGGCGCCATGTAAACTCTATTCAGCTAAGAACATTTACATGACAACTGGAGTACAATGGGCTTACAATAGGCTTACGTTTTATTGTGGTCTGGAGTATTAATGGGCTTAATCTTAGTCTATGAGCATAATTATTACATGCAATATTTAGACCCCATCAAGATGATCCTTACCCATTGTGTTTACTCCTACCCTCTGTTCATCATTTAAAGACGTCATTCAAATCTTTACACTCGGGAGTGTGGCTCGCTCGATACACTGTCAAATGTGGTGTTTGGTATGAAGTAAGGGTCGGACAGGGGCAACCGTTGGGTAAAAACTAGGAAACTCTACCTAGGGCTTCTTCACTGGTTGACTTGTGATCTCACCACACCCAGGTCATAATTCATTACATCTACTTCTGTACTCACCCGCTAAATTTTACACTTTGCAGCGTGATTATGCTCAAGAAATATGACGTGAAGAAAGGGTCAGAAAGAGATCAAAACATATACCATAATAATCCTTGGGTGAAACTACGAAAACAAATGTAAAAACTTCTCTCTACTTTCAATTTCTGCGAGGAGTTATGGCCAAAACAAAACTATACACATTTTATATATGTCCTTATGGGATTCCATCCGGGCACGTCTTCAAAATGGTGTCTCTGGCTATTACATTGGCTTGTGGCTCACGAAGAGTCAGAGATAAGTCTATTACAGGTATACAGTTTTACCAAGGAAGGTTTACTACAGCTCCCAGGTTAGTAAGAATTTGTGTAGCCTCAGTATAAGTAGAGATACAAGCGCTAGAAATGGACAAGCAATGCGAATGTAAGTTTCAAGCAGCACAGCCTGTCTCTTCACATTCTCGTACAGTACAATAGCAATCATGGCTGATCCTTGAAAATATGTGTCAGATAGAGACATGAATCTCACACAAACCAATTGCAACATTGCTAAATACGTGGTTTCGGGTTAGTTGTTATTCTCACAACAGGCTAGCTGATAAAATTGCACGTCTCGCCATGCCCAAGATGTGATCATCACACCCCCATGTCTGCTCGCTTGCAGTACTATGTCTTATAAACCATGTAACCCCACAATAATCCCTAATCCACAACCCTAGTGTAATCTTTACATAATCCACGGGATTATGTAGTCTTGCATGCAGATTTCAGGTAGTATCTGACTCCTTGCTCCTAGCCATAGCATTACATTATTACACAACACACTGATAATACATCCACGTGATGCTATCACAAGCAGTATCTGCTGTCTTACTGGGCCATTCCAGAAAATGACCATACCCTCTCCGAAGAGTTGCGGTTTGACATTTTCACATCATATAGGTGACATCGCTAGCATGTGAAGTCACCACTATATTATTATAACTACTACGGCACTTTCCGTTATCTTCCGTTTATTCCTTACTTCCTTCCTGGCAGAGAAAAGACGTTAATGTCCTGAAGACCAGTCACTCTTTTGCAACTCCTCCAGCATCATTAGTTCCGGCATAGCTGCCATTCCCCCAATTGGCTTGGTCGCGAAAACAATACCAGTCTCGCCCCACCCAGCCCCATGTACCTGTATAGCCACGCGAGGCATATTGCACTTGTATATACCCATAGTAATGTAGTAAGACGAAACTTTGTATGAATTTCTCTCAGTATTTCACTGTACCTCCAGACAAAAAAAAACAACCAAAAAAATACAAATTTCAGTGATCCCCTAGATAAGTGATGGAACTGCCTTTGAATACAATGAGCATATGCCTGATTGCCAGGACCATGCATGCACAATGATGTTACATCTTATCAAATATGTAAATTGAACTCTGTAGAACCATTCAATTTTACTTCCCCAAAATCAGAGCTAGATACTTTAAACTTTCTGGTGCATGACGTTTATCCTTCCCTGGCCTAAGAAAAACTCACCCACTCTCATTAATCATGGTTTCATGGTGAGTGCGGATTCAACTTCACTTCAGTCATAAGATGAACACTGATTCAGTAGCGGCCCTTCCGAACGGTTTTTTGCTAATACTAAGAGAAACAGCAGCGGTAGTCAATCCACCACAGTATAGTAGTTGCAGTACTATTATAAAGTGCTTTGCTTGCAGCGGGGAATACCCAGGGGAGCCCCCCAAATCCACATTACGCAATAGCTTGCTTGCATATATGTGATGCATGGAGTTTAATGATAGTTAAACAGAATTAATTTCAAGCGGGAGTAAAAGGGGTTCCCCCCTGGGGTTAGACTAATAAGTTCTGGGCACGTGCAGTTGGGCGCCAACAGTAACCACAGTCTTGCATAGGCCAGTGCCTGACCGTCTCGCAAGTCACCAGGACATTACCAAGCTTAAGTTTTTCGGGCGTTCCAACGGGCTATCCTTCATCGATCATGAACGGCGACAGCAGTGCTGCGGAAGGAAGTGGGCTGGCTCGCGAGACTAGACCAGGTACTAGCGCTACCAGTACTAGAACGACCCCAACAGCTACCAGTACTAGAACGACCCCAACAGCCACCAGTACTAGAACGACCCCAACAGATACGGCAACAGCTACAGGGATTCGGATCCTGCAAGGCCTCGTATCAGAGTCAGTCCAGTCGGCCATGCAGCAAGCCCTCACCGCCATGGATGGGCGGATTGCAGCAGCCATCCAAGCAGCCCGCCCACCGAGCCTAGGCCAGCAACAGCAACAGCCGAACCCACAGCTACTGCCGACCGCCCAACAACAACAGCAGCCACAGAACATGCAGCCTTCCCATGGCGCGCAGCGGCTGCAACAACCGACTGTTCCACTGTTTACCCCCGGCGGCCACCCTCAACTCCCAACGTTGGCCTCCCAGATGTTCTGGGCGCACCCCCATCCTCCCGCCTCAACCATTCCACAACCTCCATCCGACACAGTTCCCCAGACGAGGGCGACAGCTCCCGTCCTCCCGCTCGGACAACCGATGGAAAACCCGATTACAGGTCAGGCACGGCGGGGATAAGATAGTTCCTAGTAGGGTAACAAGAAAAGGGGCACCTCAGGCCTAGAGCAGGCAAATAATTGCGCTGGTCATAGGGGATACAGCATATAATGGGCCCATGTATGGAAAAAGGGATCCAATACTGGCTAGAATGGGACAATAATAGTGAGGTGGCAGCATGAAAAAGCACCCAGCAAGGAATAGGCATGTGCAAACTAAGCCAAGTAACTTGGCCACATGTGCAGCCCCATTACGCAATCGGAAAACACGAGCAAGCAGCCAAAAAATAGCAGAAAACTCCTGGCTCAGGAAAGATGCGTAATAAAGAAGTTGAAAGACAGCCCGGCAGGCTGTGGCACACATGCATTAGTTAAGCATATTATGGACAGCTGAGAGACAGCCCGGCGGGCTGTGGCACACGTGTACTAGTCAGGCTCCCAGGGCAGGCATAGCATGGACAGCTGAGAGACAGCCGGCGGGCTGAGGCACATGTCTATTAGTCAGGCTCCCAAGGCAGGCATAGTATGGACAGCTGAGAGACAGCCCGGCGGGCTGTGGCACACGTGTATTAGTCAGGCATATTGTGGACAGCTGAGAGACAGCCCGGCGGGCTGCAGCGCTGTGGCACACGTGTATTAGTCAGGCATATTGTGGACAGCGCTAGCTGAGAGACAGCCCGGCAGGCTGTGGCACACGTGTATTAGTCAGGCTCCCAAGGCACGAATATCATTGCAGAAGGCGGCTCAGAGCGGGGAGCCACACCAATAGGCACACCAAGCTTTGGTGTCAAGGCAATCATTTGTCAACTACCTAATAGGACCAATTAATTCCACAAATAAGGGCCATCATAAGTGGAAACAGGCAAAGGGTAGTTAGTGCAAGCCCTGCTTGACAATACCATCTGTGCTACACTACAGGTGGTGGGGGCAGCCTGCCTCCGGCGTCATCCCTGAGCTTCATACCCCTAATGGCCACCCAAGGGCACTTGGCTCAAGTACCAGCTACATTCCCACTTGGGTCAGGCCCACCCTCAACCGTCCAGGGCCCCCTCCAAGTCACAGGGCATGCTGTAACCCCATCAGCGCACCAGATGGTTACACCGAATCGACCCCCGATTCCAGCCAGCTTGATCCAAAGGATCAATAATGGAGAATACATAGATATGGAGGAGATGCTCCCGGACAACTTCCCAATAGGAGAGCTGTCATCTGGCAAAGAGAAAGGAAAACAAAAACCGTATCCGGTGCCATCCATACTGGCGTGGGCTGAATGCTTTGTATCCTACATAGGGGTGTTAGCCATGCATCAACCAGCCCGCACCCCTGACCTTCTGGCATATATGAGCGTCATCCTATACGCAGCCCGTCGGTACGAAGGGGAGGAATGGAGAATGTACGATGCAAACTTCCGCAAACAGGCTGCAGCAGTGGGCGTCTCGAAATGGGCCGAGGTCAATCCTTCCCTATGGACGATGGCATTCAGCAATGCAGTAACCAGTGATTACTGCTCCCACTGCCTTAGCATTGACCACAAATCGAGAGACTGCAAAAAGGCGGGAGATAAAGCAGAAAAAGACAAGAAAGCTCCCAACCAGCTTCGCATTCCTATATGCAGGGACTGGAACAAGGGCAGGTGCGGCTCAGCCACATGTGATTATAGGCACGTCTGCATGGAATGCCACGGTGAACACCCGGAGACCTCATGCCGCAGACAGCGCTCAAAACCCTACTACAAGCCCGACCGGTCCACTCGCAGCTTCCAGGCCTATCGAGCTCCCTTTCGAGGGGCTCGAGGGGGGGGCCGCCGCTGAGGCCGCTTCTACCTCCTCCCAAGAACACACGCACCCTCACAATGGCAAGGACATACAATTAGCTAACCTTGGTAAAAAAGATTCATGCAGTTTACCGGCGATCGACCAACTTTCATATTATCAATATCGCATTACTCAGAGTTCTCCAGTAGTATTTAGAGGCAGTCCAACTCACAACTCAGCTACACAAGACCCTCATGACACATATATGCACACCACAAACACTGGCACTCCCACCGCACATCCAGCCTTACCGTATTCTCAGGGCTCGGAACAGGGAACCCTCTACCATTACACTCCAGACCTACTACAGCTACAAAGATGTCGCCCACAGGTTCCTACCACACTTCCCCCCATTTGCTGCAAAATTACAACACCTCTGCAGGTAGAAGCTTGGAGGAAGGCCATGGGCAGCCACCCAGACATCAAGCTCCAAGAATACATCTTAGATGGAATCAGTCACGGCTTCAGAATCGGCTTCATGCACAATACTCACAGTACCCACCCAGCTCAGTCGAACATGTCATCAGCCCGGGACCACCCCGAACCAGTATGGGAATACTTACAGACTGAAATAGAGGCCGGGCGAGTTATCGGCCCTTTGAACCGGGTATTATTTCCATCAGTGCAAATCAGTCGTTTCGGGGTCATACCAAAGCGGGGACAGTCCAACAAATGGCGACTCATACTAGACCTATCGTCTCCCGCCAACGCGAGTGTAAATGACGGCATATCCTCGGACTTATGCTCCCTGCATTATGCCTCCGTCGACGATGCAGCCAAGATCATTTATTCTTTAGGAAAAGGGGCTTCGTTAGCAAAACTCGATATTGCTCATGCGTACAGAAATGTACCAATACACCCTGAGGACCGACCACTACTCGGCATGGAGTGGCAGGGACGGCTGTACATTGACACTGTTTTGCCCTTCGGGCTTAGATCAGCTCCAAAAATTTTCTCAGCCTTAGCGGACGTTTTGGAATGGATCATGCTACAGCAAGGGGTCACCTACTGCTTACACTATCTCGATGATTTTTTGACTATTGGCCTTGATGCAGCAGAATGTGAGGCCAACCTTCAAACCATGCTACGGTTATGTGCCGAACTAGGCTTCCCGGTCCAAATAGTAAAGGTAGAGGGCCCGTCTATAATCCTTATCTTTCTCGGCATTGAGCTAGACTCGGAAAAGATGGAAATGCGCCTCCCCCGTGAGAAGCTAGACCGCCTCAAAAAGACCATAAGAGAATGGACCCAAAAACGAGCAGCAAGAAAACGGGAGTTGTTATCACTCATTGGGCAGCTAGCTCATGCTTGTAAAGTGGTTGCGCCAGGGAGGACCTTCCTTCGGCGGCTAATCGATCTATCATGCAAGCCCAAGCATCTTGACCACTGGGTCAGGCTCAATGAAGAGGCAAGATCAGATATTCAGTGGTGGGACTGTTTCCTAGAGGAATGGAATGGGGTGTCCTGGATGTACTCCCATGTCCCAGCCCAAGCAGACGAGGTGGTATACACCGATGCATCAGGCTCGTGGGGATGCGGCGCATTCTGGGCTCCACTATGGATTCAGTGCCCTTGGAGAGGCCTCTGGGAAGGAATGAGCATAGCGGTCAAGGAACTCCTCCCGATAGTCCTGGCAGTGGGGGTATGGGGAAAGTTATGGACCCATAAACATATACAAGTATTCTGCGACAATATGGCCATTGTCGAAGTTCTTAGATCTCGCACTAGCCGTCACAAAACCATCATGCATCTTTTACGTTGCCTTCATTTTCTGGAGGCACATTGGGAAATTACCCTTCAGATTAAGCATATAGCTGGGGCCAAAAACCATGCAGCTGATGCAATTTCTCGTAACTCTCTGCAGGCTCTCAGAAGGGCAGCTCCACAAGTGGCAGATACCCCAACAGAGATCCCCCAGCCATTGTGGGACATCCTCACCAACGACATCGATTGGACATCGCCACATTGGAAGCCAAGGCTGAAGTCCTACTTGCAGGTGGTATTGCCCCATCCACCACCAGAGTGTATGATTCCGGGAAAAGAGCATTCCTGGCATTCTGCGGCCGACTAAAACTAACACCTCTACCAGCATCGGAGCAAACACTAATCTTGTTTGTAGCAGAAATGGCCCAAACCCTGGCTCCTTCGTCAATCCAGACGTACCTAGCAGCTGTTCGCCACCTGCACATCATCAACAGTCTCAGTAACCCGTTACAGAATACCCCTAAACTATCGCTCGTCCTAAAGGGCACCAAAAGATACTACACCAAGGGCAAGCTGACAAGGCTACCGGTAACCCCATTCATACTCCAGGCAATAAAGAAGGTCCTCGATAAAGAGCCACTCACATATGGGAGTCGCATGCTATGGGCAGCGTGCTGCACTGGATTTCATGGCTTCATGAGGTCTGGAGAATTCACAGTACCTACAGTGCAGGAGTTTAACCCAGAAATTCACATGACCATCTATGATGTGGCAATAGACAGTCACTCGAACCCACAGACTATCAGTATTCGGGTGAAAAGATCTAAAACAGACCAATTCGGGGAAGGATCATTCATCTTCCTGACACGAACGGACTCAGCACTTTGCCCTGTAATGGCTCTCGTATCATACCTAGCATTTCGAGGGCCATCCCCAGGCGCCCTCTTCACATTACAAAATGGGACTCCCCTAACCAAACAAAAACTGGTGACTCTACTGAGAGCAACTTTGCAGACAGCAGGGTTCGACCCCTCCTTCTACAATGGTCATTCATTCAGAATAGGAGCAGCAACAACAGCAGCGGCAGCTGGGGTACAGGACGTTATAATTAAGCAGCTAGGCCGATGGGCGAGCGAGGCGTACCAGGAATATGTAAAAATTCCAAGACAACAACTAGCAAACATCTCCAAAGTGCTGGCTGGCGTTACAACGTAAGGAGTCTTATATCATTTTACAGTCTACATTGTATGGCACACCTTCCTGACTTTCATATAACTGATATCTTGGTTTGACTATGCATTTTATCATGGCCATTTGGCTCCCAACAGTGTTATATGGTGCTTTTGAATGAAAAATAATTAACTTTGGGCTGGGTTGGAATTGCTTAGATGCAATTAAAGATTAGAGGAAAATGGGAACTTTGGGCGAGGTCACCCAGCCCCAAAGTGAAGAGGAGGTCCACTTCATGGCACAACGAAACAAGGACCAACAAAGGAGAATGCTGAGGGCGCTCAGCCACAATCTACCAGGGAGGCACCCTGGTCAGGTGGGCGGATGATGGCATCATCCATACATAATAGTATACTTAGCTTGAGAACTAAGTATGCCTGAGGCAACCCCTGCATTACTCCCAAAGATATGAAGCATGACTAGGCAAGTGGTCAACGTGAGCGTAGAAATTAAATGGAGTTTAATGATAGTTAAACAGAATTAATTTCAAGCGGGAGTAAAAGGGGTTCCCCCCTGGGGTTAGACTAATAAGTTCTGGGCACGTGCAGTTGGGCGCCAACAGTAACCACAGTCTTGCATAGGCCAGTGCCTGACCATCTCGCAAGTCACCAGGACATTACCAAGCTTCCCACCCTCCACTCCCAGAACTAGCATTAGCTAAGGAGTGAGTATATGCAAGAACTAGTAGGGGCCATAATCAGGGTACATAATAACCAGTAAGTACCCCTCTCCGCCGGCAGGCGTGAAATATGCAGGGGATAGAATCTTCCACTATTGGTTGGTAGATATAAATGTAAGGGCTGGGCGAGGTCACCCAGCCCCAAAGTGAAGAGGAGGTCCACTTCATGGCACAACGAAACAAGGACCAACAAAGGAGAATGCTGAGGGCGCTCAGCCACAATCTACCAGGGAGGCACCCTGGTCAGGTGGGCGGATGATGGCATCATCCATACATAATAGTATACTTAGCTTGAGAACTAAGTATGCCTGAGGCAACCCCTGCATTACTCCCAAAGATATGAAGCATGACTAGGCAAGTGGTCAACGTGAGCGTAGAAATTAACTGTGAATAGCTAGGCTCCACTTGTATCGAGGGTACCATAGCAGGCGAGTACGGATGCGGATATATTAAAATCTCGACCTGGGCGGGGCGAGACGGGTCGCGAGCCAGCCTGTCGCAGCTAATCCAGAAGCATGCATAACAATGCTGCTGGATTAGAAGCTACGACTGGTCTTTGGCAGATTCTTGTGTCTACAGTCTACGTACGACATATCTTCAAGGATCAGCCGTAGCTGCTACGAGAGAGTGGACAGACGAACGGTGGTGCGCGAAAATCACATGCGTATCGCCGCGAGTCGATAACAGCGCTCGTATCTCGACTTATACACGACCCTACTAACCCGGCAGCTGCCAGAGACACGTGCCTGGGGGAGGGGGCCCGCAAAAATGGCCCAAAAAATCGAACCCTGGTCTGCAGGGCCTGACTGGTTTAGCAGTTAGCAGTTGCAGAACAAATATTTATCTTCACCAAAAAATCAATCATTTTGGCACTTATCACCCCCACATCGGGGAGTGTTGTCTTAAGCTCAGCTTGTGTATCTGCAATACAATCAAGATTTGTATTTACAGCTGTAATATCAAATTAGAGGAGTTATGACCTCAGTTATATTGACCCCTTTATTCTTCTTAAGTGCATTCTTCTGTTAAAAGTTAAGATTAATTACTGATGGTTTGTATAGTGAATTAAATTTCACAAAACATAGTGACCATGGTGCCCGTATTTACTCAATTACGGGCATCTGGATGCCTAAATTTATATGAATATAGTCATCCATATGAGATGCCTATTTTCACAACAGGATGTCTATATTCACCATGAATATGGACACCCTTATGCCCATATTCACGTAAATATAGTCATTGGGGTGCCTATATTTACGAAAATAGGATGCCCATTTTCAGGGATGCCTATATTTACTTGATACCGGCCGGTCGCACGCTCGTGTGCTCCCTTAGATAGTACTGGAGTATGTGCAGTTGGCAGTAGCACACTAGCCTCTAGCCATAGGCATGCCCTCCCTGGGAAAGATTTAGATGCTTAGAGATGCGTTATGAAGCCTCCTTAGACTGTATGGGACGCTATACGGATTGCGTGTTTGCGTGTTTACGTGTTTAGCTAGATTTACACATGTAGAAATGTATAATATTCTAGTACCGACTTCAACAACATCCGTACAGTGTGTTTTTACTTTAAGCTAAGTTCCCACGTCTGTGTGTGTGTTCATCCACAATTATCACGTGTCCTAAGTTACATCATTAACCACTACAGCTACTGGAAGTTTACAGGCTCAATTGAATAGGCCAAAGTACGTCAAGATAGATTAATTTTGTGTTGCCTAGACAGCGAAAGAGTGGAAGGTAACGATGATAATTCTGTTTTTGCAAGTTTTGATCGCTATTTAACTGGAAGCACACTATGAAATTGCTGCACTTTCACTGATAAAAAAGCTGTTGAACAGTTAAATGTGTCAGTATAATGTTTTCAAGATATGCAATCCAAATTTAAAAAATTAAGGGGGAACTATAATGCTAAACTTTAATGCACAAAGTGAGCAGCATGCTTAGAAGGCGCATACTGCATGCACAGTACAAGGACAATAGAAAATTCCTATACTACCAGTCACACACAATAGGTGTTCAACTAGAAGATCTGTCAGCAATTGTATGTAAGCTACTATAATGCAAGCATGCAAATACAGTATAGACAGTACCTTCACAACTTGCAAAGTCAGTACGATTGATAACATAGCCATCTGGACAAGTGCATCTAAATCCACCAATAACATTTTCACACTCAGCAAGTCCGCAGTTATGAGTGTCTGTTACACATTCATCCACATCTAAAAGTTTTTAATGTTGTAGTATGTAGGTGTATGTGTTCACATAGTGAAGTCATAAATATGTGTTGACACAATCAGTCACACACCTGCTATTATTTTAATACACTGCCAAATGTACATTTATTGCTCATGAATTGTATTGCAGCTCTATTTCCAAATATATACCAACTATATCAGTTATTATCTTGCCGTCAATAAAAAATCCTGCATGCATAAGCAAGTGCTGTAATCATCTGTGACTGTCCGGCTATGGGGCAAAAATATGAAAAGTGATTGGGAAGAATTAGTTTATTCAACTCTGAAAATAAAGAACGAGACCTATCCTTACTGTTAGACAGACATTGATCAATCTTTTGGATCGAATTTGCAGATAGGCTCATCCTTTGAGAAAAGGCATTAATGAGCCATGATGCAGCCATTTTCGTAGGCCTTATATGCATAGGAGACCATGCAGCGGCTGTCATGGGAGAGCAAGAAAAAAGGTGAGTTGATTTAAAAGGATCAATTGTGCTGCCTATCACGCAATGTTCTCCGTTAATTATGCTGCCTCTTTTGCAACATTATCTCTGCTTTTATATACAGTACACGTTTCAAACTTTGGACCTGTAGAAATTGTCTCTTTGTAGTGTGGATGTACAAATCTTGGACTGCTCTAGCATAGTAGTATGACACCATACGTTGATAAGATGCTCATTCTCAGGTATGTGAGAGAGTATACCGACCTGAAGGCCAATCTCCATTAATTTGTGGTCAAAACAGTGTAATTTCCGCTGATTATAGTGAAGCTGCACACATTACATCCACATCTCAGATCACTCATCGTACTTATACCCTCCTCGGTATTTACGCACTGTATTTACACTTGGTAGTATGGTCACACTGGATAAATTAAAACTTAAGCTTGGCTTTGATCAGTGCTGAACATTCAAGAGTGACTGTAATTATTTTGATTTACGCATGCTTACTTATAAATTTTATACATGCAGTCCTCGCCATTTATAAGCCTCAAACGTATTTGCACAGTCTTCAAGGCATACTTTCTGGTTGGGTGGATATCTCAAACTGTCAATAAACTAAGGGTATGATTCACAAATTTAATAACATAATAATTCAAGGTAGTATGGCATATCATATATTACCTTGTATCATGTGTGATCAATAGTATAATATGTTCTTGACCAGACAAGCATCATGTCTGCAGTACATTGATTAACAACTTAGGGTCAAACAGGGTGCATACGAGGCTATCAGGGTTCTGCCCCCACTGGTCGGCAGTGGTCAGGTCTGACCACCTCACAGACATTTCTTACGACCTATTAGCTATTTTTATTTAGCAATGACTAAATGACAGCCTGCTAGCACTTCTTCATAACTGCGGCGCTTTTAGAGCTCAAAGGTACCATGGTAGGGTGATATGGTTGCTGTAAGTCTTTCTGTATCAGATCGCACCATTCAGATAGTCTTTACGGCATCAAATCGAGCGCTAGCAGAGAGATTTCAAGTCGTCTCAGGTCCACACAAAGCGATCTTTCTTTTCCATCAACAAAACCTTTACTTGACAGTGCTATGAAGCTAAAATAATAGCTGCTTCTGACTCATTTAGCAGAGCAGGCATGGCCATAACTTTTGAACCGGAAGTTGCAGAAGCGAAAACTGTATGTTTAGCCATAGCCCAGTGTGCGTGGAATACAAATACAGCTATAATATGGTCAAAACTGCCGTAAGTAAAAAGAAAACTGACACAGATTTTGGAACCTTCGAGGTTGCACAGTAAGCCTTAACCACACACATGGTCAACCACAAGAAAGCCATACAGTACAAGTGATTAAAGTGGCATAACAATGCTATTACAAACGGAAGCCAAAGCGCGCTACTCTCCATGAATAATAATGAGCAAACAGTAGCCCGTAACCTTAAATCCATTGCTATTTTCATTTACAATAAAGTGATTACTTCATTGGTCAGTCATTATACAGTCTTAAGCTCCCCCTTTAGCAACCAATATACTGATGCTTTAAGTACCATACTGAACTACAATTTATAGTCTGCATGAATTCTAATTCAGAATCTCAAAGAATAACAGGTGCAGAAGAACAATAATTCTTAGGAAAAAAAAGTTTTAATAATGGAAACACATGTACAGTGAAAGAGCACTTGCACTGATATCGATCATAGCTTTATAAGGATGTCCCATATGCATTAGCTAAGTAGAAGAGAGCATAAATTCTCAGACACCACAATTCATATAGTTGGGCAGTCACTCATGCTGGTAAAATAGCAGTGACAAATACAAGCATCCAAATTCAGTCTGGGTATGAATATGCATATAACTTACCAAGACATGAGTGTCCATCTGCATTCAATATGTATCCTTCTTCACACCGGCAGTAATAGCTTCCTTCAGTGTTTTCACAGATATGGTCACAACCCCCATTGCTGTTTGCACATTCAATAACATCTGAAACAAAATTTATTATATACTGAAAATTGTAAGGGTAAAATGATTTTTACATTAGACATATGTGTGACTTGTAAAGTTCTAAACTCTAAACAAAGTGATTAATCTGTATAGAAATGACTGAGATTACCAACAAAGCATTTTTATTCCACATTAAAAGTAAGATACCATGTAGCACATTACAGTCATGGTATATCTGTACTTTAGCCTTTCTTTCGCCAATGAAGCTATCTATCCTAATGACTACAAACGATGATCTTTTGATAGCACACTATGTGCAACATAGAAAATAAAGCATGCTCCAGCATTTTAATCATATTATTGTTTTCATTCAATAAATCAATGAAATTGCTATAAACTAGGCTTTGAGCTACAGCTTAGATATATTCTAAACAATCACAGCACTCTCAGTTTTAGGAACAGTGAGCCTTCATATACTCACCATTTCACCAGGCTAACTCATGATACTTCTGCTTATTCGTACTGTCCTTACACACATAGAGCAGCTAGATTACACATGATTTAACCTGTCCCACATCCATTGCCTATCCATCCACGTTCACATTGACACACTCCAGGAGATATGCATTCTCCATTAATGCAGGGAGGGACATCACAGATAGCTGTAAGGAAAGTAGTAGTACTAATATGCATTGGTCTGTGTCAGTTACATAGCTGTAGCCTCCATTTCCATCACCACCTAGCTCCAAATATTCATAGCTACATGAAGAATGTTGTTCCAGTTTTTAAACCTGGTCCAACATCCCAAAAAGCAACCAAACAAGGTAGGAACGACAACAAATACTTTTGTGGATTGCCATCTGCACGTATTTTGACATTTTCCTACCACGACTCATGGAGTTGGTTATGTCATTGGCAGAATATGGCTGGTGTGTGGCATGCAAGGTATTGTGATGCGTGTGTGGTTGGGAAAATGTCAAGAGATGTAGGGATGATAATCCGTAAAAATATTGTGTTGCCGTTCCTACCTTGTTTAGTTGCTTTTTGGAATTGCATCCCTATAATTTTTTAAGGGGGTGGATAGTTGGAGAGTGTTAGTACAATGCCCCATAGCAAATGTTGTTTCCTTGTGCTAACTAATTAGCTAATTAGTGTCCTGTAATCCCTTTAGCCATTTTTGCATTAAGAAGATGAATGGACAATTTGCTTGGATAGTGACTTGCCGATGTGGTACTTTAGCAATGCTCTCTAGCTTCTGTATCAGTCTTGTTGGATTAATATGAAAACACTCAAGAATGGCGCATGGCCCATAGCTAAAGGTTAACAACTCTATATAGTAAACTTTTCAACATATCATTTTGTACACATTCTATGGGGTGGCCATTTTTTTCCAGGCCATCCAATACTACCATACTCCATGATAAGTTTAACATCACTTAGTAACTCTTTTAATAGTATTACTGTATAGCGGGAAATTTTCACCGGGGAAACTTTTCGCCAAAGCCAATCGTGTAGTATGGTGGGGAAACTCCACCAGATCTGTTTTCACGCACACATGATTGGGAGATATTAATGTATGTGTACAAAATGGCATCTCGTACGTGGATGCTGTTTTCAAACTTGTGATGCACAAACAGTCAGTGATCTGAGCATGTCTACCACACAGTTTTATCAAGGAAGGCTTACTGCAGCTCCCAGATTAGTAGAAGTTGTGTAGCCTATGTGTAAGTAGAGATATGAGTGCTAAATACGCACATTCGAGTGATGCGCATGTGAGTGAGTGTGAGTGTGAGCATCAGGGAGCTCTCCGCGATGCGGCAGAACCCGCATATAACGTAGCAAAGCCATGGTTGACGGTACCTGACAACTTGTTCACTCCTGACTTTCGCAACAAACTTTTCGCCGGTTAAAATTTCGCCGCTTGAACCGACTGGCAAAAATGGCGAAATTTTACCCCTGTTGAAAATTTCTCGCTATACGGTAATTAATATAGCCAAGAGATCACCCCTCGGTATACACTTTAACATGCGATCTGTTGTCTTAGGTAATATACAGGTAGCTACTAGAGCAGAGGCGTCGGAAGGAGATTAAAAGTGGGGGAGCTAAGAGAGGCTGCGTAGCAGCTGATTAAATTTTCCCGCGCACAGCACAGAATTTTTTTTGTAAAACCCAATTTCCACTGGTCAGGAAGCACTCTCGTAGCATCTCGTGTATGGTATACCACCTGCTTCTATCCAAAAGAAAGCCTTGGAAACTTAAAGGTCAAGGCTTGTAAGGCCTGCTAGCATATCTTGAACGATATCAGTAGCTATGCATGTGTACATAACATACAAAGTTCAAAGTTTAATCAATAGCACACAACAAGTTCAGCCCCTCCTGTTCAATAAAGGGCGGAGCCTCAACGGATGCTCGATCCAAGTGGATCCAATTAACCGAAACACAAAGTTGAAAGCAACATACAATCAGAATCAAAGAGTGTAGGGATAATTTGCAAATCCATCTATATTACAAACACAACATTCACACAGATGTTATCTCAGATTTGTAAATGAGGTAATTGCCTTCATTTAGTATCAGTACAAATGGCAGATTTCACAGGAAATATACTACAATCCCGTAATTGCAGTAAACATACGTTCACATGTGCTATTTCCATTCTGTGTGTAACCTTCACAGCAGCCAAATACAATTTTATAGCATGTCCTTAAGCGAATGGCATAGTTGACTTGTTGCCGTTGGCTATATAAAAAGAAAAATAAGAAAATTATTTCTGCATCCTTATTAATAACGTACGGTACCAGAATCAGTGCATAACAGGACAATGGTGAAGTCTACATGTATGCGCATACAGGGGTGGTTTAACCAACTTGTAGTCCTTCCAAACATGTATTTTTAATCCTTGTACCCCAGCCCTTCATGCGATTTTATTTCACTGTAGCTCAGAGATTAAATCTGAACTTAAACAGAAACATTTGGCCACCTCTCTGGCTGCCTCTCTACTACTTTTTTTGTAGCACTGTCATACACAGCTAGTTGTAGTAAACAGCTGTGTAAGAGAACAGTGACTCATGATCACAATGTCAAAGAGCTGTTGAAAAACAAAAGATCTTACGTGATTTATGACTTCCTCTGTACTACACAGATACAGCCAGTCAAGTGAAAAACATAAAAATGAACGGGAATGGGAACGGGAATCGAAGTGCATAATTTTATGCAAAATTAGTGTATTTCCAAGTAGACACTCGGCTCAATAGATCAAAATTACTGGAAGTCTGAGAGGTCAAGGACTAAGCTAAAGCTATTGTTAAGGAACCTTAGGCCTAAAGAATGGCAGACCAGCATGTCTGCGTGCAAGCTGTCTACAATGACTCGATCGTTGATGTGATGATGCAGTGTCAGAGTTAAGTAAGCGGGCAGGCTGGCCTAGTCTTCAGTAGCCATGCATTAAATCAATCAGCAGTAAATTAAGAAGGGTCTAGCTCTCATAACAGGCCTCGCTTGACAAAAACAGCTTGCACAGACGTTGTAGCTATGGACTATGGACTGGACTAGGTTCAGATATTGATTAGTTCTGCTGCCAATAGCTGCTTACAGTTCTGAGGCGTTAGTACCAGTGGGGTGGTCCAAGGAAATTGACTGCACCCCACCGTTGTGGCATCGAGGAGGCCGCAAAGCTGGAGGCTATGACATCATTCCACAATTACATTCCACACGTGATAAAATTCTGAATAGTTTTGGTATACGCGTACGTCAATGAAAGCAGCAGTAGGTGAGTTTCACGCTGAGTGGCTCTAGGATCACCTGTAGCACTCACTAAGAGTTTCTATGAGTTCATGCAGTTGCAAAATCTTACTACACCATGTTTCCCAGTGTCCTTTGGTGGCTGAAAATGCTACAGATGCAGAGGTAGTATTGAAAGTCGTTCGATACTGGTAAGCGGGTGCACATGCATGAAGGCTGATTCCAGCCTTTATCAGTGCTTTTCTGTTATAGATTCTTATCTAGAATCTTGCAGTGTTGACATACGTTATGCCTACTTGCTTATAGCTACGATCTACGAAGCTAGTAGCAATAGTAGACCAACCACTAGCATTCTACCTAGAAAAACGGTGGGGTGCAGTCAATTTCCTTGAATCAGCCCACTGGTACTAACATTTCAGAACTGTAAACAGCTATTGGCAGCAGAACTAATCAAAATCTAGACCTAGTCCAGTCCATAGTCAAGTCCATAGTCCAGTCCAGTCCTGTCCAGAGCCCCGCTTTTACAGAGACCCGTACTGTGCTGGCTGCATCTTTACTGGGGCCTCTGTAAACTGGACCATGGACTGGACTATGTCTAGATTTTGAGTCACTCTGCTGCCAAATCAATACAAGAGCTAGCTAGCTAGCAGGTATATTAATGCTTGGACAGTTGCAGCAAACTGATGCTCTTAGGACTATACTGTTAACTTCTCTGTTTGTGCTTTATATAACGTTCAACATTCACTATTAGAAGTACATACATCTTATTTTTTTGGCATGAGGACAGTGGTAGCTACCTCGATCCTTTGAGAGCAGGCCTTAAATATTTAATAGTTCACGTCTGGGTTTATTCAACCAAGCTACTGGCACCGACATGCCCATTAGTTAATACAAAACAAAAGCCTCTAAATCTCTGCTAAAAATAACATCCAAGCTTTTACAGGCACCTTACTTTCATATTTGGGTGTTTCTGCAACCAACAAGACTCCCAAAGTTTCCAAAAAGCATCGCTAAACTGGAAATGCAGAAGGTAGCTAGACTACCAAATTGTTCATCTTGTTGTTGTTGTTGTTGTTGTTGTTGTTGTTCTCTTTCAGTGAGGCTAACTCAAATTTGGTTCAAGCAATCACCGTGGTTTTAGCACCAAAGAAACGCACGTTTCAACGCGAAGGTCCACGACAACATAGCATCTTCATAACTATAAAACGCAGAGTAGCTTGGTTGAATAACCTTTGCATGTTTCAAGGGCATAATAGCTATTCAATACAGTTAGCAATGATGGTGATCAGTGTGTGATTGTCCTTGCTCTATGATGTCCTCTGAGTGGTGAGCTTAGACATTCTGTCTGTGTCTGTGGGTACATGGTTAATGGCGTACATGGTTAAGTACAGGGTAGCGTAGCATGTACCTAACTGAAATAAGCTAGCTGTGAAACATTATAATCTGTAACATGCAACAAACGTACTGATAGCGGATTCGTCTGCACCTTCTAAACCAGCCACATCCAGTAGAATATGTCTCTGACTGTGTATAATAAGTGATGTATGAATATGTCTCATTTTTAGTCCATTGCTTCAGCCAATAGCAAACGCTGGTGGGAGATAAGCATAGGAAATATCAATCAAGAAATAAAATAGCAAACAAAGGTGAACAGCTAGTGGTTTGGGTATGATAGGTCACTATGCAAGACAACTAGAGTAAACTATTAAATAGCTATACTGGCAGTAGTATATAGCTATAGCTACATTGACTACGCATATCACTTTACCAAAGTGAACATAAATTATTGGGGCAAGCCTGAGCGAGCCCAAGTCGAATTCTGCCCCCGTGTCTATATGTATGTATGGTACGTATGTCTTACCGAATATGTGGACAAAACTCTATTTTTGCGTGTACGTATTACGTTAGCAATGGTAATCACGTGCGTACTCAAGGCTAGCCGGCAGATTTCAAGCCTACTGAACGTCACGAATATCAAAACCTGAACTTAAGCAAGGTTGGTAGGAAGACCAGCATTCTGCTAGTATGATCCCCTGCTAAAAATATTATTTCTGTCTAATTTAAGGTGAAGAGATAGGCGTCACACTCGGGCTGCTGACAAACGAGACGCTATACTACAGCAAAGGAGGCAGCGTCTAGCCGATGAAACTCACGGTCAAAGAGAGAGAGGCCAGGCTGATAGGCTGTAGCAGATAATAAGCTGTCAAGCGTAGAGACTAGCTGCTGAGACTGCATGTAGGCTGTAGCAGATGAGAAGCTATCAAGCAGAGAGACTAGCTGCTGAGAATGCAGAAGAGAGGGAGGTTAGGCTACAACATGACAGAGAGAGCCACAAGGAGCAGCGAGTGCAAGAAGCGGCGAGTGCAAGAAATGCTTGGCCAGTTGCATCTCCCACTTATTCAACAGCATGCTATACAAGCCAAAATGCAAAAGTTCCATGCACATATAGATCGAGGTGTCCCCTACTCACAGAATCATTTGCCTGCCACTCCTCAACTGGAATGACACTGGTCTTCCCATTTGTGATCAGTGTTTTTTTTATATGTCCATGTATGACCACCTGGATTACCGTATTCTACGTTTTATCTGCCCATGGGCGGGCCACTTAAGTACTAGGTGAAAGAGGGGGTGGGCGGATAATACGTAGTGCGTAGCAATTAAATGCAAAGCGAGGTTACAAGGTAAGTAGCTATAGCCTTTTCTAGCATATTTTAGCCAATTGTGGATGCAAACTATATTTTAAAAGCTATTATGGAAGCATGCAGATAACTAAAAAGCTAAATGGCTAGCTGACTTACCGTCGGTATTCCAGTTAAAGTACACCAAAGATCGAATTTTGCCGCTCGATTCTACTCACTGTCTTGGAATTTGGGGTTTTTAGTTATAGATTTAGCTCACATGGACAGTATAAGGGTGGGTGGATACTATATATGTAAATACCCTCCAACATAACTTTTTTTCAAAGAAAGGGATGGGCAGATAATAAGTAGAATACGGTAATGACCATTAGTGATCATAATCTAAGGTCAAGCCGTTGCAATAACTCCGTCATGCACGTATACTGTGCACTCACTTAGGCTCGCCCCATAATGCCCTGCATTTGCCTAGTACCTATGTAGGATTATCAGCATGGAGTTCCGGATGTCTTCACAGTGATAAGTTTAATGGGTAGCGTAAGTGACCACTTATCGCGCAGTACCAATTATCGCACACTAAGTATTACTGTACTCAAGATTTTTTTTGCTTACTACGTTGAAACAAGGTTGCTTAGTACAAGAGAACGTGAGGCAAAACAAAAATCAATTTTTAGCGACTAGTACACTCATCTTTGTGCTAACTGCGCGATAATTGGTATAGCCGTTAAGTATTGGTACCATGCGGGGTGCGCGATAATACGTACGCATGTGCGATAATTGGTCATAAACAAGCTCCGCTTTCATCGTTCGCACAAAAAAGTGTTTCCGCCTACTTTCGCTTAAAAGGAGAGTAAGATTGCAGAAGCGATGGCGATTCTCCGAGTGAAGTTCTGAAGTTTATACACCGTTCCGTTCTGAAGTTATGGATCCAGGTACAAAATCTGCGCGATAATTGGTCACTTAATTACGCTACACTGTACTGCAGACTAGAACTTTCAGTTTGGGTAGCAAATTTAATGGTACACTACTGCAGACTATATAGAACTTTTAGTTTGGGTAGCCCATTCTACCAGATAACTGGTGCCAGCACATGGCTTCCTCGTAAATATGCTTCAGATGTGTGCACGTATTTGATTGCAGTAGACCTAGTACAGTAACTGCTTCCTCCACGTAGAGACTAGCTGTCATAATCATTTCCCTGATGTTTAGATACTTATTTGGATATGGCGAAGTGGTTGTAACCTCTAAATTCAAGAGCTAGTGCCCAATACTTACCTGTGTAAGTATCCACTCCCCTCCCCCCCCTCCCCACAATTTCTATAAGACTACCCACCTTGCACTTGGCAGCTACTACTAGGTATGCGCATTGCGCAGATGGCCTCGCGCAGAGGTATGACGTAAGTTAGTTAGCACAAAACCACACCCACTAGAATGTTTGGGAGCTGCATCCCCCACACAATTGCCGGAGAAGCTACTACTACACGAATGGGCCTTCAGGAGACGAATGTCTCTGTATACAACACAGTTCCAAGGACCAGTTATGGCTGCTACACGAGAGCAGAGTTGCTTGAAACTCACGTTTGTATCGCTGGCGATCGATCCGCGTACCGTCTGTCTCCAGCGGTCAGGTCTCTGCTGAAACAGAGGCTACACAAACTCTAATCGTGTTGGAGCTGTAGTAAGCCTACCTCGGTAAAAAGAAGTGATCGATTTGTCCAGATCCCTGATCCTTCGTGCGCCAGAAGTACAAAGGCGGCATCCATGTAACTGGTCAGGACGCCCATCTTGAACAGGTGCTTGCCCCACCGATGGCCCCCGAGGCCGGAAGCATTCCGTTACAGATGTAAGGTAAGGCGGGATAACTTGGAACGTGGGGTAACTTGGAACGAAGCCTTTCTTTGGCTCCTCACACCAGAACAGGAGCTGTTAGAGCAAGGATACTTGATTGCTAATGTAATTATAAGTATTCTTGCTATAACAGCTCCTGTTCTGGTGTAAGGAGCATATGAAAGACTTCGTTCCAAATTACCCCACGTTCCAAGTTACCCCACCTTACCTTAGTAATAACACGTATACGGAACGTAACCTGAGATTTAATTGCATTCCTAAGCGTGACGGAAGTTGCGCACATATAATTATATACGCTAGCTGAGATTTCAGCTCACACTGCACGATTAGTTGTCTCGTGCTAAAGCGCTCGGCAATAAACAGCTGGGTTACCATTTTGAGTAACCGCATGCAGCAATCGTGAGTCCAGCTAGGTGTAGGAGAAATCCCGGGAAGTAATACTACAATAGCTGTAGCTCCTGTAAGCTGCCTAGTCTGGCGTAGCCTGCCCCTCGTGAGGGGCGGGCTGCGCCAGATTATTATAAGATGCACATGGTTTGTTTGTTGTTTTTAAGTCTAGGTGGACGCCAGGTGTGCTAAGTATAGCTAAGCGGTATGTAATAGTTGTAGCATGGCCTGGAGTGCCACATGTGAGATATGGGCACAGTTGACACAGGAAGCCCAAGGGCAGTAGACCAGAAGGCTTCCTGTGGCAACTGTGTAGGTATCTCGCAGATTGTAACCATGGTGCATTACACGCTTCACTGGTGCTTTGGTTGGGAAAGTTTTTACAGATAATTGCCCTAATTGGATAGTGGCACTGCAGTGACTCTGGCAATGCCACTATCTGGATGTTTACACAAGAACAGTTACTCTATTATGCTAGATGTGGGCACAGCCGGTGTCACAGGAAATTCTATCCGGGCCTATACCGATTCGGGCGGATCATATCTGCTAGCAGAATCGATCCGCCGGAATGAATCCGCTAGTATAATTGATCCGCCCCGGATCAATTTAACTAGCGGATTTGATCCTTCGCCGCGAAAACGATCCGACCTTGGTACAAGTGTAGCAAGCGATACAAGAGTGTTTCTTTTTGCCACAAAATGGTAGCCTGGCCAATATCATTTGCTATGTGGTTTAGGTGTTATTTACTATCACTTCCTGCATAAATAATCATCAAATTAGCTGAGCTTGTGGGTCTACAATGACAGCTAGGATAATAGCTATTACAATAGCACACTAACAATACAAAACCAACAACAACAAACAAGGCAATATAGGGCAAAGCAACATCACAAATAATGTGTGTATGCTGAATGAGTCAAAAGAGGTGATGGAAGGCAAGGAAAAGTAAAAAAAACACAACAACAGCAACAACAACAAAATTATGTAAATGATAAAATTTATATTATGGGAATTGTTCTAATTAACTCTGGGTCCGATCATCTATAGTTTCTAAAACTGCAGCTGCTTCACCGAAAGAAACTACACATCATAGTGCATGCGAGTACAGTACTTGCCTGGCCCGCGAGACTATATGTAGGGGGCGTAACAGTTACTCCCCCCAGCAGTCTGGCCCGCGAGACTAGCATGCGAGTCGCTACTTCCCAAATTTCCAGGTAATGTCATTCACTCCCAGGGGCTAGGGGATGCCATTCACTCACAGGAGCCAGTATCTTACTCCTGGAAGTCGATAGTTGATTTCGTTGCACGCCGGATCGATGTCTCTAAGACCGGATTGGATTCGCGAGCGTATCGGATCCGGATCGAATTTTCGGGGGGATCGGATCCGCTGTGACACCGGCCCTTTTGATGTAAGGCTTCACCATGCTACAAACTTACATCAAACCTGACTTCTATAGTCATGTTCAAACACCTGAAACTACAGAGTAACCAAACCAATATACACTGTTCTTACAATGGACATAATATTATATCAACAGCTGTAATGAGCATGACTGTCCTACTACACCTCAGAAGCGGTCAGTAAAACTGGGATGCACACAGATGAAAACATCTTTAGCTCATGATCAGCTTGCTAATGACTTTCAACATAAAAGTGTAGCAAAGTTAATATTTATACTGTAGCTACTACATCTGAGAACTAGTCCGACATCAAACTCCTCTAGCCGGCATCTGACTGCACCTTCTAATCGTTTTACGACGTGGCTAGAGAGCCAGTAAACTCTACGATTTATACAGGGATGTATGCGCATGCGCACTCGTGAACTAGCCTGTATCTCGGTAGTAATGCAACGCAGCTAGCTCTAAACCCAACGGTTAGCCTCTAAACCCTATCCCAACCCTAGCCCTACCCTAACCCTAACCCTAACCCTAACCCGTCCTCGTAAATTCAACCGTTGGATTTACCGGCTCTCTAGCCACTTCTATCTTCGAATCCTTTCCCACTTGGCGAACTCATAATTAAATCATTTCTGGCGTGCGGTAAAGCTAATATGCTCAGGGACAGTATAGGCTGCATAATATTTACACGTCAATGAAGTACATATACACATTCAAAAACTTGCGTACCTTGGCTCTGGATGATCATGAGAAGAGTTCACAACACGGCTGCACACTATCACAGCGAGTAGAGTACCACCAACAGCAGTGATGAGCTTTGCGAGATATTTCATGGCGATAGACTCTGCTACTAACCGATTATCAAAATGTAAGACGTACGTTCAATTAATAGACCTTACATATTAAATGCGTCAGCAAGCCATGAGTTCAGTGAACAGCTACTACATTGTACGCGGGTGGCTTTCTGCATGTTGATGACATTAGGACACTAGCCAGTAGTGTCTCATCGTTGGAGGAGCAGGCAGTTATGGTGGAGAAATTCAAAAGTGATAACTATAGCTAGCTATAGCTATCTGAAATTGAATTCATAAAAAAATGTGAGATTGTCGTGATTATGAAAACCAGTTGGGCATGCCCAAGTGCACTGCAGCATTGATGGTGATGTCCTGTATGCTGCCAAGTGTAAAGATTAGAAGGGGATATAATGTAATGAAATGTAATGTTTGGTATGAAGGAGGGGTCACACTAGTCAAAACTTGTACCATTGTGATCCTTGCGTGAAAACTAAGATTTTCAACTTAGGGTTTCTCCACTTTCAGTTTCTGTCCACAGTTGTTTTTAAGTTGCCCTAGAGATGAGTTTCCAGAGGTGTAGCGGTAACGTCCTTGACTGCTAAGTTGAACAAACATGCAAACCAATTCCCAGCAGGAACATTTCCTTTCTTCTTTTTTTTGAGGGGGGGGGGGGTTCGGGCACGTGCCTCTGGCAATTTAATTGGAGTTTAATGACGGTAGTTAAAATGAGTTAACATAATTATGAACATCAGGTGCAGGGGAGATCAGTCATGTGAGCACAACGTAGTTGCGGTTTGCCAGAATTTGAAGCAAACCATGGCTACCAGCTAGGCAGAGACAAAGCACTCTGGTTTGTTGTTGGCATACAATAGAATTTATTTCTTGAATAGTTAGGCAGTAGTAAAGATACGTGGGGGGGGGGGGGGGTTTCAATGATATGGAGTCTTTTACTTCTGCAATTTCATCCAAAGTAGAAACCGTGACAACCACTCTCCACCATCAGGGTTCAGACCACTCAGAACAACGGTCACTATAGCTATGCCATCCTCCTCATTCACAGAGTATTCACGACTTGAGAAACCCAGTAATCCTTCATCTATATATTAAATACAAAGGAAGATGTAGCGATATCCATTCTATCCCAAATTACTGGCCTTGCTGCATGCAACCATGCTTTCCATCATTATTAATTACTGTTACAGTTGCTATGTCCACAATTCTGACAGTAGCTACTTATATAGGATTCCTCCTGAATCTTGGAGGATCAGCCCCACTTGTCCTATCACTGTGAAAAATGAAGGGTTTCCCAATCTACATCAAGAAAAACCTGTATAAGGAACCATTACGGAAACTCGGTAGAAAAAATACAGACACGGCATAGCTATTTCTCCAAGCAATATGCTATAGAACCTGCCACACTCTAAATTTGCCACAAAGAAAAATAACAATAACAAAGGGTAGCAGTCTTTTTGTGAGTTAACAGCTATGAGGATTGTGCATAGGCAGCTGAGTGTGGGGCTGCGTATTAAATACTTGGTGGTAAAGCAGAGGAAGTTGTGCCCCAAGCACAGGTTAGGACCTTTGGAGAGACGGATGCACCTGGTCTCTTTCGGAATTAAGTCCATACCCTGATCTGTAATGCTTGGAGGGTTAGCTGAAGGACAGGGAGGTGTAGCCTCCCGTCCTGGTTCCAGGGAAGAAGTGGTCTGACCCTCCAAGGCTCCTATTGTCTTTCTTGGGTGTTAGCTGTTTGAAATAGGTTGTTTATAGGTACTATAGCTACAGTTGCAATCATGATGGGGTGATGGAATCATGACTATAGCTATAATCTGTAGGAATAGCTACTCAGTTTTGCAGGCAGGGTCACGGTGACCAAAAGTGAGATACATCATGGATAATATAGTACACGTAGGTGGATAGGCAACGCGCGTAATTTCCGGATGTTGAAGTATTGCAATCCTCGTAATGGGTATAGCGGATAACGTATACGGAGATGTTCGAATTAGAGAGCAGCAATGGCTACGAATTTCGATTCTACGTGTTCTAGCGAGTCTGGCAGTGAGCTAAGTGAACTTGACAGGAGTGGGAGTGATGACAGCTTTGTGGATGTTGCTATAACAGTGCAGGAAGATGGAGAGGAGCGAATTGAGCGAGTTGTGCTGACAAAGAAACAGATTAACATAACATAAATAAATACATAACTTACACAAAACTTTTATGCACAATCATGACATTGTATAGTTTATTGTCTTCTACTCTTCTTCCTTTTTCTTGGTTTTGCATTCTCCATAACACACCTGAAGTATATAATTCACTTGTAATCATACAACAGATTGTTTAAAATTTATTACAAACTATAGCAGTTCAGAACATTGTCTAACTTCTCTGGTGTTGAAGCAATAAACAAGCAACCAACTCCACCCAGTAGAGTAGTAAGTCTACTTTAAAATGCATGGTTTAACAAAGCAAGGCTACATCTATCAACTGAGACTTGCTAACACAAAGTTTGAGGATTATTTCAAGAAAATCGCACATTGTACTTGGGATGGGGTAACTCCAAGGGGTATAACTCCTCTGGTGTTGAAGCACTAAACAAGCAACCAACTCCACCCAGTAGAGCAGTAAGTCTACTTGAAAATGCATGGTTTAACAAAGCAAGGCTACATCTATCAACTGAGATTTGCTAACACAAAGTTTGAGGATTATTTCAAGAAAATCGCACATTGTACTTGGGATGGGGTAACTCCAAGGGGTATAACTCCTCTGGTGTTGAAGCAATAAACAAGCAACCAACTCCACCCAGTAGAGCAGTAAGTCTACTTTAAAATACATGGTTTAACAAAGCAAGGCTACATCTATCAACTGAGATTTGCTAACACAAAGTTTGAGGATTATTTCAAGAAAATCGCACATTGTACTTGGGATGGGGTAACTCCAAGGGGTATAACTCCTCTGGTGTTGAAGCAATAAACAAGCAACCAACTCCACCCAGTAGAGCAGTAAGTCTACTTGAAAATGCATGGTTTAACAAAGCAAGGCTACATCTATCAACTGAGATTTACTAACACAAAGTTTGAGGATTATTTCAAGAAAATCGCACATTGTACTTGGGATGGGGTAACTCCAAGGGGTATAACTCCTCTGGTGTTGAAGCAATAAACAAGCAACCAACTCCACCCAGTAGAGCAGTAAGTCTACTTTAAAACATGGTTTAACAAAGCAAGGCTACATCTATTGAGATTTACTAACACAAAGTTTGAGGATTATTTCAAGAAAATCGCACATTGTACTTGGGATGGGGTAACTCCAAGGGGTATAACTCCTCTGGTGTTGAAGCACTAAACAAGCAACCAACTCCACCCAGTAGAGCAGTAAGTCTACTTGAAAATGCATGGTTTAACAAAGCAAGGCTACATCTATCAACTGAGATTTGCTAACACAAAGTTTGAGGATTATTTCAAGAAAATCGCACATTGTACTTGGGATGGGGTAACTCCAAGGGGTATAACTCCTCTGGTGTTGAAGCAATAAACAAGCAACCAACTCCACCCAGTAGAGCAGTAAGTCTACTTGAAAATGCATGGTTTAACAAAGCAAGGCTACATCTATCAACTGAGATTTGCTAACACAAAGTTTGAGGATTATTTCAAGAAAATCGCACATTGTACTTGGGATGGGGTAACTCCAAGGGGTATAACTCCTCTGGTGTTGAAGCAATAAACAAGCAACCAACTCCACCCAGTAGAGCAGTAAGTCTACTTTAAAATGCATGGTTTAACAAAGCAAGGCTACATCTATCAACTGAGATTTACTAACACAAAGTTTGAGGATTATTTCAAGAAAATCGCACATTGTACTTGGGATGGGGTAACTCCAAGGGGTATAACTCCTCTGGTGTTGAAGCAATAAACAAGCAACCAACTCCACCCAGTAGAGCAGTAAGTCTACTTGAAAATGCATGGTTTAACAAAGCAAGGCTACATCTATCAACTGAGATTTGCTAACACAAAGTTTGAGGATTATTTCAAGAAAATTGCACATTGTACTTGGGATGGGGTAACTCCAAGGGGTATAACTCCTCTGGTGTTGAAGCAATAAACAAGCAACCAACTCCACCCAGTAGAGCAGTAAGTCTACTTTAAAATACATGGTTTAACAAAGCAAGGCTACATCTATCAATTGAGATTTGCTAACACAAAATTTGAGGGTCAGTTCTCTAGCTACACCTTTGTTGGGAGACAGCTGTTTATATTTACAATAAAGCTTTAACACTGCATGCCAAAGATATTGTCAGCATGTAGCCGGCATTACCTTCTCAACGGCTGCTGCAGAAGTCCCTGGCAGTGTCTCTGAAGATCCTGGTCCGGTCGCGCTTGAATTCTAACATGGATAGTCCATGATTCTAATAGCCGCTCACCGTTACCACGTTAGATGAGCTCGCTTCCGCGGACTATTCCGGATATTACTCGTGTTGCCTATCCACCTACGTGTACTATATTATCCATGGTTACTGATATAGGATGGAGACCTGCTGAGAGTCGCCGATAATGCGACTGGAGTTTACGTGGAGTGCAGATTGTGATCTCCAATCCGCCAGGTCTAGGAGGCGGCGATGGGCAGTTGACTAGCGGTCAACCCCTGACAGAGGAACGGTTTGTAGTAAAAATTCGTAAAGCGCTGGCAGCTTCGATAATGCCTCTTGACTAAAACAAGAACGAAAAACAACAACAAAAAACAAACTTCGCTACGGCCCGGTAGGGTTGTTGGGTCGTCAACCGCCATGTCGTTCAGTGACAGATGGCCTAGGGGGTCGTAGCCGTCCTGTGACAGAAGCATAATTTCTTCTGCTGTCATGGTGAGGCTGAAGTGGAATGGTGGAAATGCTGGCCGATGCATGATGTGATCGGCGGAGTAGCTAGGTCTGTACGCGCCGTAAGATCGTGAGGGCGTAAACGGTAGGCGGGGTCGGGTATGTCGCCCCTGTTGGTTGACCTGCCGTGAATGCTTCTCATCAAAGGAGACGTATATTCCCGAAGCATGATATGATAAGCCCCGCGTAAATCGTGAGGGGGTAGAAGGTAGGCGGGGTCGGCTCATCAAAGGAGGCGTATCCCCGATATGGTGGTCAGAGCGACCGTCCGAGATTTGAAGCGGCAGATTGCTGATGGACAAGGTTTGTGCTAGGTCCTCATTGACCAACTGGGCCACTTATGAGGTTTTCGGAGGTGGCTTGTGAGTTCTAGTAGGTGGGGCTAGATTTCATAGTGATTAGCCCCCGCAGCGGCGTCCCTTTCGTCCTCTGTGAGATGAGGGTTTTGTATAGAGGGATGAAGGGGGGGGGGGGAGGGTTATTTACGGTAAGATTGTTTTCAAGGGATGTGTCTACTGCAAACTGGAATGAGCAGTTCAACGATGGAGAGACACCTCTTCTTGTGCTTTGCATATGCCATTGAGTTCTTACTCTGGTGGGTGCACAGAGCTGCCCGTTTACTATAGCTATACCCCAAATAGCAGATGCAACTATGCCCGGGTTGAGTTCTTGTATGGTAACGTGTAATGGGGCAGTACAGTGCTCCCATTGGCCAATTCTGTACCGGTAGACGAAGCTGCATCTCTGGGTCTATACACCAATTAAGTTACCTTTTCCATTGCATGGCCGGAATTGATCCATAATATTGGGGACCACTGTGGTTGTCCTACAACCGCATTTGAATTAATAGAATTTTTTGTGGTCTGTAACAGATACTGCTAGTTTGGGAGGTTTAGGGGTGTGGCTAGTGGAGGTGGGGACTTACAGTAGAGGTGCAAGCCTTTGAGCCAGGACAGATGTAGGTATGGGTTTAGCCAGCAAAACCATTTTTATAATGTGGCAGGCCTGTGAACCGTACTGAGAACATTTCTGATCACGGAGCAATAGAATGTAGCTATACAGCATTCAGGCTATTTATAGATACTGGCTGAGTGTAGGAGAAGGGGGGGGAGGGCTGATGAGTACCCAATGTGGACAGGTAATGACCTGTTTTTAGATATACGTAAATCAGCCTGAAGAGGTTCTGGTATCAGAGGTGGTAGGCAGAACCATTCGTTGTGATGTGGGATGGGTGGGACCCTTGGGTTTGTTGGCGGAAGAATGTGCATGGACTGTAGCCCGCCAGGTTCAAGCATTGATACAAGTGGCAACATTTCTTGCCTTACCTACAGCCTTAGGTCAGGTATGCTCAGTTGGGTGCTGTTGGCTTGGAGTGCTTGGCCAGCAGCAGTTTGAGAGCTAGGGCACATGTTGGAGTGTGTGGTATAATTGGCACCATGTGTTCCCCTCTATATATTCCCTGGGGCCAATGCTGTGGGCTCCTGATTGGCAGCTTCTTGGCAGAAGTTTTTTATGACCCAGGACAGCCACTAGTACATGCATGGCTTATCCCAGCAATTTGATGTAAGTAGCCAACTGGGAAGGTCATAATCAGGAAAACAACCTGGTAATTCAGTATACGTACGTATGGTGCCTGCGTAGATTGCCAAGCACTGAATAGCCCATGTGCCTATGCCTGCATAGTAACAGTTCCTTCTGTTGCAGGAGGTCAGGGCAGCTAGTTACCAGGACAATGTTGCCTTCTGAGGCAGGACCTGGAGTTTTCCCCTGTGCTAGGGGGTAGGTGAATGGCTATACTCCCCTTATAGGATACGGTCTCTATTTCGGAGGGGGTTGAACCAGGGAAGATAGAGGTCGGATTGTTCCGATGGCACTGGAGGTAGTCTAGAGTTCCCGCTCATTCATTGGCGGTAGCTACCTCATTTCCCTGGCATGGTCACCCTGTACAAAGCCAGCTGGCCCTGATCTCGCATCAAATGGGATTACATGGGTGGTAACCTACAGACTAGTAACCTAGGGGGTGGTCAGACATTGTGTAGCCATGTAGTATGAGGGGTTGTTACACCCAGCATTGATTTAATTGGGCTGTTCAGGAGCTGAAGGGGTATGCTCTGTGCAACCAATCGTGGTCAGTGTGAGCGGGCTTGTTATATGCCCAGCGCTGACCTAATACCTGAAAAATATTCCCCGTGCCGACCAGGATGAGAGCTTGCAATGCTCTGGGGTGGGGAGGGAATTTGTAATGTTTGGGTGGACCTGGGATGGCCTTGTATTCATATTATCCGCTTTTGGGCCTGGGAATGATCCTGAGTGTTAGAGCAGTGAGTTGTTGGTGCTGTCCTGTGATAATATTATAACCTGTGATGGCCATGTGTCTCTCTGCATGTGGACCTGGGATGGTCATCTGATACGGGACGTACAGACATTCCCTTGTCTGATCATGAGAGGGGACCTGATCAGTGGGCTGGCTTTGCCCTGGAGGAGGTTCTCTTGATGTTGCTCTGCATATACCTGTAGTGGTAGTATGTTGGAGAGCTGATATCGCCCCGCTGACCTGGGGTGGTCCCGTCAGTGTGCTGTTGTTACTGTGAGAGGACCTGGGGTGGTCTAGTTGTGGGTAAGTGCTACCATGTGAGCACCTGGGGTGGGAGACTGCAAGTGGGTTTGGGTAACCCTGGGCTAGTTGTGTTTTGGTAGTCTGGTACTGGGGGTGGGGGGGTGGGGGTTCCCCTTTGATCCCAGGCGGTCTTGTCACTGCACTATCCATGAAGAGAAGGATATTGCCCAGCTGACCTGGGGTGGTCCAGTCAGTGCACTGTTGTTACAGTGAGAGGACCTTGAGGTGGTCAAATTGTACCGTGTGAGGACCTGGTCAGGATGTGGCTAACCAAATTTTCTACCATATTACTTTTAGTTTCAGTTAAGGAACTCATTTTGGAACCAATTCTTTTGTACTATGATTAAATGTCAGTTTCGGTTTGTTTATTGAACTTGTTTTGGCTCCTACTAAATCAGTTTTAGGTATTAGCTAAAACAACGCTATATGTGAGGGCCTGGGGTGGGAGACCGTGAGGGGGCTTAGATAACCCCGCAGTGCCCTGCACTGGTAGTCTGGTACTAGCCTTACAGATAAGGACACAGGACCTTGGGGTGGTCCGGTCGTGGTCTATGTGAGGACCTGGGGTTGGAGACTGCGAGTGGGCTTAGATCCATGCGGTGCCTACCCTGGGGTGATCCAGTCATGGTCGTGGTTTCATGTGAGGACCTAGGCCATGGGGTGGGAGACTGCACGTGGGCTTAGGTAACCTTGCAGTGCATACCCTGGGGTTGCCTAGTGATGGGTATGGTACCCTGTGAGGACCTGGGGTGGGAGACTGTGAGTGGGCTTAGATCCCTGCAGTGCATACCCTGGGGTGGTCTAATCATGGGTTAGTGATACCCTGTGAGGACCTGGGGTGGGAGACTGCGAGTGGGCTTAGATCCCTGCAGTGCATACCCTGGGGTGGTCCGTTCATGGGCTGGCTAGTGATACCGTGTGAGGACCTGGGGTGGGAGACTGCGAGTGGGCTTAGATCCCTGCAGTGGGGTGGTCTAATCATGGGTTAGTGATACCGTGTGAGGACCTGGGGTGGGAGACTGCGAGTTGGCTTAGATAACCCTGCAGTGCGTACCCTGGGGTGGTCCAGTCATAGGCATGGTACTGCATGAGGACCTGGGGTGGGAGGCTGTGAGTGGGCTTAGATAACACTGCAGTGCATACCCTGGGGTGGTCCAGTCATAGGCTAGTGATGCCGTGTGAGGACCTGGGGTGGGAGGCTGCAAGTGTGCTTGAAGTGCATACCCTGGGGTGGTCCAGTCATGGGCTAGTGATACCATGTGAGGACCTGGGGTGGGAGGCCGCGTGTGGGCTTAGAATAGAATAGAATAGAATATTTATTTATTAATGTGACACACGTACAAAGATGCCCAGCCTGTTCGGCTTACGAGTCACAATATAAAACAAATAACCCTGCAGTGCATACCCTGGGGTGGTCTGGTCATGGGCTAGTGATACCATGTGAGGACCTGGGGTGGGAGGCTGCGTGTGGGCTTAGACCAGACATACGCCTTGCGCAGATGGGGCCTCGTGCAGAGTTAGTTAGCACAAAACCACACCCACAAGAACGTTTGAGAGCCGCATCACACACAATTGCTGGAGAAGCGACAACTACACGAATTGGCCTTCAGGAGACGGGTGTCTCTGTATACAACGCAGTTCCAAGGACCAGTTGTGGCTGCTACAGGAGAGCAGAGGTGCTTGAAACTCACGTTTGTATCACTCACAATCGATCTGTGCACCGTCTGTCTCCAGCAGTCAGATCTCAGCTGGAACAGAGGCTACACAAACTCTAATCGCGTTGGAGCTGTAGTAAGCCTACCTGGGTAAAGGAAGTGATCGATTTGTCCAGTTCTCTGCTCCTTTGTGCGGCAAAAGTACAAAGGCGGCGTCCATGTAACTGGTAGGACGCCATCCTGAACACGTGCTTGCCCACCTGGGTGGCCCCCGGGGCCGAAAGCATTATAGACATAGATATAATACATATATACATATATATATATACATACACTAACTCAGATTCGATCCCCACATAGCAAGATTACTTGCCTCGTGCTAAGGCGCTCGGCAATAACCCTGCAGTGGGGTGGTCCGGTCATGGGTGTGGTACCGTGTGAGGACCTGGGGTGGTCCGGTCATGGGCGTGGTACCGTGTGAGGACCTGGGGTGGGAGGCTGCATGTGGGATTAGATAACCCTGCAGTGCATACCCTGGGGTGGTCCGGTCATGGGCTAGTGATAGTGTGTGACGACCTGGGGTGGGAGGCTGCGTGTGGGCATGGATAACCCTGCAGTGCATACCCTGGGGTAGTCCGGTCATGGGCTAGTGATACCATGTGAGGACCGGGGTATTGGGGGAAAGAAAAGGAGGGGGAAGAGAGGGGGGGTTGTTGAGAGAAAGAAAAAGGAAGGGGGGGGGGGGGGGGGGGGTGGAGGAAGTGGAGAGGGTAGATGGGACTGCCTTGCCTATTGGAGACGAGTGCTGGGGTAGCTTTGCCTATTCGGTAGGCCCTAAAGGGCTATCACACTCCCTGACGGAATAGGCGGCCAGTCCCATGCAACCCGATTCCGGTACCGGCTTCCGGCCGGGAAGTTAGTGGAAAAGAGGGGAGAGGTAGAGAATGTCCTTACCCAAGCTAGCTGCCGGAGGGCTTGGGCAGCTCTTCTGCGGCCTGTATAGCTCTTAGTGGAGGCTCGATGGACGGGGGTTCGTACTGGGTGATGGTGCAAGGATCTGCCGTTTGCTGCGAGGCAGTTACGTCACCATGAGCGGGCTGAACTGATAGAGGGGGGGGGGGGGGGGTTGGGGAGGTTACTATCCGCCATCTCCAACCGTGGAGAGGCGCATAAACCTGCCAGTAGAAAAAATCAGGAGGACTTGCCGATTCACTCAGTCGCTAGAACTTGGCTGACTGACAAAAGGCGCGCAAGTCATGTGAGCTGACTCTTTGATATCTCGTGATAGTCTATGCCGCGTAGGCTTGTTAATAATGATAGGTGCACACCCCTCTGCTGTTAACTCGCTTTAACTAGAAAGTGACTGCAAGGATACTTAATTACTAACTAAATGGTAATTAAGTATCCTTGGTTACTGTTAGTTTGAGTCTGATCCGGTTTGCCTCTGAAAGGCACAAAAGGCCTGATCTGGAATTGAAAATCGAGCAGCTCACAAATACTGCCAGGAGAGAGGCGCTTCCAAATTTTTGCGGTAGCTATAAGACAGCTGCCAAGGTCTTAGCAGATAGAAAATTACAGGTCCTTTCACTACTTGCATAGCTACTCGCTGCCATGTGACTGAGTTCGATTACAGATACTTTTACTGACCATTTTCCGTAAAGTCTTGCGCATGCACGAATGGTAGATACCGGTCAGAGTTACAGGGAAGTGTTTGGGGCATTGGCAAAGAGAGCTCTGAGATGGTCCAGACACTTTTCTAACACTGCTGCTATGACTGCCCTGGACATGAAATATGTTGCATCGAGGATAGTGGTGAGGAAGCTTGGGTTTTTAAAGAGGCAGCTGGCTGAGGGTGCTGTGGGTGTTGCTGCTGTGGCTATGAGGTCACTGATGGATGATCCAGATTCGCTCTGTCTAGTTGGGAAGTGCAGGGAGTTAGAGGACTGCTTTGGAACGAACTGCACTGATGCAATTCTGCTGCAGGTAGCTACTGATGAACTAAGTATGAATGAGGTGAAGAGGGTGGTGAGGCAGGCAGACGGGGTGGGAAGACTGGAAAAGTGTGTGGATAGAGCACCTCTTATAGCTGAAGTTGTGAACAGAGGAGGAAGCTGGATCAAGCTATGGGATGCTACACTACATCTAGGAACACGCCATACAGACGGGCTTCAGGCTCTCAAAGATGCTGGCACATCATGGGCATGGATCCAAGCCGTGTCCTCTGTGTGATGAGAGCAGCCTTAACGACAACCCCAGTGGACACCTAGCTACTCAGGGAGCACTAACGAGAACTTGGCCTGGAGAGAGACTCTTTTGAGTCAGTATACCAGCTACTGTCCCATATTGTGGGATATAATGTGCAGATTTTGTATAAGTTTAGAAAGCTTTTTCTGTACGCTTTATTATTGTTATCCTATTCGATGAACCTTGAACCTTGGATACCAGCCGACTGCTACCCTTGAAGGCTGTAGAGCTATGAACCGTTGTTTAGGCCAGATAATATATAAGCCTTCATAAGATCAATGCAATGCTATTAGCTCTACACAATACCAATTGCAACCACCTCTGGTACATATGCGTAAGTAGTATTATGCACACAAATTTTGTGGTTGCTGAATGGCAATAAGCTGTCCCATCATTCTCAACCGTCAATAACTTAGCCCACCTACGTAGCTAGCCAGCACGGTTTATGGATCCATCAGCAGTTATTACCTTTGCTGGTATTGTTCAAGCTCTTACTCTCGTGTGCGTTTCCAATCAATTTTCAGAATAGCAACCAAACAATTCTCACATAAAATGTGGAGGTGACTCTGAAGGTGACAATATCAGTTAATTTGTAAGCCATTATGCCATGGCATTGTTTTCATTGCTACATAATTTATAGTGTAGCTATAGCTATAGGGCTGGTATAGCCTCCAGACTGAGTTGCTGTATGTTTGAATAATAACCCATGGAGCACTCTACAACGGACAGAACAGAATAATGAGGAGTACCCATTCATCATAGGGTCTACCTTTGGTCCTTTACAGTCTATATGAACTCCCTTGCCAATATCAGCTTCTCTTCTCCACTATAGCCTTATTCACTGAGCTATCTCTTTTTAATTAGGAAACAGTCCTGTCTAAGTGATTCTTATGTTACTTTTCTTTTCTTTTTGGGTGACTGTTGTAGTTGCTATCCCCTATAGAAACACATACCGTTCTGTATTAATCAGCAAATAGCCAGCAACAAATGCAGCAGCAAAACAAAAGTAGCACTTAGAATACAAAATAATTCAGCATAAAGATTAACAATGCAGCATTAAAAGTATTAGCAAAGCAGCTTATAATGAGGGATACTAGCACAAGCCTATCAACATGAGTATGAATTACTGATTACTACCTATGGGGACAAGAGTAATATCACACACTAAGCTTATAGAATCAAACCACTATGAGCTAAATTTCACCAGCTGACGTCGGAAGCTACTGCATCCTTGTGGGGTGATCCTGAATCGATGACCACCAGATTCAATATCAGTCATCTTAACTGGGTTCATGCCTGAAAGAAAGACCAAAGTAGATTAACGTACAATCTTGAAGCTCAATCTCAGGTTCTGATGATTGAAATTTTAATTGATCTTTACTATGCAACTGCTATCTGTTTGTCAAAGCCGTGTTCTCACATCACCACATTAAGCATAGATCATGCCTGTCATGGAAATCCTAAATGTTTCTCATGGAGAGTAGATTATACACATGCACTCTCCATGGAGAAATATATACGTTCATGTTTAAACCCAGTAATACAATTTTTATGTCTTGTTCAAGGTGAAAACGTACAATGTATTCCCCCAAAAGTCATGGAAATTTGTTGACGGTAATGGAATTACTTCTTTAACCACATACTATACTAGTAACAGTTGCAATGAAAAATAACCAATGCATGTTACAACAGAATGACTTACAAGTGAAGGAATCATGGTGATCCAGCCTGCAAGTATGAGATGTTGCTGGTCCTATCCCTGTAAATTCAACTGTAACATTATTACCATTTACTGCAACTCCATCATTGATCAAATGGGTTGTGCAGTAGGTAGGATCATCAGTGATTTCGAATTGCCTTCTTATTTGGACTCCATCTGTCTTATTATTTATTGCACTCACACGTAGCTCATACCTTCTTGGTTCAAGACCAGACAATGTTACCCTTCCAGAGGAACCTACGTGCCATTGTTGAGAGAAAATTTAAAAAAATTGCTGTTTCAATACTCTATATACTCTATACTCTGCCAAGTATAAAGATGTAAGGGGGGTGTAATGTAATGTAATATAATATAATGTTTGGGGTCACAGAGGATCAAAACTTATACCTTTGGTGAAAACTAAAATTTTCAACCTAGGGTTTCTTTACTTTCAGTTTCTGTGAAGAGTTATGGCCAAAACAAAACTATATACATTTTATATGTCTCTTTATGGGAGCACATGTTCAAAATGGCGTCACTGTCGGTTACATGGGTGCCGTCTTGGAACTTGTGGCAGATTTAGAGATCTGGACAAGCCTACCACATAGTTTTGCCAAGGAAGGCTAACTACAGCTGCCAGATTAGTAGAGTTTGTGTAGCCTCTGTAAAAGTAGAGATACGAGGGCTATTAACGGATGGCACATTCGAGCAATACGCTTGTGAGTTTCAAGTGGCCCATCTGGTCTCTCCACTCACCCGTAGCAGCCATGGCTCATCCTTGAAAATATGTTGCAGACAGAGACAGTAATCTTCCAAAGACCGGTTACTTTTTCGTAGCTTCTCCAGCAGCATTGTTATGCATAGGCATTGTTCCGGGTCAATTGTTATTTTCGCGAAAGGCTGGCTCGCGACCCGTCTCGCCCCGCCCATTACATCCGTTTCTACTTGACCGCTATACTTTACATTTGGCAGTGTGATTACCCTCGATTTTATAAAATGTTGTCCTTTATCGTGTATCTCTAGTGCTATAGCTGTAAAATTACACTAGTGTTTAAGGCCAATGAATACCGTATTGCTATATTGATGGTGCACAGTTGTTTAGATAGTTGCTATCACAGAATTATTGCTTAGAAGTGAAGGTAAGGTATCAGGCTGGTATCATACTTACAGCCAATTTTCCCTCCAAACCTACTGAGCTGGCAGGTTACTTTGTGCACAGGCCTGGTCAAACTGAATTCTGCTGTCATTGTGCTCCCAACAATTCTTGGAGTGTTGTCAGTGAAACGGATAACAAGCGCAGCTGAAGAAGAAATATAACACTGTGACACTGACAGTACACAAACTTTCATTATACAAATGTGAGTAATTGGGGCAAGCCTGAGCACGCCCTACGCTAGCGTGTATAGTGGAAAAATTTCATTGTGCGTACGTATGTCTGTACGTCCATCATACCGTATTATACCCTTGTCCCCAAAATATCTGACAACAGTTGACATGTTGAGCTCACGTGCACATTCATTGCACTACGTAGCACTTGACTTCGATCGTGCTAAACTCGATGGCTAACTGACAGCAAGAAAGAAGAGAGGACAGCAGATGATACTATCGCAGCTAGTGTACTTGCTAGGTAACAACACAGTATCTGGAGACCCCAGATATGAAGATCCAGTGGAAGAGAGAGGTCAGGCACTAACACAATAGAGAAGGCCAACGGGAGAGAGGTCAGGCACTAACGCAATAGAGAAGGCCAACGGGAGAGAGGGGTAGCAGGTGCCCCAAAAAAGAGAGAGAGGCAAGGCCTCAACGGGAGAGGAACAATCAGTGAGAGAGAAGGGGAGCAGCTATCCTGGAGGATAGGGAAGCCAGGCACCAACTGGATAAGGAGCGCCAACGAGAGTGAAGGATATCAGGTACCCATTTTTAAAAATCAGCTGGATAATTACTGGCCAGCTGAGGGAAAAATTCGAAATTTGGGGCTACAGCTCCTGAAATAAATACTGCAGGTACCCCGGAGGAGAGGACGCCAGACGCCCAACAGGAGAGTGTGTGCCAGTGGAAGAGAAGAGTAGCAGGTACCCCGGCCCGGAGGAGAGTGCCAACAAGAGAGATGAGCAGCACAAACCTCAGGACAAAGACAGGGCATGCAGGCTCTGGCAGGATCAGGAGCATCACTGGCAACATACATGTCACAGGATCCATGCACTCTTTAACCATAGACAATATCAACTGTAGATTATCTATGCTTTAACTAGTAAAGGGTGCGATTGAAAGTGGCCCATTTTCATACTCCCTTTATGCAGTTTTATAAATTACACCCCACTATCACCAACTGGCTACAACAATGTTTATGTCCTAACTGCTTGAACTGACAACCATGTACATCCCCCAACATCACCTGCATGGATAAAGTTTAGTCCTGAATGTGTATCATTTGTTTGAGTCAACGCACCACACACGATTAGATCAGGCTCACCCATCAATGATTACCAGCATCTTACTAGTATATAATATTATGAGGTTATGAATGTCTTAATGTCACATATCCAACATTTTGTGGTAAAAATATGATGGTCATAATTTTATAATTGACAGGCTTGGAACTTTTGTTCTCTTCCGTAGCAGTGTTATTTTCTTATTTTCATATGGCAATGTGGGCACAATATGATAATAGCTGAAGGTATAAACTTAGCCTCATACCCAGGCCACACTTCTTCTCGAAAGAGTGGCCTGGCATCGACGTCTGTTTGCGCATGTGTGCAAATTACCATGTTTTATGATAATCGTAAAATATCGATATTCACCCGTACATTGTTATGCATACTAATCGTCGTTTCACGAAAGTGAAAAGTGAGGACGGCAGGCTTTGAGCCTGGTACTGATGTTTTTTGCGAGGTAGCTAGATGCCTAGAAAGTGATTGTTAGTTCGAGTCTTCGATCCCGTTTGCCTTTGAAGGCTTAGAATGCCCGATCTGGAAGTGAAAATCGAGCAGCTCACAGCCACTGCCAGGAGAGAGGCGCTTCTAACTTTCGATGGTAAGAGAGCTACCAAAGTCTTAGTGGATAGAAAATTACGGGTCCTTTTGCTATTTCTGGCTGATTATAAAGCCATTTCGGTTGTAGAAATCAGAACCTAGTTCCTATACTCGCATACTGCCTCCATACTACAGATTGCCATGTGACTGAACTCGTTTACAAATACGTTTACTGGCAGTTTTCCGTAAATTCTTGCGCATGTGCGAACAGTGTGTACCAGGCCACTCTTCATGGATTGGGAACGAGGCTAGTATTAAACTATGAACCAACTGTTGTTGGGTACTCTGGCATGTGTAAATGTAGTGATCAAAGCAGTAACTAAGAAAGAATAACTCATGCTAACAAAGAAAAGTTCATACTTACGATGAAGATGGTACTCGACTGTGTCTTCAGCAACAAAGCCAATGCTGTCTTCAATCCTTATTTTAACAATATGGTTTCCAGCACCGAGAATAAGAGAATCAACCAGAAGTGGCAGTTTACCTATACAAGAGCATAAAATAGAGTTAACTTACTTAAGAAGTCAATAACTAAATTAGGTTGCAGGCATATTACATGTTTGCATATCACCATCATCAAAAAAGCAGTTAGTTTTGATAGCAGGTCTATTTTGGAGACAAATGACGTCTTTTCTAGCTGGAGCATCACCATCTGCTCTGCATTTCAGTAAAAGTGGGTTAGCTGCAGGTAAAAAGTACACACTTAGTCAGTATTCATTGTTATGCAATGACGCAGCCATGCACTTACCAAAACACTGCTCCTTTGAAGATGCTTGTTGGGATGCAGTTGTGTGAAACTCAGGGCAAGGTATGCATTCATTACTGCCTACCCTTGGCTCATAAGAGCCAATAGGACATGGGACACACTCAGGAACTCTTTCAGTGAGTGCTTCACCATTGATTACTCGTGTACGTTCATTATAACTTGGGAAGGTACCAGGCTCACAGCTCTCTATGGAGATATACAAGATCATACAGCAATAGGTTCGAAACTGGATATTGCTAAATACTACATGCAGTCATCCTATATTACTCTTACCACAAAGAATAAAGTTTGTGCTGAGCTGCTGGCCAGGAGGACAGATGTAAGACACTCTTTGGACTGTGAATGTACCGGAAACTACGTGGAAGATGACCTCTCCACAGTTAATAGAAAATTCTTGCTGCGATACTGCTTCTTGAAGTGCTGAAACACTATTTTGGAGACCAAGTCTGGTTGGCAGTGCTCTATTAGCTATTTCTAACAGGTCAGCAGCATGGGTATCATTTCCAGTTACATTGAGAGTCACAAGGGAGACTGTAACCGTGTACACAAAACTGGACACTTGCTGTATATCAAGGTCTCTAATGAACGTTGTATCAGTGTCAATCAGATGGATAAAAGAATTTCTTACAGAAGATTGTATGGTTACAGAATCATTACATTGGCTGTCTTGAACTGAAAAAGCTTGTGCTTCAATCTGGAACTCAATAGGAATTGCCTGCTGGCTAACAGTTACTGGTAGTACTCTGAGAAACACAGGTTCAGCTCTTATACTTCCATGACCATTGTATGCTTCACATGTATACCATCCTTCATATTGTCTCTGAGGGTCAGGTATTAGTAGTTCATTTGTGTCTTCCCCTTCTATAGTTAGCAAACTTTCTTCAGTTGGTCCAAAGTACCATCTCCATCCGGGATAAGGCCAAGCAGTAGCATTGCAAGCAAACCAAGCTCCGTTGTCTAAACCCTCATATACGCTTGTGGAAATTAATGTAAGAAAGAACTCTGGTAGTTCATACACAATTACGCTTGTATTAATAGAAAGCATACTACCAGCAGGGTTGAAGACATAGCATGTATAGTTACCTGAATCCAAGCGTTGCATACGAGTAATAACTAACTGGTTAGTATTTGCATCTGGTATTGGATTTCCATCTTTTCTCCACTCGTATGTCAGTAGAAGATCTGACTCCGCTTCACATTCAATATTTAGAGTACCATTAATGGATATATTCACTTCAGCAGGTGGCTGAAGAGTTATACGTGGAGGTGAGGCACACCAATACTTATTAACAGTATACCGATTGACTATGTCAATAATAGATGCTGCTTTCTCAATTGCTTGCAATATTGTCAGATTCATTGAAGTTCCAAGTTGCAATAATTCATCTCTTGCAGAAGGCAGTTCGGCCAGTAATGTCTGAGCCAATTCACCAGGAGTGTTTTGAATCAGTTCTTCAAGAACATCAGTGGCAGTTAGGAGGCAGTCGGTAAAGCTTAAGCAAGGGTACCCTCCAACTGAACTAGACTGATTGTAGAGTATCTCAAGCCTAGCCTGCCAGTCTGGGAATGCATTGTCCTCGGTTCCTTGTAGGATTTGAGCAACCAGTTTCCTGTAATTTTCTGTAAGTGCAACGTTGAGAATATACTCTTCATTTTGGCTCACCCTATTTCTCAAATCGTCTAGAGTGTTTTTATTAGCTGAGATATTGAATGCAGTTTGTAAAAGTGTCAAATTCAAAGATGCAAATACATCTGTTGGCTGTACTTCATCTTGATTCTCTGGTGACTGACTGATATTCATTCTCACTTCCTGTAATGACCGACCTATTTGGAGGAATGAGCCAGCAATTTCACTTATAAACTGTTGGACATTTAGAAGATCTGCACAATTTTGCTCAAACTGCTGCCGATTCAAGTCTACTTCAGGTTCAGCTCCAACGTCAGCCTGTCTTACTAATCTCCACCTCTTCTTCAGAATAATAGAGCGTTTCATTGTGGTTGCTGGGTTCAAGAATGCTTCATTGATTAATTCCTGAACAATCAGATTAAATGACAGCTCTTGAGGAGTATTAAAGTTAAAGGTTACTTGTTTTGATAATATTTGATCTTGGTTTGGTGTCACGTAGGTGACGAGGAGTGGAAATTGGTCGGGAGACTGCGCCACAATATTTATGTTAAATGTGATATTTAAAATCCTAAACGGTTCTGGATTTTGTTCAACCAAATGTGATATGTTCAGCTCTGCCTCAATATCATTAAGGGTTTGTCGGAAGGTCATTTCAACCAGGTTTCTAGCTACTTGAGCACTTTCATATACTGGCAACAATTGTGTCACTCTTTGCTGTTCGTTTTGTATACGAGCCCTTGCAATGGCTAAATTTGCATTTGCAATGGAAAGATTCTCTCTGGCATCATTTAAATCACGTAAAGGTTGAACAGTTATTTGCCTGGCTTCTTCCAAACTATCCAAAACTCTTTGTCGTGCGACTCGACAGTTGGTACTTTGTCTAAGGCATGTACTATTTTGTTGGCTTATCCCACATGCAATACTACAAGGAAAAGGCATATTGCCAAGAAAAATGCGCTTCGTACAGTTCCTCAGCCGTTGTACTTGCACTTGTATATCAGCATATTTATAAACTGGTTCTCGCTGCAATACTGAAGTGCATACTCCATTACAAATTAGGTTTTGGTCCATGAGGCAGCTATCTGTAGCACTGCAAACGAATTCATCACTATTAACTGGGTTTCGACAAACAAGCAAATATCTCCATACTCTCCTGATCTCATAAAAAGGATTAACACGAATGGACCTTGTTTCTGTATCAATGTAGGGACATGTACCAGTTTCATTAATAAATGTGTCCACATAGCAGGTAGACATTATGGGCTGACATACATCTTCACATTGTTTTTCTGTACACAGTCCAGAAATACTCTCCATTAATTGTTGGACATCATCATTAGCATTCTGTATGGTTTCTTCTACTTTCATTAAAGTCACACTTGCATCTGATACATACTCTAATGCTCCTTCATAGGCCTTCATTGCATTACCTAATTGTGATTGGGTTTGATTGAGTTGTCTTTCTAGTTCAAGCAGTTGGTTTCTTGACCTGTTTAGTGCCATAATAGCTGATTCTTGCCTTCTCAATACAGCTGCACTTATTCTGCCAAGTTCTCCATTTACTGCATTCTGAAGTAGAAAATTAAAGCTACTCTTTGACCGACTTAGTCCATTTTCCATCATACCCTGAACATTAAGTGGTAGTCTTTCCCACGGAGCCTCATTTATTGAAGCTGACACAGTCAGCATAGCAGAGTATGTGCCAAAGATTTTTGTATTTGCTCTTAACATTAGCATACCATTCATGATGGTTATAGTTGAAACAAACCTAGTACGCAGAAGAGCTATACTCACTGATTTCATTTCTCCATAAATCACGGTGCTATCCTGAGAATAAGATACCAACAGTGCTGGTGTGTCATTACTTTGGAGCAGAGTCATAAATTTTCCCAAGGGTAACCTATTGGCAATCAGAAGTGACTGAATGACTAGTGAAGGCTTATCCATTCCAATGGATGAGGAGCTTGATTGAATGCAGAACTGTTCAAAGCCACTGCTTCCAGAGAAAAAGAGTCTGTGTTCCATTCCGGTGAATGTTAGTCGACCGAGGTTGAGATGTGGGCACCTTGTGTGTAAACTGAGACCTTGAAGTTGAATATTGCTGTCTAAGTTAATAAATACATCGATTGGACAATTGGTGGTTTCTTCTGCAAATCCGAGCAAATTTGAGAACAGTTCTTGTCCCGGAAGTTGTCTGTAGATCAGTTTAAAGGCAATTCCTGATGGTCTAGGATGTTGCTTTTTACATGTTTCTTCAGTATCCACACCTGGCGGGAAACATAGGTACTGTAACAGTTACTGATCAGTAGAAGGTGTAACAATCAATCTACTGAAATAATATTCTCCTATCATATTACAACTGACACGCCTGAACATATAACACACCTGAACATATAACACACCTGAAATGTTCACAACTGCTTCACTTGGATTATCAGTTGAAGTGGATAAGAAAAGCCATCTCATTTGACCTCCAATTCTTTGGGTAATGTTCACTGTAGTGCTTCCTTCCATCGCTCCATCTCTATCCTAAGGGAGAACATCAAGCAACTGATGATCCAAATATGCATGCAAATGCATAGATAAACCAACTACTACAATGGACCAACCTGGTAGAGGTAGTAAGCAGTCCCAGAAAAGGTCAGATCTACATGAAGGTCACCACTTTGAAAGGTTGCATCTATGTTTGTTGTCATCTTGAGATCAAATTGCACCGTTTGAAGTTGAAATATCGAAATACCATTCCAATACACTTCCACGGTATTAAAGTTCAAAGACACTGCTTTCTTGTATAGTGCAACACTGTGAATTGCTATATTCCATTCTCGTGAAATTACGTACTCTTTCAGAAAATTTGTTAGAATAATGTTATGGACCCTAGGTGAAAGTTGTATGAAAACTGGAGACTCTGAGCCATTGCAGAGATTGACAGCAAAGCACATAGGATTCTCATGGTCTGGTTGGATGTCACGATCACGATATATAAGTCGCTGTCTATCAATTATTGCAATTATTGCACGACCATATCTCATAACTGCATACAGACCGAGTGCATCTGGTTTAATCATTTCACAATTACTCAGCTGCGGTATATTTTCAGCTGATACTAGTTCGGTAGTGTACTCATACTGACTAAAGTCCCCTCCATCAAAATTAGATGCAATTGGAGAGATTTGTATAAGTTGAAACCAGGATGGAAGCAGGTCTCTGATATTGCTAATGTATGTGAAAGCTAGAGTAAGTGTCTTTAAAAAATCTAGTGTATCCGCAATAGTAAAGTTGTAACAATAGCAAGTAGGCACATTATTTCGATTCATCTGGCGATTGCAGTTTGGCTTATCCGAAGGACAGCAGTTTGGCCTGACATCACTACAGGGTGTGCATCCAATTAATGATGATTGTGGTAGTCTTGCTCTATACGAGCTATCAATTTCAACACCAGCAATTGAGATGGGAAGTCTAAAGCCTTGGTTTTCTGCAAATACTACACCTGCTGTAGTACGACTGTTCTCTGTAGCAGTCCAACTGCAAGCTGATCTGAACTCCACTCTATTTGACACATTTGAACTTGAGCATTGAAACGCGAAATTTGGAGGTACACAGCAACTATCAAATACGAGCCCTGGAAAATTTAAACCTAATGTTTCAACATATTGATTGCGCATTCTGCTTGGTACTGAAGCTTCAACAATAACAGCCGTGTCCTCAGGTACAACAAATTTGCCTGCATTTCTACCCGATAATTGATATCGAATCGAATAGTAGCCAGCTACCATTGCAGTAATATTGAAGGTTGCAGTTGTTATAAGTGAGGTGAATTTTATTCTGCTGGGTGATATTGAAATAGTTTCACCACCACTAATGGATATGATCAGCTCAGAATCTGGGTTAGCTGATATCACTAGAGAGTCTAATTCTGTATCCTTCATTAGTGTGGGAATGACGGGTGTAGAGATAATTCCTAGTTCACAGGTAGGTCCACTGAAGCCGGTTCCCTCACAATTACAATCAAATGTTGTAGTATCAGTTTGTGAACAGTTACCACCATGTTTACAAGGGTTAGACTTGCAAATATCACTCTCTGTGGAAGATAATAAATGCTATATAGAAGATAATAAATGCTATATAGCTACATTAACAAGGCTGATTGTATTATATTACGGAGTACCGGTATGTACAATCCTTGCAACTGAATTGATGGGATGGAATTAGGGTAAGGTTAGGGCAAGGGCATGGGATTGTTTCTGGAAATGTTTCCAGAACACATACAGAGGTATCCAGTTGCCTATACACTTTTCCAAATCAATTATATACTAGAATGGTAGTATTCCATATATATGGCCCTGAAAAAATGGCTACCCCATTGAATGTGTACAAAATGATATGTTCAAAAGTCTGATAAACAGTCATAAGCCTTCAAGATCATATTTGAGTGTTTTCAAAACTTACAAGGTTGGTATTTTATAGCTATCTAAAAATCAGCCGAGTACTTTCACATAAATCATTCATGTTGTACTCAGCAACAGGTCAGTCCAACCTAAATGCTGCTGTGAACAGATCAGCTTGCCACATCCACGCCTTCAAGTGAAAGTGCTGACTCGGCAATTTTGTAGTGCGCTTGTAGTTAGCTGCCAGAACTCACCAAAAGAGCGGTATCATTGCTACCTACCACTTTTTTTGCTGTCTAGACAACACGAAGCTAAGCTAGCTTGGCGTACTTTGGCTTATTGGGCCTGTACTCTGCTCATGACTACAGCGGCATATAACGTAACAACGTAATTTGGTGCACTTGATAAGTGCGGATGCACAGACGAACAGTTACACTGAAATGTTGAGTGTCATTGCTTTTTAGTATCAAATTTTGACGGCAGGCTGTGTACAGCGAAACTGATGAAGTTAAGTAACTATTAATATTGCATTTTTCTTTTTGCTACGCGTACCTCACGTTCAGATATTTTGGTGAAACCGAGTTGCACAGCTCAGTTTCACCAAAATCTCCTCATGTGACACGAGAGACTTTGGTCAAAACGTGATCCTCACATGACTATGTTAGCAACAAGTATTAATTATTACATACTGACCACGCCCCTAGCTGTTAAGTGCTGATTATCCATGCAGCTATATATATTGTATTAGTGTTCCAGTTCAAATGCAGTTTAATACATGAATGCCGTCTTCGAACTTGTCTAACACAGAGTTTTACCAAGGTAGGCTTAGTGCATCTGGATGGTTAGTTGTTATTTTCACGATCGGTTGATTCGCTACCCATCTCACTCCACCTAGGTAGCTAGTGATGCAAATTAGTTATTATAATTTTTTTTGTGACAGGCTGCCTTGCCCTGCCCAAGTCGTGGTTCAATATCCATCTGCTTCTACTCGTCAGCTATACTTTACACTTGACAGTGTGATTGCCACTAAAGAATTGTAAAATTGTCGACTTATTGCAGTAGTGACAGTTCAAAGTTCATATACTACTCCGTTTTGAAGTAAATTGCACGAGAGTAGGCTATCTTTTCTTTAATTTTTCACTTTCCGTTTGCTCATTACTTATTCACTATGTCATAGCCTCTTGGACAAACACAGCCCAAGGAATGAGTGTAAAGAATACAGATGCAACTGTCAGACCACAGTGACTAACCTCAATGATGCATTAAATAGTCAGTACCCCTTTGCTCAATGTTGTTCCCTACAATCCTTGTGCGCATTCCATTGAAGTTGTTAGTGGTGACCTTTGAACTATAACTATCCCTGCTAATGCTCCGCAATTACGTTTTGAATAAAGCATTGTTGCACATGGCTGTACAGTTTTCATAGCTATTGTCTAGGCCTGTGACCCGAGGGGTCAGACACTGCTGAGATCAGCGTATGAAATTATGAAATCCCGATGATTACGCTAGGATTGCATAATCCCTGTAGATTACATTGGGATTATAAAAGATTATGCGGGATTAGCTACATAAATTACTACAAATTATTGAGGGATTACATGGATTAAAGACCAAGTGCACTACATGTTGAAGTGAGAGATTAAGTCATAACATCCTTCGGTATCGTTTACAAAGTTTGGCCTACTCGATTAAGCGACATCATAGCCATTCGTTGAAAGTAAGCAGAAGTTATATGAATTATAATCCAGTAGTATTTCAATGGCTGCTGTAGTTTCCTGACGTATTTCATACTTCAACTGATAGACATGTTGATTTACTATGTTGAAAACTGTGGGATTACAGATTATGGGATTATCGGAATTACCATTGGATTACTGGGATTATGGTAGAAACTGAACGAGATGACAAGGCAGTGTCCAACCCCTCACCATGACCTAAGCATACATGTACATGAAAGTAGCTACAGGTAGCTCTACATAGCTGAGCAACCGCAACCACCCTTACTCTTCTCCCGCCACTAAAAAAACAAAAACAGAAACAAGTCACAAAAAACGCTTAAATAACATATAGGGATGGAATCCCAAAAAGCAACACCACCACAACACCTTTCAGGTGGATTGCTGGAATCAGTCACTGAATGGGTGGGTGGGGGCATATTTTTTGTGTGAAGCGCTGAAAAATATTATGCATAATTTTTAGCTACCAAAGAAGGGCTCTTGTAATATGTGTGCATTTCATTTTTATTGCCAACAAGGCAGACCCCTATAAACCTTTTCCAGTAGTCTTGAGTTTCTTGTGCAGTTAGTGTCTCTCTGAAACATTGCGTAACACATTATTTATCGTGTGCATACAATTACGTCATAGATAATATATAGCACTACGATTACATCAACAGTCATAGCTATACTATACATTTGTAAGTCAAGCCGCAACGAGCCAGCTAGAGTAGTTTTGTGAAGCCTAGACAGCAAAAATATAGTAGGAAATAATGAACAGTACTCTATGCTCTTGTGAACCAGTGCCCCCCTACGCCCCCTCCACCAACCAACACCCCCCCCCCCCCCCACACACACACATACACACATAACTTTTGTTTAAAAAAGAGATGGGCGGATAATATATCGTTGGTGCTGGGATAGCTAATGTGTTACCTGTACATGTAGGTGGATCTGTCCACTTCAGTTCACTGTTTTCAAGAATGCAGGACTGCCTATAAGGCATTGGTCCACTAATTCGGTAACCAAGTCTGCACTGGATAATACAAGATGTGCCATACTCTCCAATGCAAGGGAGTAACACAAATCCTTTATCTGGCGGATCTAATCTTTTACACCTTCTTGGTTCACATATAGTGGTACTTCCAGACCATGTAACCGACGGAAGGCATCTTCGTATTTCTGATCCAAGAAGATTAAAACCTTCATCGCATGTAAAATTGCATGATCCGCCAACTGTTTGTACAGAACACTGCATGGTACCATTCATTGGATCAGTTAGTAATGGACACGGACGAGCTGAAGGGATATACTGGAAAGATTATCATACATTATAGCAGTAGATATTTGTGTATCCCTACCTTCACAAGTACGACCATCTGGTAGTAGCTGGAATCCTTGTACACATTCACACTGGTAGCTGCCAGGGATGTTCATGCAGGTTTGTGTGCAGTTTCCATTGTTAATATCACACTCATTTATATCTGTATTGCACAGTTGTAAGTACAAAAGAGAAGATTCATAAGTACAACTAAATTCAAAATTGAAGAGGGGGCTTCTCAGTTGGGTCTTGCATAACAAAGAAAGGCTCTCTGATACCAAATTAATTCGGAAAGAAACTTTGCCAACATTTCTCCTAGATGCTCTAGTCTTCTTCAGGGTGAAAGTACCTGATCTTGCCACAACTGCTGAGAATCTGGTACACCTAAATGCTCTAGTCTTCTTCAGGGTGAAAGTGAAGTGTGAGAACACCTGTTTTTTTAATAGCTTTGCACGTCACGACACATCATGGGAGGTCGGGGGTCAACCCGAGCTAGCTCCACCTTGGGGAGATGGTGAGTAGATTGGAGACGAGCACCAAGATACAAGAAGGGGGTGCCAGAAAAGTCAGTAGTTGCAGAACATGTGTGGAAGGAGCATCACCCCATCAGATGTGAGGAGACTTCGATAGTCGACCAGGCCAGAAGACCCAAGGAGCTGTTGCTGAAGGAGGCTTTCCACATCTAGATGACCCCACCCTGAAGAAGACTAGAGCATCTAGATGAAATGTGGCAAAAGTTTTCTTTCCGAATTGAAGTTGGTATTCCGAGAGCCTTTTGTTGTTAAATGCATAATTACTATTATCTTACCAACACATGTCCTGTTATCTGTCATTAGTGAGTACCCACTGTAGCATGAACAGCTGTACAAGCCTAACGTGTTGATACAATTCTGGCTGCAACCAGAAATACCCTCTGCACACTCATTAGTATCTATTAAAAAAAAGGTATATGTTTTATGACCAACGGAATACTGAATGGATTACCCCTGAATTTCATTAGATACATTTCCATCACTAAACCATATCTGTTCAGCTACTAAAAATCATAAATAAATCTTTTATGGCACTCTTAAGTGTGTAGTGAGAAGTGTAAAATTTTACGAAATTGCTATAGCGAGCGAGCTACTGGCATGCACTAGGGAGGATGGATTGTTGTTTCTTTCGTGTGAAAGAAGTACCTAGACAAACTATTTATCCACTGTTGTTGGGTAGCTAGCAATGAAGTTTGAGTTCTTCTTTCGATTTGTGAAGACCCAATTTCAAGTTTCCAGGGCCTCGTGATGTACAGCCGCTCTTTGTTTTTAAAAAGGCATCCTTCCCAAGCACAAGCGCTTCTACTGCCTTCCAGATGACGCTCAAAAGAATACCTCCTAGCTCAGTTTGAAATCAGTATGCCAATCTGTAGCACTAGACAATACAAGCAGCTATTTCACTCTTCACTTTTCTCGAATTACTTGCTTGATGATTTCGCAGTAACATGTGTTATAATAAAAATTGCAATTTCATTAGTTCGTCTAAAATTCCTAATGAAAATGCAATTAGTGGTACTTTTTCATGAAGACTGAGGATCCTGTGCAACATCACCAAATGCTCATTGGGGGGGGGGGGGGGGGGGATTGTGGTCTGGGCACAAGACTATTCAGAAGCAGGTTGAGATTTCGTGATCGAAGTTACAGACAATGAGCCATCAACATCAGGCAAAAATATGATACACCCTTTCCTGGCAAGTCAGAAATCTGATACAGAGCAAGAAAGCTGGGCACAAAAAATGATACTGTTGTGTAGTATTGGAACTTAGTAAAAGTGTATACAGAATCAAGATATGTGCTTACCTTCACATCTTAAGTCTTCTAGTTGGTATCCAAGGTAACGATCACAGGAGCAAATGAATCCTCCAGGGGTGTTGATGCATTCTGCTGGAGCAGGTCCTTCCATGAAGCAATTGTGGGTGCCGTCGATACACTCATCAATATCTGCAGAAAATGTACTTAATCATGTATGCAGTGCATTGCTATAGCAAGTATTATACCAGAACCATTGCTTGATCATTGTGTGTGTGGATAGTTTGTTAATTGTAAAGTCCAGTCTGCATGCATAGACAGCTGTCATACCTTCACAATTTGCATAAGATGTTAAGTTCAGTCTGTAGCCAAGCTGGTTGTCACAGAAGCAGCGAAAACTGCCAGGTTGATTGATACACTGAGCTAATCCAGTGCAGTTGTGAATTCTCTCACATTCATTAATATCTGTTAATAGAATGATCCATAAGCATTCACTTGTCATCATAGCTGTTTTTACCAGCCGGGCGTGCACGAAGCACTTGCCCGGCTGGTACTAAGATTGCTTAACGTTTTCGCGTGTGTGTGTGTGTTCGTCTGCAATTATCACATGCGCTAAATTACGTAATTACGTTACTATGCCACTATAGCCACGAGCGCAGTGGAAGCTACTGAAAGTTTGCAGGCTTAATAGCCAAAGGTACATTAAGCTAGATTGGTTTTGTGTTACCTAAACAGTGAAAGAGTGGTAGGTAACGATGATAATTCTGTTTGTGCAAGTTCTGGACGCTAACTGGAAGCGCACTACAAAATTGCTGTGTCAGTACTTTTGCTGGAAACTGTACATGATGAGACTGTCTAGCCAAGCTGATCCATTCTACAGCTGCACTTAGCTTATACTGACCTGTTGCTGCATGAGCACAACCTTCAGTTGGATAAAAAATACACAGCTCCAAAGAGCCTAGTTTACAAGCTGTAGCTATACTCTTTGTAAACCTAGTTATAAAACTCTTGTATATGAATCATTTCCCTTTGAAGTAGTTCATCTAGACAGACCTACCATACCTACCAAGTATGAGTTGTATGAGCTCCTATTTGTTAGTATAGCAACCACATAGTTAGTAACATCACAATAAAGTGTTTTAATGTGAGGACACACAGCTAGCACATTACACTGCTTGATCCTTCAAACTAATATGATTTTAAATGCAAAATTGAGCACGTAAATAGTTAACACAGGGCAGACTGAGTAGCCTGCCAAATTAATATAAAGGGATGACATCATCAAGCATGCACAGTCATACAGTCAACCTCATGCTCTGTCAGCTACCTGTCTGTCTCCATTGCTGACACAAAATCTGTCAGACTGGAGACTACATGTTGCTTTTGTTTTAGATTGGGCGTACATGTTTGCCCAGTTTCTTTTACCAATCAACTGGCATTGAAATGATTGGCATCAATACAATTAAAGTACACAGTTTTCTCAGCCACAAATGTGGCCTGTGGTATTAAGAGGGCTAATAATTTGGTTTGTGCTCAAATTACATTGGGCAGGGTGAGTAGTTCCGTTCTGTTCCACGTAATGGAGGTTATGCCTACACCGGAAACACACACTTGAGCATAAGCCCTTCTGCTGGGACAACTAGCTACAATACTTGGAGTGTGCTTCATAACAACAGTGCTAGAACAAAAGTGAGTTACTACAGCCAAGTCATAATAGTAAAGAACATAGCCTCGTTCCCAGTCTCCACTCCCAGCTTTTTTTGGCATGTTGTAAAAAAAGCGGCATACGAAAAAAAGCTGGGAGTGGAGACTGGGAACGAGGCTATAAAGAACACACATACAACCACTAGACCCATGTAGACCATACTAGCCTCAATGAAGTGCATTAAATGGAGTCAGTCCCCCTTCGTTCTCCCTAGTCTCATGTAGCCAGACTCTCACACGAGACTATGCTCTCACTGCTGTACGACCATGCTTGCAAATAATGCCACTGCTTGACGCCATGGTCACTTGGGCCTAACGGCCCTCGTGCCATGACGTCATACAGTGCCATTATTTGCCATATGGCACTCGCAACCATACATAACTAATACACAATGTACAATAATTTGTTTAACAACCTAATTGTGGAGTGTTAGCAGGGATAGTTATAGTTCAAAGCCCACCATAAACAACTGCAAGGCAATGTGGGCCATATATGGTACGAGTAACCATACAATAACTAATTTGTATTACGGAGAACAGCAAAAACCAGGCACGTATCGCATCTTCGAATGCACATACTTCAAAGGCGCATATACAGATGCATACATGTATCTCCACAACACTAGGCACGATCTAAATGAAACGTGGATGGTTTGTACTATAGTAATCATTTGGAAATGAAGCCTTTCAGCCAAACCACTAGGAAGATATGGGGTGGAGTTCACGGCATTCTCGATTGCGCCGTAATATTCTTGATAATGGTGATTCTACCAAGGCATGATCTCTGGAATGGAAAGAGTTACCAACTTCTAGCATGGGATTGCTTTAATTGAAAGGTATTACTTGTACTATACCTAGAATCATTCATGACTCGGTACTGGTTGTCAAGATATGATCACTTGAAACCTTTAACAAACGTGGGGTATGGCAGTTGTGGCATTGCGTGACGTCATATCAGTGTCATATGCAATATATTGTCACGCTGTCTCCCCTTGATCTGCCCACGTACCATGGTACAAGTACTGTTGAGCTATCCTTTGAGCCTATCATCTGAGTGTATAGATACATGCCCTGTAGCTCTAATAGCTACAAGCTGCAGCAACGCAACCATACTCCCCCCCCCCCCAAAAAAAACAAACAGAAATAAGTTATTTAAAATGGGAATCGATAAAAGTATTGTGGGATTTCCTCCCTATAATATGTTTTTTTTTAATTTTGTAACTTAATACAGTGTGTAATGTTTGGCATGAAGGGAGGGACACAGAGGAGCAAAACATATACCATTGTCATGGGTATAGGAGCTGAACCAGCTGGTCCAGCCATGGCTGTACCACTTTTTACCATGAGACATGCCCACACAATCAATAATGTTGTGCTCTGATATCAATGCATTCCATTATAATAAAGCATGCTCACGCGTACAGCTCCAGAGCATTATGGCTTGTTTGTCACTCAGTTTTCTGAAAAACCACACCAACCCAGCAAATTCTATTCACAAATGCAGCAAGAGAGTGCTTTCTGACTGCTAAAAATATTAACTGCTTCACTGCCTTTGTGGCCAGAATACTTATTCAAAGCTTTTTACATCCCTGATTATGATGCTTGAGTGAGAACTAAGAAACCTGACCTTAGGCTTCACAACTTTCATTTTCTATGAGGAGAAATGACCAAAACAAAATGGATATTTTATGCCTGCTATAAAGCTACTGATGAGATTTTAGTGGCCCAGTGAGGAAGACCTTGGACTGGCAACACAGAGAGTCTTGGTCTGACTCGCTACACCTACGTTGGCCAACTTTTTATGCATTCTGTCCTTTCTTCTTTACGATTAGGCATGTACTTGATTTTTTCAAAACAATTATTACTTTCAATTCATGGGATCACATTGGCTTCGTTTAGGATGTGCTATCTCCATAGTCAACTACAGGACAGGAGTGATTCTTGGGATTCTGTAAGCACTAAAAAGCCACAGCACTCTCAATTCTAGGAATAGCGAGCCTTCATAATTTAACGAGTAGCTGCTCTGAAATAGCTCCAAAACAGAAGGGGCTGTTCTCGTCTGGCCCAATAATCTCAACACATGCGTAATTCCGGCAATTATAATTTCAGCCGCACCCCAGGTCATGGGTTTACTACATTCATATCTCTGCTTACCCATTTACTCAAAATTTGGCAGTGTGGTTCACCCTCGATAATATACAATGGACTCTAGATGCAACACAAAACAGTATCATCATATCTCCTACATACAGTGCATGCATCTCTAAATATTTAATTATAATGGGCACGGGAAAATAAAATTTGAGTGAATTGTGCTACCAGTGACTAAGTGCAAAATCCCAAGAAACAGCTTAGCTACTCAGAGGCTTAATTGGAGAATTCAGTGTTTGAAAATTGTTTTGAAAATTGTTCTGTTACTCATAAACACTGTGATACAAAAGTACCAGATACAGCCTTAATATTACTAACAGGATGTATTCAGATGGACATACTTTGGTAGAGATACACCAAAAATTTGGTTAAAATATTGAACATGTTATATCTCTCTCAAAATAAAGGAATCACTTTCACAACTCCTGATGAGATAAACTCAGTTCGATGTGGTACCCAGTAACTATTTAATAGAGACATACCTTGACAACTTTGTGTTTCAGTGTTCAGTTCGTACCCAGGGTAGTCTGAACAAGAACATTCAAAATTTCCTTGTAAATTGATACATCTCGCTGGAGTTGAGCCAGCTGAAGAACAGTTGTGCATCCCTCTCTGACATTCATCAATATCTATTATATTAAGTGAATAGTGCATATCTGATACTTTCAGTACTAGATCTCTTCTTTTTCACATACTATACAATGTACAAGAAAGGCCATTGTATGCAGTTTTATAAATTGCAAGAATAAGCCCAGGATTATCATAACGTCTTAATTAAGTATCATCAGCAACAAAGGTCATGTTGCTGCCATAGTGCTTATGCCATTGACCATGCAGTATAGATACAGTTGGAGCTTGTAAGACATCAGTAACAGCAGCATATAATTAATATCCCAGATTATTAATAGCACAAAGCTCTTAAATACTTTTAATGAGGCTTTAAATTAAAGCACCAGTTGTAGAAAATTAGAACCAGAGGTTTATTCCCAGTTTCTAGTTTTTCTGCTTACTATACCCGTGTATTGTATCCATACTACTCACTGCCATATGACTGAATTCACTTACAGATACATTTACGGACCGACTTCCATAAATTCTTGCACATGCGTGAAAGTTACATACCAGCCCACTTCTCCAACTACGTGGCCTGTGAAACGAGGATGCTACTATGGTACATCATGCAGTCTTCAATGCAATACGTTAATAACACTGTTGTTACCTTCACAACTATTATATGTTGTTGAGTTGATGTCATAGCCTTCACTGCATGAGCATCTGAAACCTCCTGGTTCATTGATACATTCGGCCCTGGTGGGGCCAACCCTCGTGCAGTTGTGGGCTCCTGACACACATTCATTGCGATCTATATCATAAAAATAAAAGAAGTTACAAGATCTGTTTTGTGGGAAGTGGATACACACTGCCAGCGCTTACCAAACTCACAGCTGAGTCCTCCATACCCTGCACTGCACTGACACACTCCAGGAAATACGCACATTCCATTCACACATGGTGGAGAACATATAACTGCAATGAAAAATGAAGTGCTATAAAAAATGATAGATAGAGAATAAATTTGTAGTATAATTTACAATTGTCATCATCTACAATTTCAATTTTGGCAACAGTAATGTTGAATCGAATGGTATTAGGTGAGTCCAGCACAACCAAAAATTGCTCCACATCCTCTGGCACTGTGTCATCAATGATAGAAATATTGAAGCACTCTCTATCACCAGTAGTGATATTTTTGTCCTGTGTAGTTGATATATAATCCATGCCACCTGAAGATAAGATGATTGAAAAAAAAAGCATTATTGGTAGGCTTGTGTAAGCTTTATCTAATTTTCCAGCTCTTGTACTACATACACCCTTCTTTTAAGGGTATCAAATATAATTGCACTGCCAAGCGTAAAGTGTAGCGGGCAAGTAGGAGCAGATGGAATTGAATCATCACTTGGGTTGAGCAAGACGGGTCGTGAGCTAGTCTGTCGCAAAAGTAACAACTAACCCAGAACCATGCATGACAATGCTGCTGGAACATTTTAAAAGCTACGAAAAACCTGGGCAGATTGCTGTCTCTATCTGCAACATATTTCCAAGGATCAGCCATGGCTGCTATGGGAGAGTGGAAAGACGAGCTGTGCTGCTCAAAACTCACGTGCATCACTCGATCATGCCGTTGGTTAATAGCGCTCGTATCTCTACATATACAGAGGCTACACAAACTCTACTAATCTGGCAGCCGTAGTAAGCCTTCCTTAGTAAAACTATAGACTTGTCCAGATCTCGATTCTTTGTGTGCCACAAGTTTGAAGACGGCATCCATGTAACTACCAGAGACGCCATTTTAAACATGTACCTTGTAACATATAAAATGCATATATTTTATTCTGGCCATAACTCCTCACAGAAACTGAAAGTAGAGAAACCCTAGGTTGAAATCGAAGTTTTAACCCAAAGATTACAATGGTATAAGTTTCAATCCTCTGTGACCCCTCCTTCATATCAAACATTATCTCTTTATACTTGGCAGTGTATTATAGCTACAAACTGCTTGTTAACTTTTACATGTACTGCATAGCTAAAAGTTAGAAGGTTGGGAGCTAAGTTGCAACTATACAAATGGTGATTCGCAAGGAAATGGCTCACTGTATATGTGTCATGATAGAATGTGCTAATTAAATAAGCCATTAGACAGTATATATACTTTTCTGTCGTTTGATGTAGGAATTAGACAGAAAATATGCTCCCGGAAGTTTGTATGACGTTGCATGGCATACACGTGGTAGTGGGGGGTATATATTGCAGCCACGTGTAGTGTGGGTCATTCCTAGTTTGTGCACGCTTTTTGTCCATTGCCGTTCTATTGCCCCCCCCCCCCCCTTTTATTGTTATTATTTTTCCAGGCCTTGACCCCGAGGTGGGGTTTTGGGCATGTACATATTTTCCTGTCAGCTGTTCCTCCAGATGATGACTGGGCTATGCTGGCCCAGGTGACGGTGTGTGCTGACATGTGCTGAACTTTGCTATTTTTCTTGTGTCTGTATGCTTGGGCTGGTCTGTTCGTTGGGTTTTTCCTGAGCTTTTTCTCCCAGTCAGGGTTTTTTCCTCAGGTTTTTTCCCCGGGGGTCGTGGGCCTCGTCCCCCCAAATTTTTGGTCTTGGGTTTTTGATTGGCCCCCAGCCCTGTTTTGTTTTGTACTCGAGTATGGTGGCGGTGTGTATGTATGTATTGTTAGTTTTGATGACTTATGGCGTGCACAGCAGGCCTTATCACCTATTGTTAGTTTTGATGACTTATGGCGTGCACAGCAGGCCTTATCACACTTCAGTGGGTGGGGGCGGCATGCAACGGTGCATGTTCTGGGAGGCATTGCATGTATGTACTCCATCATCAGTATGGCTATGTACATGATTTGGTACCCTTAGATACCTACTGAATATGGAAGCACAGTGCATGGAATTGTATAAGAGTATAATATGTGTACACCGCTACATAATTTATATTTGCTACAGTCACTTACCTAATGCTGTACTGCTCTGTGTTGAAAGAATGATATTGGCCGTCTGATTTTCATTACCTCCAAGAGTGATAACACATATTTGTACAAAAGTGGCATTTTCATCAGCTAAGTACATGGCATTTTCCAAGCTCAATAGCAAAACTGTAGCCAAAGAAGATAACAAAGGAGTCTTTTAACATTGATATAATTAGCATAAATTAGGCACTTACGGTCATCATCTTGAATGTGCACACTGACAGTACGTTGCACTGTAGTACCCTGCTCCAGAGATGAAGATAGTACTACTTCAAATACCTCAATTGATTCAATGAGTTCATCATTCACAATTGTGATGTTGATACATTTCATTCCTCTAGGACTGCTGATGTCGAATGCAATACTTCTTTCACCACTATAATCAGCATCAACTGCAAGGTGGTATACAAAACCACATCTACAATTAGTCTGAACTATTCATCTGCGCAAATGTGAGAATAGTATAAATATTGATGCAGGCTACATATATAAAGGATCTAGGAAATCATTTTGAACAGCTTATCTTGTCTCTTTGCTTACCCATACCACAGGGAGGCACAGCTCATTCTGAGGGAGATCTAAAGGCCAATCTTTATGTTAAGCCTATGCATGCGAATCATTAGCCTCGTACCCAGGCCCCCCTGCATGTGCGCATAACATTTGCTTCACTTGGTTATGTAATGTGCATGTGTGGGGAGCCACGGTACGAGGCTAGCAAATCATTTAGGCTGTAATGCATTAGCCACATACCTGTACTGTACCCAGGCTCCCCCACACGTGCACATTACGTAACCAAACAAGCTAAGCAAGTGAGAGGAAAAGCGGAGAGAGCCTGGTACAATTTGAGCACATCCTGCGTTAATGAAGAACTCATTTTCAATAGATCATTTTCCATGTGATGTCATCACAACGACATCACTGCTCACTAATTAATGAAATTTGTTGGATTGGCTTCATTTTGTTGACTGTCCTGGAGTGTTGGGTGCATACCATCAAGACTCTGAACCCACAGCAACGAAGCTAATTAGTGACTCAGATGACGTGCTCTATTAGTCTTGGCTTCTGGACTCCGTGATTACTTTGTGTTGTTTGTAATAGGCCTGTCTAGACTTGTTAGGCTTCGCTTTTAGGCTTCGCTTTTAGGCTTCGCTTGTAGACTCTAGACTAAGCTATTTAATGCTCTGTGTTCTGCCTGTACTCTCTGTTGATGTTCTGCCCTGGTGAAGACTGCAGCCCAGCTGCAGTTGATGTCGGCATTTGATGATATGTTTGTGAGCCAATTTGTGGTTGATAGAAAGAGAAACTGATCGACATGAACAATCAGACTGTATAGCCTCGCTCTCAGACTCTCTCCTTGAAAAATGGAAAACCTGGGATCAGTTTTTCATTTCAGTTCAAGGGGAGAGCCTGGGGATGAAGCTATCAGATGTAAGAAATTCAGTATCATAACTAATGCTCAAGCAGGAGGTTGGAGCACATGTCATGACTACATTTATAGCCTCTAAAAATTACCTTCCTGGTTGTGTATAACAGAAAACCACGTTACAATGGTACATGTTACTCCGTTTAATGGCATTAATTGAAAGTGAATTCTCCATTAGTGTGGCACGTGCGCGAGACCCTGCGTATGAGGCTAGTAATTCATTACATCTGCATCTCTGCTTGCCTGTACATAGTGTGGTTGTCCTCGATAGTTAGAAAAAAACAGCTGGTACAATGAGACTTCTCTGTTTTATATACCTTCTGGCAAAACATTAATTGCATGGTAGCTATGAAGTTGTTGAGACTCATTATCAGTCACAGGTCACATGACCTTCAGCCAATCACATTCTTTGAAACGAGTCAGGAGATGGCGTTTTAAATCAGATTGTGCATTATCGTCTTGATACACAGTGTATATATATCTTTGGGGGACCACTCTGTCAAGTGTAGGTATGGCGGGTGAGCAGACTGTGTACCGTAAATACTACGGGAAAGCAGGTATGTAGATGTAATGAATCACAATCTGAGTGTGGCAAGACATGGGCATTTTCTTGAGCCTGAGCAGCTGTTGCAAGAACAACAACCAACTCGGTACTATGTAGTCACATAGCAATGCTCCCCGAGAAGCTACGAAAAACCAATCTTTCTCTATCTGCAACATATTTTCAGGAATCAGCCATGGCTAGTTGCTACAGGAGAGTAACTGCCTGAGATGTCATTTTATTAAGAATAGAATGGGAATACACGACTTGAAGGGGTCCCTGCAATAAAGGATAGCCTGCTGGCTGTGCAATTTACTTTATCCTCTCACACACGACATGCTTACACAAATGCTTACAGACATGTACAAACACACAGAACAAACAACCTATCTACATATGCACAGATGTACATACATACATACATACATACATACATACATACATACATACATACATACATACATACATACATACATACATACATACATACATACATACATACATACATGCATGTATACATATGCGTACATAGGCATACACATACACACACACACACACACATACACATACATACTTGTGGCATTGCCATTCCCGGTAAGCCTTAGTGTAGCACCAAAAGTAAAGATAGAATCTCCATCCATTGTGAAGACTGCACAAACTTCCACATACCCAGCATTCTCATCAACAGTATAAGTTGGTTGGGCAAACGCAGGTACTGTATGTAGAAACAACCATCATTCAATTGCAAACTTACAATGCAGAAGGTAGATATTTAAAACTGTGTGAGCTTCTTGGACAACACAGTGACTTGACACTGCAAAATATCCTCTCACTGCGTCAGAAAACTGCATGTGTACAGGAACTAAAATGTAGCTAGTGAAGTATGAGTCTCAACAATACTACACAATTAAAAGAAGCATTATTAATTTCTAGTGGCAGTAATATTTCTTATACCAGTACATACTATTTAGATACAACCAATAAAAAGTATTCTGAATCCAATAGCATAGCTACTTACCATCATCATCCAAAATTTGCACTGTAATAGAACCGGTGTCAATATAAAGTCCAGAAACATTGGTAGAATTACTAGCCAATACAACATCAAAATTGTTATCATCTCCAAGAGAATCATTATCAAGGATGGCAATGGTGGTACATCTTCTTTGTCCAGAACTGATAGTGATATTGTCTATGGATTCAACTGCAGCTGTAGTGAGAAAGAAAATATCATTACCTCTTAAGATTATGAGATTATTATGTTCACGAAAAACAAGCTCACAGGCATTTAAGCACAACAGTTAGGAAGAAACCAAATAAATGCTGCTCAGTCTGTAAATGTAGTCCTCTGTTAGCTTTATCCTCAAGTCCTCATGTTTTTTTTTCACTGAGGCAAAGGAATGCAGGTGGAATTTACCTGGCAGTGTACCGGTATATCAGTTCTACAAACTGTCCCAATAGCCTCAAAACCCCTTATAACTGACATGTGGGGTGATAAAATATAGGCTTAACTCACTGGTCCCATTTCCTTGAATCAAAAGGTTAACTTCAGCTGTCAGGTTCATCTTTCCCCACATGCGTACACAGACTTCATCTGTACTCTCACCTTCAAACACTGACACTCGAGAATTTGTATCCAACAGCAATACTTTATAAAATGAAGCAGGTATTTTCTATATTAATTTAGCACTCATGATACACCCACTACCTCAACTACTATCTTTTTGTGATACTAGATACACCGCCAAGTGTAACAAAAGCTTTTAAGGGGGTAATGTTTGATATGAAGAAGGGGCCACAGAGGACCAAAACGTATACCACTGCGATCCTTGGATGAAAACTAAGATTTGCAACCTAGAATTTCTCTACTTTCAGTTTCTGTGAGGAGCTATGGCCTAAACAGAATCATATAAACTTTATGTGGCTGTTTATGGGGCCCCTGCAAGGCACGTGTTCAAAATGGCATCTCTGGCAAGTTACATGGATGCTGTCTTCGAACTTGAAGAGCCAGATATCAGGACAAATCTATCACACACTTTTACCAAGGAAGCCTTACTACAGCTACCAGGTTAGTAGAGTTGTGTAGCCTCTGTATAAGTAGAGATACGAGTGTTATTAACTAACATGTGAGATTCAAACAGCAACGATTGTCTCTCTACTCTCCTGTAGCAGCCATGGTTGATCCTTGAAGATATGTTGCAGATAGACTCAATAATCTACCAAAGACCAGTTGCTTTTTTGTAGCTTCTCCAGCAGCATTGTTATGAATGCTTCTGAGTTAGTTGTTGTTCTCGCAACAGGCTGGTTCGCAACACGTCTCGCCTCGCCCAGGTTATAATCTACTACATCCGCATCTCTACTCGCCCGCTAACTTTACACCTTGGCGGTGCAATTACCCTCAATGTCTAGGTATGTTACATTTGGAAATACTTAAAGGACTGCAGTACTTTCTACAAGCATATGAGAATATTTATGGGAACATCAATTATACTAATTGCTAGAAATGTGCAAGTGATCTAATTACACAGGCAAGTTTAAGTATGGTCTGCCTGCCTACATAGATAAAATGTCAAATTTAGGCAGACCAGATATTTTTTACCTCATACAAAAAAACTTGCTGATAGGCTAAAATGAAATTATCAGTGGTAAGAACTATGTACTTCATTGTGTAGTAATACCTTGGCAAGTATCCTCAACATCAGAACAGCAATCTCGAAGTCTATAGCAAACTACATCACAATAACATCCAGACTCAACAAAGCATGAGGACGGATTTTCGAGGCAGCAGCCACGGGAATTACTTGCAACACAGCCTGTAGAGGCAAACACACATGAGGCAACACAATGGAATGGTGTTACCTTAGTTTAACAGCTATGAGGATTGTGCATAGGCAGCTGAGTGTGGGGCTGCCTATTTAATACTTGGTGGTAAAGCAGAGAAAGTTGTGCCCCAAGCACAGGTTAGGATCTTTGGAGAGACGGATGCACCTGGTCTCTTTCGGAATTAAGTCCATACCCTGATCTGTAATTATAATGCTTGGAGGGTTAGCTGAAGGACACGGAGGTGTAGCCTCCGATCCTGGTTCCGCCTAGCTCTGCTTTTTCACACTGAGCTAGTGAATGCATGATTGCACAGTTCAGTGGAGGATTATCAAACTAGCTATATTATAGCTAAGCGGAGGGAATAGGCTCATCAATGGGTGGGAAAATCAGGTGGACTTGCCGATTCACTCAGTCGCTAAAACCTGGCTAACAGACAAAAGGCGTGCAAGTCATGTGAGCTGGCTCTTTGATATCTCGTGATAGTCTATGCTGTGTAGGTTTGTTAATAATGATAGGTGTACACCCCTCTGCTGTTAATTCATTACAAATTTCAATTTACTGCATTATTCTGTATCTTAATATCTTCCTCTTGCGGAATAAGGAAGTCAATGTAAAGGCAGATGGTTGCATGGTAGCTAACTTAAAATGGGTTTGCTCTAAAGTACACAACAACTCAAGAATTGTACTTAATTGTTAAGCAGTACATTCATGTTTTTGGTGGATTTTGTTTCACAATTGAAAACTATTTAAATCCCTACAACCACTAAAACCCTATATATATTTAACCAACCTCTAATACTCACCAAAAACATCTAAAATTCCTAAAACCACTAAAATCCTTCACAACCTTTACCAACCTTGAAACCTTGTAGCTAGCCTAGTAGGTACTTCTCATTAGTGGCGTAGCTACACCCCGGCCTACCCAGGCCTGTGCCCAGGCAAAATGTGCAAGTGCCTAAGCAAATATAAGTCCAAATTATTGTTACATCATACAAAATGGATGTGATAACTGTCGCAGACACCAAAGTGGGACAAATGTTTGGGCCATTTTACGATAAGAAACTCTTCCGCCACTGCTGTTAATGCTGCTGAAGGCAAGACAATCTTGTACCCAGATTTCCCTGCTGCAAGAAGTGGTCTGGTTGCTATCAATAGAAAGTGGGGTTGTTGTTGTGTCAGCGGTAAACATTTTAAACCAGTGATGCAATTGGATTATAGTAGCACATCATCTAACGGATGTCATGCATGCTTCACACCTACTATTTATCAACTGCCAGTGTGCATAGCTTGTGAATCGATTATTCAGAAGAGAACAGGCCATAGTGTTCTGCAGTCTTTAGGCTATATGAAACAAGGAGTTGCAGTGCAATAAAATTAAGCCATTTCAAACATAGCTACTGATGATGTGTTCGTGGATGAATATGGCCACACAATGGAGCTAGAAAACTCTCACCGATCATGAACCATGTATGACACTAAAGCACAAACTTGGTTCATTTCTTCTTGACTTTCATCACTCAGATTCAGATTGGCACCACTAAGCTTTAAGAGGTTCTACACTGCTACTCACGTGTAGCCATGTATTGGTTGATAACACAAGGTCTGTCAGCAGGCTATTTCATGCTTCCAAAAAAAAAATTCCGGTCAAATTGCATTCATATGGTAGCATACTAAATGGCTTAGAATACAGAAAGAGCAGGAATCATGTAACGAACAAAACTGAACCCATTGAGCAGTGAATTACTTCTCAAGCTTGTTTGTCAAATGCATAGACATACCTTTTTGAGTATTATATTTGGGGTTCTGTATGTTAGAGACCATTGCTACTTTCCCAAAAAAAAGCGGCAAGCGACTGGAAGGAGCTAAGCAGATTGTTAGGAAAAGGACGCAAGTGCGACGTTGAACCCCTGAAGGTGGAGAAGGGTGTGATTATGGACAAGCATAGTATTTCTAATGAGTTTGGAGCATACTTTTCCTCTGTAGTGGGGTCAGCAGATGCTGGCAGTTCTGATGCCTGTGAGATGATATCTTCATGTGAGTCTCTTTTCAAGTTTGATACGATTGAGGAAGAAGATGTTCTAAAGCATCTGAGAAATTTAGACCCCAACAATTAGGGCAGTGGGTGTGGATGGGATAGGTGGTATGATTCTTTGAGAGGTAGCACCTGGAGTTAGTGCGAGCCCAACATTGCCATTTAATGCTAGCCTGTCTCAGAACCCGACGCAGTTTGTATTCAGGCCTGGGCATACCTCACGGGATGTGTTAGTGAGTATGATTGATGAGTGGAGAAAGGCAGTGGATAAAGATAAGTTGGTAGGATCTGTTATGCTGGACCTCACCTCATGCTGGACCTGATCTCATTTGACTCTGTTGATCAAGGTATCCTGCTACAGAAGCTAGAGCGGTATGGAGTGCGGAGTGATGAACTGAAGCGGTTTGAGGGAAACCTAGACAGGAGGAGGTAGAGTGTGTGTGTGTACCTTGTACCCAGGCCTCCCCTCACAGCTTCTTTCACAGCCATGGAAGAAAACGTGGAGAAGGCCTGGTGAATTTTTGCATGTGATGTCTGCTGCTGTCATCACAGATAATTATCCTGAAGAATAAAACGTCACTGCACAATAGATGTGGCTTCGTTTGAGAAGCTCGGCAGAACAAGGAGAATTTCCAAGTTCTTTTTGAAAAATAGTTAAGAAAATCAATCTCTCTGGTCCAGACAGAATCAACTTCTTTGGAGCAGCTGTATTGGCGAGGTGAGTGGTGACAGAGATTGGGTTCCATCAGCCGACTGGTTGCTTGTACATATTTTTTTAATACGTTCTTTATGCTTATACTTCTACTATTGTTCATTAGTTTACATGCAGCAAATATAAAACAGCATAAAAGCATGATACTGTACAAAGATTCAAATATATGACAAAACAAAACAAATTATGGCTCTGGTAAAAGCTATCAGTGATCTGAGGGACAGACAGTCTCGATGTACTGATCGTAAAAAAAAATGGTAACAGTACCTATAATTTTTACATGAGTCAGCAACAACAACACGAAGCCACGGTTCTTATTGCCTTCTATCTTGGTAAAAACACCACTGTCGCTTTCTTTAAGAAACTCTAACTCGACAGCATAACTAACTACACTAGCACTTGGAACAGAACGACTATTGCTTGCCAGCTACAAATTATATTAGTCTTTCATTAATTGAGGCACGAGTACGATCACGTGATCAAATTTGTGATATTATTTCTGGCTGTCAGTGCTCTGTGACATCAGACATCACGTGCAAAAATTCACCAGGGCTTTTTTGCTTTTTTTCCATGGCTGCGAAAAACGCTGCGAGGGGAGGCCTGGGTACGAGGCTAATGTGAAGAGGGGTGTACCTCAGGGATAAATCACTCCTATTCATACTCTATGCGAATGATCTGCCTTAGGCAGTTAAGCATTGTCAGGTGAAACAGTATACGGATGATACCACCCTGTCACATGTGAGCAGTGATATTGTTGACCTGGAGAGTGGCCTGACTGAGGACCTTCAGAGTGTGGCTAGGTGGGTTGATGCTATCAAGCTGAGACTAAATGTAAAAACAGGAGTTGGAGCAGGTGGGAGTAAGGGTTGGTGACCATGAAATCAAGAGGAGTAGGAAGGTTAAGTATTTGGGTGTTGTGGTGGATGACAGGCTGAAGTGCAAGTACAGAGGAAGTGTTTCACTGATTTGAGATGGCTAAAGGATGTTTTGTCTGTTTCAACTAAACTGAAGTTATACAATGCGATTGTGCTACCATATCTTGACTATTGTTCTGTAGTTTGGCATGAATGTTTGATTCAGTTGAAGAAGAAGGTGGAGAGAATACATTTAATGTATGGGATGCAGCTTATCCTCTCACAGCCATCCAGTGCACCAAGTGATGAACTGAGACAGGCTTTGCGGTGGATTCCACTTGAGCGGAGAAGGGGGATCTGTTGATTATCACTGTTTCACAGATGCGTGACAAAGAAGGCACCAAGGAGCCTTTGTGAGAAGCTGAGGATGAGTGTGCATGGATGTTTGATGTTACAGGACGCATGGAGTTATATAACAAGCTCTTTATACTGCCAGTGAAGTCAGAGATGTGTAGGTGGTCCTTCACTTTTAGAGGATTTCAGGACTGGAACAAACTACCAAATGAGTTGAGAACAGTGGGACCCAGTGCCAGTTTCAAGAAGGCCTTGAAGTATTATCAACACCAGCCATATATATTACAGAGGTTATATACAATTTTTTCTTTGTAGCTGTACAATTGTAAATATGTATATTACAGGACTCTCAAGGAGACCAGCCACTGGGTGATGAGACATTCCTGTAAATTAATCTATCTAATTTATCTATCTAGGTATGGCAAACTTGTAGTGCCTACTGTGCTTTTAGACAATGTGGCTGTGCCTGTTGTGATTGTAGCTGTACTTGCCTGTACTTCTTTAGTCAGTTGTTTTTTTTCCAGAAAAGTAATTGAAGGTAATTGGTGCATGGAAGATCATGGCAAATCATGATATGGCACAATTTCCCACACAGAAGTGTCAGTATCATTATGCAGAAGTGCTAAGTACATAAGCACAACCATGCAACAAGTTACGGTATGCTATCATTTGTGTATGCCGGGTGAGTGTATATGGGATATACTGTTTCAGTTAATACCCAACTAACCAAATTCTTCATTAATAAACAATATTTCTGTACCTTCTGTTGAAAGAAATTGACGTTTTTGACGAAAATGTTCCCTACTGTGCAACAGTTCTTCACTGAATCTTTTATCATCAAACTGCTTCTTTGTAGATATCTCATCATGTCCTTCATAAAAAAAGGAAGTGACACAAAAGAACTTTAAGGACTAACTTAGCATGTTTAATAGAATCACTGGGCTACACATTATTTCTATCATGCATACAATTTCATACCCACATGCAGTATTGTATTCAACTCTCAGAAAGGCTTTAGATACTATTCTTAGCAGCCACTGCAGTAGGACTTGCGGTGGCTTAAGTATGGTTGCAATAGGTGAGAATTAGGGGTTACTGGCTTGGGACATGATATAGTTTAAGATGCATGGAGGCATTGGTGCACATGAGCAGTAGTCTCATCTCAGGTTCTAGTGCGTGTTTCACCACAGCTAGCTTAAGTGAAATGTGCACGTTGGCCTGGCTGCATGAGCAGTACAGTATGGTCAATTGAAGTGAGGAAACACCCCTAAGATCTAAGAGGCCAAAGAAGTCTACCAATACTAGAGGTGCTTTCTACTGGCGGTCCTCAGTGTATGTGAATAATTTTAATTTTAGGGTCAAACTTTGAAGCAATGACTTAGCTACATGGCTATTTTTAAATTTGATACAGAAGGTCTGTGAAGATAAGTTAATGTTGGGGTCACAGTGGATCAAAGGCTATACCATTGTGATCCTCGGGTGACTACAACCTATGGTTTCTCCACTTTCAGTTTCTGTTAGGAGGTATGGCCAAAACGAAACGATATACATTTTTCATGTATCTTAATGGGATTGTTATGCAGGTTAGTTGTTATTTTCGCAGATTGGCTCGTGACCTGTATTGTCCCACACAAGTCATAATTCATTACATCCGCATCTCTACTCGCCGCTATACTTCATGAAAATTATTATGAAGAATAGGGTAGTCTCTGAATTGTAAAGATTTCTGTTGTACAAACATTTGACCCTAACTGTGTGCTTTATAACGTACACAAAATCATACAGCACATGACATAGTTTTTGTATATTTAATGTATGCAGACAATGACTGTCTATGCATTAAGGGATAACAATATTATTACTGGAAGGTACTCCTCAGTGTCAACATATGCATGTTCATTAATGTTACATGTAGCCAGAATGTGGTGCAAGAATTATAATACAGTGGGTCTTTATGTGAACTGCAAACATTGTAAACAGGTAAATCCAGTTGGCCTGTTTCCACATGCTATTACCAGGTGATCTTTCGCTTATAAGCCCCACTTCTCTCCCACTCCACTTACACTGCCTATGCTAGATATGTATCTCTATCATGCAGTGATATACCATTTATAGTATACCGTATGGCTGGAAAATTTGGCGGGAAATTAGTTAGTTGCGAATTCAAGTTGGCAGATTTTAATTTGGTACCTGAACACTGGCACCTTATAGCTACATGCACACTACGCATAAAAATTATCGAGTGTGGAAATTGCGCTGCAATCGAGCGGTCTGTAGAAAGCTGTGTTCATGGAAAACACATCCAAGAATCAGCCATGGCTGCTATGGGAGAGAGGAGAGTTGGGCTGTGTTGCTTAAGACTCACAACGTGAGTCACGTTTGTGTCGTTCATAATTTTTTATCTCTACTTATACAGAGGTTACACAAATTCTACTGGGAGCTGTAGTAAGTTTTCCTTGGTAAAACTATATGATGAGCTTGTCCAAATCTCTGACTCTTCATTCGGCAGACTACTTTGTGTGCCGTTTCCAAACCCCACCCATTGATGATTGCAATGACGGCATACAAAAATATTGGCAGAATTTAATTTGGTGGTGCACTCACCAATCCAAATTTCCTGTCAAATTTTTTGGCCATATAAATACGGTATAGCGTAAATCACTGATTCTCGACCGACACATATTGTCAACCATGTACGGAGCTATATTATCTATGCCAGAATCCTGCTCTCCTATAGAGCTCCTCAGTGTGGTGATCGGCGAGCGACGTCAAGTAGCACGGGGGGGGGGGGGGGGGGGGCACGTAGAAGCCATAATAATTATTTCGGGCGAACTCGAACCTGACAATTCGAACATTAGCCATATCCGGACCGGGAGCTTATCACGTGCGTAACGCCGGGTGGAATGTAATTAGTACATTACCGAGTGCTCTCATTTTGCTGCACTGCGTGCTCAAGTTATTTTCTCTGCGCATTAGATCGCTACGAAGACTGCAAGAGAGCTGATTGTGATTCTCTGGCGATGAAAGGACCTCAAGAGCCGAAAACAGTGACGTAGATCCGCAGAATGGCTTGAAACTAGAGCAGAAGACTGACCGTTCAGAGTTACGACGTTGGAGTTAGTATAGTTGGCCGCGAAACTAGGGCCCTGCACGCATAAAGCATAGTCTGTAGCTCGGAGAAGAGACAATTTTATCTCTGCTGTTGCTGGCTAAATCCTAGCTCTGTTTTATAACCCATGTTCAGCGAGCTCAAAGTGTATCTGTAGTTTCAGTAACATCGGTTTCATGCTAAATTGGCATATGAATAGGTAGAGTAAATATGGCTATATGCCGCAAATTGAATACATACGGTAACAGGTTTCTTGCAGCTCCAGTCTCTTCGCTTTAGATCACCGCATTGTGGAGCGGTGAGAATAAAAGCTATAGTGGTGCTCATGAGATTCAAAATTCCCCCAAAAAACTCCTCTAAAAGGCAACGTAAGTTGAGCAGCGAACTTTCAGGAAATAGGCGGATCGTGATAGGTTTTCCTGCAATGTGACGAATTATATCGACCAAAATATTGATGCGGCAGGTAGGCCTATTGCGTTACAGGGTCTACAAAACTAAATATAGATTATGCCGCATGAACAAGAGAGCAGAAGTCTGCTATTTCGGTTGCAGCTATATCTCACTGCTGTAACAATCTCGCCCGCGGATTTCAGCTCGAACGGGTCCGTCAACGTCGAACGCCAGTCTGGGAATCGAGTGATATACCATCATCGATCTCAGCACAGCTAGCCTACAGGAACATAACTGGTGTCGCTTGCAGTGCGCCCGTACCAGTCAAACAGTACCTTTCCAAATGTGCGCTTGAAGTATGCATCGAAAAGCGATTTGGGCATGCAGGTATATATCTCCATCTGAGTGTCGGCAGGGTTATGGGTTCCTGGTGTCGGGGAGCCATGCAATACATACGAAACAGCATACACTGCATGCTTATGTAATATTAGCTACCTTCGCAGATTTGAAGGAGCAAAGGTACTGCAATCACGAACAAGACGATCCACAGCACTGAATGGCTCATGTTATCTCGCTGTGGAGCAGAAAAACAATCTTATTTGCATACATGATTATATAATTAAATTTCACTATGCATAAAAATTATAGCTATAACATACCTTAGTGTCCTGCAATGTTTAACAGTGATTTTTTTCCAATGTACACTGGCTATAGACTAGCTGCAGAGTACATTTAGTAGCTATACTATCAACTGCTCAGTCTCTCTATTTTATTACACAAATACTGAGAAAAGCACTGCAATGAAATGCAGTGACTTCTGCTGTAGCATGCATGGGCTGCCTTTTATTGCAAACTTAGCCAATTGTGATATCAGTAGTCAGGAACATCCACATGCAGCCCGCAGTGATCTGCATTCTGATTGGTCTGCTTTCAGGTAGTAAGTTATGTAATTGCTATCATGCACATAATCATCATTCTTCATTGATCAGCAATGGTATGTAAATGCAACCTAGTCTCCTGGTTACTGTACATGTAATAACAGAGAAAAGGATGAGTGCACCAGGCTGTCTCCAAAGCTATTATTGTAAGTTACTTTTAGTTCCTCTTCTAGAAAAAAGAATTTTAGCAAATTTAATCGTACTTTGTACTCAGTAATTAGTACACTGTACTAATGAATAGCTAATTGTAATATCAGTAGTTAGCATCATCCGCATGCAGACTGTATGTCCCCCAGTGATCTGCATTCTGATTGTTCTGCTTTGAGGTAGTAAGCTAGGTAATTGCTATCATCAGCTTCATCAATCAGCAATGGTATGTACTGGTCTCCTGGTATATACTTACAGAGAATATGATGAGTGCACTAGTATGGGAAGTGATCGGTGCCAAAATTAGTGAGAAAATTTTCACTACACTTCCGCTCTCTGGAGGATGAATGTCCGGTTCCGATACAGACTTTGACTCATTCGGATACATACATTTATCCGGATGACTAAATATCTATATCCGAATGAGTTGATGTCTGTATCCGAATGAATAAATGGCTGTATCCAAATGATTATAATATGTCTGTATCAGAATGAGTAAATGTATGTGAATAAATGTATGTATCCGAATGAGTCGAAGTCTGTATCGGAACCGGAAATCCAAAATTTTTCTCACTAATTTTGGCACCGATCACTTCCCATACACTAGGCTGTCTCCAAAGCTATTATTGTAAGTTACTTTCAGTTCCATAACAGTGTGTGCAGTATATTGGTCCAATTAAAAAATCGGTTTCTAGAAAAAGGAAGCAGATTTAATCGTACTTTGTACTCAGACGAAAGAAAAAATAAATTTCACCAGGAGCAATTCTTTTTCCACAAAAAACAAAATACGAGGTTAGAAAAGGGTATTGCTTTTTTCATTTTCTGCTAAAAACAAACTAGAATTATTATTCTTTTAGCCATTGACAAAAAGTAAGAAATGGAAAAATGGACCTGTTTCCATTTCTCACCTTTATATTGCAGCCATAAAATGTTGGCCAGAGGGTGACCACAATACAGAGGTTCCACTGTAACCGGGCAGTGATAAAACCAGGAACGGTGGAAACGGAAATGGAAACGGAAATAGAAATTCCGGGGACACCTCCAGTGCAGCCATTTGTGCATGGAATTTTTGCATCTTGGCTTGTACAGCACGCTGTTGAATAGCCTCGTTCCCAGGCTCTTGCGTGGGTGCACTTGCCGCTCCCTGTGGCTCTCTGTCATGTTGTACCCTAATTTCCCTCTCTTCCGCATTCCAAGCAGCTAGTCTCTCCCTCTGAGAACTACTCATCTGCTGCAGCCTCATCTCCATCCCTTCAACACTCTTAGCAGCTAGTCTGTCCCTCATTTGCTGCAGCCTCGACTCTCTCTCATCCACAGTCTCAGCAGCTAGTCTCTCTGCTTGGCAGCTTCTCATCTGCTACAGACTGGCCTCTCTCTCTTTGGCAGTTTCATCGACTAGACGCTGCCTCCTTTGCTGTAGTATAGCGTCTCATTTCTCAGCAGCCTGAGTGCAACGCCTTATCTTCTTAACCAGACATTAGACACAAATAATATTTTAGCAGGGGCCAGAATGCTGGTCTTCCTACCAACCTTGCTTCGGGTTTCTCGGAAGCGCGACATTCCCCTTTCACGATCTCGCTGTCTGCGAAGCCTCTCCTCTCTCGCTGCACTGGTAAGCTAATTGTTTTACTTGAGATCTCTCCTCTCTTTCCCAAAGCATCTTATGGAACCGGTGTCGGAGTGAATAATGTCCCCCCGTGAATAATGTCCCCCCGGACATTATTCACGGGTGAATATTGTCCCCCGGACATTATTCACCGGTGAATAGTGTCCCCCCCGGTGAATAATGTCCCCCCCTCGGAAAGCGAGTTCTGTCACGCCATGGACAGTCCCCCCTCAGAATTGGTCCCCCCGGACGTCAATTGGCTTGAGGCTGAGTTTTGAAGGCTAGATGAAGCGATGGCACTTTGCACCGACACGCATAATTTGTAGACTCACAATCGTGATGGACTCGACCGCTACCGACACGAGGCGGACAACACGGGAGGCGAAGGTTGCATTGATCAAGAAGGTCTATCTTTTCTCACAGAGAAGAGATATCCAGCCGAACTTACAAAGATTCCTAACTAGAGTATCATTATTATGTCGTTCAATGCTGTCTAACTCAAAATTTACTTTCCGCTGTAACTATTTTCTGTACTTGGTAGCTAACAATAATAATAAAAAAGAGGGGGGGACAAAAGGCGGCCACCAGCCTGAGAGACTATAACTCCACTGCTTGCCCCACCACAGCGAGAGCTATGGCATACACTGCTGAGTTGTGTGGCTGTGTGGAGGACGAAAGGTGGGAGGGGCTCCCTAAAGTCTCAGCTGCCTCTGATTACCGTAATGCTTCGACCTCCACTCGAAAAAATTGGGTGGGGGGAGGGGGGGCATTATTCACTGAGGGGGACATTATTCACCGGTGAATTTTGTCCTAGGGTGACATTATTCACCGGTGAATTATGTCCGGGGGGGGGGACAATATTCACCGGTGAATAATGTCTGGGGGGACATTTTGTGGGGGGACAGCGTACACTATGACACCGGCAGCAACGAAGTATCCATAGTAGGCTTGAAATTTGCTAAGCTAGCCTCTTTCAGTTTTTACACAGCAAACGCACGCGATTAACATTGCTTACGTAATACGTATACGCAAAAATAGAATTTTATACACATATTCAGTAAGACGTACGTACCAAACATATATATATATATACAGACGCGGGGGCAGAATCCGACTCGCTAGTGTGGGGCTCGCTCAGGCTCGCCCCAATTATACGGACACGGGGGCCAAGCAAAATCGCTAGGACAATAAATTACACAATAAATTACATGCCCAAATAAATATAAAAGCACCAGAGTGGTAATATCTTGGGATTGCATTGGTGTGGAGTTAAAATTCAAAATTTAGGTCAAAGATAGGTTACGTAGCACAAGCCTGACATCCCTTGGACGATAAATGCTAAAATTACTACCTTACGCAAAAACCCACGCAAAACATAAACTTTGGTTCTTATTTTCTGGCTATTGACTAATGGTCATTTTTCAGAGTTCATTAAGAGACTAGATCGACAGACATTAGAGAATAAGGTATTCAGTATAGTATAGGCTATAGCCCCACATTCCAATCCAATGTTCAGCTGCAGTGGAGATTCCAATTAAGGATGAGACCCACCCCAAGAGGTGAACGTGTCATTCAGTATGGAGTTTGATAGGGATACTACACTTTCTCTTAATTTGCTAACAATCAGTTATTCAAGAAATCATTTATTTAGTACCATTATTAAAAGATTTATTATTGGTAGTAGGTTTTAGTTTGTAAACAGGATATCTCTAAACACAGGATTGGATTCTCCACTGGAATAGCTATGGGATTGAAACATGGAACTGAAAACAGTGTACTTGTTAATTCTTCAGGGATTGGATTCTTCACTGGAATAGCTATGGGATTGAAATATGGAACTGAAAAACAGTGTACTTCGTTAATTCTTCAGGGATTCTCTCGGTTGGCTAGTGGAATTCATGCTTATGAAGTTCCAACCCGAATTTCACATCAAATAATATCAAATCAAATTGCAATTTGACGATATTTTTGGATGTGAAATTCGGGTTGGAATTGAAGAAACTTCGTAAGCATGAGTGCACTTGTTGCTAAAATAGTACTAGTGGCAAGTTCCAATAAGGCAGACAAGACAAACAATTCAAACGTCGCCATTTTATCATTCCGTAATGGCATTTACGAACGTAATAATTACAAATCCTGCAAATCTCATTAGTCCTTACCACATTCTAGGAATATGCCCAAGCAATTCAAGTTTGTGCGCCAGACCATTCTGCGAGCCTAGGTCTGGTCACTAGACTAGATATTTGGATGGCCTGGCCAGGATAGCCAGGCACTATAATATTGTACATTGCTAGCTAGCTACCTACTAGCTAGCTACCTACATGTAACTAGCTAGGTTGGACCAAAGGCACAAGAGCATGGAACCACTCATTATTCATATTCATGTGAAATACGATACAGGAAGTGGTTAATGTACAGCATGCACACACATGTACATGCACAGTGCTTCACATTCACCAGAGTGATTTACATTCACTGTACGTATATTACCAAGTGAGTAGGTAAGAAACAGCAAATGGTGCTTGTCCCTGTAATGAGAAAGGCGAATGGTCGACATCAATAGGTTTAAGCTTTACACATTCCTAATCGCTCCTTTACAGCCTAGGCATAAATCAATATGCACGTAATCTCGCGCCCAGACCTCTACTCACCCACAGCCAAAGAACGGTCTGGGACAATATGCCACTCCCTATGATGTGATGTCTGGTAAGTGGGATGACTAATTAGGGCAAGCTAGAAAATAATTACCTCATAGTATCATGTGCAGTAGTATAGTACATGGCTTATGCCAATAATTGATTGCTCATGGTGTCTGAAATTGTCATTTCAATCGATAAATTGGTTGTAGAAGTAGTGCAAAACCTCTGCTACAGCAGAACAACAGAAAACTACAGTAGCCATCCACATGGTCGTTTGCAATTACGGCACTACGTTGCTTTAGTCACGCCCCTCAAACATCAAGCAGAATGTTCTGTTGTCCACAGACCATTCTTCGGTGGTGGGCGAGTAAAGGTTTGGGTACGAGACTAATAAGCACGTTATGATATATCTTCAGTACTGTATAGCCAGTGTTATCTAGGTGTTGCTGCGAGCACTAGCGCATAGCTGGTTTCATTCGTTGGGGAAAAATTTCTAATATGACAGTTGGGCAGAAATATTCATGGTTTTGATTTTATGGTTTGGGCATGGAAACTCATTATGGCTACTTCTTCATGTAAGCCTCACGAAATGTGCAATGTGTATTTCCACATAGTTTTACATACGCAAACGCATTCATGCGTACGAGTATTAATATTTACAGGTTAAAACTTTGTTGAAAAGATTTCCATTCACTAAATTTGCTAAATTAAATTAGAACCAGCCTGAAATACATACATGTGTATGTACATGTACATGCAGTCATGCACTGTAAAACACACCGTGAAATTAAATGTACATGGACATGCCATTTAGCAAATTGGTGATCATGCACTGAGAATTCTAATTGTAAACTATGAAGCCATGCAGTCTCACTGAATTAGTGAGTAAGGCATACTTTCAGTTCTAGCTCTATCTACAAATAGCCCGTTCTCCACCTTCTAATATTACTTATATAAACATTTGAGGTGACAGGACACCTGTTCAGTGCCCTCAATTGTGAATATGTCATCACCTACATGTATACCCCATAGCTATGCTTACTTTTCACAACATTGTTACTGCAATAATTATGTGATTGTTTAACACTACTTGCCCGCCTCAATTGCCGCCTCATTTTCCTACCGAGGTGTGGCCAAAATGACATAGTGATACCACATCTATTGTTCTGCTGTAGTAGAGGATTGCACTGCTTCTTCAGATCAATCCGTTGTTGGTATTTCTTGAAAATGACAATTTTGATCACTGTAAGAAAGCAATCATGACTTCAGCCATTTACTATACTACAAAACATAGTACTATGAGGTAATTACTCTTCAAGCTTTGCTCTGTTTGGTCATCCCACATACCAGACACCACGTCATAGAACAGAGTCGCATTTTGTATTGTCCATAGACCATTCTTTGGCAGCAGGCAAGTAGAGGTCTCAGCACAAGACTAGGGATTGACAAAAGCTCGTCAGTGACATGCTCCTATTGACATTAGTGTTAGGAGATCTCAGCCCGCAGTGCTGCACGGCACTAGTCTCGTGCCCAGACCTCTATTCGCCCGCCGCGAAAAACGGTCTGGGGACAATAAAACAAACGGCCCGACCCTATGACATGGATGTCTGGTATGCGGGATGACCAATCGCTGTGAAGCTACAGTAATAATTACTTCGCACTTGTACGTGTGTAAGAGGTGCGATCAAATTAGTGATGGCGGCTAGTGCTTTATCTGTACCGAGACTGAACGCGTCGTTCCCAAGACCTACCATCTACAGAACTATCGCTGAAGCAGTTAAGAAACTCGACTACAGCAGAGCTACAGACGATCAAGCGAATGCCATCCGAGAATTCGTGGCTGGGAGAGATGTTTTTGTCACACTACCAACCAGCAGTGGTAAATCGTTCTGCTATGCTGCACTACCCTTTGTATTCGACTTTCTGAGAGCGCAGTCCGAGTCTCCCTCGATCGTGGTAGTAGTTTGCCCACTTCAGTGTACATGTACAAACATCAGTTTTTCTCTCCGTTCTTCTCACTACGTAATTCCCACGCGGTCGCCAGCAATTACTGAGTACGTCATCATGGTCACGGTCAGGCAGTTTGTTCTATTGTCCGCAGACCGTTTTTCGCGGCGGGCAAATAGAGGTCTGGGCACGAGACTAGCACGGCACCACTTCAATTAACCATTAAATGATGTAATACCATTATCACAGGTATATATAGTGAGTTTGAGCATATTCAAGACATCTATGGCTAAATATAGGGAAGACAAAGCCTATAATTAGGTTAGGGTTGGGATTAGGGTCAGGATTAGGCTACATTGATTTTATACAGGGTTCAAGCATTTTCTTGGCTTCTGTTTTTCCCTATACTAAGCCATGTCTAATTCAAGAGAGCCATGCCTGTTGGCTCTTTCGTGTTATTATAATACAGTCTACTTTTGCGATGTCTACTTCTGTGATTCAAGGAACAAGGTTGATATTTTATATCTAAAAAAAACCAGCTGGGTATTTCACATAAATTATACAGCTGAAGGTTAGTCCAAGTTAAATGTAGCTGTGGAATGGATCAGGTTGTCTTATCTCACACAGCCACTGAAAATGTTGACTCAGCAATTTCATAGTGCGCTTCCAGTTAGCTTCAAGAACTTATTAAAACAGAAGTATCACAATACCTACCACTTTTTCACTGCGTATAGGCAAATTATAAAACTAAGCTAGCTTGACGTACTGTGGTCTATTGGGCCTGCAAACTTCCAGTAGCTTCCACTGTGTTCGTGGCTACAGTAGCATAGTAACATAATGACGTAACTTGGCGCATGTGAGAAGTGTGGACAGACAGACAAACAAACAAACAGACGCAGGGATGAAAAGCAATCTTAGTACACGCCAGCGAAATTGAAACGTGCATGTGGGCCTGGGAATGAGGTTACAGCAATACTAAACAGAAATAACTGGCCGGTAGCGTAATTCATGTGTGTCCTGCTGGTAGTAATATTTTCCTGTTTCTGTTTGTTTGTTAATTTGTACATCCAAACTTAACATGTGTATTAAGACTATGTCACTATACCACTATGGATTAGAATCCCCTCGTACCCAGGCCTCTCCTCACAGCTTTTTTGCAGCGTTTTTTTTTTCCACGGCTGTGAAAGAAGCTGCGAGGGGGTGCCTGGGTATGAGGGCAAACTTTGAGCACAATGAAAGTTACTGAAAGTTACAGGCCAGGCTACCTCAGACTAGCTTATGTCGACAAAGCCTGGCCTCATTCCCAGCCTCACACAGGGTACCACATTTTCTGTGACAAGTCTAATTCATGAGACTGACTTCATACGTTTGATTAGTGCTCCTAGTACCTGATTGAGTAGCTCTGCTGGCTTGATCGTGGCAAAGAGGGTGAAGTCGATGAGATGGTCAACTGCCGTGCATTCTACTCAGGGTCGCTGCACTGGGGAGGGGTTGGAGGGGTGGCGGGGAACAAATGAGAGACCAATTCTCACAAATGCATAGATTCTGAAGTACCAGGTAGTATTGGAAGGCCCCGGGTTCAACTCTGGCTGGACCCTGAGTATATGACTGCAGGAGCCCATGAACCCCATAGGTGTGCCGCCGTGTTCATAGGCTTCTGATAGTACACAGCCTAATAATTAATGTAGGCACACCATTTAGAAATACATGTATTATAGTCCATACAATTCCTGAGACTTCTGTCTAGCCTAATTAGTTTTTCTGCATGTTTATGTGGCTATGGACTGGGAAGGTATACTTTCAGTTGTAATAGTATACAAATTGCTTGTGCTTCACCATCTGCTCTCACAAAAATTGCAATACCACTGACCCTGATTACTTACACTTTAAAGTAAAGTTACTTTTTACTTTTTGTTTTTAGTTTGAGTAAAGCATCATTGGGAATAATAGGGTAAAATTTTTGGAATAATTGGCAAAACTCTGAGGATAATTTTGAAAATCAGGAATAAGCATAATAGGTAAAGTTTCAGGCATATTCAGCCCAGGCCTAAAGCTCGTGTTAACTTTTTTATTTCCAAGATATTGTGGCCACTTTAATGCACTTTCCCCCAAAACTGGCATTGTACTTATTTATACGCTCTTTATTGACTTACGTATATGGGAATACAAAACTTTTAGAAAACCTGTCAAAAATGTTTACCTTATGTTATTGGGTATGGCTCTAAGTTCTAAATTTCAGGAGAACTAATTGCATGCATGAAAAACGTGTAGGAACATACTAATAGCTACTATGTTAAGGTCAGTGACCTAATGCGAGCTTCACCTCGGTCACTATGGCATCATTCGTGCTCCGACCCCGGGGTTTCAAAAACCGAGGAGAGTCCACTAACTGGCTTAGAAAATTGGCAGAGAGAGAGAATGCGGGTGATGGATTGGCACTAGCTGGCTTAGAATCGATGTACAGCTAGCTACTACTTGCAGCTAGCTGTGTTAAAAGAGAGTTTGCAGGCATCACGCTACCTCAGACTGGCTTATGCAGATAAAATTTAGCCTCATTCTTGGGCCACACACACAGGAGATGAATGAAGCCACACAGAAAAGAGAATTTCTTCCTTTTGCATATAGAAGCTGTGTGTTCATATGGCATTTGGCTTATCTTACTATTTTGTGCTGTGGTGAGTTAGCATATACAGTGAGCAGAGATACCAACAGTGATAAAGAATAGTTATGAGACACACCACCCCGCCTGTGTGCTTCACTTGATTAATAATGGAGTCTGTGGTTACTGCATAATGGAGCCTGGCCATCTGTACAGTATGGATAAGGTTTAGAATTGAAAGTAACTGTTAAATTACACCTGGAGTCAGTCTGGTCACTGGCTTACACCCACAGGTGGATAAGTGTCGTCTATCTCTCTACATCTCATCTACAAGTAATGTGATTATTGGTTATTGGTCTCTGCATGCTGCTGAAAGGAGGATAAAAATTAGAAAGGAGCCGGGTAGATGTATCAGCATATCACAGCAGTTTACAAGTATGGGACCCACTTTTAAATTAAATGTTCATGTGGGATCAAGTGCAAGCTATGGTCTGCCTGGGATGGCCGGCCAAGGGAAATTCTTGTAATGCTTTTGTGATTACAAGAAAATGGAACCACGCACTATACAATACAGGAAGTGGTTAATGTACAGCATGCACACACATGTACATTCACAATGCTTCACATTTCCACTTCCTGTGTAACCACATGCATATGACTGTATTAGTTTTGAAGTCACCACACAACACTGGTTCCGTTTACTGTCTAATACACTCACAAGTACTAGAGGTGTTCCAAGAACACATCCTCGTACTCCACACAGTACACCAGCAATCGCACTGCAAACAATCAACAAAAGTGCATATTGCCATTAGGTTTTGAAGCAGGTACAAACAGGCTGCAAACAGTGTCTACAAGAAGTGTATCTTTGTTGTCTGAGAACTGTAGCTGTCCTCGCCCGTGCAAAAATTTACCCTTCTACCTTCCATGCATCACGCATGTTAGCAAGCCAACAGCTAGCAAAGTGAAATGTGTATGTGGGGCTGGAGATGAGGCTAGGATTTGCGTGCGACTCGGGAATAATTGCATGAGTAATAGGCATGCCAAGGTAATTGTACGAGTCAAAGTAAGTGAAATTTTGCCTATTGAAAGTGTACTTATTTCCAAAGTGAATGAGAGTCCATGTGATTCTATAATCACATGGACTCTCGTTCACTTTGGATCTGTGTTAATCATATACTAGCTAGTTTGTAAAACTAGAGAAGTATGTTATTACTGAATATGAAACTGATCACACTCTTGTCTATAGGGTTAAATATACCGTTGCAAATATAGTATGTGATTAATAATTGAGCTAAACTCTTCTTGACCTGTTTCAGTATTTATAGCCTTAATTAACTCTAGCTAGTTCTGCAGATTGGCAAAAGTGTCCTAGAGATTAATTAAGCATAGTTTTTACAGATATAAAAGACATGTATCAGAGTGACTGCAGACAGCCTGCACTTGAAGTAAAATTCTTCTCATGGTAGACAGGCATATTTATGATTATGCAATGGGATGTAGTCCAATGATTAGTTGCTGGATTTAACCCTTCTGCCACAGAAATTACACAGAGGTGGGGTCATAGTGTAACTGAATGACCTCTAACCCCCACAGGCGACGCCTCCAGATCACTACATGGTGGTTGGCTGAATATTACTTCTGTAGTTTCCATTTATAGAAATGAAACAGAACCATGGGGGCGAGTTACAAATTAGCAAATTAAAGTTTGGTGGGTGTGTCCTCTTTCGGTGATGAAGAGAACATTTGCTTCATGTTTAGCGCCTATTATAGCAATCTTAAGAAAACCCAAAACTTTGGGGTAGTAACGACCATCTGGAGTATGGGTTGAGTGGGTTTGTACCATGTATGGCAGTGATACTTGCCAATCACCTTAGCATGAGTCTCAGACAAATAATCGTGCTGTGAATCTTGGTGTATACATGTGTACTGATCATGCTTAGGAATGCAATCTAAGGTAATTGACGGAATTTTGGGGTAATTCTTGCCAGAGACATGGATACTGTCTTCGACATGTACGGGTGCACTGCAGGAATAGTCAGCAGTTTGAGTATGTAAGTCTATAGATTTTTAATGGGGTAGGCTGGCTACAGTTTCCAGGCTTGTAGCACGTAGCCTGTGTAAAAGTGGAGATATGAGTGCTGGCAGACAGACATGATCTGTGATCGAGCAATGTTATCTTTAATATATGGTACAGGAATAATCAGTCTACTACAGATTTTCAATAGGGTTACGGTAGGCTGGGTATAGTCTCCAGGCTTGTGTAATTTATGTAAAAGTCAAGATGTGAGCCCTGGCAGACAGATATCACGATCAATATTTGAGCTACTATTCAGCCGCACCCAGTGCTATAGTCAACCTTCAGTTCTGCAGTATAGAGTCATACTAGTTATTGATATCGCTACTGCGCTAGGCACTCTGTACACACGTTCTACTGGTGTTTTCATTATTGTGTGTTTTTGAGAGTTTATTGAGCTCAGGAAGCCTCATTGGTGTTAGAAAGGCCTCGTGAACTTGAAGGCCTGAACCCAGACAATATGGCTAGCTTCTCCAATGGCAAAGAAATGTGGAGACAGTAACAGAATGACATCACGGCGACCTTAGGGCTAGCCTTCACTGAAAGGTATAAATAATGTTGTGTGAATTGTTTGTGATAACGTATGGAGAGCCATTAGTATATAGGGTTACAACTGAAAGTATACTTTTCCACTAAGTGACTGTGGCCTACAGTCTGCACTTTGAAAAACTAATTAGGCTAGACAGAAGTCTCAGTATGCCTATATTTTGAGCCGACAATAGCCACCTTCGGTAGCTCGATACACCCTTTACTCTACTCGGTTTGAAGAAATGCACACACACATACGCGCACACACACACACAAATATTGGGCCTCTATTAATTTACATTGCACAATTAATAACCACAAACCATTAGCTAACACATCGGTAATTACTGTAGTTTTCAGTGAAGGCTAGCCCTAAGGTCATCGTGATGTCATTCTGTTACTGTCTCCACATTTCCAAACATACACTGTATGGCAAATGACCAAATGAACCATGTACATGCATGTACACACTAGTAATTTGCTTTCACTTTTACCACGTACTAGTTTTGCCTTTTTTGACCACTTAGTAAATTTGAACTCTATACTGTTCTATACAGCTGTTATGTTAGTACTCCATACAGAATCCTGTTACAGCCTGCATGCATGGTAACCTTTCATCAGCTAATGAATTTATGTCCAACCTCACCCTCACTAATTAGTTTTTACACAGGTAAAACATTTACCTTAAACACTTTACTGTATAAAGATACACTCCAGTGGGTCAGTAGTCTCTAACGTGGATGAACCCTTTTTACCTGTAGTGAGAAAGGGAGAATTGTTGACGTTATTAGGTTTACTAATCCTCACTTCTGCAGAATTAAACAACAGATGAATCTGCAATCATACTATGGCATACCATATTCTCAGTTTGTATACATGTACATGTACATGTAGATCTGCTCACTAATAGTCAATACATGTGCAGTGAGCATGTGCTTTTATCACTGATGTCATAACTAAAGGTTTGTGGTTACTATGCAATGTATACATGCCTAGATTAGAGGCCCAATGTGTGTGTGTGTGTGTGTGTGTGCACATGTGTGTGTGTATGTGTGTGTGCATGTGTGTGTGTGTGTGTGTGTGTGTGTGTGTGTGTGTGTGTGTGTGTGTGTGTGTGTGTGTGTGTGTGTGTGTGTGTGTGTGTGTGTGTGTGTGTGTGCATGCATACATAGACGGGGGTATACGGCAAAATAACAACCAAGGCCCAGCCCAGACACTATTGCTAATAAGTGTGATAATTTGCAACCAGTTGTGTTATCCTACCTTACATTCCATCACACACAGGTGTGTCAAGCTGTGAACATCCTAAGACTGGTGGAACGAATGAACAACCTCACTCCCTGCGAGTCCCTGTTACTGTCAGTGTACGAAATTCAAACTCCATATTCTAATTATCCATAACTCCATTGCCACAATGCTGTAACTGCCAGGTGCTACTAGAAATGGCTGGGTTCAAATGCCGGCTTGACCCCGACGTTTTCTGTTCTCCCTTAATACTTCTGCATCTGAATTCTCATACTGACTTCAGTTAAGGGGTTATTACATGTAAGCCTCAACCAGTTAAGGGAAAAGGGGGTATAACAGAACACTTAAGCCTCTACAACGCAAGCAACAACAAGGTAGTTCTGAATGAATGCTACTGATATCGTTTTAGTCCACTGCTTGTGGTCAAGTGCTTGAGCTACGTCCAATCTCCGGCCATTACTGTCTGTGCATCATGCTCCACATAACAATATTAGGTGAGTTGCTGTTCATAACATCCTACTGGAGCCTGGCCATCTGTATAGTATGGTTTAAGGTTCAGAACTGAAAGTCATTGTTATAACCACTCCTGGAGTCAGTCTGGTCACTGGCTTAATTCCACAGGTAGATACTATTTTCTTATCTCTCTACATCTAAATGATATGAATACAGCCATTGGTGTCTGCATTAAAGAACCGGGATAGACAGGCACTATGTTGTTTTTGTAAATACAAGAGCATAAATCACAGCCTCATTCCCAGTCTCCTCTCCCAGCTTTTTTTCCGCATGTTGTACAACATGCTCTCCGAGGCTATGAGGCTATATGTAAATCACACATCATACATGTATATGCACATGTGAAATACAATACAGGAAGTGGTTAATGTACAGCATGCATACACATGTACATGCACAATGCTTCACATTTTCGCTTCCTGTGTAACCACATGACAGGTCTTAACCATCACCAGAGTGATTTTACATTCACTGTATATTACCAAGTGAGTAAGTAAGAAATGGCAATTAGTCTCTAATGGTGCATGAACTTTGTCCCTGTAATGAGAAAGGGGAATGGATGACATCATTACATATTTCTTACTTGCTCCTTTACAGCCTAGGCATAAATTTACTATGCACGTATAGTCTTGCGGCCAAACCTCTACTCACCTGCCACTGAAGAACGGTCTGGGAACAATAGAATATGCCACTCTGCCCTATGACATAATGTCTGGTATGTGGGATGACCAATCAGAGCAAAGCTAGAAAGTAATTACTTCATAGTACCATGTGTGGTAGTATAGTACACGCTTTAGGCTTATGCCAATAATTGCTTGCTTGTAGCAACTGAAGTTTACTCGATAAATTGGCTGTAAAAATAGTGCAGAACCTCTGCTACAGCATGTGTTTTTAGTATTTGGGTGTTGCTGCGAGCACTAGCGCATAGCTGGTTGCATTCGTGGGAGAAAAGTCTAGCGTAATTGTAAACTATGAAGCCATGCAGTCTCACTGAATTAGTGAGTAAGGCATACTTTCAGTTCTAGCTCTATCTACAAATAGCCCACAGTCCACCATCTGCTATAATTGCAATACCATCAACACCACATTATTTATACTTTTGAGTGGATGGGACCAAGCATTTTCTACTGTCCCTAGACCATTCTTTGGCGCTAGGCAAGTAGAGGTCTTGGCACGAGGCTAGGGATTGACACACGCTTGTCAGTGACACACTGTAGTGACATTAGTGTTACTTATGCTAACAAATTCTGGCCTCGTTCCCAGCCTCACACAGTGGGACCACAAGTCTAATTCATGAGACTGACTTACAGTACTTCATACGATTGAATACTGCTCCTAGTACCTGATTGAGTAGCTCTGCTGGTTTGATCGTGGCAAAGAGGGTGAAATCGATGAGATTTTCAACTGCCGTGCATTCTACTCAGGGTCACTGCACTGGGGAGGGGTTGGAGGGGTGGCGGGGAACAGGTGTATAAATGAGAGACCAATTCTCACAAATTCATAGAAGTACCAGGTAGTATTGGAAGGCCCCGGGTTCAATTCCGGCTGGACCCTAGGAGGTTTTCTTTACTTTCTGAATATATCTCCATCTTGATGAGTTTGTATGTTGCCCTGTGCATCCACAAGTATATGACTGCATAGTACCAGGAGCCCATGAACCCCATAGGTTCGCCGCCGCGTTCATAGGCTTCTGATAGTACACAGCCTAATAATTAATGTAGGCACACCATTTAGAAATACATGTATTATAGTCCATACAATTCCTGAGACTTCTGTCTAGCCTAATTAGTTTTTCTGCATGTTTATGTGGCTAGCTACCTTATGGTCTGGGAAGGTATACTTTCAGTTGTAATAGTATACAAATTGTTTGTGCTTCACCATCTGCTCTCACAATGAGCCTCATCAGCTCCTGATACCACTGACGCCACATTACTTACACTTTAAAGTAAAGTTACTTATGGTGACCGTAGTAATAGTTCAGTACTTCACTTTAGAGGTCACTGTAATGTCATAGTGGTAATGTCTCAGCCTCGCACCCAGGCTCCACTCCGTGGCTTTTTCGTAGCCTTCTAGGGCTTCCTGAGTATGAGCAGCCAAAATGCCCAATGATAAAGAGTACCACTGCCATATACGGCACACACCACTCGACACATTCTCCAGAAGGTTATCATTATCCCAAACAACATATGTATATATGTAGTGGAGTAGAAGCCATTGACACTACACAGTGTGTATGAGCCACACACTTAATGGTAGTGATACAGTGCATTGAATGCAGTGATGTAATTGAAACACACTATGAAACAATGTTTATTTTCTACCTGTGACTGCCACATGATATTGTCATCTTCCTCATGAGCTACAGAAAGCTGCCCATAGGTGCTGAACAGGCAGCAAATATTATTTTACTCTTCACAGCATCCACCAAAAATGTAATTTGCATTCTTACCCACCTCCATGCTTCTATTTTGTTTCTGTGAAGGAAGGAATCATTTACGTAGCATTGCATTTTGACCGTGAGGGCTAAATTAGAGGTCATTCAGTCACACCTCCTAGTAGTATCACGTTTCACCAAAATGTCCTTTTGTGGGCCAGGAGTCTTGGCCCAAAACGTGATCCTCATATGACTACATTGGCAACAACTGATTAATAACACATTATGACCCCGCCCCTAGCTGGTTCAATGGTAATTATCCATGCAGCTATATAGTTTAGAGATCCTTCTTGTCGGCGTAAGCCTTGTCCGTTACCATTTGTAAGTATCAAATTTCAACGGCAAGCTGTGTGCAGCGAAACTGGTAATTAAATAACTATTAATAATTGTATTTTTCAAAATTGCTCGTTGCTATGTGTACGAATATTTTGGTGAAACTGTATCACCTCTGAGTCACCTCTATAGCTAGTGTAATCTTTGGGCTAACTCACCCAGAAAGGCTGCTGTTTCCCCTCCCCCACCCCCAGTGGCGTAGCTAGAGTGTAGTGAATGGTGGGACACAAGTAAACTACTGGCCTAATGTGGAGCAGATCATTTGCACGAACTTGCTCCTCCACAAAGTGTGGAATGTTTTTTGCAGTAACTTGCCAATTAAGCACTCTTGTAGTTTAGCTATTTCTGCTGTCAAATTAGAGTCTTTTGTAAGAGCTACAAGCATATGTTACCGATCTGCAGCCTCTCCCGCCTGTGAGACTTAACCGCTCCATCACTTTTCATTGCGCTAAGTTGGTGGGGCACCGGGACGAGTTGGTAGGGCCTGTGCCCTACCTGGCCCTACCTTGGCTACGCCACTGCCCACCCCCCTCTCCCCACCCCCCCCCCCCCAAAAAAAGCCTAGCATTAGACTACATCCCACTGCCTACAAGGAGAGTCCTTTCAAGTGCCAGCTGTCTGCAGTTACTTTGATGCATGTTTTTGATGTCTGCTGACGTTCCCTGAAATAGGCTAAAGCATGTGCACAAAATTAGCTACATTTGTTTAGGAAATTCAATAGTGAAAATGCTGGGTGTCTAATTCTGCCCTGGCTATATGTACATGTAGGCATCCATGTAACTCCCACAGACACCATTTTGAATACATGCTTTGCTGCCCCACCACCCCTCCTTCCCAAAGCCGCCACAGTTCTTGCTACACAATTTTAGAGTGATGCACACCACTTGGTGCACCACTCCTTACAAATACTTGTGCACCACTGGGATGTAGGGCAATTGTTAGCTGAAGGCTTTCACTGGACCATTATGGTAGATAGAGACAATTAGCATTCAAATCCATGCATGCACTCGACATGCGTAGTAACACTATGTCATTTGAGCACAAAAAAAGTTTGCAGGCCGGACTACCTCAGGGTAGCTTACTTTTCCTGCCTCATACAAGGAAGAAAATAAAGCCATACAAGAGACCTTTCTGCATGGCCTGGGAACAAGGCTAAGGTCTTGAAAATGTGGATATCTCTCTTGCATCAGTGACCTAATTAGCATGTATAGTGAGTATGTCACTATCATATCATAACAAATTAGTTTGTGGTTATTGTGAAATGTAGATTCATGCTTTAGATCCTGAGGCCCATTATAATTGTGATGTATGTTGTGTGTGCGTGTATACGTGTGTGTGTGTGTGTGTGTGTGCAGTATGTTTCCATGAGTGTGCATTGTGTGTGTGTGTTGTGTGTGTGTGTGTGTGTGTGTGTATGCATCTGCATGAGTGTGCATGTGTGCACAGGTGAGTGAGTGTGTGTGTGTGTGTGTGTGTGTATATGTGTGTGTGTGTGTGTGTGTGTGTGTGTGTGCCTGCATGTGTGCACAGGTGAGTGAGTGTGTGTGTGTGTGTGTGTGTGAGTGTGTGTGTGTATGTGTGTGTGTGTGTGTGTGTGTGTGTGTGTGCCTGCCTGAGTGTGCGTGTACACACAGAGGTGTAGACTGGTGTAACTGACAAACCGTCTCACTCTGGATGGCAACCTAAGCTAAAGAGTACCGATAGGTACTGATCAATGACAGTACGTAAGTTACACAGCGAGTTTCGAGACTAAGAATTATGCAACACTATACTGTGCAGGATATAGAAGTCTGTCATACAAAACTGGTCCCCTTCCCTCCCACCCCAAATATTGTACTCCTCGACAGATATTTAATAAAATCGGTCCCCCAGGACCACATTTACATATAGTCCCCCCCTGCTATATTGCAGAGAGGGTGAAGTTGGACTGCAGCTGTGTACAAGGAGGGACCACTTTACACAATGTCATGCTAGCCTCATACCCAGGCCTCCCCTCGCAGCTTTTGTTACAGCCGTAGAAATCTACAGCTGCAAAAAAAGCTGCGAAGGGAGGCCTGGGTATAGGTACGAGACTAATGTCATGCAAGGAACAATTTTTTTATTAAAATAAGGAGTGGTTCAGAACGAGAGTGGACTAACCGCAAACAACCAATAAACACACAAATAATATAAGTAAGAGGTAGAGATAGCAACCATATTCAGGCATACATTTCTGCATCTGTAGCTTTGATGCAGATGTTGTCAACTGTCTTTCAGTATGTATATTGGCTGTTACAAACTCCCACTCAGACTTTCTTTTGCTGCCTTTAATTACGTACTGATCTCAATCTCCTACTCAGGCTTTTAGCTACATTGCATCATGCACATTTCAGTCCCACTCACTCTTATGTATTGATCGTCTCAATCCTCTATGATACATGTAGGCTGCCTCAAACCCGTAGGTTTGTTGGCTATACGTACATAACTTTGATTAAATTATGTCTTGATATGCATAGTCACTGCCTCCCTGCACACACTTAATATTCCAACCTGTGAGCTTTAGGAGCAACTGGTGATTTGGAATTTCAAATTTTCATCGACATCTTCTGATACTAGATTTTGGGGCCAGCCCACTTTAGTTCTGAGCACTTCAATTGATCCCCGTAATTCAAATCTTATGGGGGATCACATGACAAGTCTTGACTTACAGTACTTAACGCAGTTTCACATAGTTCTCAATACCTGATTGGCAAAGAGGCAGATGTCGATGGTGGCCAACTGCTGTGCAAACTCCTCAGGATGCATGCTCAGTACTGGGTAGGGCTGGAGGAGTTTGGAGGGTCGGCAAAAAGTATCCAAGTATGTGTGAAGTGATCCTGTGAAAAAGTATACATACATTTTCGGTGACGGGGTCAGACCTTGATATGCCATAATTTGGCTTTCTAGCATCAGAGCCTAATGTGTGAATTATTAGGGGTATGTTCCCTACACATGATCGTTTCTAATGTTTATAGAGAAATTTGTCTAGCTTTTGCTGTATTGTAATAGTTACCTTAGGAGCTGAATAGGGGGGGGGGGGGTAATTTTAGTTATAACAGTACTTGTATACAGATAGTTCTGATCCCGCTCCACAATCTGTAGAATGTGAGTCACACAGAAGAGGGAACTCCTCCCTTTCTGCTGTGGCCTATAGGAGTAAGGCTAAAGTCTAAAAAGTATGAAGGCTGGCTTTCATACAGGATTTTAAGTTGGGCGGGGGGGAGCAGTAACCTGTGTTTCTCTGAAGCACAAACTGCTAGGGGGTTCTAGGGAATGCCCCCCCCCCCCCCCCCCCCTCCCCCAAAGGGTTTTTACATTCTAAAGCCCTTTTTGAGTCAAATTTATGCTCCTAAAAATAATAATTGCTGTACGTATTAACAATAATTGTAGTTGTTTAATGATAGGCTTCTCTGGGGGGGGGGGGACTTCCCCCTTTCCGCCTGGCAGGACGATGCCTGTGGTGTTTGATGACGTACGTAGCATGTGCAGTGAGCAAGTCACTGATGTCATAACAAACGCTTTGTGGTTTTGTGAAATCATAGATAATGAAGCTATAATTATCTATGGTGAAATGTAGACTGGTGCAGTTACTGCACTGCCCCCCTCGGCCTAGTGTATTTTTTTAGAACTATTATGTCAGCGCTAGCGCTTATGAGCATAGTATACTTACTGTCAGTGTGACTGTACTGCAGTTTAAAATCGGTTCCAGTTCTTTTCGGGGTGTCTTACGACTACCGTAGTGCAGCGCCAGTACTCGATCACGTGATGCTAGAAAGTAGAATAGGGGGTGGAGCTGCAGCAGGACAAGTGGGCTGATCCTCCAAGAGTCAGGAGGAATTGCAGATCCATGAAGTGTCCTTGTTTCAATTATATGGTACTATACTTTCACCTACAATTTGAATTTATGGGGTGGAGCTATATATAATGATAATTTAACATAATATGGTGTCAGGAAGGTATCCCTAGCTATACCACAGATTGGGTAGAAATGGGATAAGTTTGAGGAGTTTCCACTGTTAGGGTTTTGCTCTCTCCCAATCGCATCGATCTCTTGTCATCTAACTTTGTGCCACGTCAAACAGCTGTTCACTCTCGCCTCATGTATTCTTATGGGAGGGAATGATGGGCAATTGAAGTATTATTATAGTATACCAGGGCATTAAGACTTCTCCCAAGTTACCAGGGACAAGGATTCTCTTTGTGCACGTTGGAAACTTGCATGAGTGGATGCGAATCAGCTATTAACTTGAAACTGATGGCCCACATACTACTCGCGGCGACGCATAAAGCCACATCCAGTCCTTTGCTAGCGTCGAAAGAATAGCAGTTCCACGCAGCTACAACTCTCAGGGGCGGATCCAGGATTGCGGAAGGGGAGCACAAGGCGTGCGAAGCGTGGAAAATTTCTTTGACCTTTATATTGTGATCTAAAAAAATGAGCTAATCTACATCAAGGAAAACTTGTATAAGGAACCATGATACATAGGCTAATCTCATTTGAAATAAGTATAGCAATATTATACTCCACAGGTACAAACTTGCAAGTGTGCTACCTATATTATATATAATCACATAATGTGCAATAATGCATAATTATAATGATTACTCAACACAATTTTTCCTACTAACAATGGTTAGAATAATAACAGCAGCTCACTCTTAGCTAGTCAAAGACTAAATGCAACAGTCTTGCTATAATAATTCACTACGAATACATTTGCAGTACAGATGTTCCTTTACTGAACGAAGCAATTACTGGGATCAGTCTCCAATGGTCTAATAGGAGAAAGAATACAAAGACTGCTCTTGTAAACATAACAAGTAACTGTGTTACATATGATGCTGATGTATAATATGGATAAACACTACAGCAACATCATCTCTAGTTTTTTTTCAGTGATATGTTGTATAGGTGCAAAGGCCATTGGCAATTACAATCTCCCACAGTAAATGGCAACCATGCACAGAAAACTGAAGATGAATAATCCAAACCCAGGACTAGAACTCTATACCACCAGCTGTACATTTCCTTTACATGTAACCTACCTTCCTTGTACGAAAGCTGCTTCACCACCTGCCTGTAGAAAAAAAATGCCAGAGCTCACACAAAATATAGAACAGTAGTTATGACAATAGCCTAAGGGTACTTAGCTGTAACTTTACATACACAAAATTTGGTAATTACAACCCACATCTATAAAACCATGCAGAGCTGTTGCCAGCATTAGCTCAAGTAGATGTAGCAGACATTATGCACGTAAATTAAATGTGTTTTACATGGAGAAATAATAAGTCCTTTATCCAATTCCGAATGGTTCTTACTGCCTGTGATCCTTGAAGAGTAAGGTATTGGACGATCTTCAGGTGGCCAGCAATTGTAGCTAGTTGAAGTGGTGTGACACCCATGATGTCCTTGGCCATTGAATTGCAGTGGTGTTCTCCCACCAACAGCTTGACAGCTTCCTCCTGCCCGTCCTGGCAGGCATAATGCAGTGGCATCCTTCCATGATTGTCTTTCACATCCAATGAACACTCATTTCGGGATGCAAAGAAGCGTAGAATGGGCATGTTACCCTTTCCTGCAGCTAAATGGAGTGCTGTAATTCCATGCTGTTTGTCTCGTGCCATGCAGTCACATCCGTGCTCATGCACAAGCAGCTGCACAATATTAAGATGGCCATACTGGCTGGCAATGTGTAGTGCCGATCGGCCATTCTTATCAGTGTGGTCTGGTAGAATATTAGGCTTTCCAAGGTAATACTTTACAATTTTGATTTGCCCGTTGCCTGCAGCAAGATGGAATGGAGTGATACCAGAATCATCTGGCTCTATTATCGTGCACTCCTGCTGCTCCACAAGGTATTGAACAACTTCAATATGATCATTTTGGCTGCTGTAATGAAGTGGAGTACGCCCATCCCTGGCTTTCACTTTCACATCACAGGTCTCAAGGGAAGCAAAGTAATTTATCATCTCTGCCCAACCATTTGCAGCAGCCAAATGAATAGAGTTGACTCCATGGGCAGTGTCCCTAGTCATTGGGTCAAGACCACACTTGGATATGAGGAACCGTACTACTTCAAGGTGGCCATTCTGGCTTGCACCGTGGAGTGCTGAGCGGCCAATCGAGTCAACATGATGAGTGGTGCAGTTCTGTCTGGTAGCCATAAACTCAACAATTTCAAGGTTTCCACATTCAGCAGCCAGTTGAAAAGGTGTTACATGCTTCATATCCTCTGCCATAACATTGCAATCATGCTCATCCACCAGGAAGCGAACGACCTCGATGTGACCATTCTGGCTTGCACCATGAAGTGCAGTGCGGCCAATTTGGTCTTTATGGTTGGGATCACAATTTATCTTGGCACTCAGTAACTTTACAATTGCCAGATTTCCATTTGCAGCTGCTAGTTGGAATGGAGTAATCTTTTTTTCATCTTCTCCCATGGGGTCACACTTGTGTTCATCCACGAGATACTGAACAATTTCTACATGAGCATTTTGGGCAGCGTAATGAAGGGGTGTTCGTCTGTACTTATCTGGTTGGCTTGTATTGCAGTTGGATAAAGACGCAATATACTTGGCCACCTCAAGATGTCCATCATGTGCAGCAAGGTGAAGAGGGGTGTGGCCATCACTATCTTGACTGTTTACATTACACTGGCCTTCTTGTATTAAATAGCGAATCATATCTACGTGACCACTGGAGGCAGCTTGATGCAGAAGAGTTTCGCCATTGGGACCTCTGGTTTGTAATATAGCAGGTCCATCTGATGCGACTGCATCTTTCAGCTTCTGTAGATCACCTGTGATAGCTAAAGTGTGCAAAGCAAGTTGCTGTGGATTGCGCTGAAGTGTTGACAAAAGCCACTGCATTCCCTTTTCAACAGTGGTGACATCCATATTACCAAGGCCTGGCAGCTGTGGGGTAGTGGACACATTTCTTTGCTTCAGGAACTCAACAACAGCTCCCTGTCCTCGTATACCAGCCAGAGCACTTGGGGTCATTCCCATTTCATCCTTGCAGCTGAGGTTACAGCCACACTCCAAGACCAGAAACTTCACTACCTCGGTATGCCCACTTTGGCAGGCATAATGAAGTGGAGTGCGTCCGTGCTTATCTGTAAGGTCAGGCACACAGCCTGGCTGGGCACAAATCTTTCTTACAATCTCAGTATGCCCATTGCTAGCAGCTAGATGCAAAGGGGTTACCCTATGCACTTCATCTGGTGCCATGCCATCAACACCAAATTCATCTATTAGAAAGTGGGCTATATCCACATGGCCTTCTTGACTGGCACAGTGAAGTGGAGTGCGACCCTGTTTGTCTGTGACAGAAGGGTTTGAGTTTTTTTGGGACGTTAGAAACTTGACAATTCTCAAATGGCCAGCAAAAGCAGATAGATGAAGAGGTGTTGAACCTCTTTTATCTTCTGACATGTAGCTAGACTTTCCCACAGTAATAAGCACAGTGACTGCATTGAGGTGACCATTCTGACTAGCATAGTGAATGGGCATGCGGCCATCATGATCTCTAATGTTCATGTTGCATTCATTTAGGGAAATGAAAAACTGCACTACTTCAGTAAATCCTTCATGTGCTGCATTATGAAGAGGAGTGTGACCTTCTTCATCTTGACTATTAATTTCACACTGACATTCAAGAACAAGATACTTTACAACATCAAGGTGGCCGGCAAAAGCAGCATTGTGCAAAACTGTCTCCCCTTGAGGGCCTTTCTCTATCAGAATACCTTTTCCATACTGGGCGACAACACTTTTTAGTTTTGATAAATCGCCTTCAACTGCCATGAACCGAACTGCTAGTCCCTCTGGTTGCTTCCTAAGAACAGACTGGAGCCAATTGCCTCCTGGGATACAATGAGGAGGACATAGGTTAGTAGTATTGTCAGTAGAGTCACCACAGTGATCTCTAATAAAGTCACTGACTTGTATGTGGCAATTCAGAATGGCAAGGTGATGGGGCGAGACACCATTTGAATCTGTAGAGTGAGGATTGCAATTGTGGTCTATAACCAGGTACTTAACCATGTCCAAGTATCCTTCCTGGCAGGCACAATGCAAAGGAGAACGACTGTGCTTGTCCCTTATATCTGGATCAAAGTTGGGCTGCGAACAGATGAATTTAACAATTTCAAGGTGACCATTACTTGCAGCTAGATGTAGTGGAGTAGCACCATGAGGTACATCCTTAGTTTTTAAATTCATGGCACACTCCAACACAAGGAACTTCACAAGTTCAGTATGGCCTTGCAGGCTAGCAACATGTAAGGCATCATGGCCATCCTTATCTGCAAAGAAAGGATCAGCAGTCCCCTCCTTAATGAGAAATTTCAAAATTTCAGTGTGTCCTGAATAAGCAGCAAGATGCAAAGGTGTCACATTTGTCTTATCCTTTGCCATAGCATCACAGTGGTAATTATTAACCAAAACCTTGACTACATCATAGTGCCCATTTTGGCTTGCAAAGTGAAGAGGAGTACGGCTATTTTTGTCTTTCTCTTGTAAATTACATCCCGGTTGGGATGCTAAAAAATTGACCACGGCTGCAAATCCTTCATGGGCTGCATTATGAAGAGGAGTGTGACCTTCTTCATCTTGACTATTAATATCACACTGACATTCAAGAACAAGATACTTCACAACATCAAGGTGGCCAGCAAAAGCAGCATTGTGCAAAACTATCTCCCCTTGAGGGCCTTTCTCTATCAGAATACCTTTTCCATGCTGCGTGACAACACTTTTCAGTTTCAATAAGTCGCCTTCGACTGCCATGACCCGAACTGCTAGTCCTTCTGGTTGCTTCCTAAGAACAGACTGGAGCCAATTGCTTCCTGGGGTACTATGAGGAGGTGGTATGGTAGTAGTATTGTCAGTAGAGTCACCACAGTGATCTCTAATAAAGTCACTGACTTGTATGTGGCCCTTCAAGATGGCAAGGTGATGGGGCGAGACACCATTTGGATCTGCAGAGTGAGGATTACAATTGTGGTCTATAACCAGGTACTTGACTATCTCCAGGTATCCTTCCTGGCATGCATAATGCAAAGGAGAACGGCTGTGATTGTCTCTTATATCTGGATCAGAGTTGGGCTGCGAACAGATGAATTTAACAATTTCAAGGTGACCATTACTTGCAGCTAGATGTAGTGCAGTAGCACCATGAGGTACATCCTTAGTTTTCACATCCATGGCACACTCCAACACAAGGAACTTCACAAGTTCAGTATGGCCTTGCAGGCTAGCAACGTGTAAGGCATTATGGCCATCCTTATCTGAGACGATGGGATCAACATTTCCCTCCTTAATGAGAAACTTCACAATTTCAGTGTGTCCTGAATAAGCAGCAAGGTATAAAGATGTTACACTTGTCTTATCCTTTGCCATGGCATCACAGTGGTACTTACTAACCAAAAGTTTGACTACATCATAGTGCCCATTTTGGCTTGCAAAGTGAAGAGGTGTACGGCCATTTTTGTCCTTTACTTGCAAGTTACATCCTGGCTGGGATGCCAGGAAGTTGACCACGGCTGTAAATCCTTCATGGGCTGCACTATGGACTGATGTATGCCCCTCGTTATCTTGAGCATTCACATCGCTGCGGCACTCAAGGACTAGAAATTTTACGACGTCCAAATTCCCAGCAAGACTGGCATTGTGGAGGAATATCTCACCTTGCAGACCTTTAGTTCTTACACATTCTGGGTTGCTTTCAACAGCTGCCTTTAGTTGGAGTAGCTTCCCCTCTATGGCATACAATCTCGGAATCATGTTCTGGGTTCCATCCATGATAGCATTCTTAAGTAATTGCTCTACATCACTAGAATGCTGTAAATTTCCTGATGGGTTGAAAGTCTGAGGAATGGATTTCATACTGGTGTGCTGGCTAATGAAGTCAACTATTTTTGTGTGCCCAAGTACAGCTGCTAGCTGAAGTGGAGTAATACCATGCCCGTCTTGGATACGGTGGTTAGATTTCTGCTCTTGCAGAAGATATACAACAATATTGAAATGACCCCCCTGACAGGCGTAGTGTAGTGCAGTGCGCTCATGGCTATCTTTGATATCTATTTCACATTGGGAATGAGAACAGATGAACTGCACAATATCAAGGTTCCCGTTTGCAGCTGCTAAGTGTAGGGGTATGGTTCCATCCTTGTCCTTGCTGTCTGGGTTGCAGTTTTGTTGTGTGACAAGATATTCAAATACAGGCAGGTGCCCATTCTGGCTAGCATAGTGTAGAGGGGTGCGATTGTATTTGTCAGTGCAGTCTGGAATACAACACTCTAATGAGCATATGTATTGTACAAGTTCAAGGCAACCATTGTTGGCTGCAAGATGAAGTGGGGTCACTAAGTGTATTGTATCCTTAGTCATTGGGTTGGCACCACACTTTGAAACAAGGAATTTCACAACTTCAGTTTGGCCCAGTTGACATGCAAAATGAATCACTGAGCACCCATCCTCATCTGGTTGCAATGGATTGGTGCCCTCCTTACTGACCATTAATTCAATAATGTTCATGTATCCATTAGCTGCAGCAAGGTGGAAAGGAGTCACATGAGTGTGATCAGTGACCATGCAACTGCAGTGATACTTGTTTAATAGCAACTGCACAACTGAATAATGGCCTCTCTGGCTGGCATAGTGGAGAGGTGTCTGCCCACGCTTGTCTTGGATGTTGAGGATACAGCCAGGCTGAGAAGCAAGAAAATCAGCAATTTCAAAATATCCTGCATGAGCAGAATTGTGAAGAGGCGTGTGTCCGTCATTGTCTTGAAGGTTGACATCCATGTGGTGTTCAAGCACTAGGAACTTCACAATGCTTAAATGGCCCGAGAGGCTTGCACGGTGTAAAGATGTCTCTCCTTGTGGACCCCTTGTACTCATCACACTTGCACCAGTCATGGCTATTCCTTGTTTTAGCTTTTGCAGTTCGAGCCACTTCTTACCTTTTTCCACAGCCTCGGATATTTGTTTTTTGGGTACAGTTTGAGCATTACTTTCAATTCGATCACTACAATGATCATGATCCCTAAGAAATTTCACTAGCTGTGGCTTTCCAGCTACTTGTGCTAGCTGAATAGGGGTCAAATTATCCATATCTTTCACAGATGGCTCACAATTGTGCTCCAGAACCAAATACATAGCTACACTTGTGTGTCCATTCTGGCAAGCATAGTGAAGAGGAGTTCGTCTCTTGTTATTTCTGCAGTGTGGATCACAATTGGTTAGGGAGCAAAGGAATTTCACTAACTCCAAATAGCCTCCATTGGCTGCCAAATGTAGGCCATTTACTCCATGCTTGGAATCTTTCTCCATGCAGTTTGAATTACACTGGTCAACAAGCAGTTTTGCTATAGCTAGGTGGCCCTGCTCACAAGTGAGATGGAAGGGAGTACGGCCGTTGGAATCCTTGAGATTGGGATTGATGTTTGGCTGACGTAGAAGAAGCTCCACAATTGGAGTACTACCTGAGAAAGCTGCTATATGCAGCGGGGTTACGCAGTTCTCATCTTGAGTCATGTAGTCACAATGCAAGTCTTCAACAAGCAGACGGGCTACATCTTCATATCCTCCTTGAGCGGTTGTATGGAGGAGTGTTCGACCACTGTTATCTTGGCACTCAAAGTTGCATTTCTGAACAGTGCTGAAATACTTCATAACACTATAGTGACCCTTAGCTGCAGCAAAGTGGAGTGCTGTTGTACCATTACGGTTTTCTGGAACCATTGGATCACACCCACATTCATTCACAAGAAACTTAACAACATCTGGATAGCCTTCTTGACTAGCACAGTGCAAGGCTGTTCGACCATCATTATCAGCTTGATGGGGGTTACAGTTCTCAGAGAACAAAATTTTGACAATCTCTAGGTTTCCACTGAAGGCAGCCAGTTGCAAAGGTGTGGTACCTTCCCCGTCTGCGGCATCACAGTTACACTTCACTTCACAGATGAGAAAAGTGGCACTTCCTACATGGCCATTCTGACATGCATAGTGTAAGGCTATTCGTCCTTTACCATCAGCTATATTTGAATTGAATTCTTTCTGTAATGCCAGGAATCTCAAAACTGATGTGTGGCCTTCATGAGCAGCGCAATGAACCGCTGTTTGTCCATCACCGTCCCGGGCGTTGATGTCATACTGCTGTTCCTGGACTAGAAACTGAACTATATCCAGATGACCAGAAAAGGAAGCCACGTGTAATGGAGTTTCACTACTTGGCCCTCGTGGAGTCTGAGAGATATTTCTGTGAGAGATGGCTTGTTTTAGTCCATCTAAGTCACCATTCCTGGCAGCCTGCAAGACTAGAAGATCCACAAGATTGTCTTGCAGCAGTCCTGAAAGTAGTGAACGGAGATTTGGGGTGCTCTGAAGCACGTTTGGTAGCTGAGGTAGCTGTTCCTCTGATAGGTTCATCGTGGAGGAAGCAGAGTCATGTTGCTTAAGGAAATCAACTACCTTTTTTGCCTCTACGAGCATAGCCAACTCAATTGGTTTCATACCCAGCTCATCTTTGTTAGAAACATCACAATTTTGCTTCAAAACCAGAAACTTTGCTACCTCAAGGTGCCCCTCCTTGCATGAGTAGTGCAAAGGAGTGCGATTATGCTTATCCTTTAAGTCAGGTCGGCAGTGATCTTGAGAGCAAAGAAACTTCACAATCTCCAAATGACCATTATTGGCAGCAAGATGCAGTGCAGAAACACCATGTTCTGCATCTGTGGCTATGTAGTCACAGCCACATTCAAGAACAAGGAATTTCACAACTTCCGAGTGGCCTTGTTGGCTAGCACAGTGAAGGGCAGTGCGGTTATTTCTATCCAAGGCTTCTGTATCACAGCCCTCGTGTTTCCCCAGAAATTTCACAATATTTAAGTGTCCTGCAAAGGCAGCTATTTGGAAAGGCGTTGTGCCTTGCTTGTCACGAACACTACATGAACAGTTGCATTCATCTACAAGGAACACCACCACCCTGTAATGACCATTCTGGCAGGCATAGTGTAGTGGCATTCTCAGATTACAGTCTAGAGCATTTAAATTGCACTCACTTCGGGAGGCTAGGAATTTCACTACTTCTAGGTGACCTTCATGGGAAGCACCGTGAAGAGGTGTGTGGTCATTTTCATCTTTAAATGCACAGTTGCAGTTATACTCACCTGCAAGCATCTGAATCATATCAAGTCTTCCATATTGAGCAGCTCTGTGTAGTGGTGTGCGGCCAGAGCCATCCTGTATGTCTGGGTGACAATTTTTCTGGGTGATTATGAAACAAACAATTTCTTTGTGGTTCATTGAAGCAGCCAAGTGGAGGGCAGTTGTGCCACCATGAGTATCTCGGGACAAGGGATCCACACCACACTCTAAGACTAGAAATTGAACTACAGGAAAGTGACCTTCCTGTGCGGCACAGTGTAGGGGATTGCGGCCCTTGTTATCTACATGGCTGGGGTTGCTGTTCTTTTGCTTTGCTAGGAGTTTTACAATGTCAAGATAACCACTGAAGGAAGCAAGATGAAGAGGGGTTACGCCTTCCTTATCTTCTACCATGCAGCTGCACTTTCCTTCTTGGAGGAGAATAGATACAACTTCACCATGGCAACCCTGACATGCGTAATGTAGAGGAGAGCGGCCAAACTTGTCGGGCAGGTTGAGGTTACATTCACTGAGAGAGGCTAAAAATTCAACAACTTCTGTATTCCCTGCATATGCTGCACACAAAACGGGGGTGTTCCCCTCATCATCCTGAGCATTTACATTGTAATGCTCATCGCGAATGAGTAACCTTACCTTGTCGACATCCCCTGCTGCACAGGCTATGTGCAGTGGGGTGGAGTGAGAGCCTGACAAACTATCACCACCAACCTGTGAGCCCGTCTGTCTTACCTTTTCTTTAAGCACACTTTGCAGGTTTTGCAGATTATCTAGAAGGCCATGCAAAAGAGTAGAAAGCTGTCCAGCTCCAGACGCGTCCTTCAGTTCCTCTGCTTGACCTTCCCCGTCCCCCTTGGGAACTTCCAAGCTATTCAAATATCCTACCACTTCGTTTTGGTCTCTTTCCGAGGCAAGCTGCTGTGGAGTAAGACCCTGAAGGTCTGTTCTTGATGCATTGCAACCCATAACTTCAACTAGACACTTCACCACAGCTAACTGTCCTTCCTGTGAAGCATAGTGGAGTGGAGTACGCCCCAGTTTGTCTGTTGCTTCGACTTGCACACCACTAACACTACAAAGAAACTGGACTACATCCAAGTGACCACCAGAGGCAGCTAAGTGGAGAGCTGTAATTTCATTATTACCATGCTTCAAGGTGCAATCACAATGACACTCACTGACTAAAAATTTTATAACATCAATGTGACCATTCTGGGCAGCAATGAGCAATGCAGTTTCACCACTGTTATTACAGGTGTCCACATTGACACCCTTGGAAGTCACAACTAGTCTTGCAGCCTCTACATCACCAACAAAACAAGCTTCATGTAGTGAGGCTAAATCAGAAGCAGCTGATATGTGATGTTCGCTAGCACTACTTGTTGCATGTTGCAGGCCTTTACAAGTAGGTGCATTGGAAGACATAGCTTGAGAAATGCTGTCATGGGTAACGTCATGACTTTCCATCTCTGAAGCATTTAGCAGCACTTGCTGCGTCACTTCATCATCGTTTGGTTCCCTGTAAAACATTTTGTTTTATATAATAAAGCTTTTGTAAATGGAGTGAACATACAATAATGTTATACACAATCATCATGGTATTTCTGGCATATTATAATAGTTTGATTACGCACAGGAAATGAACTACTTTGATCTCACTCAACCAGACTACTGTAAAACCGCACATAGAGATGTATTCAACCTCTCTAATTCAACCCATACTATTTGAGTTCATTTCTTGTGAAGGAAAGCGTAAAGCTCAGATCCATTAGCAATGCAATGGAGTCAAACCATAACAGCAACATAATTAGTAAGATTATTAATTGGGGCGAGCCAGAACAAGGCCCACCTTAGTGAGTTTGGTGGAGCAATTTGTTTATCTGTTCATGGTGCATATTTGATGTGCTAATTATCTGATGTTCACATGCCGCATATCTGCATACATGCCGATCATCCATGGCACTGTGTATAGCAATTTAAAGCATTACAAAGTGGTTGATGTGTCATGGTAGAAAGTCCAAAGAAGAAAGGGCAAGAGAACAGCAGATGAAACAATTGCAGCTAGGGTACTTGCTGGGTACTCAAGTCCGCAATAAGGATGCGGGCTTGTGCTAATGAGACAGAGAGCACCAACAGGTGGTGAGAGGAGCAGGGACCCAGGCATAGAGAGAGAGGGCAAGCTGAAATGGGAAAGCGCACATCAGAGGAAGAGTAGCAAAGAGCCCTAAGGTGTGTAATATCACGTGTTAACTGGACAGGGAACGCTATTCAGTCTACTGTATTAGTACTGTCTGTGTTAAACTTCCTGTTTTTACCTCCCATTCTGAGTATGAATAAAGTGTCCCTTCAGTATGTGTGCGTAAATCACAGGCCCTTGTTATGCAGGTCTACAAATTGGCCCTCACGTCCAGTGGTCAGATTAGTGAATAACTGATAAATATATATATATATGGACATACACACATTTGATCAGGCCTGCCTCTTGATGATTACATGCATTTTAGTACTGATTTCTTTTATCTTGAGTAGTAAGGACCTATTCTGTGTTGTACACTTAAGCTAGTTTGAACTACAAATGTTTTCCCACACTCCTACCTTCTCTACACGTAACAATGATAAACCTGATGTGGTCTCTGTTTTACCATACCACAATCCCATGATATTGAGTCCCACCCAGTCCAAGCTAGTTGAGAGTAAAATAGTGGAAGTTAACGATCTATCACAAAATGTCCACTTTTTCTACGCAACTTTTATAACAATTTTGTGTAGCCTCATACCAGGCTCTCCACTTTAATAATAGGGCTGGGTGGTATAAATATCCCTCACATATACTCTCATCTCTTTACATATTTCATTAACATTGAAGCACACACACACAAGTCAATTGTAAATTATCCGTATTCATAATGTGTTTGTGTGTGTGTATCCTAGTCGTAAGTCCAACCTGTGGTGATTAGGCGAACGTGAGTTTTTATACTCACCGGCTAATGGGGCTATGGTATTGTACACGAGAATTACGAGTATAAGCACTGGACGTCGCCTGATGGTGTCGTTTAGCTCATCGCTCGTGTGCTCACTTGGGTAAGATCGAAATCGAAGTCTGCACATAGTAGAGCAAGGTAAAGATCCTCATACTGATACTTGGGATCGTGGAATATGAGATCGCTCCTTTTCAGATCCACACTAAGTGCCTATCCTGGGATATCTGATGCCTTGCTCCCCCTTCCGGGGATCGCGTGGCCATTATGGTAGCAAAACAACAGTACAGGACAGGTGTGTGTGTATGTGTGTAGTGAGGGCAGGGGAGTTTAGAAACGTGAATAATAATTTCAAAAGCTGTTTGCAATAATGAAACAGTATTCATTACACAAATGACTCATAGTAGTTTACTTTCAATATGACATTCAATTTTGTCATGTTTATGCCCAAAACTCTCTGGGCGGCAAGCGGGTGTGGCGGCACTCAAATATATCTCATAATCAATAGTAAAAAGGAATGGCTTTTGTACTTACAGAACCGAAGGTGAAAACAGAAACAGGATAGACTTGATAAAGCAAGACAAACTTGGCATAAACAGGAATAATAGTGACAGGAGACAGACAGGGCGCAGGACACAATGGCATAGAGAAAGGCACACAACTTTTAACAAGGGCAACAAGGGCACATACTTCAACACAAGGGATCACATTGTTCTACTTACTATACTTGACTAATTGTTGACGTTCTGTCACAATATACTTTATTCCACAGCAGTGCATGTAATCACGCTACACACACACACAAACACCATCTATAAGAAATACTACGAACAAAGCTTAAGCTTTAAATGTGAATTCTTACAGCTGTAAGCAATGACATATGTACCAATAAGGTATGCCATGTGTGCTCAAATGTAAAAAAGGAGGATTAAATTCAACTGCATCCGTAAACTAGCATGGCAATTATTATATTTTAGCATGTATTTAATGATATAAGCAGCCTTATTAAACCACCTAGTCACAAGACTCATTACAAAATTTTTATGTGATAAATAAAGGGAATCAATCACCTCACATGATGTCAATCAAAACAAAAGTCTATAGGGCATACGGTATTGTTATACTCAAAATGATGCCACCACCACTGCCAATCTTTCCCCTCCAGAGTGTGCATGCATTCACATCGTACCGCCTTCGCTCACGAATAAACAGAGATCAGGACAATTCTACAACAAAGTTTTACCAAGGGAGGCTTACTACAGCTCCGAGGTTAATAGAGTTTGTGTAGCCTCTGTACAAATAGAGATACGAGCGCTAGAAATGGACGGCACGTTACATACAGTCCGTTCCTTCGCTCGCCCGTAGCTCCCACAACTCATCCTTGGATATGTACTGCAGACAGAGATATCATTCTCCTGATGGCCAGTAGTTTTCTTCCTAGCTACTCCAGCACCATTATAACCTCGGATTCATCATCTCGGTAGATCACTATCGCGTGCCTGTGGTGTTCATTGCTGCTCTAATGCAGAGCAATGAAGCGGCTTTTCCAATGTGCAGCTCCGACAGTATACGTACATTGTAGATATGGTAGCCGCACACCAGTCTCGACAAGGTCCAAGGAGGAAAGACATAGTATTGATGCTCCTTCTCTGTAACGAAGTGACACTTCTAATTATTCGGCACTTCCGCGTTTCGGTAGACATTTTATAATTTCGCCTCTAATTATTTCGGCGAGATGCAACAAAAAAAAATTTTCCTACCGAATTTTTAGATAATATACGGTAATAAGCAACAGATAGGCGTGACTTCAGAATGCTGTTTCTTACAATATTTGTTATTTGCTACTCCTGCAATTTTGGGCGTCAATGCAATCAACCCTACACTTGGTCAGCATACTGTTATGTGATATTATAACCATAAGTAACAACAATAACACAAGATTATGTGTGAGAGATGCCCTCCTAATTCATACCAAGTATGTTATATTATTTACAGCCCCCTTAAACCTGGGCAGAGGATTAATGTAATGTACTGTTCTGGCATTCTCATACCATACAGGCTGGCTCGCAAAATATCCCCGTCTCGCCACGCCCACATTGTATCTCCGCTCGCCCACCATATGTTCATTTGGCAGGGTCCTTGTCCATTGTTTACAGAGAAAACTTTCCCCAATTGAGTGCATATGCAAGGTTAATTATATTCATAAGCAAAGATGCACGCAGCACAACCAATAACTCTGACTCATCAACACATACAAACAAACTCAAAAAAACCTAAAGCAATCTTAGTACCAGCTGGTTGTGTGCTTTGGGCGTGCCCACCCAATAAAATTAAGGGGTTTTGTTTACCAAAATTTGGTTACCTGAGTTGCAAATTTTACTGCCAGTAGTTATTTTGCGCACCATTAGTGAATATATTATCAATTCCTGCTCAGACCATTGGTCAGGTAATGGTAACTTTATTCACATTCTGTGTAATGTCATACCAGCAAGTGTTGTGGTCATAATTTTGGTACTTTCCCAATATAAACATTCATAAGCCAGCAATGCACGTTTATTACTATAGTCATAGCCCACACATAAGCAGGAACATGGGAACAGTGGAGAAGTCGGGAATTCACTTCTCTACTTTTAGTGCATGCCGCAGACTATTTACATGTTTGTGCTCCTGTGTGGGTCAATTTCATAACAGCAGGGTTTCATCCAGTGGGGGGCGGGGGGGCGGGGGGGGAAGCTTCCCCCCAAACAGAAGCAGATCAAACTAATTAAATAATAATTAGGGGGAAAGATGTATGGAGAAAGAACAGGGCACACAGTATTCAGATAAGATAAGAGTCTGCTTGCCATGCAAAGAGTCTTAGAAGTCACTAGATGGCTTCTCGGGGCACTGAAATTTAAACAAATTTCTGGGGGGGCATGCCCCAGACCCGGGTGTGCTTAGCAGGAATAATAGGTGACAGGAGACAGACAGGGTGCAGGACACAATGGCATAGAGAAAGGCACACAACTTTTAACAAGGGCAACAAGGGCACATACTTTAACACAAGGGATCACATTGTTCTAATTATTATACTTGACTAATTGTTCACGCTCTGTCACAATATACTTTACCACAGCAGTGCATGTAATACACACACAAACACCATCTATAAGAAATATTACGAACAAGATTAAGCTTTAAATGTGAATTCTTACAGCTGTAAACAAGGACATAAGTACCAATAAGGTATGCCATGTGTGCTCAAATGTGAAAGGTGAGGGTTAAATTCAACTGCATCCGTAAACTAGCATGGCAATTATTATATTTTACTAAATTAGCATGTATTTTACAATATATACAGCCTTATTAATCTACCTAGTCACAAAGTAGAGATGAAGTAGAATCCACAAGGCAATTTGACAGGATGGAAGACATGATCTTCATGTACAAAATTGTGTTATGCATGTATCAGGAGCGCATAATGACGTGAGAAGCGGAAGAGAGAGTAGGAGAGAGTAAATTTCGAAAATGTTCCCACGCTAGTTCCGTTACTATTTTGGTCACGCACGTGCCACAGTCAAAGCAGCATGAAGACGGCTTGAAACAGAAGGTTACGGCTGTCTAGCAAAGTGACACTATGCCCTACAGCGGTCAACGACTCCAAAAAGGCCGCTTGCGACTCATGACTGCCAACCGTACGCTGCCAGAGGCGGGAAGCCTGAGACAACTTTTAGTAACGGCGACTAACGCCATTTAGACTAAGCGGCTGCTAGCTAAGTTTGTTGCTACAACGTACCTGATCTTCAGAAACCCATCAGAACCTGGTAGGCGCCTGAGGTACACTGACCCAAGTATATCGGTAGGTTTGTGTTGTTTACTAGCCTGTACTTCTGTCTGTAGCAAACGTTTGGCGGCTAAGCGATCACGAACGGCTACACAAACGTTTTCGCTCGCTTCTCCGGTAATATTCACTGCTGTAGAAGCTGCTTGGTTCAGCAAACAGCGACTATCAAACTTCCTTCTTTGATGGATTCGAAGCACGTGCGTGCCCAAAATAGTAACGGAACTAGCGTGGGAACATTTTCGAAATTTAATCTTTTGCGTGGTCGTTGCACGCTCCTACTCTCTCTTCCGCTTCTCACGTCATTATGCGCTCCTGATGTATAGATAATTGGCTACTAAAGGTACTTAATTAATGAAAGATACCTGACAGTAAATAAAAACGTGTGCTCTTTAAAACACAGAAACCAAGATTTCCAGTGGTGTGCACATAATATACTGGACTCTCTGCTCCGGGAGCTCAAGAGTGTCCCTGCCTTTTCTGTAGACAGTCACAGGTTGAGAGGTTAAAGGGGCTGAAACCTGTGGCTGTTCAATGATGAGACTGTGGTAGCTACTCTTCGGATGACCAGGTCTAAAGCACTTGCAATGGGAGTTCAGGACTGAAAGATCCTCTGATAGCCAGCAACAGAGAGACTAGGGACTCATGGCAAAATTGTTATCACAAGGAAATGAGCCTATGAGTACGGAGTATAATGGATACCGCTCGTCGCTGAAACAAACTGTATCTGCACCGTACGCGCACCGTTTCAGTCCACTTGAGCGTGGCAGGATCGAAGTCTTAAGTTTATTACTGTGAACTATGAACCCAATCAGGTATTTTGCGTAGAAATAATTTACGCTGTTGTAGAACATGCCAAGTGGTCCCAAAACGGACTGAAACATTGTGCGTACGGTGCAGATACGGTTAGTTTCAGCAACGAACGGTGTCCATTCTATCCCATATACATAGGCCCATTTCCCTGTGTATGTGTATAAATAAAGGGAATCAATCACCTCACATGACATCAATCAGACTATAGGCCATACGGTATTGTTATTACTCATAATGATGCCACCACCACTGCCAATCTTTCCCCTCCGGAGTGTAGTGTGCTCAATATCATGCATATAATTTCATGCATTCACATCGATTGTAATAAGCTTCAGATAGGCATGACTTCAGAATGCTGTTTCTTACAAGATTTATTCAATGTTATTTGCTACTCCTGCAATTTTGGGCGTGAATACAATCAACTCTACACTTGGTCAGCAGACTGTTATGTAACATTATAACCATGAGTAACAACAACAACAAGAGATTATGTGTGAGAGATGCCCCCCTCATTTATACCAAGTATATTATATTATTTACACAACCTGTCTATATACTTGGCAGAGTATTAATGTAATGTACTGTCCTGGCATTCTCATACCATACAGGCTGGCTTGCAAAATATCCCCGTCTCCCATGCCCACATTGTATCTCCGCTCACCCATCACATGTACATTTGGCAGGGTCCTTGTCCCTTGTTTACAGAGAAAACTTTCCCCAATTGAGTTCAAAGACCAAAGTGCAAGGTTAATTATATTCATAAGCAAAGATGCGCAATCAATAACTCTGCACATACAAACAAACTAAAAAAAAACTAAAGCAATCTTAGTACCAGCTGGTTGTGTGCTTTGGGCGTGCCCACCCAATAAAATTAAGGGGTTTTGTTTACCAAAATTTGGTTACCTGAGTTGCAAATTTTACTGCCAGTAGTGAATATATTATCGATTCCTGCTCAGACCATTGGTCAGGTAATGGTAACTTTATTCACATTCTGTGTAATGTCATACCAGCAAGTGTTGTGGTCATAATTTTGGTACTTTCCCAATATAAACATTCATAAGCCAGCAATGCACGTTTATTACTATAGTCATAGCCCACACATGAGCAGGAACATGGGAACAGTGGAGAAGTCGGGTATTCACTTCTCTACTTGTAGTGAATACTGCAGACTATTTACATGTTTGTGCTCCTGTGTGGGTCAATTTCATAACAGGTATGCATGTGCATTGCTGGCTTATGAATGATTATATTGAGAGAGTACCAAATGACCAAAACAGCTGTTGGTAATATTACAATTTTAACATACACAGAATTGTGAATGTGCATGCTATTCCATCACCTGATAGCTAGATGGTTATGCAGGTGCTGAATGCTGGCAAAAAAATATATTGTTATATAACCCACCTACTATACATCATGCATAGGCCAGGGTGGGCTTTTACTGTCATAATTTGTCCCCTCAAGGCTACAAGGGAAATTATGGCTATAAATTTGTCCCTCATGGCCTTAGCCATAAATCCCTGGCAACCCGTGCTATAACTGTTATATGACCCACCTGATTGGTCCACCTATCTCGTACCTCTGCGCATGCTCATAAATACTATAGCAACGACAAGTCACAAACAGACTCAAAAAGAAACGATGGCTTGCAGTTTCTCTCCTTACTGTCTTGGCATGTGTGAATGGACAGACTGCCTTAGTGCTGCCTTTGGTGTTCTCTGGGATCAATCCCTTAGAAGCTAAGGGATTGATGTTCAGAAGCTAACTTAAAGCGGGATGACTCGTTAGAAGCCGTTGGAAAGCGGGGCTGGTCTTTGCTGGAGCTTGGGCGGAGCTGCTCTAATTGCGGAAGTGGGCGGGAAGTATCTGTCTCTAATTGGAGCCCGCTCGAGTAGCCTTGGCAGTCTGTCCATTCACACATGCCAAGACAGTAAGGAGAGAAACTGCAAGCCATCGTTTCTTTTTGAGTCTGTTTGTGACTTGTCGTTGCTATAGTATTTATGAGCATGCGCAGAGGTACGAGATAGGTGGACCAATCAGGTGGGTCATATAACAGTTATAACACGGGTTGCCAGGGATTTATGGCAACGTAAACAAACCTTGTCCTCGGGCTCCGCCCTCGGACTCGGTTCGTTTACTGCCATAAATCCCTGGCCCCGTGCTATAACTATTACTAAATAACAAACTTATCCACACACTGGAGCTGAATACCAGCTAGTTTGCAATTCAAACAAAGGCAAAAGCAACCCTTCAGTTTGTTTAGTGCAGAAACATGACTACAGGCACAGATGAATGGAAATGTAGCCACAGAAAGTAGTAGGTTACCATACTATTCTATGATTTGAGAGCAACTGCTATCCGTCCTACTTAGGCTCTCCCAGCTACCAGCCCTACCACAGCTTTCTTAACGTTGGAACACAATCGGAATGACAGCATTCAAATTCAAACACGAGTAGCTACATTGTAAATTATGCTTTAGTATACGGAGATAACATCGTGAACATGGCATTTTGGTGTATTCCAGAAATATGCAAACCTTGATCTCGGCCATTGTATTTGATAAACCCCTTGCTTTGCACGAGGCTTGTCAAAACTGCAAACTTCCTCTAATCTCAACCTCGGGTTGTACGTAGCTATATTCCTGTAATGCACCTCTATTATATTACATATACCCCAAGCAACTGATACCATGGATTGAGAAGGTTCTTATGCAGTGAGCGCAATACCATAATGCAATTATGCAATGTTTAAACACATGAAACGGACATCACGACAAATACCATTACCATTACTGCATCAGAAAGTTATGCTGATGCTAAATGTAACCACTGACACCTGAACGGGAAATACTAATCTGCTGACTCCCACAGTATACACGTATATAGATATTCTGCCAGAGTTTTGAGATAAGTCTGAAATAGGGGGTGTATATAAATACACTCCCAAGTGTAAAGATTTTTGTGAAATGCAAAAGTGAGAAGGTCCACATAGGAGTGTGTTATATCATTGTGATCCTTGGACCATGAATATAGCACAAAACCTTCAGTTTCACTTTCAGTGATGAGAATTGTATCTCTTTGAAGACAAAATTATTCATGACCTCTAAGTTTTGATTGGCGCGATATAAACTCTATTCAGCTAAGAACATTTACAGGACAACTGGAGTACAATGGGCTTACAATAGGCTTACGTTTTATTGTGGACTGGAGTATTAATGGGCTTAATCTTAGTCTATGAGCATAATTATTACATGCAATATTTAGACCCCATCAAGATGATCCTTACCCATTGTATTTACTCCTACCCTCTGTTAATCATTTAAAGATGTCATTCAAATCTTTACACTTGGGAGTGTGGCTCGCTCGATACACTGTCAAATGTGATGTTTGGTATGAAGGAAGGGTCGGACAGGGGCAATCATTGGGTAAAAACTAGGAAATTCTACCTAGGGCTTCTCCACTGGTTGACTTGTGATCTCACCACACCCAGGTCATAATTTGTTACATCTACTTCTGTACTCACCCGCTAAATTTTACACTTTGCAGCGTGATTATGCTCAATAAATATGACGTGAAGAAAGGGTCAGAAAGAGATCAAAACATATACCATAATAATCCTTGGGTGAAACTAAGAAAACAAATGAAAAAACTTCTCTCTACTTTCAATTTCTGCGAGGAGTTATGGCCAAAACAAAACTATACACATTTTATATATGTCCTTATGGGATTCCATCCGGGCACGTCTTCAAAATGGTGTCTCTGGCTATTATTACATTGGCTTGTGGCTCACGAAGAGTCAGAGATAAGTCTATTACAGGTATACAAGGAAGGTTTACTACAGCTCCCAGGTTAGTAAGAATTTGTGTAGCCTCAGTGTAAGTAGAGATACGAGCGCTAGAAATGGACAAGCAATGCGAATGTAAGTTTCAAGCAGCACAGCCTGTCTCTTCACATTCTCGTACAGTACAATAGCAATCATGGCTGATCCTCGAAAATATGTGTCAGATAGAGACATGAATTTCACAAAAAACAATTGCATCTCAAGGAGCATTGCTCGGGTTAGTTGTTATTCTCACAACAGGCTAGCTGATGAAAGTGCACGTCTCGCCATGCCCAAGATGTGATCGTCACACCCCCATGTCTGCTCGCTTGCAGCACTATGTATTTTGTCTTATAACCCCACAATAATCCCTAATCCACAACCCTAGTGTAATCTTTACATAATCCACGGGATTATGTAGTCTTGCATGCAGATTTCAGGTAGTATCTGACTCCTTGCTCCTAGCCATATCATTACATTATTACACAACACACTGATAATACATCCACGTGATGCTATCACAAGCAGTGCCTGCTGTAATACTGGGCCATTCCAGAAAATGACCATATCCTCTCCGAAGAGTTGCGGTTTGACATTTTCACAGGTGATATCATATAGGTGACATCGCTTGCATGTGAAGTCACCACCATATTATTATAACTACTACTGCACTTCCCGTTATCTTCCGTTTATTCCTTACTTCCTTCCTGGCAGAGAAAAGACGTTAATGTCCTGAAGACCAGTCACTCTTTTGCAACTCCTCCAGCATCATTAGTTCCGGCATAGCTGCCATTCCCCCAATTGGCTTGGTCGCGAAAACAATACCAGTCTCGCCCCACCCAGCCCCATGTACCTGTATAGCCACGCGAGGCATATTGCACTTGTATATACCCATAGTAATGTAGTAAGACGAAACTTTGTATGAATTTCTCTCAGTATTTCACTGTACCTCCAGACAAAAAAAAACAACCAAAAAAATAAACAAATTTCAGTGATCCCCTAGATAAGTGATGGAACTGCCTTTGAATACAATGAGCATATGCCTGATTGCCAGGACCATGCATGCACAATGATGTTACATCTTATCAAATATGTAAATTGAACTCTGTACGACTAGAACCATTCAATTTTACTTCCCCAAAATCAGAGCTAGATACTTTAAACTTTCTGGTGCATGACGTTTATCCTTCCCTGGCCTAAGAAAAACTCACCCACTCTCATTAATCATGGTTTCATGGTGAGTGCGGATTCAACTTCACTTCAGTCATAAGATGAACACTGATTCAGTAGCGGCCCTTCCGAACGGTTTTTTGCTAATACTAAGAGAAACAGCAGCGGTAGTCAATCCACCACAGTACAGTAGTTGCAGTACTACTATAAAGTGCTTTGCTTGCAGCGGGGAATACCCAGGGGAGCCCCCCAAATCCACACTACGCAATAGCTTGCTTGCATATATGTACATGTATGTGATGCAGTTCCACTTATATCGAGGGTAATTGCGCTGCCATAGGCTCATAGCAGGCGAGTACAGATGCGGATATATTAAAATCTCGACCTGGGCGGGGCGAGACGGGTCCTGTCGCAGCTAATCCAGAAGCATGCATAACAATGCTGCTGGATCGAAAAAGCGACAGATTCTTGTGTCTATGTACGAAATATCTTCAAGGATCAGCCGTGGCTGCTACGGGAGAGTGGACAGACGAACGATGGCCCGAAACTGAATCACATGCGTATCGCCGCGAGTCGATCGTGCCGTCATAACAGCGCTCGTATCTCGACTTATACACAACCCTAAGCTTACTAACCTGGCAGCTGCCAGAGACACGTGCCTGGGGGAGGGGGCCTGCAAAAAATGGCCCAAAAATCGAACCCTGGTGACTGGTTTGGCAGTCAAGGACGTTACGTAGCTACCACTACACCACCAGAATCTTATCTGTAGGGCAGCTTAAAAACTGTATTTATAATACTTGAAAACTGCACACAGCTATACAATTATGTAGAATTTGGTTTGGCCATAACTCCTCACAGAAACTGAAAGTAGAGGAGCTTCACATCAGTTTTCCTAGATTTTACCCAAGGATCACAATGGTATATATTTCACTTCTCTGTGACCCCTCCTTCATACGTAGCGAACATTATGTTATTTATATTATATTACACCCTAGTGAAGCTAGCTGTGTAATAGCCTACAAATTAATTAATGTGTTTTTATATTTGTATATACAATTTCACTACCCCAATTTGTTTCTGCACATAAAAATTCGTAGGTCAAATGTGTTTTTATATTTGGATATACAATTTCACTCTTTCGGTGTTTAATATAGAAATTCATGTCTAATGTGTCAAATTCATTTGGGTATAGAATTCGTACTATGAGATAAGTTGCAGAACAAATATTTATCTTCCCCCAAAAATCAATCATTTTGGCACTTATCACCCCCACATCGGGGAGTGTTGTCTTAAGCTCAGCTTGTGTATCTGCAATACAATCAAGATTTGTATTTAGCTACAGATGTAATATCAAATTAGAGGAGTTATGACCTAGGTTGTATTGACCCATAGGGGCCGTTCTTCTTAAATGCATTCTTCTGCTAAAAGTTAAGATTAATTACAGATGGTTTGTATAGTGAATTAAATGTCACAAAACATAGTGACCATGGTGTCCGTATTTACTCAATTACGGGCATCCGGATGCCTAAATTTGTATGAATAGCTATAGCTAGTCATCCGAATGAGATACCTATTTTCACAACAGGATGCCTATATTCACCATGAATACGGAAACCCTGATGCCCATATTCACGTAAATATAGTCATTAGGGTGCCTATATTTACGTGAAAATATGATGCCCATTTTCAGGGATGCCTATAAGTCACTTGACACCGGCCGGTCGCACGCTCGTTTGCTCCCTTAGATGGTACTGGAGTGTGTGCAGTTGGCAGTAGCACACTAGCCTCTAGCCATAGGGGGTCTGGGGGCATGCCCTCCCTGGGAAAGATTTAGATGCTTAGAGATGCGTTCTGAAGCCTCCTTAGACTGTATGGGCTGTTTAGCTAGATTTACACATGTAGAAATGTATGATATTCTAGTACAGACTTCAGCAACATCCGTACAGTGTGTTTTTACTTTAAGCTACATGTAAGTTCCCACGTCTGTGTGTGTGTGTGTGTATATGTGTGTGTGTGTTCATCCACAATTAGCTATCACGTGTGCTAAGTTACATCATTAACCACTACAGCTACTGGAAGTTTACAGGCTCAATTGAATAGGCCAAAGTACGTCAAGATAGATTAGTTTTGTGTTGGCTAGACAGCGAAAGAGTGGAAGGTAACGATGATAATTCTGTTTTTGCAAGTTTTGATCGCTAATTAACTGGAAGCACACTATGAAATTGCTGCACTTTCACTGATAAAAAAGCTGTTTGAACAGTTAAATGTGTCAGTATAATGTTTCAAGATATGCAATCCAAAAAATTAATGGGGAACTATAATGCTAAACTTTAATGCACAAAGTGAGCAGCATGCTTAAAAGGCGCATACTGCACACTGCAAAAAGAGGGGGGGGGGTTGTTTTAACCCAACTTGTTTACCACAGTTGCATTTTAAAGATCAAAAACAACCCTCATGTTTTGCATGTACACAATTTAAGTTTCAAAAACAACCCTCATGTTTTTGCAGTGCATGTACAAAACACGAGAATTGTTTTTTGATCCTTAAATTGCAACTGTGGTAAACATGCTGGGTTAAAACAACCCTCCTGTTTTTGCAGTGCATGCACAATACGAGGACAATAGAAAATTCCTATACTACCAGTCACAAACAATAGGTGTTCAACTAGAAGAACTGTCAGCAATTGTATGTAAGCTACTATAATGCAAGCATGCAAATACAGTATAGACAGTACCATTGTAGTGTACAAAGCAATAATTACGTATTACACCTTCTGTAGGCACCAAACATCACCAAAGCGTTCTTCAGCAGCAATTGCAGAACAAATGAGTTCTGTAAGAGAAAATGCGAACACACTGAAAATCGTCACAATATATAGTTTTTTCTTGCCCATGCAGGATCTTGTCACAATACATGCTCTCATGATCATTAAGGATGGGCAGCAGAAGTATTCAAATAAGTTTACATTCACAAAGAAATGTGGATGTAATACCTGCATAGCTACGTACATGAAGAGGCCAGATTTGTCTGTTTCAGGAAGAATCAAGTCACCTGCTTCCATTCATGCGTCTGCATGACCACCGAACTTAAAATACTGCCGTATAATGTGTGATACCAGTAACCAGTACCTGTTTTTGCTGATTTCATGAGTGAACTCTTTATTAATACTTGCTAACAAGCTGCTATAAAATGGGTATACATACAATTTTAATGTAGTCTGCAGTTTTGTAATGCAGATGAAGATCATAGATGAACATCCAATTACAGAAAAGTCACCTGCACTTCAAGATTTTAATGGCTAATAGTCACATTATGAATGATATTTGGTGGACAGCATCGGTGGATTGTTATGCAATATTATACCCATACTGTCATGCTGTCATTAATTAAAATGAATATAAAATTAGAGCTCTCCAGTAGGTTTAGCCTTATCCCCAGGCTTCGGGGTGTGTGGCCTGGGGACGAGGCTACAGTCAGTAGAGACTATTTATAAAAGATGATGCATGAGGAGACCTAGCAATGTAGCCCACCACCCAGTTATATACACTACAATGATCACTCTGCAATTTAATTGCGATACTGGTGCAGTGTTCTAAAAGAATATGGTGGGTATGTGTTGTTAGTCCACTGTGGATCTCTCCATATACCTTCACATCCAGTTCCGTCTTGCTTCAGCACGTGTCCAGTATAGCACTCACAGTGAAATTCACCTGGTTTGTTTACACAATCATGCTCACATCCTCCCCTTTTTACTGCACACTCATCGATATCTGAAAAAATAATATGTATAATGAGATAAAAGTTCAAACTAATTTATTATTATTGCTTGCTATAATACGCACATGCTATCTCATGCCTTTAGCTGGTAACATGGTAAAAATAAATTCTAGTATGTAAGCAATCATATATCTCAATCATTATATTCATTTAGCCCTTAGCCTAAATAAAGCTTACCCTCATAGCAACATAACAGGCAAGGTAGAAGAAAGTTTTAAATTCAGCATGAGATACCAAATTGTAGGGCCGGCTCACCGAGAAAAGGATTGGGTAGGGTGATACCCACATGCCAGTGTCTCGTATACTAAAGCACGCGAAGCGCGCACACTAGGGGGGTCTGGGGGCATGCCCCCCAGAAAAATTTGGGATTTTAGGCCTTCTGTGATCATTTCTGATGCAATTTTGGGACGTGCTGCAAACCTTAGTCATTGTGCATGCTAAAGCTATAACATAAAAAGCATCTCGCTCGCATAGCTTGAGAAGGTGTGGTTCCGTGAAACAATTTCTACTACATGTAGCTGATATCTGCAAACGAGTAGAATATAGTTATAAGACAGCCTAAGGTAACATACCACAGAGGTTCACAATGAAAGGCTTGCCGTTTGCTTTCAGTAGCTATCTTCTGTGCCATGCACAGCTTTGACGCACATATGGCAAAATACAACATCTTTCTCAACGTCGTAATGAAGAAAGTAAACTGCAACTGGCATGAATGGTATCTAGAAACAAATTTTCGCTTACGGAATGCAAAACTTACAGAGGGATAAAACGGTTCTTCCCTATTACTCATGGACGCCATCTCTACATGTGTAAGCACACTCGTGCTCAGACCCTGCCCCCCTCTCGAGCGTCAGAACAATGCGGTGGCACGCGAAATTACAGCATACAAAAATATTGGGTGGGCCATGGCCCACCCGGCCCACCCTGCTAAGCCGGTTTTGAATTGAAGCCTACATGAGGTAGAAAGTACTAATAAAAGTTGTTGTGTAACTATAAAAAGCTCTGACCGCAACCAAGAGAACCCAGGACCAGGAAAGAACCAGGAAGCTACATGTACGTACTCCTATATACGCCAAACTACTAACACTAAACATGCTAATTAGGCACATATCAATAAGACCAAAGAAAGTT